>CM056577.1:84932218-86132218 GCA_029721435.1 Gymnothorax reevesii | reverse complement strand
GATGAACGACGGAAGCATCACTTATCGAAAACACAGCCATTTCGGATCAGGAACTCTACCCTCTAAATGCCGAGACTGTCTGAAAATGATCGGTGGAGGGCTATTGGGATGATTGAATCCGGAACCTCGCAGAGGGAAGTTGCTCATCGCCTGAATGTCCACCGAAACACCATTTGGAACTTATGGCAGCGTCATCAGCAGACAAGACATGTCAGAGACCGTCCTCGCAGCGGCCGTCCACGAGTAACCACTCCCAGACAGGACAACTGGATTCGAACAACCCATCTCCGAAATCGATTCCAACCTGCAACCATAACTGCAAGAACGATACCTGGTTTGAGGCGACTGTCTGCACAGACAATCCGTCGCCGTCTCCGTCATTTTGGCATTGTCCCACGTCGGCCAGCAAGACGTCCAATACTCACAGTACAACACCGACGACTGCGTCTACAGTGGGCACAACAACATCGACGGTGGATCCAACGTCAGTGGGATCTTGTACTCTTCACTGATGAATCAAGATTCATGCTTAACCGATGTGATGGTCGTTTACGTGTATACCGTCGACGTGGAGAACGTTATGCCAACAACTGTGTTCAGGAATTTGATCGTTTTGGAGGTGGTAGTGTCATGATTTGGGGAGGGATCACGGCTAGAAACAGAACAGATTTGCTTGTTATTGATGGAAATCTGACAGGTCAAAGATATCGCGATGAAGTGCTACGGCCATTGGTGGTACCGTTTTTGATGCAACATGGTCCCGGAATAACGCTGCAACATGATAACGCCAGACCACACGTTGCAAGGATTGTACAGCAGTATCTGATGCAACAACATGTCAATGTCCTGCCATGGTCAGCCAGATCCCCAGACATGTCCCCAATCGAGCATCTTTGGGACGAGATGGATCGACGTTTGCGGCGGTTGGATAACCCGCCAGCTACACTCCAGGAATTGCGACAACGTCTACGTCAGATTTGGAATGACATCCCACAGCAATTTCTGGCACATCTGATTCGGTCCATGCGCCGGAGATGCGTTGCTTGCATCATGGCACGAGGAAGTCACACCCGGTATTGAAGTGTGAAGGTCACAATTGGTTAGACGTCAGACAAGTGCTTCATGACGCATGAAAATGACATTTTTCGTTTTGAGTGACGTTGGCACTGAAAAGTCAGTGTTTCTCCTGTTAAATAAACATATTGATTGCATTGAGATCTTTGCGTGTCATTTATAACATACACATAAATGGTGTCACAGAAACTTTTGTTGCTGAGTAATATTAGAAAAAGATAACTCAAGTAAATACAAAGTGCAGTTTTTAAATGATGAATCATTTATTAAAGGGAAATAGCTATCCAAACCCACCTGGCCTTATGTGAAAAAGTAAATAAATGAATCTTAACTGGTTTTGCCACCCTCGGCAACAACAACTGCAATCAAACATTTCCGATAACTAGCAAGGAGTCTTTCATATCGCTGTGGAAGAATTTTAGCCCACTCTTACTGGAATTGTTCTAATTCGGCCACATTGGTGGGTTTTGAACATGAACGGCCTGTTAAATGTCACGCCACTGCATCTGAAGCGGATTTAAGTCATGGCCACTCCAAAATTAATTTATTTTTTTTAAAGCCATTCAGAGGTGGGCTTGCTAGTGTGTTTCGGATCATTGTCCTGCTGCATAACCCAAGTGTGCTTGAGGTCATGAACTGATAGTTGGACATTGTCCTTCAGAGTTATTCGGTGGAGAGAATTCTTAGTTCCATCAATTACGACAAGTTGTCCAGGTCCTGAAGCAGCAAAGCAGCCCCAAACCATCACACTACCACCACCACGTTTGACTTTTAGAATGATGCTCTTTTTATGAAATGCTGTGTTAGTTTTACAGCAGAGGTAACAGGATGCGCACTTTCCATAAAGTTCAACTTTTTTTCTCATGAGTCCACTGAATATTTTTCCAAAAGTCGTTGCGATCATCAAGATGTTTTTTGTGAGATGAGCCTTTGTTTTCTTTTTGGTCAGCAGTGGTTTTCGCCTTGGAACTCTCTCATGGGTGACATTTTTGTCCAGTCTCTCTTATTGTTGAAGTCAAGTTTATTTATAAAGCACATTTAAAACAACAGAAGTTGAACCAAAGTGCTGTATAAAGACAATTAGCAAAAATTAAAATGGGAAAACTAAAACATTTATAAAAATCAATAAAACTGTTAAACGAAAACATCATCAAGAAAAGAAACAGAAGTAGATTATTAATAAAGATAACAAAGTGCACACAATTGCAACAGTTAATAGATAAGCACAAAAGCAAAACAGGAAAACAGCACAATAAGGACTTGACAAAAACATGAACAAGCGGATTAAAAAGTGAGAGAGTAGAAATAGGTTTTCAAACGTGATTTTAAAATGGCAAGAGAAGGTGAAGACCTGACTTCCAGAGATAATTTATTCCAGAGTTGAGGAGCCACAACTGAAAAGGTGCGGTCACCTTTGGTTTTCAGCTTCGACCGAGGAACCGACCAGCAATTTACTGGATGACCTTAGGGATCACGCTGTTGAGTAGGGCAAAACAAGATTTAATATGTACCCAGGAGCCAAACCATGGAGAGCTTTAAAAACAAATAATAGAAATTTTAAATCAACTCAAAATTTAACTGGCCACCAGTGCAGGGCTGCCACCACAGGGGAGATATAGTGCCTCTTTCTTGACCCAGTCATGAGCCGAGCTGCAGCTTTCTGGACTAATTGAAGCTGGGAGGGGCAAGACTGCGAGATGCCCAATACAGAGAATTACAAAAATCCAAACTACACGTAATAAAAGCATGGATAACTGTCTCCAGATCTGCTTGGGAGGGTAGAGGTTTTAATAAAAAAGTTGAAAAAAGCTGCTCTTAACTACTGCACAAATTTGGCTCTCAAAACTGAGAGAAGAATCAAAGTAGACGCCAAGATTATTTATTACAGAGTGCATGTTGACAGAGAGGGGACCAAGTCCCCTTAATGATTTCAGTCGAACCAGGGGGCCCAAAAATAATAACTTCTGTTTTTCCCTGGTTTAATTGGAGAAAATTATTGTTCATTCAAGTTTTGACATAATTTAAACAATTGACTAAGGGCTGCAAGCAGGAGGTATGATCAGTACTCAGAGAAAGGTACAGCAGAGTATCATCAGCGTAACAATGGTACGAAACCTCGTGCTCCTGGAAAACAGAGCGCAGTGGGAGCATATACAGTGAAAACAAGAGGGGGCCTATAATGGACCCTTGAGGAACACCACAGGTGATTGCAGCTGAGGATGAGGACAGATTTCCTATCCGTATAGAAAATGAACGGTCCTTTAAATATGATGCAAACCAATCATGGGCAGTGCCCTGAATACCAACACTAAATTTAAGGCGGTCCAACAGAACGTCATGGTCAATGGAACCAAAGGCCGCGGAGAGGTCCAGTAATACTAGCACAACACAGGACCCTGAATCGAGAGATCGTAACACATCATTAGTCACTTTCAAAACTGCTGAGTCTGTATTGTGTAAACTTGACTGAAGACTGACACTTGTCAGTGATTTCATGTTGATTAAGATATGAAGGGAGCTGGTGAAAGACGAAAGAGCCGGTGAATCATGAATACTGACTTTAACTGAGGCAAGTGAGGCATGCAGTTCTTTAGATGTTGTTCTGGGTTCTTTTTTGAACTCCTGGATGAGATTCGATGCACTCTTGGAGTAATTTTGGTAGGCTGGTCACTCCTGGGAAGGTTCACCACTGTTCCAAGTTTTCTCCATTTGTGGATAATGGCTCTCACCATGGTTCACTGGAGTCCCAAAGCCTTAGAAATGGCTTTGTAACCCTTTCCAGACTGACAGATGTCAATTACTTTGTTGCTCATCTGTTCTTGAATTTCTTAACATCGTGGCATGATGTGTTGCTTTTTGAGATCTTTTAGCCTACTTAACTTTGTTATATAGGTTCTATTGAAGTGATTTCTTGATTCAACAGGTGTGGCAGTAATCAGCACTCAAAAAATGTGGTTGATCACGATTAATTCATGATTTAAGAAGGAGGGGGGGGGGAGGCAATTACTTTTTCACAGAGGGCCAGGAAGGTTTGGATACCTTTTTTCTCTTGATAAATAAAATCATCATTTAAAAACTGCAGTTTGTATTTACTTGGGTTATCTTTGTCTTGTATTAAAATTTGTTTGATGATCGGAAACATTGAAGTGTAAAAAATATGGAAAAAACTAAGAAATCAGGAAGGGGGCAAATACTTTTTAATGGCACTGTATCCATGTTTATGATGTGTGTTGGAAAAACAAAAAACAAAACAAAAAAAAAAAACTAAATCAGATAGATGCATCGAATAATCCAACTAGACAAAGACTGAATGATTTTGGTTTAAATTTCTTGCCTCTAGTTAACCCATGCTTTCAAACAGTACTACAGTGGTGTCTTTGGTGAAAATGGGCTGAAATCCGGGTTTAACACACAACTTTTGCTGCTGCTAGGCGACTTGTGACTGGATTCAGACATTCAACCCCTGTGACATCAGCTTGGTGGGCAAGTCACTGATCGGCTGTGACCATGCACAAGTTACCTGGATGGACTCAATTTGAATGATCTTGATTCTTTGATTTACACCATGGCTGACAAACTATGGACAATCAGGCACAAAACAAATTCCCCCAAACATTTGTTCAGTCTTCCAAAGTAATGGACTAATGACAGTACTGCCATATGACGTGCATGCGCACTCACAAAATTCTAAGGGAGTGTTTCTACTCATTTTCATCAAGTTCTTGCCTCATGAGCCATCTAATTATGATGTTTATCAACTGACCTAGGGAGGATTTTGCCTCGCCACCTTTTGAAAAAACAGATTTCATAAACAGACCCAGAAAGGTGATATTGAATTTGCCTTTCCCTGGTGACAAAAATTTTGACTTTAGCCTTTTCTGCCTGATATGGCATTAAAGGTCCCCTATTCTGTCACCAGGTGCACAGCCAATTAGTTATTACAAGCCATTTCAACATCTTACCCCTCCTGACATCGCATGGGGGAAATAGACAGACAAAGGCAAAAAGAACTGATCAACTTCAGCCAAGCAGTCAGTAAGATTTCATTATTCTGGGTGTTCACTCTCACTTGTGATGTCAGGAAGGGGAGACTTTGAACTGGCTCATGATGGCTTATTAGTTGTACACCTGGTGGCATATTAGGGGACCTTTAAAATGAGTCTAAGACCTAATTTTGCATTTTGCCATCTTGTCAGGAGGCATAATACAATTTGATAAGAATTACACATCACAAACATGCATACTTCGTATTTTGACCTTGAAATTAAGGTGGCACATTTTCAATGCTGGTCAGTATATTTTGAATAAGTTAAATGCTATCTTTGCCCGTTTTAACTCTTAGGGCCTGATCTACTAAAGCTTTGTGTGAATAAAAATGCATGCAAATGCCATGTCCCCCGCAAATCTCATCTGCTAAGGGTATGGACTGAGAATTGCATCTGTGAAGTGTGCAAATTTGCACATTCTATGCAGTTTGTACTTTTGGCCCTGATGAATATGTAATAAGGGGCGTACCCATCTAAGCATGCAAAATATGGGAGGAGAAAATACAAATACAAAATTTTAGCACATACATAGTGACTTATCAAGCCTTAAGGCAATTTCAGTGATGGGGATTGCGTTTGCAATTTAATACCTTTGACGGGTAGGTACTAATTGGCTCCTCGTAATTGCGCATAGACAAGTGTAGCAACTGTGTTAAATTAATTTAATACGAAGACTAGAAACCACTATAGGAATGTCTAACAATGTCTATTTAGTATAACACAGTAAAAGCGTTGTAATGGGCTAGTGGTCAGAAGATCTAGGATAAGCTCTAGGAGGGAGTGGACAAGAGACTGAGGTTTGCTTTAGATGGTACCATGTATTAGGAGGAACACAAAAAAAAAAGAATAGTAAATGACATACAATAAAGTGCAAAGGTTATACAGTGAAAAGCTTGCATGCATATACAAGAAAATGAGAATGGCCATTTAATGAATGTTAGTTCAGTTGTCTAATAGTCAATGTGCACAATAAATCACGTAAGCGCTTCTAGTGACCAAATATGCACAATAAATCACATTTGCACATTCTAGTAATCCAATATGCACAATAAATCACATTTGCACATTCTAGTAATCCAACATGCACAACAAATCACATTTGCACATTCTAGTAATCCAATATGCACAACAAATCACATTTGCACATTCTAGTAATCCAATATGCACAACAAATCACATTTGCACATTCTAGTAATCCAATATGCACAATAAATCACATTTGCACATTCTAGTAATCCAATATGCACAATAAGTCACTTATGAATCCCAAAAAACAAGTGCATGAAGAATCCACCTGCTGGAGTTCAGTAAAACCCCCAAATCACAAACCCAACGACCCACCCACAATTTATGAGAAACCCGCATCTAGATTTGAGAAAGTCCATTTAGCGGAAAACAAAAAAAACTTATTGGAGAGACTGTAGAATATAGCAGCGGGCAATGGGCAGAGCAAGTGGGGAAAGTGTTCGTTATGGGCTACTAAGAGCCCCCTACCGGCCCGGCAGGAGGGGTATGACTCTTCAGCAGTCTTGCCATTCTGTAGGCTCTAGGCCTTCTCCGTTAGCTCGCCATCATCCTCAAGAAACCTGGCCTGAAGAACAGGCCCACAGTTCCCATAAATCACGATGTACATCAATAACAAAAAATCCAGTGTGCACACAATTCACACAACACTAGTTGCACTATAGTGAATTTCAAAATACTCATGATTTATCATTATCATATTAATCATAAGCCGCAAAGATTTACAATATTATACAACAAACATGATCTATTAATATCATCCAAGTCATCTGATTTAAAACCTTTAACTCTCAGCACAAATGCTTTAAAAACCATTACACCAATAACATAAGATCGTTCACAAAATTAATCCATTCGTAGAAGGACACTTGGCTTTTCATTTTAGAGAAACAGGCATGTAAGTAAACGCTATCCGCGTCCATTAGAATGAATGGCGTCAATAAGCGAACGCAAACAGCTACAAACAATTACTCACCAGTCCACGTGTACAATATACACATGCGTTCCGCAAGTTCTGGGCACGGCAAAGGGCTCCTATAAGTTAATATATATATGCGCATTGTTTAACGTCGTTCAAAATTTAAACAGAAAAAGTGACGAACATAGTTTAAACCGACCTGTAGCTTGTCTTTCTTGCGACTTCCCCACTGCTATCCCATCACTAAACTACGACAGCTTAATAATTGCATGCGATTGGCCGCGCCGACCCACGCAACCCCATAACGCTGGCAGGGAAATAACCAATGATTGGGCAACTGGCCCAAGCGATCATCCCGCGGGATCAAAGGAAAAAAACCGCGAGACATTTAAAACTGAATTTATTACCTGGGTTACACCAGGCTGCCATTATTGCCACGAGGAGAAGACACAGGCCACGAGTACACCCAGACCGGGTGTTCTTCATCCGTGTGACAATGTTAGGGATGTCAGAGGAGAGAATAATCCAGAGATATGGCCAATCCAGCAATGTTATTTTGGAGCTGTTAGATGAAATAAGGGTTGATTTGGAACCAGTTACAAGAAGAAGTCATGCCATACCTGCAATGACAAAACTTCTTGCTATTCTCCATTTCTCGAAACTGGTTCATTCCAGAGTAGAGTAGCTCTCACTGCTTGCATCTCCCAAAACAGTTTCTCGTGTGTTCTGTCTCAAATACTGGTTGCCATGTTGCGCCGGATGGGCCGGTAAATAAAGTCTCCATCCCCACGGGAAGCACTGAATGAAACCAAACATGAGCTTTATGCAGTTGCTCGCTTCCCAAGAGTAATCAGAGCGACGGACTGTGTTCTGTTCCCCCCTCAAACCCCCTGAGCATGCAGTTATAAACTTGCACCTTATTTGGCAGTCATTTTAACTGGCACCTTTTTTGCCAGTTATTTTAATTGTAATTTTACAATCAGTTTATAACACAGATTCCACGTAGGTTAACTGTAACCCACAATGAAATGTGCGCAGTACTCACTTAGTTAAAATAACATGGAGACAATGCGTTAATTTAAAAAGAAGTGGCCACAAAAGCAACGGAGACATTGTCACTATCTATAGCTGATTCGAATTCCTTCCAACTGGAAATTGCAGCTCTTAGATTCTCTGCCTTCACCTCCACTTCAACGAGCCACACATGATGCTCACTGAAGGGGAGGCAAAGACAGCAGGAGGGGGAGGGACTGCAAGGCAAAACCCTCACACATACTATCTGTATACTTAACTATCAAAGACGATTTTTATGAGAAAATCAACACTTGTGAAATTGAAAGCTTGTGCACGAGTATACTTGGACCATTTAAATATGTGTTTGGATATTTACCAAAACCGCATGTCTTGTTTTCTCATTAGGACCCAATCCCAGCTTTTAGGCAGACATAATAAAACCTGCTCATGGGCAGTAATTTAGAAAATTGGATTTAACTTGTTGGCATCAAATTCACTGTTATTCACCACATTTGGTGGTGTTAAATAAATGCTCAATCTAAAATTTCAGACTCAAAATGTCTGCGATGTTCGGAAGTATAAAGCCTGAGCAGATTGAGATATAATTGTGACATCATTAATCTCAGTCAGCACCATACTCAGGAGAAAAAATGTCTGCATATTTCACTCTCATGCCAATCTTTTGACGTGCAGAATAAGATTGCATCGCAGAAGATTGCAGAATCTGCCTGATATTATGAAATACTTCCTTTCTGTCCAAAGAATGGTGTCTTCAAGAATCTGCAAGACTTGTTCTGCACCTCTGTCATTAGATTAATGATTTCTTTTAAACTCATCTAATGATTCACTGTCTTGTTAATTATGATTGACAATAAGATTATTTTCTGCACATTGTTCCAAGTAACAGTGCTGTTTCAGCCTTGTTCATTGATTTAAATAACTGTCTGGACACTCGCATTTTTCGATACAGTTAGACCCAAAATGCTTTCGGCTCAAGAGTGCCAAAGTAAATTGGTCTCAGAAAGCCTATTTGGAATTGCAACATTACATTTCCTTCCACAAAGTAATTTTAACTGTTTCTTATATTCTTGATCAGTATGAGGCCGTGATATCATTCATTCATCTTCTATACCCGCTTATTCCTCACTAGGGTCACGGGTTATAATAACGGGATGCCCGTAGTCATCCCAGCCGACTACGGGCAAAGGCAGGAACCCACCCTGGATAGGTTGCCAATCCATCGCAGGGCGCACACACTATTCACACACCTTTCACTCATACCTATGGGCAATTTAGTGTCTCCAATTAACCTGATATGCATGCCTTTGGACTGTGGGAGGAAACCGGAGTACCCGGAGAAAACCCACGCGAACACGGGGAGAACATGCAAACTCCACACAGAAAGGCCCCAGGTAGGATTTGATTGTAACCCTGGATTGTACCATTGTAACACTGGATTGTAACCAGCGAAGGCTTATTATCGGGTGACTGTACGTACAACATTATAGTTTGTACAACCCCAATTCCAAAATAGTTGAGACAAAGTGTAAATTGTGAATAAAATCAAAATGCAATGACTTTCAGATCACATGAGCCAATACGTTATTTATAATGGAACATAGAAACATTTCAAATGTTGAAACTGAGACATTTTACATTTTTATCCTCAAAATGAGCTTATTTTATATTTTATGGCTGCAACAGGTCTCAAAAAAGTTGCAACACAGGCAGAAAAGGGCTGAAAAAGCAATTATCAGAGAATCAGCTGAAAAAACATTTAGCAAGTAATTAAGTTAACTGGCACCAGGTGTATAACATGATTGGCTATAAAAGGGATGTCTTTGAGAGGCTGAGTCTTCAGAAGTAAAGATGGCCAGAGGCTCTCCAACCTGTGAAGGCTTTCGTTAAAAAAATTGTGGAATACTCTAAAAACAATGTTCTCAACGTCAAATTGCAAAGGCTTTAAAGGTCTCATCATCGACAGCACATAACTTCATCAAAAGATTCAGAGAAGCTGGAAAAATCTCTGTGCGTAAGGGACAAGACCGGAGACCTTTACTGGATGCCCGTGATCTTCCGGCCCTCAGATGCCACTGCATCCCTCACTGGCATGATTCGGTCATTGACATTACTGAATGGGCCCAGGAATACTTCAAGAAACCACTGTCTGTAAACAAAGTCTACCGTGCCATCCACAGTTGCCATCTAAATCTCTATCATGCAAAAAGGAAGCCATTGTTGAGCATGAATCAGAAGTGCCGCCGTGTTCTGTGGGCCGTGGCTCATTTAAAATGGACTGTAGCAAAGTGGCAAAGTGTCCTGTGGTCAGATGAGTACAAATTTGACATTCTTGTTGGAAATCATGGGCGCCTTGTCCTTTGGGCTAAAGAGGAGAAAGATCACCTCTCCTGTTATCAGCGTTCAGTTCAAAAGCCAGCATCTCTGATGGTATGGGGATGTGCGTATTAGTGCATTTGATGTGGGACACTTGCATGTTTTATAAAGCACCATGAATGCTGAAAGGTGTGTATATAAAGGTTTTAGAGCAACATATGCTTCCCTCCAGATGACATCTATTCCAGGGAAGGCCTTGTGTATTTCAGCAGGACAATGCATAACCACATACCGCAGCTATTACAAAAGTATGGCTTTGTAGTAGAAGAGTCCGCGTGTTGAACTGCCTGCAGTCCTGATCTTTCACCGATTGAGAACATTTGGCGCATAATTAAATGAAAAGTCCGTCAAAGGAGACCCAAAACTCTCCAGCAGCCTGTATTAAACAAGACTGGGTTCAAATTCCAATGGCTAAACTCAAGAAACTTGTCTCCTCAATGCCCAGAGGCTTCCTCTTGTGTTAAGAAGAACAGAGGATGCTACAGCATGGTAAACAGTCCCCTGTCCCAACTTTTATGAGACCTGTAGCAGCCATCAAATTTGAAATGAGCTCATTTTGTGGATAAAATTGTAAAATATCTCAGTTTCAACATTTGCTATGTTACCTCTGTTCTGTTGTGAATAAAATACTTGTTGGTGTGATTTGAAAGTCTTTGCTTTTTGATTTTATTCACAATTCATACTTTGTCCCAACTATTTCAGAATTGGGGTTGTACATTCATTGAATAACTGTACTCTCACTGACGCTGTAGTCCCTGAAAAAGTGGGTACTCCCTATTTTTTGACTGATTTTGACTGATAGGTGATTATACTGTACATCGACAGAAGAAGAGTAGGATATACTCTGTCCACCTTCACACACTCTCCTCTATGCCACTGCGTACTCTGTGACAGTATACATAAACCCACCCAAGGACAACCGATCTAATATATTCCCATTCACTAATGGGGCCATTTAAACAGTTGATTTCCTTTGTTAGTTGCAAACTCTGTGAAATCCTAGCGATGCACTGCTGACAGGTATTAATGAGAGCCACTGCGAATGCCCCAAGCTTCATAGCCATGACTCTGCAAGGGAGATGTCAATAAAGACTCAGCATGACACTTGTATGTGCAAATGCCATGTGTGGTGAGTGAAGCGGGCAATTACAGGGTACCCCGTGGAATGAAGGTCTATTCCACACATTAACGTCAGCAACAGACAAGTGAAACCAAGTATGACATTATAAAAGATTGATGATTATTCTATTAGGCACAAAATGAATTTCAGATATTGGTTATCATTTGAAATATGTCAGAATATTGAGGTGGGGGGTGGGGGTAGTCTGACCTGCTAAGTGCAGCCCACAGAGCTTTACTGAGCGCCCTATAAGTCAACCGAATCTTGTTCATAACTAGAAAGCATTGCTGCAGATTGTAGGGTGCCTTGATTAACACCTCAAATACAGCTTTGTTGTTGCCATTAAACCCTTGGCATGACTTTTACTGGGTAACCTGGGCCAATAATTTGGTGCATCATCATACGTTTGTCAGAACGTGCATGAAATTATCTTCATATCAAAGCTCTGTTATCGGGAAATGCAACTGGTTTCACAACTGTAATTTGCAACAAATGGCGCATAGAAAGAGGTAAATAGTCAGAAGTTAAAAGTATTATTTTCCTCACGGTACAGTGTCCATAAGTTATTGAATTAAATTACTTCTATTTTCCAACAAATAAAATCAATCAGGTTTGGGACCTACTGGACAAGAAGATCAAGGAGAAGCAAATTGAAAGTGCAGCACATGTATGGGACATTCAACAACCATGGTGATGTGAACACTTATCACCAAATGACTGCCCTTGTACAAAAAATAAAATAAGTACAACGCCCTCCATAATTATTGGCATCCCTGGTTAAGATGTGTTCTTTCGCTTTGTGAGGAGGTGATTCCTCTCCCCCTCCACACTGTTCGTTCATGAACTCTGAACAGCGCTTGCGAGGGCAAGCGATCGAAACTGTTACGTTGTTTAACATTGGTTACATTGTTTCATGGTACTTTTGTCGTGTCGCACACATGCACTCACCCACTCGCACGTACCAGATGGCTACACTGTTTAAAAGTTACTTTCTTGTGTCAGATTAGGTGGGGGTAATGTTTGTGGACATGGGAAAAGTGGGGATAGCGTTGGGTGCCGTGGGCGGCACCATTATACACGTGAGTCGGGTTTCCCATTCTAAACACCACATTTCGCATCGCCAATCCACTTCTCTACAACATTGAAACATCTAGTGCGGTACCCACTAGCCATGTTTCCATACGCAAACACAATAGTTTTCATACCCGTCCACGCAGCATTAGTACAGAACCATGCCACTCACCTATCTGCCAGCTCCACCTCCATTCTCTCCATGCGGAAGCGCGTTCGCTGGTGAAGCGATACTTTCATTAGCCTGCACTAGATTGTATGATGTCATTCAGCACCTTGGTTCCATCTGATTGCTATATTTGTCGTATATATGTTTATTGGGTATTGTGGGCTATATTGACATGTCATTGGTGTTGGGGTAATGTGTATGTATGTATGTTGATGTATCAATTATGTTTCGTTATTGTAATTCTACAATGTGGCGAGTTAATTGTTTGGCGGGTACGTAAGCCAATGGGGGGCCAGCAGGCTCTCATTGGTCCAAAATGGGGTTAATGCCCGAGATTATTTAAGAGGCAGTCATTTTATGTTTGGGGGCGAGCTGGAAACATCAGAAGCTTGGAGTGAGGCTGTCTGACAAATGTAAGCTGACTTACAATTCTGTATGCTATGCATGTTATTTGCTGGGCTTTGTGTTATTCTGGAGCTAAAAGCCATTAACCTTTTTGTTTAGCATTTATTGAACATTTTTGGACATTTTTGCATTTTTGTATTTTTGGTATTTTTTGAATTTTAGGTGTGCACTTCTATGAAAATACATTGCAAGATATTGGTTGATTTTGATGTCCCTCTCCCTTCTTCATCTCTCACCTCCACGGTTGCCGCACTCCCTCACGGGGGCGATCGCTCGCCATCTGACAAGCTTCTAATAAATTAAATTTTTTTCCCAAAATAACATAGGACCACAATAAAAAAGGAGGGAAATTCAACCTTCAATTCAAGTGCATTTCTTCAGTGGGAATAAAAACCCACATTAAGAAATAATTATTTTACCTCAAATCATGGTTGCCATAATTATTAGCACCCCTGATGGTAATACTTTGTACAACCCCCTCTTGCCAACAAAACAGCACCTAATCTTCTCCTATAACGTTTCACAAGATAGGAGGATACAGAAAGAGGGATCTTCAACCATTCCCCTTGGCACAATCTCTCTAAATCATCCAGCGACCTGGGTCCCCTCCTCTGCACTCTCCTCTTCAGCTCACTCCACAGGTTTTCAATGGGGTTGAGGTCTGGGGACTGAGATGGCCATGGGAGGGCATGATTCTGTGTCTGGTGAACCATTTCTGTGTAGATTTGACCACATGTTTAGGGTCATTATCCTGCTGAAAGACCCAGTGATGACCCATCTTCAGCTTTCGGGCAGAGGCCACCAGATTTTGATTTAAAATGTCCTGGTATTTCAAAGCGTTCATGATGCCATGGACCCTATTAAGGTTCTCAGGGACTCTGGAAGATAAACAGGCCGACAGCATCACCGATCCTCCCCCATACTTCACAGTTGGCATGAGGTGCTTTTCTGCATACTCATCTTTTGTGTTCCGCCAGACCCACTTGAGTGTGTTGCCAAAAAGCTCTATCTTGGTCTCATCTGACCTAAGCACATGGTCCCAGTTGAAGTCCCAGTGCCGCTTATCGAACTCCAGACGTTTGCGTTTATGATTGTGAGTGAGAAAAGTTTTTTTTCGTGCATGCCTCCCAAACAGCTTTTTGGCATGTAGATATCGCCTGATGGTTGTTTTGGAGACTTTGTGACCCCAAGATGCTACCATTTGTTGCAATTCTTTAACAATGAGCTTTGAAGAACTTTTTATTTCTCTTACCATCCTCTTCACTGTGCGTGATGGCAAAATAACCTTACGTCCTCGTCCAGGCTTGTTTACCACTGTTCCAGTTGTTTTAAAATTCTTAATGACAGTAGATATGGGCCGGACTAGGTGAGTGGCTATTTTCTTGTAGCCATTGCCTGACTTGTGAAGGTCGTCACACATCTGCCTTGCTTGAATGGTGTGTTCCTTTGTCTTTCTCATGTTGAAGAGGGGATAAAAGAAATAGCCTCTGTGTCACGTCATATTTATACCCCAGGGAAACAGGAAGTGATGAATTACTAATTAAATGTTCCTAGATACCCTGATCAACTTTGTAAGCTACTGTAGAAATGACAGATATACTTCAATTGCATTAATTCCTAGGAATTGTTCGGGGTGCCAATAATTGTGGAACAGGTGATTTTATGAAAAATAATTATTTCTAAGTCAGGGATTTTTTTTCCCTTAAAATTCACTTGAGTTGAATATTACATTTTATCTACAGTTTTCAGTATGGGAGTATGCTTTTGCAATAAAAATTGAATTTATTTTATTATTATTATTAACCTTTATTTAACCAGGTGAGTCAATTGAGAACAAATTCTCATTTACAATGACGATCTGGGCAAGAGGCAACACCAGAAGCAGTCACAAAAAAAAAAAAAAAAAAAAACAGATAACAGACAGACATATCATCAGGTACAATGACATCATTACAATGAAGTTACTAAAAACAAGTGCAAAGATCTTTGACTGTTGAGTATTTCAGTTTTTTGAAAGAGTGGAGTGGAATGAATGAATTAAGTTTTAGGGTCTGTTGCAGAAAATTCCAGTCATTTGCGGCTGAGAACTGGAAAGAGGAGCGGCCAAAGGAGGAGCGGACTTTGGGGATAAGGAGATTGATGAGATTACTGGAACGTAAATTATGATTAGAGGTGTGAATATTGAGTAGAGAGTAGAGGAAGCTGTGATGAGTGTTAAATGGGGAACCAGTTACAAAACGGATGGCAGAATGGTACAGAACATAGAGTTTGTGAAGGAGGGTTTGTGAAGCAGATCTATAAACTATGTCACCATAATCAAATATTGGGAGTACTGACATTTTGACCAGGAGTTGTTTCACTGAAAATGTGAAGGAAGATTTGTTGCGGTAAAGAAAACCTATAATGGATTTGAACTTGATGCATAGTGTGTTTATATGTGTTTCAAATGTAAGCTTGCTATCGAGCCAGATGCCTAAATATTTGTAGCTTTTCACAAATTCGATCTCAACACCATCTAAAGAAGTGATTGTGAGAGGGCACTCAGTCTGCTGTAGGTGTCTATTAAAGACCATGCACTTAGTTTTTTTTGTGTTAAGGGTTAGGTGGAGATCCGCAAAAGCCCTTTGGATGCTGCTAAGACCCACCTGCAATGTTGATAATGCAACATGAAGGAAGGGGTTGGATTTATAAATGATTGTATCATCAGCATATAAGTGTATGTGAGAGTTACTTACGGCATTAGCAATATTATTGATATAGATATTAAATAAAGTTGGGCCTAATATGGATCCCTGTGGCACGCCTTTGAATAGGGGTAGGAGAGCTGACAAAAGACCCTCCGCCCTCACTGATTGTAGGCGACCAGAGCAGTAGCTTTTAAACCACTCCAGACAGTCCTTAAGGCTTTTAACACATCTTAACCAGGGGTGCCAATAATTATGGAGGGCACTGTATATAAACAAGTGTTTGCCACTAACATGGCAATATCCCCCGCCGCCTCAATTTTATGTGTATGGACGGATGTACGTACGTATGGATGGATGGAGCCGTATGCTATATTACCCGCTTCGCGCTAATCGTGCGGCGGGGGATAATAAAGTATGTCAGCTGAAATCAAACACCCCACTGTACAGGTTGCACCAAACAGCCCCTACAACACCCATGCAAAAGCGTCATATCAAGATTGTCCCAGATGTTGGCTCGCAACAAAGGGGGCACTGATTCAAAAGAATATGTTTATCGAGATTTGCAGCACATAATTAATATATGGTGCAATGAAAAAGTATTTGCCCCCTACCTGATTTCTTCCATTTTTGCTTATTTGTCATATGTATATGGTTCAGATCATCCAACTAAGACAAAGATAATGTGAGTAAACACAAAATGCAGCTTCTAAATGATCATTCACTCAAGGTAAAGAATAATTCAAAACCTATATCACCCATGTGAAAAAATAATAGCCCCCCCAAACCTAATAACTGGTTATGCCACCATTGGCAGCGAAAACTGCAATCAAACATTTGTGGAAACTAGTGTTGTGTTTCTTTTATGATGATAAGCAAACTACCTCCATAATCTTCATAGATACTTTTGTTTCTATTTTGTAGCCATCCAAATACTTTTGATTTGATTTTTGAATACAAGTTTGCAACAGTTACTAATTTTGTGAACACTTATTATGAAGGTTAGCAATATTGAACAATTGAAAGACTCTGACCAATTCATAAGTTTCTTAATTTCATAAAGGTTTGTTTTATTCTTAGAGAATGTTAAAATCATTACAGGCAATTTATGTCTATTCAGCATCTCTCTGTGTGGTAACGCGACTGCAGCGGAGATAAACACTTCAAAATGGACGACTGACTATCTGTGAATTGGACAGGCCGCAAACCGAGCGTTTTATCTGACTGGATCGTGTTAGATTTATGATTTATTACTCGGTAACTTGGTACTGCAAGCACACTTAGTTATGAGAGTGAAAGTTAGCAAGCCTGCTACAGTGCTAAGCCACACTGATTCAAGTTGCAAACATTGCACTTGGCATTCAGTTTTGCTGAATATTAATTCCATTAAATGGAACAATATTTTTTTCTCATGCTCTCAGACAATTACATTTCCGTAAAAGTGATACACCCCAAAGGTAATATCAAATATATGACATGAGTTGGGCCATGGAAAAAGTGCAATAGTTGCGTGATGAAGAAAAATCTGGAACAAATACCAAATTACGGTTCTCTTCGACAGGCAAGCCATTGCAAATGCCATGTAATCAAAGCCGGCAATCCAGCTGCACAACTCAAGCCCCACTTTGGACAATAATAAATATTCATGACCTGAATAGAGTTGTCAATTTACACTTGACTTATAGCGTTCAGGTAGCCCCTCCCTTTCAATCCATCAAATGCTAGAATGCGTAAATGGGTTGTCTTGGAGACAAAGCCTCCACAAATGGATCTTATATGGCTTATCTGGAAAGATGGTCAGAACGATTTTGCTGAGATATTGGTAGGGAAAATCTGGCTTACCAAAATATTGGTAGGGTCCCTACCGTCCATAGGCAAACCTACGCCCTTGGCTTGCATTATTGTTCATTACAATTTTTAGTCAGGATTTTCATATCCACATTAATAATATTAATGGTGACGTACAAAAATGACAATGTCTTTCAAAGTTACAAAATTCCAGTAGCTCACAAAATGGTATTCTTTTCTGCGTTAGCGTCCGATTGGATTGACATACCGAAGAAAACTTCTTAAAAATGTGGTTTTGGCGACTCAGGTCCTCAAGTTATGTTCGCTTATATAAAAATTTTACTCTGTCAACAACCAGTGATTTTACCATAGTGCAGGTTGCCTCTCAATCTGTTTCCGATTAAGAACTGGACAATTAATTTACTGAGCAAATAGGCTACCAATAAGCTATGTTACCAGTCATGATTAGGACATGTAGCTTTGCCTTAGAGGTAGGCAACAATATGAGATGCCATAGGTGGCCACTGGCTGAAATTTCTCAAAATGCCATCTTGCAGTAAAATGTTATGGTGTAAACGCTGCTGAAGATGGTATTTAGAGAAGGTTTAGATTTTGTTTCTAATTACATGATTAGATGATTGCCGTTCAAACGATATCATATTGTAGCCTTCCCACAAGTTTTTTAGAGGCTGTGCTATAAATATTACTTGAATGATTTGGAAGCAAACTACTGGAAAAAGGCACTGTGGTGGTGATTTGACGTACTAATGATGTAGTACTACGTCATGCACAGTACTACGTCCGCTCACACGTTCTGGATGCACCACCATTCCAACCCACCAGAAACATCAGGAAAGATTGTACCTCATCAAAAAACATGATGGAAGATTCTTTCTATTGTACATTACATATCATTACACCAAAAGGCAACGGCCTCGGTGTATTCAAAAATTGGAAATGTTCAATTTTGATTATACATGTAATTGAACATTTTTCTGAATGTAAAAAAAGCAGACATTGAAAACATTTTGATCTACAGATATTAGTCATCATGTAGCCTGCTTGGTACTGGAACATTTGTACTTGAATAGAGAACTATTTGATACCACGATTCTAAGCCATATTTTCTAAGTTTGTCCATTTGTTCTTGCCAACTCTCTCAACAGCCAGAAGATCTGTCTTATAACCCACAGCACTGGCCAAGTCAAGTTGTGGATCTCAGGCAACCATCAAGAGTCAATCAAGCTCTACCTCATCTCCTCTCCACATTCCCTGGTCATCCTGGGACACCTATGGATAGCCAAAACAACCCTGATTTGAACTGGGGCAAACACAAAATCAAGGGCTAGAGCCCCAGTTGTGCTTGGTCCTGCCTGAATGATGCTCTCGATCATGTCTCTGCTCTCCCCTTGGAGGAGATTCCTAACCTGAAGAAGGTTCCCCCTGAATTCCATGACCTGAAGGAGGTGTTTTCCAAATCGCGGGCCACCTGTTTGCCACCACATCGACCCTATGCTGTGCCATCGACCTGAAACCTGGTACCATGGTCCCTAGAGGTCGCCTGTTCTCCTTGTCTCGCCCTGAGACTCAGGCCATGGAGAAATATTTAAGTGAGTCCTTCGCGGCTGGCATCATCCGACCCTCCTCATCTCCTGCTGGGGCTGGCTTCTTCTTCATGGGCATAAAGGACGGCTCCTTGCGGCCTTGTATAGACTGCAGAGGCCTCAATGAAATCACGGTCAAGAATAGATACCACCTGCCTCTCATGAATACTGGCTTTGACCTCCTCCAGGGGGCAAAGATCTTCTCCAAACTCGATTTGCGCAATGCCTACCACCTTGTGCGCATTTGAGATGGTGAATGGAAGACTGCATTCAATACTACCACTGGGTACTGGGAGTACCTCGTTCTATTGTTTGGACTTACTAACGCCCCAGCTGTCCTCCAGAACCAAGTTAATAATGTCTTACGGGATATGATTAACAAGTTTGTGTTATCCTACTTGGATGACATTCTGATCTTTTCCAAGTCTCAGGAGGAACACACCAGCCATATCTGCCAAGTCCTCAAGCACCTGCTGTTTGTTAAAGCTGAAGGACGCCACTGGCCGGTGACACGCCCATTATCCTGGACTCATTCTGTTCTGGGCCTCGGCCCTTCCCCTTTTGTCACCATATTCCTATCAATAAATACCCTCATTGGATTGTACTCAGAATCTGCAACATTTGTCTCTTTTCATTTTTGCAAGCATCTTTTCCCTTTCTACAGAGACATTTCCCTCAAGTGCACTGCAGCTGAAAACCGCAGAACAGGCAACAATGAAATAAATATCATAAACTTGGTGCATTCTGGCTCCTTATCCAAAGACCACAGATTACTTACATCAGTCAAGATAATGTCCACGTCAGGTGCAAAACTTTACTTGTGAGAGAAATCTAGCACACTTCTGCTATTTACATGGCTTTTGCATTGCTTATGCAAGAAACATAAAGCTGAAAGTAAAGAAGGAGCAAACCTCAAGAAAACCCTAGTGATCCCCTCATGACCACAGCACAAATCTGAATCACTGAGCCCATTAGGAGAATTTAACAGTCTCAATTTCTGTTTGTGAGGAACATGATGTTAAGGAGACTGTGGCAGGCCTTGTTAGCCTGTTATCAATAGTTTTGTTTCTGGTCGTGCATTTAAAATCACACACAGATGAAGCACATAACATTGATTATCTAATAATAATGGCGCATGTCAAGGATTGCAAACAAACCTCAGATGAGAAGTGAGCTGTCAGTTTGTGTTGATAATGTGTTGAATGGGGGAGAAATGAGACTTGATCAACTCTGACAAAGGCGAAATCCTTATAGTCCAACAAGTGGGTCAGAACACATCTGAAATGGCAGGGCCTCTGGGGTGCTCCCAGGCAGTAGTGGTGAGTTCCTATCAAGAGTGGTGCCACAGAGGGATAAACCACAAACTGGCGACAGAATGCTGGGTGACCTAGGCTCCTGAATGCACAAGAGCAACAAAAGCTATCCTGTCTGGTCAGAACCGACAGAAGGGCTACTGTGGAAAAAGTTGCTGAGAATTAGAATGGTACTTATGTGATTAATGTGTCACAACACACTGTACATCACTCCCTGCTCCCTGAATACTACTGTGTAGCTGCAGACCATTTTAACTCCAGTCCACCACTAGAAACACACATGGACATCAGAACTGGAACTTAAAGAAATTTATTAAGATCGCCAAGTCCAGTGAGTCTTGTTTTCTTTTACACGTCGTACATTGGTTGGTTTCGTATGCACCATTTCCCGGGTGAAGAGATGACACCAGGATGCGCAGGGGGAAGAAGACGAGATGTGATGCCCTGGGAAATGTTTGTGTGTGAGGGCCATGGGTATTTGGATAGTATTACAATTTGAAATGGCTGTAATTCTCTCGTTTCATGTGTATATGCCATCAAATTGAAGCTGCCCGTCTGCCAGTCTGCAATGACATACGAACAGAGTGAACTGTGTGGAAATTCCTAGTATTTAAAATTATGTGCCTGTCCAAATACTTATGGATGCCATGGCATGCTCTTTTTAATGCATGCACTGTATTTTCAGTTCATTATTACGAAAGGATTCAAAAGCCTTCATAATTCACAAGTCTTCTCATGGTAAAATCTCCCATAGAACAAAACTACATGTCCTTGATGCCATGCAGCGAAGTTCAAATTCGCAATACGTTAATGCATTATGAGGCTTTTCCATGCCTTTGCAGTACTTTTATGCTGAAAGTTATGTTGCCACACATAAAGGTCATGGAAGGGTCAAAGAGTCATGGAGACAGAAACATCTGTACAGCATGGACGAGGTTCAGACGGTGACATTAACCAAACCTGAAGCTGCATGATGAGCCTAAGGGTTTGACACACACACAAACTAGCACTTATTTTCGCATACCCTTGATCAATGTTGTAGAACAAACAACATTCAAGCCCTGTTTGCTTTTGATGCAGGTGAACCTCTGACATCAATGAAAATCTTTTACATAAGGAGAATATTTAATGTGTTTATTTGCATCAGTTATTGTGAGAGAAATGGAAAAAAAGTTCAGTATTAACTTACATGCTCAATTAAAAACATTTCTTGTATATAACTTTAGTACTACACAATCTGCATTTAGATAGAGCCATCTGCCAGCTGCATTTACATGATCTTACCACAGATATTTTGACTCAGGCCAGCTTGGCTTGAAAAGATTTATCATAAAATATTAATATATTCACTCCAGATGCACAGGTATATAATATCACAATTATGAGCTATTGCAAAGTACAGCTCTATTGGTAGCTTTAAATCAAACAAATTCCGACAATTGATACATTTATCTACAAGCTTGGCCAAAAAAAAAAAAACTATTAACATTCTATAACACTAAGGAGATACTGAGTAGCAATTATAATTATTTACAGCCATATGCTAAATGTTCCTGCAGGTTAACATGTGGCGCTTAAAAAATGATTTACTGCAAATTTAAACAGAAATGGCCCCCCGCTCGCCCATCTGTCAACAGTACACCCTTTAACTAAGACTGGAGCAGATCTGTCCGTGAAATGATAAAACTGCAGAACGCAATTCAGAAGGAGCTTATAATCGTGGGCATAAAACGGTGTAGTGTGGTCTGAATTATTGAGCAATAATGACAGCTGCTTGTATTAAAACTTATTACTGAATATCTGGCTATCGCACACTTTTTCATGGTGTCACTTCTCCCTAGTTCCATGATGTGAAATCAAATGTTTTTTTCCTTCGCAGATTTGAAAGTTTTTTTTCTCTCTCTAATGCAAAATTATGTTCTTGAACATTAAAAATGGATAGCATCCAAGCCCTGGAATGATCTTTTGGACAAAATCAATGATTTCTAATTTTGGATTAAATTTTTCATCAAAACCGCAATGCGATATGAGAGTTAAGTTCTCTGAAAAAAAAAAGGGATAGGATTTAATATTTATTTATGTATTTTTATTTTATTTTATTTTTATATTTTTACAGAAACCATCCTGAAGCGTCAGGATGATGGAAAAACCCTGCCTTGACAGACTTTGGATGAAAATTTCAGATTCAATCATATGGAGTGACATGGACTGAAACAGTAGGCTGGTGTTCTTGAGCTTAATTATTGCAAGTAAAACTGCAATTTTGTTGCCATCTTGTTTGATATTTAAACACTAGACACCAAACATAATTTTCAATTATGTTTTTCCATGTCTGTGTATGGTATATCTTTATGCACAGTCAATAGTTTCTCTGAAGATGAATTTGCTCAAAAAACTTTGTCTGTTATGGTTGTATTTGGAAGCTGGTGAGGCTCATGAAAATGTGTCCATTTAACAAATATAAAAAATAAATGCTGCATTAATGATGAAAAAGAGGATAAAGTTGGAGAACATAAGTGCTGGGGCATGTTTCATGATTAAGACTTTTCTCTTGCTCGCAAACCACAAATGAACGTTGCAAGTTTATGAGTTGTGTCAGTAGATTGGCTTTTGTTCTCATCCATCTGCCTCAGCCCCGTGCCTTGGATTTCAGAATCTAAGGATCCAATAATGAAAAATTCAGCTTGCGTTCAAACTGAATTGTAATCTTAAGACTTAGGCCAATTTTGCATTATGAAATGTGTTTACATTATTTATTTTACGTAAGCTATTTGGTATGCCAAACCTACCCTTTTGAGTTGCATTATGCATTTTCCTATTTGTACTGTTCAGATTAAACTGATGAACTGTCACCTATACGCTACATAACTCTGATAGGCAATCAATATCACCTGTGAACAGCTGGTGCACAAATATCAGCGTCTCCAAATGTTGCTGTCGTGTGCTGTCTGTATTAAACCTCAGCATGTAAGGCCTACTTTTTTCTATAGCACCGCCCCTTAAACCCCATATCTGACACTTAGCCGCATAAAACAAAGGAACACATATATAGGTTTAACAAATGCAGCTGCTGTATTCAAACCTGTGACACTTCAGGTCCATTTTAAATTTTTGTGTAGATCCCAAGGTCTCTGATGATACTAAAGTCCTGCTGATTTGCAGGGAAATGTGTATACAATGATCCACAAGATCTCAATGTTTTTAACTTGATTTAATGCTGTGGCCATAAAAATATGGCATCCTGCATTTGGCTATTTCTCTCAGTACATGTGTGATGTAGCTTCAATGAAGCACTGCCAGCAGCAGATACAGAATATACAACATGTGACACTGTCCTATAATATAACATAAAAGCTTTTGAATCTGCATAAGGAAAAACTACTAAGAAATTTTAAGGGGTTTAAAATAGGCCACATTATTTCAATGTACATAAAGTATCAGAATATTCTGATATGGTTTGTGAGGTGTGCGTGTTGTTTGGACCTTTCTTTGCGGCTCTTGCCCGGGGACAATATCGAATTCCTGGGCCATCGAATTCTTTACCCAGCTGGTTGATTGAGCTGGGGCAGCGCTTCCCCAGAATCTATATAAGCAGGAAGTCCGGCACGCCTCCTTCGCTAGAGCGTCTGTGTTTCGATTCGCACTATAGTCGTAGATATCTTTTGTCAGGTTTAGTATGACTTTCTATCTTCTCATTGTTGGAGTTTCTTCTCCCTTTTTCTCTCGCTTTGCTTCCCTGGTGCAGACTATTATATGTCCTTTGGAAGCCCGAGTACTTGCGTTTGGTCTATATTATTCTCTGTGTTTGAACTGTGTTTGTGCTACTGTCTTTCTGTCGTTGCGCTTGGCCTCCGTATACTACCAACCATTACATTTCATTTTCAGAACAGAATTGATGTATGATGCAGAAGGAGCATACTTTTTAAGTAATACTGTAACTGTTAAATAAGCAAGCAAGCAAAGAAATACAGCGCCCTCAATAATTCTTGGCACCCCTGGTTAAGATGTGTTCTTTAGCTTCCAATAAATTCAGTATTTTTCTAATATAGGACCACAATGAAAAGAGGAAAATCCAACCTTTAATTCAAGTTGCATTTATTCAGTGGGGAAAAAAATATCCCACATTAAGAAATAATTCTTTTACATCAAATCATGTGTGCCACAATTATTAGCACCCCTGATGTTAATACTTTGTACAACCCCCTTTTCCCAACGAAACAGCACCTAATCTTTTCCTATAATGGTTTCACAAGATGGAAGAATACAGAAAGAGGGATCGTCGACCATTCCTCTTTGCACAATCTCTCTAAATCATCCAGCGACCTGGGTCCTCTCCTCTGCACTCTCCTCTTCAGCTCACTCCACAAGTTTTCAAAGAGGTTGAGTTCTGGGGACTGAAATGGCCATGGGAGGAGCTTGATTCTGTGTCTGGTGAACCATTTCTGTGTAGATTTGGCCACATTTTGGGTTATTATCTTGCTGAAAGACCCAGTGACGACCCATCTTCAGCCTTTGGGCAGAAGCCACCAGATTTTGATTTAAAATGTCCTGGTATTTCAAAGCGTTCATGATGCCATGCACCCTAACAAGGTTCCCAGGGCCTCAGGAAGAGAAACAAGTCCACAGCATCACAGATCTTCCCCCATGCTTCACAGTGGGCACGAGGTGCTTTTCTGCATACTCATCTTTTTTGTTCCACCAGACCCACTTAGTGTGTTTGTTGCCAAAAAGCTCTATCTTGGCTTCATCTGACCAAAGCACACGGTCCCAGTTGAAGTCCCAGTACCGCTTAGCGAGCTCCAGACGTTTGCGTTTATGATTGTGAGGGAGAAAACGTTTTTTCCGTGCATGCCTCCCAAACAACTTGTTGGCAAGTAGATATCGCCTGATGGTTGTTTTGGAGACTTTGAGACCCCAAGATGCTACCATTTGTTGCAATTCTTTAACAGCGAGCTTTGGAGAACTTCTTATTTCTCTTACCATCCTCTTCACTGTGCGTGGTGGTGATGCGAGATCAGTAAGACACCAAGAGCGAGATGCAGGGGAACAGGGAGTTTAATAAAGCAAAAGAAAAGGGGCATGAGGGCCAACAAAAAACTTGGCCCAAATGGTTGCAAAAATCCAACTAAGGTAAGCTTCACAGAGCTAAAACTAAAAAGTCCAAATGACAAAAAACAAAAACCACTGGAACCTCCAGGGAGAAAACCACGAACAGAAAAGAATAATCAAGCTAGAATACAAAAAACAAGAACTTGGCTTGGCTATAAGGAAGACGAAAATACTGCACTGCTATACAAACCACAAGGGCTTGAAACTCAAGACTCTGTCTGCCAGCCAACTTCCACCGACTCCAGATAAAGGAAGGAAATCAGTACACATGAGGGGCGACACCTGGAGAAGAAACAAGGGGCAAGGTAAGATCATTAGACGAGGACAATGATAGGTTGACATGACTTGCTCATTAAGAAAATGAGCGTGCTCAGCTAAAGTACCAATGAAGTATGCAGATTGCAAGGAAGCATGAATGTTTAGAACAGAAAAGAACAGCAAGATATTAAAATAGCAAAGCAGGAATCATGACAATAAACTCCCTACCTAAATTAGTAATAATTTGTAATGTGCCTGTCTAAGAATTACACCCCTTGTGAATGTTAGTAAACGTTAGTAACTTAAAAACAGTTAATTGCCAATTAAGCTCAGGCAGCCCTGACTCCAGCACAGCACAGAAGGAAGGGGGAAATTCCAAAAGCCAACCAGAGTTCTGAAGTGTGCGAAAACAAAGTCATGGGGCGGAACGCAGACAAACGGTGGCTGGGCAGACCTGGCAAAACACAACATGAAAAAGTAAAAACGTGAATAATAATAAACTTTATAATATATAATAAATAATATATATATAAATAATATAATAATAATAAATGTACTATGAGATGTGAAATCCTGATACAAAGACAGTTAAAACCATGACATGAGTAATGACTATGAGCAATGAAACCTGGCACAAGAAACTGTTAAAACCCAAAATATACTGTCCTGGCCAAAGGCCCAGGACCCTGGAACACAACAGGTGGCAAAATAACCTTACGTCCTCGTCCAGGCTTGTTTACCACTGTTCCAGTTGTTTTAAAATTCTTAATGACAGTAGATGTGGGCCGGAGCAGGTGAGTGGCTATTTTCTTGTAGCCATTGCCTGACTTGTGAAGGTCGACACACATCTGCCTTGCTTGAATGGTGTGTTCCTTTGTCTTTCCCATGTTGAAGAGTGGATAAGAGAAATGGCCTCTGTGACATGTCATATTTATACCCCAGGGAAACAGAAAGTGATGAATTACTAATGAAATGTTCCTAGATACCCTGATCAACTTTGTAAACTACTGTAGAAATGACAGAAATACTTCAATTACATTTATTTCCTAGGAACTGTTAGGGGTGCCAATAATTGTGAAACAGGTGATTTTATGAAAAATAATGATTTCTTAGTCAGGGATTTTTTTTCCCCTTAAAATTCATTTGAGTTGAAGGTTACATTTTTCAGAAATTTTCAGTGTGAGAGTATGCTTCTGCAATAAAAATTGAATTTATTTTAAGGCTTTTAACACATCTAAACCAGGGGTGCCAATAATTATGGAAGGCGCTGTATCTAACCTCATTTTTTGTGTGGGGACACATGATGCAAGTGTAAAGCCATGGTCCAGTAAATTAATGTTGCAATTCTGGATAGGTAGGTGGTTTAAACATAATATTACACACCATTAAAATCTACCTTTTAAAGTCCATCATTCCATAATCTCCAAAGTGATCTAAAGGATCACAGAAGATTCTTTCTGGAATGTCTCTCTCCATGTCTTAGCAAATGATTTCACAATGAAAAATGATGATTGTGCACATGGTGTATCGTCGTTGCAGTTCTAGGAACAATTTTCCAATATACCACTTAAGTGAAATGCATTTTGACAAAATTTTGACTTAATCTATGGATGAAAATCCTACAAATCCTTTTTCGCATCAAATGCCTGTTTTACAATTTTCAGCATGCATTTGATTGCCATGCGCTGGTCCCCTTAAATAATTTAAGTCAGCATAGGTATGTTTCTAATGAATGATTATATCATGTTATATTTTGTTTCATGATCCAGACAAGGATCCATAAGGAGAGTACTATCCAATTATAGAGCTTATTGATAGCAGTACGGGAACGACTGTGAGGGATGGACCCCTGAGCTAAATAGCATGGTTCAGATCAAATGGAGTGGGCTTGAGTATGGGGTATGATTGCGCTCAGCCAGTGGCGCCCTGGGGCTGTTGTCAGATGGAGAACTATCTCGCCAGAGCAGAACTGTCAGATGGCAGGACCAGAGAATTTAGCCGGAACAAAGTCCCAATCCTGAAAACCGCAGAAGGCTAGCGAGGTATTCCTAATAAACTAGGCAGAGGAACAGACTCAAGGTGATAAACAGAAGAACATGGTCCCAATCGTGGAGACTGAGAGCAAGGCTTGGGAGCTTGGTCCTTTTAGTAAGACTTGGAAGGGTACTTCCGTATTTAACCGTCTTTAAAGATTGAGAATAATTTATGAAGATGATAAACTCTAAGCTAGAAAGACATTGACTTGTTGCTTAAGGGCATATAGCAAGTAACAATTCAGCAACTTGCACACTCAAAATTAAGGAGTATATATTCGCCATTCACATATAGGAATGGGAAACATGAATGAACAACACCTGGCGGGGGAGGTACGCAGGATATCAAACCAGTCAATGGAAGCAATGTTGTATCTAAAAGACACATATTAAGCTGCTGGATGGGAGACCCGAAGGGTATATCACAGGAGGGTTGTGACAAATCTGATCATGATGTTCACAATTGATGCACTTCTCCCTTCAAAGGATTTCTCAACCGGTAATAAACTTTTTTATTTTTTTCCTGCAAGTTGGTTGACGGCAGGATTGGTGCTGTCAGCTTGAGTTAAATTGCATTTCGTCAATACTGTTTGACAGAGGCACTCAAAGATTAACTGACCATGGGAAGTCAATCGAGGAATAAAATGTCATTACTAATGAGATCTTCTTTTACCAATTTGTAAACAGAGGTGAACCATACTTTTCTTTTTTTTACCATTTTTCCAATAGTGACAACTTCTTTAAGCCCAATGTTGTGCTATACTGAAAAACACCCCTGGATGAGGGAGAAATTCATCTCTGCTGTACACAAAAATAGAAAAAGCTGGAAAGCTACAGAAGCAAAAGTCAAACCAAAGCAGCATGTGCACAATGAAATCCTTTACCGAGGGTTTTGAAAATGTATCCATCGTAGTATTCATACGTGCAGTACCTCAGAGACTGTGCCTGCATCAGAAATGGTTCTTGCAATTGTTCCGCTTCAAGGTTGGGTTTTTCTTTAAACCTGAAAAGCAAGATGAGTGTGTACCTTGATATTTTGGCATTCTGCATCTTAGCTCACGGTCGCATGTGTTGATAATATCAATCAAATTAGGCAACAAAAGGTAGAAAACTTTTGGGTTGGTTGAATGCACTTGCATCATGAGCTGGGTTTAATGAATGTGCGAGAGTGTGATTTACACGCATGAATTCCAGCCGATCACATTGTTTTTTTTTTTTTTTAGATAGAAAGTGCCCTCTACTAACCCAGTCATAGAGCACAGAACACATCTCCAGGTGTCCTGATTTACTCAGCACCAATATATTCTCACAAAGCCATTTCCTTGCCTTCAACTTTCATTTAGTTGCGCTAGGCTGCTGAAACAAGGTTGTCTATCCTTTTCATGGGCATAGTGGGGAAGCACTCAGAAAAAGAAAGATTTATTTAGCCTATAAATTGAGAGCTACACTGAATCGTCTCTTGTATTCCTTTTTGCTTCTGCTGACACCTCCCTTGCAGCCTGCATCACCTCATTTCCAGTTTACAATCATGGCACTCAGGGGACTCAGATGTAACTTGGACACTTGGAAGCCACCTCTTCTGCTCTGAGCTGGGAATTGTTATAGTTCAGTGAAAATGTACAATCTGACAGTGCCTCTTTTCACGTGTAGGCTCGGTGATAGTAAAGTGGTTTTCTATAGTAATAACATAGGGGTTGTATTATTGTATAGGCCAAATATGAATGAGTATTTTATCTCTGATGATACTGCATGTATAAATCCATATTGCATATAATAACTTGATTATAAGGTACACATCATTTGGATTTTCACTCTACAGATTACATTTAATATATATAATTGAATACATTTAACATTCAATATGTCCCATATTTGTTTCAGAATTTACAAAATCCATGCACATATTTTGCGTATAATTTATAATTGACAGTAAAAAAAGGGGGTGAGTAATTTTTTTCTTGTACAGAATGCTACATCAGTCTTGTGCTTTCAATGCTTGAGCACTGCACAGTAAGCACACATTGTTTGTATAGCCATCAATTTAATAATATGGCATTTACAAAGTGATTTATTATTCTGATTACACAAAGTGAGAATTTTTTTACAAAGTGCTCATTATTGTAGTAGCCAGAATGAGCTTCATGCACACCAGAGTCCGATAAGAAGTTAAAGTCTCCTTTAAAAAAAAAAAATCCCTGTTTATCCCTGTCTTCTGATGCATTTATCTTTTAGATAATTTGTTTGACTCACCCTGTCACTGCCTACGGAGGAAAATAACAATCAAGAAATTACCAAGTCAGGATAGGGCAGGGTCTCAGTCTCTGCTAATTATTAGCGATGATGTAAATCTTTTCAGAATATTCAACAGACAGCAGGATGTTAATGGCATGAACCTCAAGTTTACCATAGACAATTGCTCCTCTGTGTTTCATATTAAGCTTTTTGACTGTACATTGGGGTAAGTTATTTGCTAACTTCTCTCACAATGCTTTTCCAGTGTTTTACAAGTATTTACATTGTTTCAGTATACTGTCTTCTTTGCGCATAAAATGAGACTTTGACTACATAAACTACAAAAGGTTACCATGATGCACCGCTGTTGCACAGTTTATAAGGACACTGAAGAAACGAGTCATCAGAAGATGGCATATCCCCCTAGCCCCCGCAATATGATCCGAGAAATCCAAAAATATCAGTAGGCACCAGTCTAGGACCTGACTAATACGCACAGCAAGTTTCGTTCAAAAATATTGAACAGTATTTTAGCTCTGCACTGGAAATGAGATGATTACAGATGGTCGGAGGCACGTGTGGACGCTCTGGTGGATGGACATACTGATGACTATATCATCTCAGCATGCCAGGAAAATAATAATAAAAAGAGCTGCAAACACTGCCATAGCAAGGATTTCACCGCCACTGCAGTCAGGTATAAACTACCAAGATAAACAAAAAAAAAAAAAAACTGTTATCATACATGTGTGAGTTTTTTTTACTATTAGTTGTGAGAAGGGTTGAGAACTCATGCTGAGATTTTCAACATTTTTTTGGGTTTGCACTTATGGACTTCCCAGTCTAATTCAGATCTCTGGATTCAGAGATTTTGGTGAGACCCACAGATACTGAAATGGAAATTATAGAACTAGGATGCCATTTACAATGAACTCGTACTGTTGAAATTTTGATATATCCTTGTGGTCACTTTCCTCCTTCAAAAACACTCCTTGAAAAAAAGAAAACAGCCTATGGCTAAATCCTGTCTACAAGCAAAGGCAGCCATTTTTTTTTTGCCAAAAATTCTCTATAGATGGTGGATTTCGCTATGCCATTTGACCTCACTAGTGCCATAAGACCACTGGCATAAAAGGTAAAAAAAAAAGTAAAACAAACCTTAATATTTGACTTCAAGAACAAGGCACTTCTCCTCGTATGCACTCTGTGTATTCTATTTTTTTCCAATGGCTGCTCTGTCAATTACAATCCCACTCCAAGTTTGAAATTGGATTGCCTCCTCTCTGTTTTGACTGACCACATAATTCGAACCAATCATACGTTTCTGTCCTGACAATGTTTCAAGAAGCTGACACTCTATTACCCAAATGAAGAACAGCAGCTAAGATTGAACCTTATTTGTAAAGGAAACAGTTTTGCCGCAACATGGGCCAATATTTTTCAAATTTCATTTACATGGAATACATTTCTAATCCATCATTTTTATGTAATTTTTAAGCCCAAATTTTCAAAATTCTAATCAGTCAAATTCTAAGAGTCAGAAGGGCAGATTTAAGATAATGGCTATACTGGGCCTAGATCTTTTAATTGCTGAGCTTTGGATTCAGGTCCAAGTGACCCTGTTCTTTGCTGTGAATTGCACTTAAGTTGTAGAATATGCAGCAGTTTTGAAATTAAAATACAAAAATGGATTTAAGCAGTTAGAAACATGAAACTAAATACATCAGATGCACTGCATGGCCAAATTATCCAAACATGCCTTGGTCTACACTTTATTTTGGTCTAGGCTTCACACTTTGAATAAGGGAAACTTTTAATGCCATTGCATGAAAACACTGCTATTCCTGATGATTCCGAGTGTCCAACTGTTTTCAACATGACAGCTCTCCCATGGACCCACTGAGGTTCATTTATGAACTGTGTACAGAACTTGACTAGATTACACCTTGGCCTTGTTTAACACTGATGGGGTCAGCTGAAAAGCTCAGGAGACAAGCCTTGTTGTGCAAAATTTTTGCCAGATACCACTCATGCTTTTCTGTTTAGACTGGAACCAAATCCTACAAGAAATGTCCTACAATTTGCACAATACCTATCCATAAGATTGGAAGCTGTGAAAGCAGAGTAACTCCATATCAATGCAGACATCCACATACTTCAGACCATTTAGCGAAATTCTGAATGACCCTGCAGGCCATAACAGGGATATCAAAAATCATTGTAAGGAATATTTTTATGACACTGGGGCCATGAAATGGCAGTAAAACTTCAAGAAGCACAATGGAAGCATTAGAAAGGTGACACCAAAATAAAGAAGAACAAACAAATGTCTCAAATCCGAGAAATACACATAAATAATATCTGTGTTCTTAAAGTCTAATTACATCATGTTTCCCAGAAGCAGAAAGGTGACATTTTCTCTCTCTCCCTGGAAAAGAATGCTCAACTGACTGCTGTGCTCAAAATGTCAAGGTGGAGGCATTTGCATGGTGAGTCCCCAGCCATATTGCCCCTTCGCCCTTAGAAATTTCAAAAGGTCAGCAATACATTCGGCTTATTTTATGTCAACATTTCACAAAAAATCAATGGCAAAATCCATGATCAAAGATAAGCATTTCAGCCGCCCAGCCGCCCATGTCTATGTACAAAAAGTCCTGAGTTACATGTATTCTCATTCATTGACATTGACATTGTGTCAGTTTGAGAACACCATCAAAAGCATCAATTATAAATTGTATTCATAAATCACCAAGAGACTGCGACACCTATATGAACTGCATGAATAAAGATGTGCAAACTTTCCGTCGATGATTTCAAACTATTAAGAGGTATACAGCTGCCACAAATGATGGCGCCGTAAAACAGATAATAATGTGGATATTAAATAATTTCCAAATATTTTGCACAAAAAATGCAAACAGTTCCACCTTGAGTTCCACCTTGTGGCTGAGGTGAAGACACAGATTCTACAGAGAGCATCTCTTCTCTTGATGTGGAGCAAAGTCACTGGACTGGACATTCAGCAATCAGGGGCTTAGTGCTTGCACAGTATAAACACAGCTAAGCTGGCTCGTTTGGAGTCCTTTAGTTGGGGGCAGCTGGTGTGTCTTGGCCCGGTCCACTGCCGTGGATTCAGGGGGAGCTGGACAAGGTGTGGCTAGAAGCACAATATTAGGGCACTCTCTTGCAGCTGAGCATCAATCCGCAGCATACAGTCGATGAGGCTATGCAAATCTGGAGAGAAGATGCACGTGGTGAGTTCATCTTGCACTCAGTCCAACAGGCCGAACAGGAAGGTGTCATAAATGGCATAGGGATCCCACCGCATGGCGGCAGACAGGGTGGTGAAAACCACTGAATATTCCAACATCGTCAGACTGCGCTGATGGAGCTGGAGAAGCCTCCGCGCAGGGGCATGGCTGGACTGGGACCGGTCAAAAGCCCTCGTCATCACATCAGCAAAAGCGGTGAAGGGCTGCACTGCACTATCCCCAGCCTCCCAGCAGGGTTTGCACAGTTCCGGGTCTGACCAGAGCCGTGTAAAGGGTGTCTGGCCAACCTGGTTTGAGTCAACCTGAATGGTTATTGAATAATAGCTAATCTCCTGACACAATGGAGCCTTACTGTTACCCTACACCAGAGGTGGGCAGCGAGGGCCATATCTGTCCCTGGTTTTCACACCAACGTCTGGTCTTTAATTAGTTCAATGTCTCAATTAGCCAAACCATTGATGAAATCTGACGTTTCATGCGCATTTCTTTAAATTATCATGAAACTACAAAGACTAGTCTTGTCTCCCTTCATAAAACATTTTCCTTTGATCGAATCATTGCGAAAATCTATATTTGTGCATGCAATCAATTAACTCAATTAGTCAGGGTAATTGATAGGAATAAAAACCTGCATACACACCGGCCCTCCGGGACCGGGATTGCCCACCCCTGCCCTACACCCAGCTTGTCATGATAGACCTGTCATGTAGTTTTTGAGAAAATTTGCATTTCAAGAATATATTCGAAATGTGAAGAATAAAACAGAGGGGGATTTTTTTTTTTTTTGATTTTCGAGAATGATGTCGATTTGCCGAGAAGTAAGTTGAACAACTGTTTCGAGGATAAAAGGGAAATTATGACAATAAAGTCAATATCTATCAATTTAACTTTAGAGAAAGTGACTGGTGAACTGACTGACTGCCCTGACAGCTGTGTGTCCATCATTGTGTCACATTAAATAATCTCTCGCAAAACTGTCTGCATGATTCCTGCGTAAATTGACAAGCATGGTTTCAACGTGCCCATTTTCCGTGCATTGGTCAGCATGCAGTCTCTCTGGGCATCATCCCAAGCGAGTCATGGATGTGATGAAGTAGTCTGCTATCAATTTTAGGTCATTGTTTGATCTCTAATCTTCCATCCATGCACATAACATAGCGGCTAAACCCGTCAGTACAACCACTCATGGCAATGTCGTAAAGCCTCAACTTATCGTAAGAATCCATATGCCATCGCATGTTGGGACTTTTGTTGTCGTAATGCCTGCGTCTCAGACACCACGCCCACCTGAGCTACACATGCAGGATCAATTGATTTGGTCGATTGTCTTATTATGCCCTGGATACAGCATATCTTCTCCATATTCCATGCAAGTGTAACCATCTGTGGCAGGCTGAAGGAGGGACCGAGCGGGGAATTTAATCCCCCAGACTCCTGAGTTAGAGTCACACGGACTGACCACATTGCCAAAGAGCCAGACTTGTTGGCAAGGTAGCTAGGGCACCCATTTATTCGGAGGCATTCTAGTGCCAGGACCCATTGACTGTCACATCTCCACACTTGTTTGGGAGTGTGTCCTCACACGTCATGCTTTATGCATGCTGCCATCCATTAGGATTCCCTGAATCCTGCCGATAACGCCAAATTGTGGCAGACCGAAAGAGGGCCTGGGCGGGGAATTGAATCTTCCAAACTCCCCGGTAAGAGTGACATGCACTGACCACATTGCCAAAGAGCTAGGCTAATTCATTTTTCACAAATGTGGCCACGTCTTCTTACTTTGTGTGGTTTCTCCGGGGTGGCTTAGGTTAGCACCACTAACCGCACCTCCAGTGAAGGAAGAACCAAATAAGCTACGGAACAAAGAAAGGAAAGATACCCTCAGGGGAGCCCGAGAGGGGGGAAGGATGAGCACCCCAGCTGGAAAGATTCAAGGTTAACAAAAAACAGCAATGGACAAACGTTTGTCAACGTTTGACAAATAGACAGCGCTTGTGCGGAAAGATCTGAAAGAATGAGAGGGGCCATTAGGCGAGGATGCAATGGAAGGAGCGATTGCAACCATTACAATGCACAGGCCTAGCACTTGATGAGACAGAGGAAGACCCATGCCGGGAGACACCCCACAGTGCCCAGAGCCTTGAAGTGATGCAAACAGTCCCTTAGATCAGGAAGTCTGAGAAAAGAAGGATCAGATGGCCCCAAGCCCCTAAAACAACAGAGTGGCAGAAGTTTGAGGATGTAGACAAGGTGCTGGAAGCAACATCGAAAGGGGATGTTGAGAGGAGGCTGCAGACTATGACGACCATCATAGTGAGTATGACTGCAGAGAGGTTTGGCGTGGAGGAGGAGAGGGGAGTGACGCAGCCTTACACCAAGAACCAGAGGGCAGTCAGGATCAACAGCATCAGGATAGAGCTGGAAGCCCTAAAGACAGGATGCAAGGAAGCTAATAAAGAGGAAAGGGCAGGACTGACAGAGCTCAGTCTCATGCTCAGGAAGAGGCTCTTAACCCTGCGCAGAGCTGAACAATATAGGAGACAGAGGAAAGAGAGAGCCAGGAAGCCAGCCGCTTTCATCAACAACCCCTTTAGCTTTACAAAGGAGCTGCTTGGGCAGAAGCGCAGTGGACGGCTAGCCTGTACAAAGGAAGAAGCTGACTAACACCTCCGCAACACCTACAGGGACCCTCTCCGAGACTAAGAATTAGGGCAGTGAAATGCGGTGATAACAACACCGGAGCCTACTGAGGCCTTTGATTTGAGGGAACCACTCCTGAAGGAAGTTCAGGAGGTGATGCGGAGAGTAAGGTCTAGGTCAGCACCAGGACCAAGCAGAACACCTTTCAAGGTCTACAATCACTGTCCCAGGCTTCTGCACCAGCTTTGGAAGATTTTGAAGGTGATCTGGAGGAGGGGAAGAGCAGCGCAGCAGTGGCGATTTGCAGAAGGAGTGTGGATCCCTAAAGAGGGGGATCATCAGCCAGTTCCGTATCATCTCGCTACTCAGTAGTGAAGTAAAGATTTTCTTCAGCATTGTAGCTAAGCGACTGGCAATGCTCTTAAGAATGGGTATATAGAAACTTTAGTGCAGAAAGGCGGCATCCCCGGCACACCAGGGTGTATAGAGCACACAGGCATAGTCACACAGCTCCTAAAAGATGCAAGGGAGAACAGGGGGGATCTAGTCGTGCTATAGCTAGAGCTGGCTAATGCATATGGCTCAATGCCCTACAAACTGGTCCTTGAAACTCTGGAGAGGCACCATGTTCCAACCCTTGTAAGAGACCTTATCCAGGACTACCACAGCGATTTCAGCCTAAGGGTCTCTGCAGGGTCAGCAACATCAGAGTGGCACAGACTGGAGGTGGGAATCATCAGAGGCTGCACCATCTCAGTGATCCTGTTTGCACTGGCAATGAACATGTTGGTGAAATCTGCTGAGCCAGAGCGCAAAGGGCCCAAGTCCAAGTCTGGGATCTGCCAACCGCTAATCCGCGCCTTCATGGATGATCTGACAGTGACCACTAAGTCGGTGCCTGGAGCCACCTAAATCAAGATCCTTGGTCTTGAAAAAGGGCAGAGTGGCAGAGAAGTTCCGATTCTCCATCGCAGGAACACCCATCCCTTCCATCAGTGAGAAGCCAATCAAGAGCTTGGGAAAGTTCTTTGACAGCAGCCTCAGAGATACAGCCTCCATCAAGAGCTCCATGAGGAGCAGGAGGGTTGGCTCAAGAGTGTTGATAAGTCAGGCCTTCCAGGAAAGTTTAAGACATGGATTTATGAACATGGGATTCTGCTAAGGATACTGTGGTCACTGCTCCTCTATGAGTTTCCGATCACCACCATCTCAGATCTGGAATGGAGAGTCAGCGGCTACCTGCGGAGATGGTTAGGATTGCCAAGAAGCTTGAGCAACATCACCCACTATGGAAGCACGGGTAAACTTACACTCCCCCTGAAATCGATTAAGGAGTTCAAAGTTTTGGGTGCAAGAGAGGTGCAACAACTCCCTTAGTCAACAGACCCCAAAATCTCCGGAGCAGGGGTGGCAGTCAAAACTGGCAGGAAGTGGAGAGGGGAGGGCGCAGTGGAACAGGCAGAGTCATGGCTGCGCCATGGAGTCCTGGTGGGAACAGTGGTCAGAGGGAGGGCTGGACTAGGAGTCATCGCACCGCCACGGTTTGACAAGGCTTAGTGGAAAGAGCAGAGGCAATTAGTCCAGAATGAGGTGAGAGCAGCTGTAGAGGAGGAGAGGATGAGCAGAGCAGTGGGACTGAGACAGCAAGGTGCCTGGACGAGATGGGAGCAAGTTGTGGAGAGAAAGATCACGTGAGCTGACCTCTGGTGGGCAGAGCCACACTGCATCAAGTTCCTAGTCCAGGCAGTCTATGATGTTCTTCCCAGCCCATCCAACCTGCACAGCTGCAGCTTGGCTGATACACCAGCATGCCCCGTCTGCCAGAGGAAGGGGACACTTGAGCACATTAAGTTGCTGCTCAAAAGCTGTGAGGGAAGGCAGACACCGATGGCGGCACGACCAGGTGATCAAGACCATCGCGGAAAGCATATGTAGTGTTGTCATAAGCTGTTGGAAGTCCAAACCCCTGAACCACCACCTACTTCATCAGAGCTGGGGAAAAAAGCCAATACCATCATATTGAGTAACATCTGTGCAGTGTTGAGAATCCCTGGACTGGCAGCTGTCAGTTGATAGTGGCAGCCAACTCAAGTTCTCGCAGCATGTTGCCAAGACCACCCTCAGGCCTGACATCGTCCTGGTGTCAGAGACAACAAAGACATTTGTTATGCTGGAGCTGACAGTGCCCTGGGAAGAGTGGATAGAGGAGGCCTTCAAATGCAAGAAAGGAAAGTATGACAGCCTAGTCAGCGACTGCCACAGATAAGGCTGGAAGGCAAGGTGCTTGCCAGTGAAGGTTGGATGCTGAGGCTTTGCAGGACAGTCTCTCTGCAAAGCTTATTCTGTACTTGGCATGACAGGCGAGAGGTCATCTACAACAGCACACAGGCGGCAGAGAAAGCCTCTATATGGCTCTGGTAAAGAAGGCAGATCCGTGGTTGAGTGCTGCGAGGGCACAAGTTGAGGCCTGATCAACCTCAGCTGGGTCGCCTGAGCGAGGGTGTCTGATGTTCGAAAGACCCCAAACACCCAATGACCTCAGGTAACTTCACTGATGATGTGCCCTAGCTTTGCATCACAAGATGTATCCTTACAACCTCTGAACAAAGTCCTAATACTTATTTCCACATCGTGTTTATGCGCTAATATCTTTCCGCGTAATAAAAACAATTTCTGAAGTACAATTGCACTAATTCATCTGCATAAGGCATTTTGTAGTAGCAGCGATATGCAGAGTAGTCCAAGTTGACGATTAGCATATACTGTAGCAGGAGAGGCGTGTATCAAAACCATAGTCAAGTCAATCCAGGGGTCAGAAGCTAGGTTGTCAATCCAATACTGCAGTGGCCAGACTGCTTCCTAGAGGGATTCTTTATAGGAACACAGTTCCTTTTCTGGAGACTGTGGAGATCAGCAAGGTGTTCCTGAAAGTGCTCGCAGGAAGAGATTAACTTTTTTTTCATTTGAATATTACCGAACACACTAAAGAAAAGGCGAAAAAGCTCGATACCAGGCTACTTGAAGGTAACTTCAGACAAGGGGGAAAGAAAATTCAGCAATGAGTGAGACACCGTTGGCAAATTATATAGACGAGACCATAAACAAAAGGGGTGAGACATCTGATGTTCACATTGGGCGGCAGTGATAAGGCAATAAATAAATATATCAATAAACGGAGAAAAAATGCAAAATTCACGAAGACTGCCAGAACCGGAGAGGGACTTATTTATGAGACATGAGGGTTATGACAATAGAAGCCCCGACTTTATGGTTTAGTGAAGCTGATTTTGTGATGGTCCTGCCTTGCAGGCCCTCCCCCCTCCTGCTGTCTGCGCCTCCACTTCAACGAGCCACACCTGCTGCTCGTTGAAGTGAAGGTGCAGGTTTGACTATTTAAGCACTGCACTGCCAATTTGTCTTCTGACCTGAACCCAAATGAGCATGCATTTTTTTAACAGAAGACAAAACTGAGGGCAGAAAGACCCACAAACTAGCAGCAACTGAAAACGGCAGCAATTAAGGCCTGTCAAAGCATCTTAAGGAAGGAAATTCAGCATCTGGTGACATCCATGGGTTCAAGACTTCAGGCAATCAATGACTGCAAAGGACATTCAAGCAAAAAAAATAAATGTGAAAAAATTAATATTAATATTAAAAATAGACCTTATAATTGCCTAGTTCGTTGCTCAAGCGCCTCCAGAGATTCTGAGCTTGCTCATGTTCGGATATCCTCCGCCTTCGTTCTGAACTTGCGATAGTTTCCACCAATGAGTGTAAAGATGCAGGGGCTGGCAGGCGCATGCTTCGGAGGATAGCCGCAAACAGTCTCTCTCTCCTGAGCAGGCAATAGGGGATTATATACCAGCAAGCTCTCCGATTGGGCATTCCAAATTAATAAAAAACTAAAATAAAATAGACCTCATACTGATAAGTTCATCCAAGTACCTTTGAACCTGTATTTTCCTTTATTTTCCTTTATTACAGGGAAGTACCACTGAGACCGAGGTCTCTTTTTCAGGGGAGCCCTGAATACAATAAAACAAATACAAAGTGGGTAACAGACAGAGCATAGTAAGATTCACACAATTACATACAACAATTGCAGAATACAGGAAAACAAACTTTAAAATACAGATAAAGGAAAAAAAGGATGTCAACCGTAGGTTGAACGGTATCTTGCCAAAAGGGTCGTGTTTTTTTCAGCGAGAACCATGAAGGTCTAGGTCGATCGCCACCAAAAACTAATCAGCCGAGCGCCTGACCATATACTACGATCCGATTAAAGCAACTCAAAAAATAACGGTTTCGTCAAACCCTCGAATTGACCAAAAATTGACCTTGACCTTTGACCTTCACCTTGGTGGAGTCCCTCGAATGATGGGAATCGTGATGAGTCATTGACAAGGAGCAGGCAACGCGCACAGCGGAGAAAAGTGTTCAAGAAAAATGATTACAGACAAAAAAACAAATAAACAATAAACAAACATTCCGACCAACATATCTTAAGTGCAAAGGACAGAGAACAGGTTCAAGGTTAAAACTAAAGGCAAGTACATCTGGCCGCCTCAAGTAACATCTCCCACAGTCGATTCTTGAAGGAATCAAAAGGAATGAGACAGTCTAGCTTCAGAGAGTCTTGGCATCTTTTCCAGACATAAGGTGCAAATGAGCTATAAGCAGAACAGCCCAAATTTGTCCTAGTCCTGGGTGACTCAACAAAATCCACCCTTACGATCTAACATGCTGGCTTTGGATTTTGAGGGACAAAAGCCTAGTTAGATATGAAGGAAGCTTGCCAAGCAATACTTTATAAATAAATAAAATACAATGGAGCTTCCTTATAAAATAAAGGGAAAACTACCCAACAGAACTATATAACACACAGTGATGAACGCGGAAACAATCTCCAGTGATAAAACGCAGAGCGGTGTGATAAATAGCATCCAGAGGTCTTAAGTACTATCAGAGGCATGCATGTAAAGGATATCCCCATAATCAAATAAAGGTAAGATTGTTGCCTGGACAATCCTCTACCGACTGTGTAAAGAAAAACAAGACCTGTTTCTGTAAAGAAACCAATTTTTTTTTCTGATTTTCTAGGACAAGTTAGACACATTAGTCTTAAAGAACCCAAATACTTGTAAGACTGAACTTTCTCAGAGAAAATGGAATCATTCAGCATAATTGCATTCTGAGCAGAAAAAAAACATGAACTTAGTTTTATCCGTATTTAAAACAAGTTTCAGATCTGCCAGAGCGTGTTGAATAAGATTAAAAGCCGATTGCAGATAGACAAGGGCCTGGGCACACGTTGGTGCAGAGGAGTACAACACAGTGTCATCTGCATAAAAATAAACTTTGCAATTTGCAATATTACGAGCAATACTATAAAGAGGACATAATATGCAGTTTTTCCAAGTTTACATTTTGGTTTTTGACACCCCTAGAGTACTCCCGATCGCGCAAAGTAAAAAAAGGTACTTATTTCGCTCGTACTGCCATCGTCAAAAAACCCCATTTGTAGTCCATAGTAGTCTCTGCCTGAAACGCCTCATTGGGGTGGCTTTTTCTCTATGGCCCCCACTCCCTGTGTGCCCACTTTCTCCTGACTGGCCAGCTCTGTGGAGGGCGGATCTAGGCGGGAAGAGGCAGTAGAATGCAGTTTTCCGGGTCTCATAGTGAAACGCAAGACGCATCTGCCATCTGAGCTAAGGAATCAGCGGGGAAATTCGCAGCACATGTGTATAGATCGAATGAAATTAACTTGTTTTAATAAACGCAACGGTAAAAGTGGAGGATCCAGTGCGAAAGTCTGGCAGCTCAAGCACAAATTTGCTATCGGCTACAGTTTGCTACAGCAACAGTTGGTGAGTACAGCGGTTTTACTACTCTGTAGCTCAGATGCAGGGGAAGCTAGAATCCACCCCATATGGACACATTTGTAGAACGAGTCGACATGCCCAAGTGTAGACCAGAGACCGTAGAAATCCGGTGGGTCTGAGTTTAGAGGGAAACATGGTCAGTGAGGGACAGCTAAAAGTGGACCAACAGCTTATGGACTGCTTTGGTGTGCATTAGGACCTGCTGGTTCGTGTGCATAGCTGTGGTGTGTTGCTAGCATAGAGAAACGAACAGCTTCAGCGCTGGTATATGACGGAGGGGCGAAAGCTCCCAGCTAAACAGCCTTTTTGGAAATTGCCCGCGGTAATGGTTTACTTATTGCTTCAGAATGAGAAGCTTTTCCTCGCTGAAAATGGGCGCATTATGGATAGCGTGCGAGAGCTAGACAGAGCTCTGGTTATGTCATGAACCTAATACAGGGTTTACAGACTGTAGGTTCTGTCTGCGTGAACCGTTGCTCATGTGGAGCTAGCAAATCGATCACGTTAACGGGAAAAAATTTAATATTCAATCGATGGAAATTCAGCGTTTGTTATACCGAACATGTTATAGCCTGTGTGCTTCCCTATTGCTTTCACCGGTAGTATCAGAGAGCTTTCCCAGCCATTGGATATGTACCAGGCTTACCCCGGTCATGAATAAGTTAAGCGATAGTTTCATAAGCACCCAAAAACTTACCCCAAGCTCTGCAAAATCTACGTCTGGTCTAACTGCAGCCCAACTCGGCAGACACATACAGCACCTCTTCTGTTAGCTTCAACTGTAGTGGCTACAATCGGGCAACGTTATGATGAAATTGCCACATTGATGCTTACTGAAGTAACACAAGTGTACCGATCATAATTACTGCATATAAGTTAACCAGGAGCATTTTTAATTGGCACAACACGCAAACTAACATGCAGTAGCTGGTAACCGAGCAGTCATAACCACAGAGACTAACCCTTGCAATACAGGTTTTACAGATAGCAAGTTCTGTTACTGTGAACAGTTGTACCAAGCATCCAAATTACAAACACGTATTAAAAGTTAGCTTCAAATTAGGTTTATGTTCACACACCTTCTGTAGAATTTCCCCTGATATCACTCTTGCATATTTAGGACACAAACATTAGCAACAGTCGCTTGGCTACGTTAGCCGCTGTGCTACAGTCACAATCAACTGGCTATCATGTCAGGTTGGCTTATGCAGTAAAAGAAACTTACAGCTTCTGTGTCTGTGAGTTACAGGCAGTTTCGACAGATACAGGTTTTATCTTCAGATATTTTACAAAGCTTGCGTTTCAGGCCAGTTGTTAGTGCTATCGCTAGCGCTCCTGCTAGGCACCCGTAACACGTTTGCTTCACTTAAATTATTTGCTGTTATATGGTTACTTACAGCTCGTGGCTCTGAGCGCTTGATTGATGCAACTGCTTCAGGTTTGAGAAGCAGCTGAAATGCTAATCCTTTGTCGAATTATCCTTTATTGACAAAGCTGTCTTTGGTGAAATGCTGAGCACAAGCAGCTAACGTTCCCTTTGGCCATGGCTGTTTGCTGCCTGCAAACAAAAATGCTAACCACTGATTTCTGGTGGCATTGTCTTTTGGAAGAGAAATATTTGTTGTTCTTCGCGTCCAAAAGTAAACGGACAAGTTGCTTTGAGAGAGATACTGACAAAGTTGCACCTCAGATGAACTGCGGTTCTTCTTTTGTATTTCCAAAAGTGTAGACCCTACTAAGGCATAGTATGATCTGCCGTTGTTAGTGCCTGCTAGAATAGTTACTGGTGTGGGCAGGTCCAGCGTAGTGGTTGGCTCTGGCTAGGTCTGTACTAATTGGACGGCACAACATGACGTCAGGTTTTACCCAGATCTCGAGAGGATCTCGGAAGGAGCTGTTCAGAGAGGACATCACGCTCATGAAATCACGTTGTTGGATTACAGCTAAATCCCTGTATCTTATGTTTAGAAACTTTTCAGAGGTTGAGCATGGACAACAAACATTATAACATTACTAAAATGTATTAAAAGATGGATCAGCATGTTAGGTCCCCTTTAACGTAAATTGTGAATAAAATCGGTCCAAGAATGGATCGTTGGGGTACACTTTTTGTCACTTTTAACAATTGAGAGTTCGCATCCCCAGGCATAATAGCTTGTGTTTTATTAGGGAGATAGTCCTGGAACCATAAGCAGGCATCACAATCAAGACCAATGGAAGACAACTTTTTATTGTACTGCTATCCTTCGTGCGGTTGTGCGGGCGGGCGTCTCCAAAAACTTCAACATTGGGCTGAGGGGTATTTTGTGCATTGCACGCCTATTTTTTAATAAAATAAAATGGTCTACTGTATCAAAAGCTTTTGCTAAATCAATAAATAGGGCAGCACATTTTTGTTTATAATCCACAGCTGATTATGATCAAATGATCAAATCATTTAAACCCACTGAAGCTGCTGTGATGGTGCTATGACCAGGCCGGAAGCCAGATTGTTGTGAAGGTAAAACGTTGTTGAAAGTTAAAAAGCTGCACAGTTGTTGCTTAACGAGAGATTCTAAAATCTCAGCCAGGCAAGGCAATTTTGAGGTCGGTAGTTGATCACTGATCAGGGATCACCACCCTTAAATAATGGAATAACATGAGCAGCTTTCCGTACACTGGTTATAGCCCCTGTCGATACTGACAAGTTAAAAATATTGGTTATTGAATGCGTCATCATTGGGGCTGCTAAACGTTAATTAAATTTTCAAAAAGCTTTCTGGCCGCTATAAAATGTTGGTTAAAAAGATCACAGGTTTTGTGTATATCAGTTATACAGAACCAGAATCAGTGTGGATAGAGTGTGGTATCGATGAACCAGATAATAATTCAGGAACTTCACAATTTTCCAGAATTTTGTAGGATTACCCTGAGTTTTGGCCAGTGAAAAAATAAAAAGGCTAAATCTGATTATTTTAATCACTGAGCAGCAATTATTTCTTAATTTTCTAAAAACCTGCCAGTCAGAGAGTGCCTGGGTTTCCCTAGCTTTACCCCATGCTTCATCCCTAAGGCGTAGTTCCGTGGATAAGGCATTCGAAAAAATGCCTTAACCCTTAACCCTAAGTCTCTTCACAGGAGCATGCTTATCCACAGCACGATTAGACATGGTAATAAAGTGAGCCATTGCTAGGTCAGGGTCTGGAATAAAACCTGCAGAGCTTAAATCACTCCAAAAAATATCATGCAGGAAGGCCTGTTCACAGATATGTTTAAAATTTCTTTTAGTTATAAAACATGGTGGAGCCTTTGCAACTTTCATGTCTCTAATACATGCTACAGGGCAATGATCACTAAAATCCAAAGGAAAGACGCCACTCAGGGCATACTAGTGCAGTCTATTAATTAAAATCAGATCAATCAAAGTTGATTGGGATAAATCTTTAAAATTAGGTTGTGTAGGCTCAGAAAAAAGTTGCAAGAGAGTCGTGCTGTCACAGACCTCTTTAAAATGGTTTGAGGACGGCGATAACCAATCTATATTGAGATCACCAGCAATCAATAATTCAGAGTGAGCATAAGTGGACAAGATATTAGAGAGATTGATTATGGGAGATGAGAGAGCGCTTGGTGGGCGATACACACCTGCTAGTGTGAAACTTTCACAACCCACACCTATTTTGATAATTAGACACTCAAACTTCTCTGGAACAGAGGAGGATAATAAAACATTCACAGTGAGAGAGGATTTTACAAACATCAATACCCCTCCCCCTCTCTTAATCCTGTCACACCTAAAAACATTACAACCAACCACTGCTATATCATGGTCCGACACAAAATCATCCAACCAAGATTCAGGGACAAGAAAAACATCAGGATTACTTTGCAGTACCAGAGCCCGAACACAATCCTTTTTTGATAATAGACTCCTCACTTTGAGACACAGTAGACCCAACCTACAGTTACGGGACTGAAAAATTACACGTGTTAAAACTACAGGAGGGACTATTAAAATAATACCAGGGGTCTGAATATTGATTTGTGTAAGGTTTCATACTGAGACACCACTTTGTCTAAATTTCTGCCTTCGCAGGTGCGTGGAAATAATTTCTGTGATTGGGTGCGCAAAAGTGCTTGTCGCCCCAGAAAATTTTACACCCTCACTACATCTGACCAGGAAGAAGAGGAAGGAAGTCCTGGCCAGTGTGTGCAGGAAGTGAACAGTCAGTCCCGTGGGAAGCAAAACATAGTATGGTGAATGCTGGCCAATAGCATGCCCCATTTGCTGGGATGTAACCTGTCCATTTTTAAAAAGGGTGCACGGCTCCAAAACAGGTTAAAATTGTTGATAATACCAAAGCCAAGAGTCCTCTGAAAATAGAAGATTTTGCATAAAAATGGCTGTAATTCCTAAACGGTTGTTTCAAGATTTTTGTGGAGGGCCTTGAATAAAAGCTGAAAGTCCTTACTTCAATCACATCTTTGTGATTTAATTTTAGGTCCATAAAGATGGTGCACGGAGGCAGAATTACAAAAATTGTGTCATTGTACAAATACTTCCATGCCTTTTTGTATGTCCTCTGGCTAGCCTGGTCATGGAGAGGTGGAAAGATGAAATATTAAACAAAGCATTTTGTTGCTGTAGTAGTTTGGATCTAATTACAGGGAGTAATGTTCTATTCTCAGTCATTCCAACGGTGATCACGCGATCGTAAGGAACTCTACCCTGTTGGTCTGACACTACAGACCCTCGAACCCTTCACACATTTGATTTGGCCTAATGGCCCAGATTTCTTAGTTTTCCATCCAGTATCATCCTAATAGTCAACAAAAGATTCTCAGCTCATAAGAGTAATGTTCTGAGAATGCTTTGCTGGAGGAACTGAAGTGCGCTGCCTTCCGCAGGGTTAAGCCTCACACGGGGAGAGGTCTGTCAAGAGAAACTCACTTGAGATCAGTCGTCTGAAGGCAAATTTAAGATTTCAGTTCCTTCAATGTGGCACTGGATGTGGAGAAATACTTAAATCAAATGATTTACTCTAAAAAAAATGAAGAGAGGGTGAAGAACCAACACTTCTGTGTGACAAGTCTGAGACGTCCAAGTCTGAGCCTCCACTCTTTGTGACGGACTCACCCCCACCCCCCATGCTGAGAGATGCAGAGAGGGTGGATTCGACATCACCTTCAGGCTACAGAGCAGCAATACTCACTTTTGGTGCAGGAAGAGAGAAAAAAAACTGATCACTCGCTAATCAAGTTTTCCCTCTGGCCTTTTACAGGAGCCATTGCAGCGCTTCCCCAGAGAAATTTCTCAACAGACACTACAACAAATCCGAAGCAGAAGCACACAGTACTTTTATCTTAGGATGTCTCATCTTTTTTTTTCTCTCTTGCTATATATTGCAGTCTCTGAAACAGAGATTTTTTTCAGTTTGTTTTTGATTGGGATTTTTTCTAGAGAGTATGTTCTAACACTTGCATTAATCCCCTTATTTATGAATATAGATGTATCAGAGCCATTACACATTGGTGTATAAGGAAATACATGCGCTTTCAAATCACACATGCATGATTTTCAGCTGTTAAATTTTCCAACCCTAACCCCTTTGCGCAGAATACAAATAATACCAATTTTTTCCTGTTATGCATGAGCCTATTTAAGGTTCATAAGTCAGAATTTGTGTCACAGAGACTTTGGAAAATTATTCCAGCGAAGCATGACATTTGGAAATACAATTACAGAATTATTCAAAAATTAAATTTACAGACGTCAGCGTCTACATCTGCTTGAAGGGGTTAAAGAAGCAATATATTAGAATCTTTTAGTAACATTTTGCCATTTTTTGTGAATGATATTGCTTGTCATGAAACATTACCCAAAAACCTGACACTTCTGACTTCTCTGCTTGGAGGAAACATTGATGTCGCAATGCCTAGCAACAATAGTCTGTCACCAAGGGAGACTGGAAAATGTATCAGAATGCATCCTCCCTCCGCTATAAAAAAATTGAAAACATAAACAGTTTTTCACGAGTAAAGGGACTTTCATTCATGGTAGCAACAAGAAAAATAATTGTCAAAACACTAAAAAGCTTTACATAAGCTGCTGTAAAATATGCAACTTTTATGAATGTATTCAAAAGACAAACCACTGTTACAGCAATTCTTACCTTTCTGGCATGTGGCACAGCACTTAGTAAAAATTTGAACATGAACAACTCCGCCTCCCTCCAAAGTCCCACCCTCTTCCCCCGGATTGCCAGGCTTCTCCTACAATATGGTAGTTCGTCAGACTACAAAGGTAACTAAACGTTACGAGGGTATTTTATTTTATACCACATATAGAATTTAATATTATTTAATTACTTTTGGTTAGTTTTCACTTACCGGCGCCTCTGAATCTGACTCCATTGACCCGTTTCATTCGCACTGATCACTTCATTGCGCCGCACGCAATATTTTTTTCGTAGGAGAGTGAAACCGGTCAATGGAGTCAGATTTAGAGGCGCCGGTAAGTGAAAAATAACCAACAGTAATGACAAAATATTCCATTCTATATGTGGTATGAAATAAAATGCCCTCGTAATGGTTAGTTACCTTTGTAGTCTGACGAACTACCATTAACGTTACTATCGTAATTATAGAATTTTAGCACGTTTGTTTACAGTCAAATGCATCTTTTTTTTTTTCTGCCGGAGAGGCGCGTGATTCGCAAGCTGTAGGCAACTGGAAGGGGCGCAGCGACGGATGACAGACAGAAAGCTCGGCAAATCATTTAATTCGGACTGAAGAAAATGATTGGTCACACTGTTATCAGAAATATATGAGAATTGAATATTGAAGAGTTTCAACTGCTGGTGGATTTCTTTTACATTTTAGTGTGCCATAAGCTTATTATGAGCATTTTAAGATTACAAAAGAAAAGTGTAAAAATGCCAGAAAGGTAAGAATTGCTTTAAAAGAGAATGTGAGTTTATACTGAGTGACCTTGCTCCTATTTAGTTGTATTTGGTTATAGTTTTATTTATCAGTAGCATGGCTGATATGGCTCTTTCCACCTCATTTATTTAGCAGTCATATTTGTGTGAGCTGCGGAATTTCTCTTTTCCACTTCATGTTGAAGGACAGGAAAAATAGAGGTGTGGAAATGCTTTCTTCTTTTCTCTCCAAGCATCACACTCCATTAGTTGTAATTATCCAGAAGCCTAAAAATCCTGAAAAGTGAGTGCATTTGAAAATACACACAAACAATTTTCTAATAAGGGTGCTGTTAACATGGTAATACCAAGCAGGGACAAGGCTTTATAATGTCAAAGTGAAAAAGCATTTACGTCCTTCATGACAGCGTGCAAAACCCATTAGTCTGTCAGAGCCTGACGTCTCCCAGTCTTGTTATTGTTAACTGATGCAATACGAATGCAATGCCTCTCTCACTCCACTATATAACCCCCCCCCCCGACTCTCAGTCCATCTCTTCATGCAGCTGAAGTGAGGGGGAGGGAAGGGGTCTTTTAGGCTGTCAGCTATTCTGTCACTAATCAGATATGAGGGGCATTGGGAGGGCAAGACCGAGCCTCCACAGATTTTGGCCTTTTGTTTTTTTAATGACAGTGTAGACCAATCTATAGCCTCCACATGCCTTTTCTGTCACTGTTCTTCCTTAGAGATGACAATTTGCTATTGCGCACAGAAAGGTAGGCTGCATCTCCTAACCCTTAACAAAACCTTAATAGCTCAGAGGAAGGCAGGAGGAGAGAAGTACAAGAAAAATGCTATATGATGGCTGAGAGTCTACACATGTTCCACTGCCATTTCTGAAGCTTAAAAATCTTTTTACTGCCAATAGCCATTATGTGCATGATGTCAGTCCTTACTCGGGCTTAGTTACTGATAAGTGTTGAGTTAACAGAGGATGTCCACAGAAAAATAAACCTGCATATGGAGTACTTAAATGCTGATTATTTGAGCCTCAGAGCTTTATTGCACACAAGGCGACCTTAGCACTCCTGCTAATTAATTCATTAATTGTCAGTTGAGCACAATGTTGTCATGGTGGGGATCAAAGTTATGACCTGTTGACACATATCAGAGCTCCTCTGAAGAGACACCATTGACTCACAGCTCAAAAAAATCGTCCTATCCTCACAAGAGCCATTAACAAGTGACACCTAGGGAGTGGCATCATCACATGCGGCCCTGAAAACTGAGCTTTCCAATATTATTCCATACAAACACCTGGAGCGATGTAGCCACCCTGACATCAGTCTGACTTATCAGTTGTATGCAAAACATCTAAGTGTCTTTTAATATAAGTAATCAACATGCCTATAAACGACGAGTATTTTGTATCAACAAAAATGCCCTTTTCATTTCCACTGAGGGTAGGGTACATAAAGGGTCCAAAAATCACAGGACATGAGGTAATTTACACAGTTTTTTCATCTGTGCTCACAAAATCCATGCCATCATTTGCATGTAATGTGCACAAACCAGGGTGTTTTTTTCTAAATTTATTTATTCATTTTGTGGTGATCCTTTCAAAGCTATCTTTGTATTGCGGACGTGGATGACATTGTGCTCAAGCAAAGCCAGTATGGTGAGCTAAGAGGCAGATTGCAATGTGACACTTGCGTCGACACGTTTATGATAAGAGTGAAGAACAGGGCATAGCACTATGACAGGTTAACAAACCTGGTATCATCCGGTTGTCTTGAAGCAGTAAGGGACTTACTATGTGAGCCGGCTTCTAAAATTCTGCTAATTTTTGTATCACGTCCTGCCCACACCCTGGATCTTGCAAGTCCTTGCTATGCATAAACCCCTGTACACAAGCAAAATGAAAGTAATGTATTTGAACTTTTATGCTAATTCCAAAACACTGGATAATATAATATGCATTGATAGATTAGCATTTATATTATTAAAGGTGTACATATTAATTAGCATCCGTACTCATGAAATTTAATACACTAACATTTTTGGTCTGGATGCACAATGATATTCTGTAAAAAGTGACTAAATAAAACTTGCAAACCTGTGTTCTGCAGGTTTCAAGTCACCGAACATCACACTGGCAGACTTTAGTATTCCAAGTATTTGTGTTCTGTTTTATTTTGCATTATATAATGTTATGATCAGATGGCTTCCTTCATGTTAAATGTTGACTGAATCAGCAGGTGTTCTCAGTATTCTGGTGTACTTGTGGCCCCGGCAGATTGCTGTCCTGGACACATAGCAGGAGGAGGGGGGTTTGCTTCAATCTACGCCGATAAAAATTCCCATCCCAGTACCCATGGGGTGTGCTGATGAAAAGCGGATTTGAATCCCAAATGAAATGAGCAGGAGCCTGACTGTGTTCGTCAAGTCTCTCCAAGAAAGTTCTGGCAAAAAATCAAACAGAAAGCCAGGGGCAGCCTACCCCGTGACTAACCTGATCACAAAATGGCTGAGGAGGGAGACTGTCTGAGCACAGGAAAAGGGGGCTGACTGAGATTATCCCTGCGTCAGAGCGGAGGCGCTCCAGGCCAGGAGTGGGGGTGGATTAAGGTGGGGGGAGGTGGGGCTTTATCTGTTCCACTTACCACCTGTGGGGGCAGGTGGGCGTGGCGCCAGTGCCTTGCCCAACTTGCCTGTAAGACTTGCAGTCATTGCCTCGAAGACAATATTTTGTTGCACTGAATAAAGAATGTTTGCAAGACATTGTTATCAAAATTGTCAAAACTGAAGTACTGCAGGGCTGACAACGTGGGTTACAAATGATTCAGAAAAATGGTGTCCATGAAATTTTCAGTTTTTCCAAAAGAAAAACAGAAAAAATGTCATGATATTGATCATTCATGTTAATGTGGAATAATTCATTCCAAATGTATTTGGCTGCGTTGACATGAAATCTCACATAATCTGTGATGTTTGTGGATACTCACACAAAAGCTCCTTACATTGTACAAAATAACATTCCTAAGTCAGTGATGCATCACGTTCTATGATAAAACATCAGCTGAGAAAATATCTTTCTCGTAGTGATAACATTGTGTGTCTAGCACAATGCCAATGATACGATAAATAATTCCAAAAATAATACATCACAAATTATGTGGGCAAAGTGAACACATTTGAACAGGGGTGTGGTTGAATGACAGGGCTAAAATCAAAGTACATCAACTGCCTGGAACTTGTCATGCTGAATGAATTGGATTCTTCCTTTCAAGTAAATTTTCCTGTGGTTATCCTTGGTTAAAATGAATTGTGAAAATCTTTATACTAACTTAAATATGAATCCATTAGAGGAGACCTAGTGTGCTACATTTCCAAGTTTATATTTTGATCTTGGACTCCCCTAGAGTACTCCTGAGCATTCCAAGTCCAAAAAAGGGTCTTTATTTAGCTCATACACTGCCATCCTCGAAAAACCCCATTTGTTGTCCTCTGTAGTCTCTGCCTGAAATGCCTCGTTTGGGTGGCTCTTCCACTCTGGCCTCCCCTCCCCTATGCCCACTTTCTTCTGATTGGCCAGCTCTGTGGAGGGCAAAGCTGGGCAGGACTCCGCAGAACGCAGTTTTCCGGGTCTGCCGTCCTAGTGTGAAATGTGAGATGCGTCTGCCATCTGACCGAAGGAACTGGCGGGGACATTCTGCATTCAAACGCTGTACATGTGTATAAATCTAATGAGATGAACTTGTTCTAATAAACACAGCGGCGAAAGTGGAGGACGCAGTGCGAAAGCCTGGCAGCTCAAGCTCGAATTTGCTATCTACCTATGGCTACTATGGTGAGTACACCGGTGTTTCTACTCTATAGCTAGGATTGTGGGAAAGCTAGAATCGACCCCATACAGACACATTTGTAGAGCGGGTCGACAACCCAAGTGTAGACCGAAGACTGTAGAAATCTGGTGAGTCTGAGTGTAGAGGGAAACATGGACATTGAGGAGCAGCAAAAAGTGAACCAGCAGCTTATGAACTGCTAAGGTTTTTACTTTTAGGACCTGCAGCTCCGTGTGCATAACTGTGATGTTTTGTTAGTGTGGAGTAACAAACAGCTTCTGCGCTGGTATATGACGGGGGGGCGAAAGCTCCAGGCTAAACGGTCTTTTCGGAAATTTCCCGTGGTTATGGTCTGCTTATTGCGCCGGAATGACCAGCATTTGCTCGCAGAAAATGGGCGCGTTATGGATAGTACGTGACAGCTAGGGTGCTCCGGTTATGTTATGACCATAATACAGGTTTTACAGTCCGTAAGTTCCATTAGCGTGAACAGTTGCTTGTGGAGCTAGCGAATCCATAACTTCTACAGGAAATAATTTTGTCTTCAATCTTTGCCTTTTTTTATCAGCCAGAACAATTTCTAAAGGGGGATTATACCAGACATGTCATAGCTTGTGCATTTTGCAATGGCTTTCACTGCGGTAGCACCGGAGAGCTAGCCCAGATATTGATGAAATATCCAGCTGACACCGGTCGTGGATAAGTAAAATGATCGTTTCATAAGTAGCCAAGCACCCACTCCTAGCTCTGCAAAACCTACATCTGGTCTAACTGCAGCCTTTTCAGCCCAGCTTCGCAGACACCTACAGTACAGTTGCCGTTAAAACCGAACAGGCGGGGTTAGTTAACGCCCGGATACCTCGGACATTTCGTTCTTCTAACTGTGATCAAACGCGCGATAACGTGATACTTCACACTGCTGATCAATGAGCCGTATCACAGGACAATTTACCGCCAGAAATAACCACGTGGCTCCTCGGGACTAAATGTAGTAGCGCGTGTAAGTAATAGAATAAAGGGCATTTTGACTGTTAGAATTACATTTGTGTTTGCCGTTATGCATTTTCTCATCTTTTCATTTTTTTTTGCAGTGAAAGTGGAAGTGAGAGCTTATATGTGACCTCTGGAAAGCATGTGGCTGATCATTTCCTCGGGTTACAAAGCCTAGCATGTACAGGTAAAAGAAAAAAAAAATTATGAAAAATTTGGAAGTGTAATACATAAGCAATTGTATTCTTGAAGGAATTTTTTTGGTATTTTAAATATTTGTTTTTTTTATTGCAGAAACTGTGATTCTCAGAGTTTGTGGGCAGACCCTCCGCGAAGTGTGCTGCTCTTGATTTATTGGTTTTTAAAAGCCAACCGCAATATAAATAAACAAATTGTGATTATAGATGACTTGTTTAAATATAACTCTGATATAGCTTAGACAGTGTGAACTGTAATTAATCCAAACCAACCTCTAACTTGAAGAAAATAATATCCACGCGCTGAGCAGGTCATTAATTTTATTAATTTATTTATTTATACTGGGAGTCCGGTTGAGAGCAAGCTCTCTTTCGCAACAGAGCCCAGTTGCGAACAATAGCAAACAACCAAGAACAATAAATAAAAACAATGACTGCATTGCACATGTACATTACAGCTTCGTGGCAGCCAATACAAGACATTTAAAACAATCAATTGAAATAAGACTTTCAAACTTTAAAAACTGTTGAAGCCTATTCCATTTCTGTGGAGCATAATACATAAAAGCAGTTTTACCCATTTCAGCACGCACCCTTGGGACATCTAAAGCCAAAAAGTCAAGAGTACACAGACCATATTCTCCCCTTCTCAAGTTAAGCAAACCGTTAAGCAAATATCCTGGCAGTTTACCTTACAATGACTTGTATATAAAAAGGCAACAATGCTGCTCCCTTCTCATGGCCAGCGAAGACCAACCGACCTTAAAATAAAGACTACAGTGATGCATTTGGAAGCCATCTCTAGTTATGAACCTTAAAGCAGCGTGGTATACTGCGTTAAGTGACTTCAGCAAGGAGGGAGCAGAGTACATATAAATTACATCTCCATAATCTATTATAGAGAGAATAGTTGCCTGAACAATCTGTCTTCTGCAACTCCTTGGAAAGCAGGCTTTATTCCTGTACCAATTCTTTATTACAATGAGCTTAAAGGGATTGTTGGGGTGACAATGAGTAATAAATAGAGATGACACAAACTAAGCTGTAATTAGTGCCAGGTGTATTTAATCCGCTTTTAATCCCCTGAATTCAGTTTACAAAAAAGCCATTCAGTTTTAAGTGACATTTAGTTATTGTCCTTTAGAGATAAGATATTGACCAGATCTTTTTTTTAAATTGCGTTTCCCTTATGAATCGATATATAGTAAGCGTACTAAAAATAACCTGTGTAAGGTCCTGCAAATAGTTTATTTTACTTGTATTTTTTTAGTGGATTCACGAGTCGTTATGGTGGAACTGAATTCATATTGTACATAATTCTTTTCTGGTTGCAAGGTTTGCGAACATTATATTTGAACATCTGAATGGTTATGACAAATCATTTAAACAAGTACAGATGATGCAAAAGGTTTTGTCATGAAAAATTGGTAAGAAATTGCCTATTAGTATTTTAAAATGAAACAGTATATAAAAAGAAAAACATTCAAGTTCTTTCTGTAAAAAAATTTTACGGAGACGGGGTGCGAGTAATCTTCAATATAGGAATGGATATAAGCTACTAAATTACAGGTTTGCAACAGGAAAAATAATATAGGCCTATTTCCGCACTTGAGTGTAAAATAATATTACATAAAAGCACACATTATCTCCGAACATAAAACATTGAGGAAATGATACCTGACAAACAAAATCCTCACCAAAAATAGCATGATATTTAATCCAATTGCGTATTATACCGCACTAAAGTTGTAAATATTAGCACAGATTGAGAAAACTGTATCGTCTAATATAAAAAGGTTTGCAAAAATGATTACCAGCAACATCACCCCCGCCAATGCAAACCAATATTTTATGTAGGCTAACGTTACTGTTGCATTCGTATATGGAAATAAATTGCCAAAAAGCTGAGCTGTAATCTACATGCATGGACTGCTGTCAATACGACCACCGCAATCACCCTTGTGGCTCAGTTATGATAAAACAAACACCCAGCTAACAGGCTATTGCCCAGCTACCACGTGTGCGGTAGGCGGCGGGAGGTCTTTCGTCTTCGTGCACGTCAAGATGCCTGTCCTACCGCACAACTAACGACGAGATTTCCCGATCCTACCAACAGCCTAACGCCCCCCTACTGCCGGATTAACGACCTTTTCTTTGGTTTTAAAGGTGACTGTACATCACCTCTCCGGTTAGCTTCAACTATAGTGGCTACAATCAGGCAACGTAATAATGAAACTGCTACATTGATGCTTACCAAAGTAACACAAGCATACCGATCAGAATTACTGCATCTAAGTTGACTGGGAGCATTTTTAAGTTGCACAGCACGCAAACTATCATGCAGTAGCTGGTAAACAAGCGGTCACAACAACAGACACAAACGTTACCTGGCGATACTGGTTTTACAGACCCGTTAATCACCCATAAGTTCCGTTACCATGAACAGTTGTACTAAGCATCCAAATTACAACCAAGTTCAAAAAGTTAGCTTCAAAGTGAGGTTTATGTTCACACACCTTCTGTTGAAAGTCTTCTGATATTACTCTTGCATATTTAGGACACAAACATTAGCAACAGTAACTTGACTACGTTAGCCGCTGTGTTACTGCCACATTCAACTGGCTATCACGTTAGGTAGGCTTATGCAGTAAAAGCAGCTTACAGCTTCTGCGTCTGAGAGTCACAAACAGTCACAACCGATCCAGGCTTTATCTTCAGATATTTTACAAAGCCTGCATTTGAGGCCAGTTGTTAGTGCTTACTATCGTTAGTGGTCCTGCTAGCCACCCGTAACATGACAGCTTCACTTACATTATTTGATGTTTTATCATTACTTACAGCTTGTGGGTCCCCTTTAAGTTCCACTTGGGAGAGGAGGACTATTGTCTGGACATAAAGACACAATAACAGTGCCAGTTATCAACAAAGGAAGTCTGAGTTATTTTGGGTTTGTCTAAGCAGATAACTTCTCTCAATGTTTTTGTACACTGCATCGCGGAATACATCTCAAATTCAAAACACTTTTCTTAACTATATTTCATGAGAAAAATGACACTGTTAAGTGTTAATTGATGAAGGATAGTTTGGAAATATTTTATTGAAAAAAATTATCAACAGAACTAATTAGAAAATCTTTCGAATAACTGCAGTGATTTTTTTCGTATAACTTCAATGAACAGTTGAAACCCATAGAATTCCATTCCCATGCCATGGTTCTGGTTTTTGATCATGTTTTATGTGCTGGATTTGTGTTCATGAGTATTGTCTTTTATTTTTTCTTTTTGGTTTTTGTAACATTCAGGTTTTTGGTTCTTTCCATGTTTCAGTTCCATTGCACTTGTCTCCCCTGTCTTGTGATCTAGTTGGTTCAGTCCGTCTTTTCTGTCTGCGTGGTCACTGACTTTGGGTGATTTTAATGAAGTCTGGTGTTTAAAACATTCCTTTTTTATCTCGTTTTCTCCCTTCACCCTTCTGTTCTGATAACTAACAAGACTAACATTTGTATTTTGTATTATAGTCTACTAACACAACTAACCATGTACTGTATATATATTCGATTACTAATTACTAATGAGCACTCTAGTTTAAGTTGTAAAACCGCACCGCTACTAATAGACTAATTACCTCTTCGCAATCACCCTGTTCTATTCTGCGCCCTTTGCTTTTCGCCGTCCTCTCCCTGAGTTTCAGCAAGAATCTCCCGCACGTGCTTAATCACTCTCCTGCTTTTGTTATTCTGTGCACGTAGAACTCCTGGACCGAAGCCGTTTAAATGTCATAGACTGTCTGTGTGATTCCCGTTCGTATTTTGTCTCTCGCCAGTTTTCGTGGTTAGGGTTTCCCTCATGTGATTCTCCCGATGAAATTAGCCTCATTCCCCACAGCTGATCTCTGTATAGCATGTGACCTTTCCTATGTGTATATTAGGAGTCTTTTCACTCACAGCTCTTGTCAGAACGTTGATCAATATTTCTTTGTGCAGAGCTCCTCGTATGCCATTGATTATTTTTTACTTCTACTGGATAGTCCGACCTTGATTCTTGCCATTGCCCTTTTGTACTGTTTTTGTCTTTCTGGATTTCGACCTATTTTTTGTATGACCACGAGTTCTGTGTTTGGATGCCCTGTGTATGACCATTGGCTTTACCCATCGACTACGACTTTTTGCCTATCGTTTTTGTTCCTCTGCCCATCTGTCTTACTGGTTCTGACCCCTGCCTGTCTAGTCGACACTGTTTTTGGATCTCGTATTGTGGCTGGGCAATTCCTGTGTTTTCTGGCTTTGACTCAGACTCGATTAAAGGCATCCGTTTTTAAATTTAAAAAAAGAAAACCGTGATGAGTAAATAACCGTTGGCCAGAAATTAATTTAAAATAGCGCAAAGACAAAATATTTAATGATTCACCTTCTCAAATTTTATTTTTTTCAGCCCAGCATACAAATGAATTCAAAAATATTATTCATTCAGCTTGGACAAGGGAGAAATGACAAACAAAGAAAATGATTTCCCATTAAATAAGCATCTTAAAATGGCTGTCTTCCATACCCTTCCAAAAATTCATAAATATCCCACATGACCTCTAGTGCTCTTACAGCCCCATTATCTTCTGTTGATTATTTTATAAGACCCTGCAGAAAATTCACCCCTCTTTTTGAAAGACTCTGGTCATGTTATCTCTGACCTTAAATGCTTGGATCCCCAGCCTGAGCATACCATTCTTGCTACATTGGATTTTGTAAGTCTTTGCGCCAACATCCCTCAGAGATGGTGGCATACTTTCGTAACATTTTTGACAAATGGCCTCTTCAGTGCATAGTACAGTCTACATTTGCATTTGTGGATGCAATGATGAATAGCATTTCTTAGCAAAGGTTGCCAAAGTAGTCCCAACACATATGGTCCTTCCTATCACAAAATCATGTTGGTATCCAATGCTGTGCCATGTCAAGGAACAAGACCAGAGACACAAAGCATTGACTTTTAAACCCCTATTTCTCAATATCCCCTGAAACTTTTCCCAGATTAATATTATTCATTGTACTCAGAGTGCTGGTTAGTTCTTTTTATGTTTTTAAATTGTCAATTTATTCAATCAAGAAGTGGCAAGCCTCTATCATTTGTTGCTTGTAAACACTGGGCCTTGTGTGGTTGCTCCTCTTATACACTGCCTGGCTGAAAAAGTTACACGCTCCAATATTTTCTTGGACAGCCTTTAGCTTTGATCATGGAGCATATCTGTCATGGGACTGTTTTGATAATATTATACAAAGAATATCAGAGCATTTTTTTGCAACCGGGGTTGTGTTCATTTTTTTGGCTATGATCTGGTATTGATGAGGGGAGTGTCAAACCACTCCATAAAGCCTTCACCAGCACATCTTATTGACTTTGAATTTGTTACAGGACCTCGGTCACGATAACTCTACATGTTTAGAACTTTGAAATCTTTTCGGCCTCACAAGAAATCAAACTAAGAGAATCCCCTCGACTGCAAGGGAAAATCTGATTTCATCGTTGCTAATCCATCTTCTTTTTGCATTGTGTTTATATATTTGAGTTTCTCAGGTATTTTGCTTTTTACATTAAGCAGTTTCCTATGGAAATTTGAAGGTTCAAAGTGCAAAGGTCTTAGAAAAGTTTGGTCATACTTCAATGAGAAATGTTGTATTTGCTTCAGCCACAGGGGATCTCACTTCGAGAAATGGTTTTGAGATTTTAGCCACTACATCCAACAAAAGAGGTGGCATTGTCCCTGAGGAATTCTCTTACCACAAACCCCCTCTCTCTCGCTGAGGAACTCGCAAGCATGCTGACTGTATCCATAGGGATTTGTCTCCATTCCAGTAAGGCTCATCACACATTCCATTCTAGAGATGCTTCATACACAAGATGCACCTAAAGAACCCCCTGCACCATTTTGGGTCCTGTAAGGATAGACAACTGATGCTCTCAACAGCAATGCACGCAGCCTGGTGTGTTTTAAAAAGTTGCCATATCTCAAAGATATTTGCGCTTGAAATCTAACAAATAGCTTTGGGTGGCAGCATGTTTTAAATATTAGTGAGGAAACACGTAATACGTTTTATGTGTGTGTGTGTGCGTGCGCGTGTGTGTGTGTGTGCGTGTGCATACGTATATTTATATGAGGGGCTGAGCGCAAAAGGCAGCTATCTGGCATTTTGGAAGTTTTGAGAAAATCAAAAAAGTTTTTATTTCATAATAAAATCAGTTTATTTCCAAATAAAACAAGTGCAAGAGCACCGCCAACGGTGCATAATACGCCCGTCATGAACATGGATCAGGAAGTGGACAGACAACATCTGGGCCCCATGTGACCTTTGACCTTTACCAGTGACCTTCACCTTGGAGGGAGGGCCGTAAACATGGTACGCCACACTCCGCTCAGTGATGGTACACGTGTGTATGAAATATCATGGATGTATCTCAAGCGGTTGAGAAGTTATGCTCCGGACAAGCCCCATCTGGGCCCCATGTGACCTTTGCCAGTGACCTTGACCCTGACCGGGTGAACGAAATCATGGTCCGCGACACAGCGCCTAGTGATGGTGCACGTGTATGTGAAGTATCACGAATGTAGCTCAAGCGGCTCAGGAGTTATGCCCCGGACAAGAAATTGCTAACAGACAACAGACGGTCGGACGGGGGTGATGACATAATACGCCCCGTCTTGAGACGGGCGTATAATAATAATAATAATAATAAAAAGTAAAGGAATTTTCGGGGTGACAAATGAATAAAAGTTCATCACAACAATAGCCAAACAAAAATCAGCCCCACCAGGTTTTCTCATGTTTTTTTGTGGCCTAAATGCCTGATTATGCAGCAGCTTTTTTTAAAAAAACTTTCATTGCAATGTTTGAGGTCAAAAGTGCAAGGCCTAGGCCCACTATAGCCAGTTTCCTCTTGAGATTACTTCCCATTGGGGAGTTGTTTTTCCCCACTGTTTGAGGATTTTGGGAAGTTTTGCCTCATTTGCTATAGAGAGGATTAGGCCCTGCATTGCCTTTATAAATTTATTTATTTATATATTTATTTATTAAGCTTTGACAGAAGTCAGGAAATGATCGCACAGGTGGCAAGGCACCTATTGTGAGGCAATCATCCCACAACATGTACAGACAATTGAACAATGAGAAGAAAAAATAAAGTGCACCATAAAGTGTCTTTATGGCAGTCTGTCTGCGAAAATATCGAAATAAAACTGAATTGAATTGAACCCGGGGAAGAGTCAATGTGCTAGACTGGGCCAGCTGGTGTCTCCAGTGTCCAAACACTTGATGAGAGTGATTAAAAGACATTGGTTCTCGTTTATTAAACTTTGCAAGGTATGAAAATCAGGAAAAGGTGAATGCAAAAGAGAAACCAGATTTATAAAACCATGTGCAGGCACACTGGTGCAGAATTTTGCCTTTTTAGAGCACAACCTTTTTGAAAGTGTGCTCACGGGAATGAGCCTCAGACCCTGCTCCATTACCTCCCAAAGTTTCTATCCAACCGTCATAACTTGCGGTGCCAACCCCAGTTGTCAGTGTTCATGTGAAGTGTTTATCAGCAGTCCCCTACACCAAGTCTTGGTAAACACCACACATGGTGTTTACAGCAGGTTTGAGATCATCGCTTTCTGTCCTAATTCTCAAAGTATCACATGCTGGAGTGAGCTGGACAAGTTCAAGCAGTTTCTCCAGTTGTTGCTGACAGAACTTTGATAAAATACAGTAATGTGCAGTGATGATGATGACGTTATACACCTAAGAAAATGATGATAAATCAGAAACTAAGAACTATTAAAGTATTTATTTCATGTGCTGCCGGGTTAGCTCTCTCGGTTAAGGCGCCACAATTGCGATGCAGTAGTGACTACTGCAGCGCGGGTTCGATACCTGGTCGTACCAACCAGCAGTGGTCGGCAGCTTTTTCAGAACAGCGCATGATTGGCTAAAGCGCTGTGGGAATGCAAACTGGGAAGAGACTGCTGTGAAGGGAAATTAAATATGATTGCGTTGTTCTTTGCTCAAGTGCCTCCTGTTGGCCAGCCGGGCACTCGTCAGTGAGATTCTGAGCTTGCTCATGTTTGGTTATCCTCCGCCCTCATTCTGAACATGCAATAGTTTTGAACAATGAGTGTAAAGATGCAGGGGCTGACATCTGTCTCTCTCTCCTGAGCTGGCAACAGGGGGTTGTATACAAGCAAGCCTTGTACATAGTTCTCGGATTGGGCATTCCAAATTCAGATGGGATTAGAGATGCCAAATTTATTTTTTTTAATAAGTATTTATTTAATGTAATATTAGATCATACAGATGAAAATGAGTAAACAGATAACAATATACTGTAAGAACATATATAATAATGCCATTTTGATAAAAAAGTGTGATCATCCTTTGCTTTGATTAAAGGTTTTTCACATATTTTTTCTATTTCCTCTCTCGCTAAACCATTCCATATGGTTTGAAGTTCATTCCAGATAGTTTTTTTCGATGTTACAACAGATTTGCTCAATTAAGATTAAGGTCTGGCCAAGTCCTAACTTTATTCCACCAGACATTTCTTTCCGACTGAGATAATTCTTGCGCAACTTAGAATTGTGTTTAAGGTCATCATCTTGTTGAAAATGAAATCCCCAACCGATCAGTCTCTTTCCAGATGCCAATGTGTGCCTCACAAGGGTGCTGTGATATTTCTTTTGATCCATGATTCTGTCAATTTTTATGAGATCACTGGCTCCTTTCGAGCAGACTGAACCCCAAAACATAATAAAACCTCCATGTTTTACTTAAGGAGATAAAGTCATTTACGAAACATTCTCCAACTCTACTGTGCACATAAGTTCTGTGTTTGGGTTAGAAAATTTCACATTTTGATTCATCAGTCCATAGGACTTGTTCCCAGTCTATTGGTCTCCAATCCTTGAATTTTTTGGCATACATCTTTTTTTGATGCTGCCAGCTCTTGGCAGCAATCAGACCATTTTCACACAGGAGTCTGAAAATAGTAGATCTTGATACTTTAATCTCTTGACTTCTCACGCCATTTCATCAGGGAGTTGTCATGCTTATTTATATTTATGATAATTTTATATTTATTTATTTATATACACACATAATATTTATGTGGAGTGAAAACTGTGGGAGTTAGAGCAAGTTTAAGAGAAGACTTCTTGACGATTTTACAGCTGTTTGCCTCTCTAACAGTGACATCACCACAGTGTTAGTTCCCAGAGGTAATTGTAGCAAAAATAAATTTTAAAAATTATAATTAAAAAATTGTAGACGTTCCGAAAAATTTGAACTGTGAGAAATTATACAAGCTTTTAATTTATTTATTTATTTATTTATTCTTTTTTTTTCTTTTAAAAATTTGGCATCTCCAATCCCACCCGAATTTGGAATTCCCAATTGGTGAACGATGTACAAGGCTCATTTGCGACCCCTTGTTGCCAATTCAGGAGAGTGAAGACAGTTCACGGCTCTCCTCCGAAGCACGTGTCTGTCAGCCACTGCTTCTTATACACTCATTGGTTGAATCTTCGCAAGTTCAGAACGAGGGTGGAGGATACCCGGACATGACCAGGCTTAGAACCTTCCTGACGAGCGCTCGTCTGGCCAACAGGAGGTGCTTGAGCAACGAAAAAAGCTATTTATTTATTTTATTTCCCTTTCCTGGCAGGCCCTTCCCAATGTGCAACCCTGTAGTGCAATAGCCAATTGTGCGCTACTCTGAAAAAGCTGCCGATCACTGCCAGTTGGTACGACCGGGGCTCGTACCCGCGACGTGATGGTCACTTCTGCACTGATTGCGGCTTGATTAATAGGACCCAAAAAAATTTTTAATTAAAAACTAAAAAAAAAAAGCTAAAACTAAAAACAAAATGAAAAATCTGTACAGATGAAACGTAATTCAGAACAAGCTGAATTTTTAAAAGTTTGAACGGAATCAATAGCTTTAACAGTGTTGGAGGAGTTAGTCTGCCACTCGCAGAAGAAGAAAGAGAATAATTGGAAGAGAATAGAGTGCACTGCTTCGCTGAACACAATTAAATTCAGTTGCAATGATGGGAATAGCCAGTCATGTTGGAAATGGCCATTCATCAGCATGTTTATGGTGGTGCATATGAATTTGCAATGCAGAGGTAAAGGAGCCACTTGGGACTAGTGATCATTCCATTGTTTGCTTTTTGTTAGTTTCATGACAAGTTGAAAAGTTGTCCTTGAAAACCTAAATTTCTATTTTAGGGGAGCAAACTTTAACAGTATGCGCTCATATCTACGTATAATAAACTGAAGGATACTCCTTGATTCTAAGTCTGTACTTGAAATGTGGGGTAGATGTAAGGGAGTTCTACTTCATGCACGATGTAAACACATTCCAAAGGTGTGTAAAAGTAAGTTTAAAGAGCAAAATCCTCAGTAGATTCAATTCAATTTATTTTGTATAGCGCTTTTCACAGAGACTGTCACAAAGACGCTTTACAGTGAGAGTTTAAAGAAATAAAAAGGCAGTGCACAGCCTATTCCCCACTACAGCAAATGAGGCAAAAAACTCCCAGTAGGGAGAAAAATCCTCAGTGGTGAGAAAAAACTCCCCAGTGGGAAGAAATCTCAGGAGGAACCCGGCCATAGTGGGGGAGCCCATCCTCCGCGGGCTAGCTAATTAAGAACAAAAAAGTAAAATGGAGGGAAACGACAGAAGAGTTCCATTTAAGTCCATCTAAACAGTGGCAACAGTAGCTTCAGTAGATGACTTCAGCCATTCGGAAGAGTTTGAGGAAAAGAGGAATCTTCATAAGATGTACATACAGGACAGCAATGAGACTACTTCGGCTTAATATTGTGAAATGCGGGCTAAGGTCCAAAAAGAACTAAGGAATGCTAGAAGACTGTATGAAAGGCAAATGGCAGAAGGGGCAAAAACTAATCCAAAGGCTTTTTTTTTGGTACTATTGTCGAAAAAGGAAAGTCAAAGAGATTAAGGGTATACAGAATACAGATGGATCACTGCTGTATGAGCATAAGGATATTGCTGATACCTTAAACAGACACTTCGTTAAGAATTTTACCATGGAGAAATTTTTATTAGGCCAGAGGGCATTTCCAATGCTTGAAATTATTTAGCAGAAATTGAGACTGGGGATAATGAAGTATTAGAAAAATTGCATAAACTGAAGACAAATAAGGCAGCAGGCTGTGATGGCAAATACCCTCACGTTCTTAGGGAAGTGAGGAAGATTCTCTCTAAACCACTGTCAATTATTTTTGGTAGTCTTTGGAAACTGGAGAAACACCAAATAATTGGAAAAAGGGAAATGTATAAGAAAGGGGGCTGTACTGAGCCAGGAAATTACAGGCCTGTCAGTTTAACTTCCATTACATGCATCATAGTGAATCTATCATAAAAGACAAGCTGGAATTATTTCTTGAACATAATGAAGGATAGTCAACATTGTTTCCGTAAGGGAAAGTTATGCCGGACAAAACTTTAAGAATTCTCTGAGACCACCAAGACATGATCTGAGCAGGGACTATGACATCATATACTTGGATTTTCAGAAACCATTTGATAAAGTTTCGCATAAGAGACTCATTTTAAAAATGAGGACCCTTGGAATTATAGGAGGTATTCCGGAGTGGATTCAGATCTGGGTACAGGACAGAACACAAAGAGTTAAAGTCAGAGGGATCTCATCTGAGCTAGGCATTGTAGGAAGTAGAGTCCCTCAGGGATCGGTGTTCGGGCACCTGCTCTTCCTCATCTACATTCATGACCTTGATAGGAACACTGAAAGCTTATTAGTTACATTTGTGGATGATACTAAATTGGGAGGTTTGGCGAAGAGTTTAGAGTCAACTAAAGTGATTCAGGATGATTTAAATAAAATATAAAATTGGGCAAAAATGTGGCAAATTAAATTCAATGTAGCTATATGTAAAGTTCTACATGGAGGGATTAAAAACATTAGACAAGATTACTTCATGGGACAGTTAAAACTGGAATGTGCTCTGTAACGTTTAACGTAATGAAAGACAGAGAGACGGCGCATCCATAACTGAACACATTTACTTTTCTAATTCACAACACCATATAAGTGTATCAATCGTTAATCAATGCATTTGACTGGCAGACATGACACATCTACTGCAGCACTATAGAACTGTGCATTGTGAATGTAGGTATACATAACATGCTCTTCATGACAAAGATCTGGGAGTGATTGTTTACCAACCCTTACAGGTTCAAGCCACTGTACCTTAGCTTTTAAAAAGGTCAAAAGGATGCTGGAATATTTAGCCAAAAGTATTGAGTATAAATCAAAGGAGTTTATACTTCACTGTACAACACATTCATTAGACACATTTACATTATTGTGTCCAGTTCTAGGGACCACACCTTAACCCCTTTGCACAGAATACAAACCTGTTAACCTGTTCACCTGTTATGAATGAGCCTATTTAGGCTTTATAACACCATAATTGTGTCACAGAGATTACAGAATTATTGCACCCCGGTGGCTCATCGGTCTGGGTGTGCACGCCATGGGGGCTGTGTCCTTCCCGCGGTGACTTGGGTTCGATTGCGGCTGGGGTCATTTGCCGCATGTCTTCCCCCATTCTTCTCCCCAACTTTCCTGTCTCTACACACTGCATGATTATCAAATAAAGGAAAAATTCCCCCTCAAAAAAACTAAAAAAAATAGAGATTTTAGAATTATTTAAAGAGCTTAGGACATGAAATTCAGCTCTTTCTGTGATAAAATGCAACAAAGTGCCTATCTTGAACAATTAATGATGGTTTTAATATCGTGTACTTTACACAAAGATTAAAAAACCACACTTTATCTGCTAAATAATCCACTTGAGGGAACACCCCCTTTGCCTCTTAGCTGGGCCAGCTCAACCGCTTGATGTCATAATTTATACATGGATTGTGTCTTGGTGGTTAGCCGTAGTTCACGACTCTGTTCTGGACGGAGAATATCTGAAAGAATGGACCAACAAAAATCACAGAGAGTCAATGGAAATCAATGTCTAGGGTGGGGATGCAGTGCAACGCATGCATATGGTCATGGAATGTTTCTGTGACCGAAAGATGCAGAGATATTGAGAAATTGACAAAACAAGTCCAAAGCACTAGTGCCAACTTTGCTGGCCCAGGCAAGCCCGGGTCACTGAAACCTACGATATGCGACCAACTTTTCGAGTATTCATGTTTTTACGTGTATATTATCATTATTATTATTTGTGGAATCACAATCGTTTCTCTGCACGGCCTGTTCAATAGCCAGCCAACTGGCTGTTCAGTGTGATCTAGCCAGCTAAGTAGTGAAATGATACTATTCATGGCGCTCTATTTATTTCTGTGCACTGTGTGCTTGCTAGCTTAGTACCTAATAATAGCAAGCTGCAAGATATGGTTTACACATGTTCAGGGGCGTAGCTAGAACCGGGAATTGGGGTGGCACAGACACGTCCCTTTATGACAATTAGGATAGTCCTGGCTAGTTCTCAATTATTTTTCTTTATTGACGCGTTTTCCAATTATCGTAATAGGCAACTGAAGACACGGTTTCTCATGCGATCTAACAGCGATGAAGTCATGGGGTAAATTCAGTAAAACTGAGAATTGGGGTGGACGTAACATCTGTTTTAAAGAATTATTAGTCCTGACCTGTTCGCAGTCATTTTCATGATTAACAAAATATTCACACCGAGAGCACTCCGCACTTAACAGGTGCTGCTTGTTCTCCCCGATTAGGTAAGACGACAATCATTCATCTGGACGCGTTTGCATAATTTAAATCAACGTCAAATAGAGCCACATGCTTTTTATAGCCTATTTCACTGCCAAGTGCACGTCGCTAAAATTGTGAATTTAGCTTTAAAATATCAAAAGTTTCTGGCCTGTTTCATTAATTGCAGGGTGACAATATAATATTTTTAGCAATGTGAATCGTGACTTCTATATATTGACAGCAAAAAAAGAGGCTATTAGAAAGTATTTTGCTTTTGGCTTATTGATTTTTACTGTGGCTCTGCCCTACCTGCTCATGTGAACATCTGGGTCATACGGTTGTTTAGAAAGATTTAAAAAAAAGAAAAAACATACTGTCACAAAGAAAAGGAATTGTGAAACTGTAGTGTTATGAACATTTTATTTTCAGGAGAAAAAAATCTGAAGAACATTAGATGTACTCTGTTTCTGTAATGATGTGGATAGTCATTTATGTGCTGATATGCACTGTCATATTAAGTACTACTTGTTCCAGCAGGTGATCCCGCATGACATGTCATGCTGTGTACTCAGGTCTTGCACATGTGCACAGCCTGATGACTTGTTGTGCACGTTGAGAGTTAAGGATTGCTTGCTCAAGCAAATATGTTGGTAATCATTGTTCCTCTTTTTCATCAGTAGTTTATGAACATGCGGTCTCCTTGGAAACCGGAAGTGCTGTGTGCATTAGCTTCATCAGACCTGCTGTGGCAGAATTTGTAAAGGTGTCCTCTCAAATCAAGGTTAATGGACACCACAGAATATCTGAAGTTCACTTTGTGTATGGTTTTTAATTACGGACTAAATTCATGGAGAAGTACAAACAAGTCCTGCACATTGTGCTTGCTGGTCTCTTATGCATTTTAAACAAATGCAAAATAATCTGTCTCCTATGCATTGCAGACTACCATGTACTCAAAAAGCCACAGACATTCAATGTGAGACAGAGGGAAAGACTAAAATTTGTTACGGGAAAGACGTGAGCTTAATTCTGAGTAAAAATGATGAAATGACCAATGAAATGAACGTTTCAAGATAGCTTAGCCATGACATCTAGAAATTTCACTTTTTAATGAATCTCTGGAGCAAGAATTGGTTTGGCTGCAAAAATAAGTCTCTTAGCCAGTGCACAAATGAAAAAAATACAAAGCACCAAAGTAAACAGTGATTTACAATACATCCCACAAATTTAGTGTAAGTTCATCTTTTTCTTTATAAAATTATATGTCTCAGAATTAGAAGAATGGCTTGAAATGTCAAAAAATTCAGTAATTATTTAAGTAATGGTTAATAATATATTGGCAGTATAGCCCATGTAACTTGAATTATTCATTTCCAATAAACGATTTTTTTACCTGTTTTGAATGCAATGTAATAGCATTTTCTTGCAGCAGAGGCAGAGCAATAGATTAGCTTATACAGCTCACCTTACAGAGGGGTGCAGCAATGCCTAATGAGCAGTCTACCAATTCACATTTAAACTGCAGTTTGATCAAAGATATATACAATGATAATTTGCCCCCAACTCATCCTGCAGCCTAAAGTACTTGAGACAAAAGGAGTAGGGAGTGTCTGGGTATTCCTCAAAACTGCTATAATTCCCCCCAAAAGATTATAACTACGGAGTCACACACCAAGCACTAATCTTTATCAACCAATGTGTGGGCAATGCACAATATACTATCCAGTTAATATACAACCTGGTAAAGTTGTCAATGTGTAGGCCAGGCACTTGCTGCTGTTTGGCTGTTCCCATGCAGGAATATACTAGCTAGCAAAGCAATAGAAGCATACTATCTAAAGATAATCCTGAGGGGGGCAACTTTCCTCGGTCCTTCCCCGAGCTAAGGAGTGCCTTCGCCAAGGTCGTGGCCCTTCAGAACGGAAAGGGTTGGGGGTTGATATTTTCCCCAAGGAAAGGTGACAACACTGTAGCAGTATGTTACCATAGTAATTCACACTTGCCCTGCCCTGCTATAATATCAGAGGAGTGGGGACGTGCAAAAAAAGCAACGCTTGATTTTAATTTCCACTCCTCCAAAGCAGGGTAAGTCATTTCAAAAATCACATAATTCATCGCATCTAGATTAAAGCTGCAGTTGGTAACTTTGGAGGAAAGTGCAAGAGAGGGATTTTGATTATAAACACCACTGTCCTTTGCTCTCTACTCTCTCTCTCCTGTAGCCCCTCCCTTCAAGCCCTTCATGCGTTCAGCACTCTAATAGTATACAGAGGCATGAGGTCTTATTGCAAAGTAAGAAACAGCGATGCTAACAAATATCAACATAAAGCCTTTGCAGACTACTCACAAAAACATACCATGCCATCTCAGTCATTGTAATTATATCCGGTGTTTCGGGGATATTATGTTTTTGGTCCGACCACCGCCGCCGCGACCGCCCTACGTGTTAACGCGATAACTTCAGTAATATTTCAATTAGAAATTTCATACTTACTTATATGCAAAACATCATAGAGAGGAAGAACTGATTCGATTTTGGACAATTTACAATTTCTAGATTGGCCACCAGGGGCCAAAAACTGAAAAATCACTGTTTTTATCACATCTCTGGAAATATTTATCCAATTGACCTCAAATCAAGAGCAAATGAAAAGTCATGACCTGAGGATGTGTCCCACGATGACAATATACCTGTTTGGATCAAAATTTTGACACAAGGTGGGGCTTTGTCCCATAAAATTCACCATTTTTGCCATATCTTTGGAACCATTTGTCCAATTGACATGAAACTATGTGCAACTCGAAGGTAATGACCTCACAACATGTCACATGATGACATCATACCTGTATGGTTCAATATTTTGCCACCAGGTGGCGCTTTGTGATGGAAAATGACCATTTTGACCATAACTTCAGAATCATTTGTCCGATTGACCTGAAATGAAGTTCAAATGAAACTTAAACTTATGAAATGAAACTTATTCAAGGTCTATTCAAGGATTGGGGAACTGGGGAACGTAGGTAACTGATCGATTATATAAAGGGTAAGGCAATTGTAGAGTTTCTTCTTTAGCTTTGCCAAATCATCGCGCATAAACACTGTTGATTTACAATTCCTTATTTGTGTCCTTTTTTAAGTACAAAAGGATAAAACAAAACACGGAAAAAGTCCCCCACCCAAAAAAATTATAATTGTCAACACCCATGTTTACTACCCAGCAAACATGAGATGTCTGCCCGACGTCCAGATCATGTCGATATTGAGTTGTATACGTCATCTGCACGTCGGGCAGACATCTCAAGTTTGCTGGGTGTTTACATGAGTCTCATGCATTTGACATTTATTCATACATAAGATAGGAGCTATTCTACCATGTGCGCTTTGGTCCAGCCAGTGACGTAGCCCACTTTAGTTTTTTATATCTCTATGTCAAAGTTGTCCCCCACATCTTTAGTGACATTAGATATACATACAAAGACAAACCAAAGCTTGCTTTAGCGTCTGTGTTACCACAACACAGGGTAACACAGACGTTTATATACAATAGTGCAAATAATCGCCCAGGCGTTTAATTGAACCGGCGTTTTATATGCAAAATGAGGTCGGACCCCCGGCGGCTTTTAGCACACAGGCGCGTAATTGCACGCGGGTGATTATTTGGTCATATACGGTACTTTATTCAGAGATTTTCTAACGGTAAGGAGATGGCAGACTACGACACCATCATTGAAATTCTCTTGGGCAGCAAGATCACAGCCAAAAAGACAAGAGCCCCATGTCTTTGAATTCCTATTTATAGCACTCTCTAATATGATATTTGACATAGGAAAATCCAATCTGTGGTTATTGTTAAACTGTTCACAACACAGAGTCATAAAGTTTGTTCTGAATGACATTATTGAGCTGACATCACACAATCCCAGCATGCAAAAATCAAAATCAAAGCACGGCCATATTGGCAGGGAAGCGTATGGTAAAATAACTGTCAGGCATACGGCAAGTAGCTAACTTTGCCGATAGTATTTAGGGAAAGTGTATATACAGTATCAGTGTAATTTTATGTATGTGCTGGTGCCTTTAGACATTCATTCAAACTGTGGTATCGTGGTGATACAAGCCGGTTAACATACACGTTAAGCACAGCAAATGGCTAGTGACATTCTGCCCTGTTGCTAATGCTAACGCAACTGTGACGTTTAGTAGCTACCCTTCCAGTGACAATGACGCTGTTTTTAGCTGATAGACTCCAAAGCGGAATATTCATCAGAAAGACACATTCCGTCCATTTGTATCCTTCCGGGCTGTGGTAGGCTGTGAGAATGTTGATCAGTGGAGCATTTCCCAAAAGCGTAGTTGCTAACTTAAGGCCCGGTCCCACTGCACTTACGGTTGCATAGATGATGTAAAACGTAAAAAAAATCTTGCCATCCGTTGGAAAACGCTATGCATCCGCTGTGTACTCATTGCATACGTGTTTCATATGCTCTATCCATCGAGCATCCGTCCACTGAGATTTCATCCGCGCAAAGAGTTTTGAGCGGCACAAAACTTTTAGGACGGATGAACTCTCCGCCATGTACGATGCAAATCCGCAACATATACGAGCAACAAACGTTCTATGTCCGTTATCATCCGTTAAACGTCTGCTGTATCCTCTCTGCATCCTCTGGGCATCCTCACAACTCACATCCACTGCAGCTGAAAACGGAAAGAGGGAGGAAAGATAAGGTACATGGAACGTCTATACATCGTTAGTAGCACGGGAATAGAAAGGATGTAAGCGTATGCATCTCATTTATAAAGTATTCAAAACGGACAAAGCGCTTCATCCGCTATGCATCCGCTCTTTCCGCTTTGAGTCCACTTTGCAGTTATCCCCGGTAACCCCTTCGGAGCTGTCATCCACTTCCATCCGCTTTCATCCGCTAGGCTTCCTATGAATATGTGTTTAACATCCCCGCTACATACTACCCACGTCCGTTCTTTTCCGGTCTGTTTTCGCAAATTTTCGCCAATTTTGGCCATTCCTGGAGCAGATGAAAACGGATGGAGCTACCCCCTAAATTTTGCTCATCCGCTATGTCCTTTTTGCATACGTTTTGTGTCCATCGGCCAATGGGACCGGGCCTTTACATAGTTTTCCCATTCATGATTAGTGGTTACAACTATGTACATAAATTAGCATCTGTGCTTTTGGGAAATGCACCCCAGGTAATTGTAGATGTCTGGATACTGCAGGTCTGGAACATTGTCTGATTCAGCTAACTCAATACTTGTGAAAAGCGCACCTCGGGCATTATAAGGGTCAATAATGTTTAAGCTTTAAATTATATAGCTCAATTTCTTTGGATATAAAGTGTGCAGTGAACTCTGATTGCTTGAAATCAGCACTGCTGCCATTCATTTTTGTTCAGGCTTTTCCTGTGTCAAGTGACGTCCAGAGCTCTATAGCCAGAGAAAAACAACATTTTTCATCACTGAAACACTTAAGCAAGTGCAATCCACAGCTCAGATCATGACATAAGAAACTGTCATTTCAGACAGAGGAACTGTTAATGTCATCTACTATTGTCTACGTCTGAATAAACACAGTTTTTAGCTAGGCCAGTCTTAATGCAAAGTGAAAGTTTTTCACCATGGTTTTAGCTGTCACAGTCACATTCCTCAGTGACAGCGAGTGGGGACTACATTAATTTACGTAGGTTTATGGTAATTATGCATAGCTATGGAAGCAGAGTATCTATTGCTAATTCATCCACGAGGGACTGTGCAATAAGGATTGCAGTCATTGGTGTTAAAACGGACAGCAAAATTAAAATCTGTTTTATTTCCATGTGTAAGTTCCTCCTTAGTTGTTAGTTTTAAGCCAAATTGTTACGATCCAGAACCAAGCGCAGATTCATGGTACAATCCACAGGGAAGTATTTATAAACAGACATAATACATAATACATGTCCCTGTAAAATTTGAAAAGAATCGGTGCACTTATGTGGGCTATAGAGCGTTCACAAGAAAATATCTGTGGACGCGGCGGACGCGTGACGAGGCCAAATCCACAGTATCCTCCGAACTCTTTCGGGGGATACAATAAGGACATTTTAGTTCAAATAGCTGCAGAGCCTTACAAATGGGTGGAGGCGGTGGAAAATACAAATTGGGGTGTCTATAAGAATGAGAACATGTTTTGAGTCATCTCCCTGAACTGTTAGACAAGCTCTGTCCTGTTTCATTGTAAAGTATATCCACACTGACGCTGTTGCTCATAAAGTTGGTATAAAATATTTTTTCATCTCTTTTCATGGAGTGATTGTGACAATGTGATTTATTCTTGATAGATAGTGTCTCAATACAAAAATTTTTCCAACTATATGGCAATGAGTAGGTAGCAATAAACTATGTCCATAAAACACAAAGAAATAACGAAATATGCTGTAGTACACTGTTGGTAGTTGGGCATGGATTTCACGCAAATTTGTAAATTTGTAAACTGAAAGGCAGAAATTAAATTGGTTCAAGAGTGTGACTGCTGTCATTTGTTATGTCTCTGAGAATGGAAAAAAAAGCTGTCTACAAAAATTATGCATTTCTGGTTCCTCGGTAATGAATTCTCCCAAAATTAGCAACTTCAGTACATATACCAAGTAGTCTATATCTACTCATATCAGGTGACAAAAACACAAACACTGGCAACATGTAAAACAAGTTGACATGGTCTACAACATCCCCTGCCAATCGTGTGCCTCTTGTTTTCGATCTCCATCAAGGCCTTTGTGGTCTGAAGCCACACATCAAATTTGGTTGTCCTATCTGTAATAGTATCTGAGAAAAGTTGTCCCGTTTCTCTCGGACGGACGCACACACGCACGGACGGACGGACGGAGGTCAAACCTATATCCCCCTCCCACTTCGTGTTGGCAGGGGATAATAAAATTGGAACATGCATTACCCACTCTATATACAAGCTCTTGGATATCATACCTAACCATGAGAAGATAGGCATGGAAAATGCACAACTGCCTTCTCTCTGAGGTACCCCTCCCCAACAAAACTATAGAATGCGAGCAGAACGTAACACAAAAATTACCCAGGAGACTACAGAAATTGCAAGTCTGGTTTATGTTGGTTTCTTTATACTGTGGACAAGAGGAAGAAAAATGAAGTGAGTGTGCCGACCAGAAAATGAGATTCCTGTTTTGAAGATCTGAGGTTTGAACACTTTACAGGGAAAAAAAAAATGAATGAAACCGAATAGCACCAAATAGTTTTTCAACAATAGCTTGACATTGACAATGAAGGACAGATACATTTCACACTCTGGAAATATGCATACCTACACGATCAATAAATATTGCTCTCCCGACTCTTTCCTCTCTCCCCCTTGCTTGATCATGTCTCCATCTTTTCAGTCGTTGTATTTGTTGCAGTTTCAAAAAAAGTCATATTGATCTGCTGTTTTACCTCCTGCAGGGCTAGATTCTCTCCAGATCATTAAAGAGTACTGATGTGTCTATTTTGCAGCTGAATAATAGGGGAGAGTCAGGATAAAAGAATCACTTTTTCTTGTTTCTCTCTTTGCACTGTGATGAGTAAATATTTAGTAACTGCATTTTATTGTGAAGAACATGTCCTCCACCAATACCAACCATGTTTTAAAATTTTGAATTAATTAGTTGGAAAAATCAGACCGGACATTGATGCTGCGCACTGTTACTTTTGCCCCTCTCTGTCAGGAGGAATGTATCGGTTCAATAAATGTACTTCAAAATAAATAATTATTGACCTTGGCATATTACAAGAATTACAAGAGAAAAGGTCAGTGTTGTTACCGTCCCGCCAATACTTTCTCTTCCAGGAGAATGTTTCCCCCTTTTTATCCCCCCCCCCGCGTGATTAGCGCGAAGCGGAGATATAGCATTTGGCTCCGTCCGTCCATCCATACGTACGTCCGTTCGTACGGACACGTAAAATTGAGACGGCGGGGGATATTGCCATTTTAGTGGCAAACACTTGTTTCCTTTGAACTGGCCATTATCTCTCTATATTTCCACAGCCAAGATGGTTTTGTACGTACATACAGTATATTCAAAAACTGTCATGTAATTTGGAATTTGGGAGTGGGATCATGGGACTATTATAAATTATGTCAATAACCCCGAATGACAGTCCTCAAAAATATTATAATTTAGGTCAGCTAATGAGATATATTTACATGGGGCATACATTTTTTTTTTTTACATTTCTGGGGAAAATTCAAAATCCTGATTACCTAGTCAGCTCCAAAAATTCTTTATCCATCAAGGCCAATTAGCTGACTTTCTAATTGAGTGAAGGTCTCATTTTTAGCTTACTGGACACATGGGGGAAAAACGTAAAGTAAAGTAAAAAGTGCCAATATTAGGCCAGTATCTCAAATAGATTTCAAGTTATAGCGCTACAAAATTTGAATAATATTTAGTTTTTTTTGGCGAACCCATTTTCAGCCAACTTTGGCAACTTATTGCTCCACACTGATTGCTTATACAAGGCTGAAATTGGGTGTGCTAACAATATTCATCCCCTAGAATCTGAAAATGGCCTTAGGGTCTGTGCGCCTTGATCCACTTCGGTGTGGTAAAGCCTCAAAATCAGCCGAAAACACAAAATGGCCAAAAACCACACCACATTTTATGACCTGTAACTCAGGAACTAAATGAGATTAAAGGCACGAATTCATTTTTTATGATTTTATGATATATCTCTCTGTAAAAATGCAGTAATCCAAGTAGTATCACTTGTAAAAGTTTTTTAATGAAATAATTTCCAAGTAAATTTTTCTGGTTTTGCCCCAAAATGCTCTTTTTTAGGAACAAAAATTGACCATGTCACCAGTTATTCATCTCTCTGGAATTTTTACTGCGCAATCTTATGAACAATATCTAACAAAAAAATATTAGAATGTTGTTCAGCTTACTTACTTGTATGGTTGAAATCCACAAACATTAAAAAGGCTTGCCAGCATTCTACTGCATGTATTGTTATTGCTGACTGTCTAAGCTTTGAGAAGTGTAGGGTGTTTGCAGATGTGTCCCGCTGTCAGTCACCTCAAGAGGAAACAAGACTGGTTACAGAGCTGATATGCTGGGACATGCATTAATGTTGCCCTCTTGTTCTGTTTTTTATGCTACAACTGCAAATACCCAACAAACACCTCAGAATGGAGAGCATTAGTGAAGCCATTGAGCAGTGTACAGTAATGATGTGTTTGGGTAAATTGTTGTTTCTATAGATGATGTGTAGGCATAAGGCACGTGAATATTGATGGTCCTGTTTCTTGCTCATTGGGCTTCTATTTTAATGACTTAGTTTTTTCCTTTGATCTTTGGGTATATAGGTGGAGAAGTAGAATGGTTTTGGGAAGGGGTGGGAATTGTTAAGATTTTATCAATATCAATGCTATTGTTGATTCTGCTTATCAATCCAATTCCTTATCAATTCTCCAAATGATTAGTTGATTAGTTTTTGAGGGAAAAAAAGTAGTCCTACACAGTGCTCAGCTTAGCTCTTGACTTGTATGCACCTTAGCCAGGTCCCATTAACAGTAGTATGGTCAGTCAAACGATAACATTGTTTTACGTAAGCTTACCAGCAAACCTGGTGGACCTTTGTTTTCCTGCCTCACTCTTGCACATTCTGATCACAAGTATTATCACCCAACATTTTGACTTCGGTAATTGCAGAATTTATTGATTTCTGGAGGCAGCATACATGGGCTCATCAGTGCTAACGCAGCTGGGTGTCTGGCTGCTAGGCTCCATGGTTATTATATCAGCTGCCCAGCTGACCTTTATATTAGCTAATGATACCACTGCGACGCTCAACTTTTTTTTTTTATCGTGTCGTAAAATTGATGAAACATTCGGAAAGAAAGCCTTCACTCTTAACGACAGCAAATATAGCCAAACGTGGCTAGTTAGCGACACTTCTCAGTTGCCGCCTGGCTTATTAATTGGGGTAATGTTGTTAGCTAGCTTGTGGATGATGGACATAAATGTAGAAACACATTTAGCAACAGGTTTCCTGACGGGTTTCCGACCCCTGACTGAGAACTTTTGTTCTAAAGTAGGTTAACCCTAAATTCAGACAATTTTTTGTTACGCTATTATTTCGCTTCATGCCAGTATAATAACTATGGCAGGCGTACACTCCCGCTGGCACAGCTGGACATCTTGGGTAAAAAGTAACCGGGGGGGATAACTGTATTCATTCTCTGGCTAGTGAACAAATTAATGCTACTTCGTGTAGACATATAATGTTATATGAAATAATATTAGAATTTCATCACCTTAGAAAATAGGCCACAGACTCCTAACCACACAGCAAGACATTATCATCCTGATTTTTTTATAAAAAATCTCCAGTCAGAAACACGGCCAATGGATCAAGTTCCGTGACTCAAATTAGCCTAGGTAGGATAACTGCTCAACAACTAGAAAAGGCCAAGAGTTAGCGGCTAGGCTAGCCGAGCTGTAGTAACCCCCCTCCCTCAGAAAGCCAGGCTAGGCCCGCGGTTAGTGGCAGGGCTTGGCGTTCCTTCTCTACACCCTGGGGCGTGTAGGCCTGTGCTCTTGCTGCAGTCAGCCTCAAGTGGCCATTTGAAGAACTGCAACTTTTGGCACTTCCATATTAGCTTTACTTATCAGCCCCGCTGGTTGCCGCTTGGACGCAATGTGAAGACGTGCTGGGAAATGAAAGAATCGTTAAGAAGAATCGATAACATTGGAGCTGTGCAATTCTGATTGAATCGATCAATTGAAACCTGTTCTAAAACAAAACTGGTTTTCGATTCCCACCCCTAGTTTTGGTAGACTCTGAGCTCCTGTGTGCCACACCCGGATGTAGTCATTTTTCTCTCCACATTCTATTGCACATTATGTGATTCATACGGACAATTTTCAGCTAAGTGCAATTTTTGGGTAAAAAATGTATTATCGCATTTAACATATTTAATTAAAAATAAACACCCACAATGCAATTTAATATGTTGAAGAACCCTTTTTTCAAATTTGAAAATATTGTTTTCGAAGTTCTAGTGGAAAAAAACAAAAGATAGAAATATTTTTTATGATTAAAATGTTCATTTCCTTACCTGCCTCAAGTAGGATCACATTTACTCAAGTAAATTTTTCTCTTTTTCCTTGAGAAATCTTATCAATGGCAAAACTTTATAAATTTCTTCGTATTTTAGTTTATAGGTCCCTAAAAAGCACATTTGTCTCCCCAATTCCAAGTTTTCTTCATGAAATATTAGTTTAAGTAGCTGCGTCGCAAACTTGATTTAGTCACTGTCTTTTTTGTAGCCAGCATCACATCTGAGGAAAATAATTAACCTAATTAACTAATAGTTGTCACTACCATAGGTTTTTTTTTTTCTTTAAATACCAGGATGCAATGAATCCATTTTGGCTCCACTTTTGAATCTGAAGCCACTGTGGGAGGAAGGGCAGCTCTGTGAGTTTTTAAATTGATGTATCTCACAAATTGCACATCTTTTTTTTTTTTTTTTTTAATTTGACATCTCCAATCCCACCCGAATTTGGAATGCCCAATTGGAGAACTATGTAAAAGTCTTGCTTGTATGCGACCCCTTGCTGCCAACTCAGGAGAGTGTAGACATTTTGCAGCTCTCCTCCGAAGCACGTGCCTGTCAGCCACCGCTTCTTATACACTCATTGGTTGAATCTTCGCAATTTCAGAACGAGGGTGGAGGATACCCATACATTAACAGACTTAGAATCTTCCTAAGGAGGCGCTTGAGCAACGAACAAGGCACCTATTATATTCCCTTCCTGGTAGTCCCTTCCCAATTAGCTACCCCGTAGCGCTGTAGCCAATTGTGCGCTACTTTGAAAAAGCTGCTGACCACTGCCGGCTGGTACGAAGCAGGGGTTGACCCCCGCGACGTGATAGTCACTTCTGCTTCACTACGCAATGCTTTTACCATCCGGCAGCCACAAATTGCACATCTTTTTGTTACTACTGCTTGGATGTTGAAAGTTTGGAAAAAAGCAACCTCTCCAGGGTGAATGTTCTGACAGTAAAATAAGCAGTTCCTTCAATGTGTATGTGTATTGAATGTTGGGGCTCTGAGGAAAAATTGAAAAAATTCTAAGCTTTATCATGGAGAAGTATGTCTTTGGTTTGGAGAGGGCACTGGTGACCATTGATGTCCATCCACACCCATGTTGATAACCTCGTGCTAATTTCATGAATTGCTAAATTGATAACCTCATGCTATAGAAAATAATTGAATTGAATATTGAACTTCTTGAGTCAAAAGTTTTATTAAAAATACAATTATTGTATGATTTGACAGTGCGCTAGTTTGATGCTCTGACAGCATGGGGAGCCACTTGGAGAGCTGTCTTATATATCTTATAAAGAGTAGAAAATTTTGAATTTCACACTCAGATGAAGCACACCTGTGGTCAAGGAGTTTATTATCCAGAAGTGTATTGTTATTTCTCCCAACCATTTTTCAATTCTGAGTTTTAGTATTTCAATGCTGAATTTCCATGAAGATTTTTTTGTGTTTGCAGCCCTTTCTCTCCACTAATGTTATGAAAATAAACTGAAATACAATGGAATTCTAAATGCTATAAGTGTCTTGTGTCAGGTGCAGCCATCGTCCTGTCTTTCTAAAGCTCAAATCTGTATAAAGCCTTAAACAGGGTAAAACATAGATAGCCAGATTTGGTTTCTGCACAAAGGGGTTAATTCATATTTTGATTTCTCTCTTGTTCTGTATGTCTATGTATTGCACATCGGGCTGTATTCCATAAACTATACTCCATGGATTTAGGTTCATGTGCAGATTAAAAGCGAGCATCCTTGAACTGATACTTGCAATTTAGAACGTCTTCAATTCATCATTGTAAACACTTTATACTGAAGCTACTGACTGCACTTTTTTCACTTACTTCTGTACTAAGCTGAAAGTAAATAAAGCAGATCAGCAGTAGTAAATTACAACGTTTTGAGCAGTATGTAAAATGGAGGCTGATTTGTTTTGAGTATTTCTAAAACTTTCTACAAGCCATGACGTCTCTTCATGTAGGTCTTTGATTACTTGATTAGGTTGGTGTGATAAGAAATGGCGCTGAATAATTACTGCATTAGATGACAGAGTCGCTCGAGCTGGTCCAAATGACCGTTTGTCCATGGTGTTTAGCAGTTGGTGATTTGGAGCAAAGGAGAAAAAGAAAAAAAAAATCATCACGTTCAAAGCTTTTTTTGCGAATAGGATCAACCACCCACTAGTGTTACCGCATTACAAAACCATGTCCAATCAAGAGAGTAAGAGGACCACCTGCTGTGGCAATACCAGCCAGTGGGGAGTGCAGAAGAAACTGAAATTGAGATTCTAATTGGAATGCAAAACCGGGCAGCTCACACAGTCTTCCATTAAATTACAAGTCCTTCTTGTGGTGCAAAAATGCCCTATAGGACAGACTAATCTATTAGCGGATTAGATCAATTTTCTTTAGGATTAGGGCAATTTTCTCCAGAATATTTGATTGTCAAAAAGGAAAACTTTCTGTAGGGATGACTCTGTGCCTTTTAATCTTGCAGGAACTGTTTGACTGACATTTTCATGAGATTTATCGAATAAAGTCACAGAAATATACTCAAAACATAGATACATTTTTCGTCCTGTCCTCAATGAGCCTCAGAAGACCTAAAGGGCAAAAGCTCATCCATCACTGCTTCACTGGTATGTGCATTATGAGCAACCTTTATAGTTTGGAATGGCAGCAGATTATGTAACAGTCTATAACAGTCTATGTGTGAATCCCAAAATGTCCGCACATATCAAAAACCTTCACAATGGAAGCAGTAAAGGAGTGATCCCTGTCATTAGGACTGTGAACAGACAGGAAGTCCAATAATGCCTTCACTAAGGCATCTTTCAATGTTAATCGTGAAAGCTCAGTGGATTGGACCATTTTATGTGCAGAATATTTCAAGACTGCAATGTTAGATAATTTACTTTCAGCAGGCATGTAAGAATGTCTTATATGAATTGTTTATCTGCAGTTCTCAATAGATGGATCCACTTTAACAAATTTTACGCCCAGCTTTTTAAATCATACCTAGAAATTTTAAGGATTCCAAGCCTTGCATCAGGGGATTATAACAGTAACTGTTGAGAAACTGTGCATAGTATCTGGATAGGACCTTTCTGATTTCCTTGGAGGATTCTATACTTGAGAACCACAAATGTGCAATTCAAGCCTACCCTCTTTTCACCACAGATCTCCAGATGTGACAGATTTTCAAGCACTTTGCAGTTCCTGCTCTTTCCAGATATCTATCAAGCCACTTTTTTCTTTCTGAATTTATTTCTACCTTCTTCCCAGCAAAGACTTATTTTTTCATTCTTCTGTCTTTTATCCCACTAACCCCCCATCTTCCTCACCCCCTCTCGTCAGTGTCTGGTGTAAGTGAGATAGCCCGTTTCTCCCGGCTTGATGTGTTGGAAAAATCTGTCTGTATGGGATCACTTGTCTTGATCACTCATATCAAAGGAATCTCTGCGCAGCCTATCACAGTGTGCTTGGAATGCGGAAGAGTGTAAGTGGTGCATCACTGCAAGGTCACATTTAAGCATTTAAAACCTTCCAGTAGTGATGAGTTGGGGAAGAATTCAATCCTGGAATAAGGCTTGTATAACACAAGTTCTCGTCCTGGAGAAGTTGATTGTTTTTTATGGGTTTGAAGTTGAAAGTAAGCAGTGTTCACAAACTAAAAGAACTCACATGTTTAACAGCATTGCTGTAAAAGTAAGCCACCCTTCATTATAGAAAGGGATCAGAAGTGAATAGAATACTTATTAACATCAGGCCATCTAGGGAATAGAAAATTGGGAAAGAAGCCGAAAATACTGTTGCTTTTGTACAGGATGTCTCGCCATTACTGCACTCTTGAACTGCAATTCATTTCTCACATTAAATCATTTTTTAGATTCACTCATCCTGAACCTATTTCCTAAGCAGATACTACATCAAGTGAACATCACCAATCATCCTTTAAAACAACCACGGAGCAGAACACTCAGTTGAGTAAAGGGTTACACATACTGATAGGTCACTCACCGTTGAAGCAATTAACACTGATTATTGTCCCCCGCCGTGCGGAACGCGCAAAGCGCCGGGACATAGTATTCACGACCGTCCGTCTGTCCGTCTGTCCCGAATCCTTGTCCGCGAGATATCTCGAGAACGAATTGACGGATTCTCTTCAAATTTCATGTCAACATGTATTAGAGTGATACCCCGGCGCCAGTCCATTTCGGTGACCTTTGCGTCACTCTCAAGGTCACACCGAGAGATTGCTCATTTCCACATTATTTCACATTTTGCGGCGGGGGACAAAGACACGTTAGTGGCAAATACTTGTCTCATGAAAACAGTGCATGTGAAAGTTTGCATATAGATCTTCTTTAGTAAGTAAACAAATGGTGCTTGTTGTCAACATGTTGGATGAAGGAGAAAAGGGACCTGAGTGGCTTTGATGAGGACAACATCACAATAGCCAGATGAGTGGGTCAGCGCTTTTCTGAGTGGCAAAGCCTCTGGGGTGCTCCCAGTCAGCAGTGCTGAATGCCTACCAACAGCAGTCCAAGGAAGGAAAATCTGTGAGCTGGTGTCAGGGAGTCTGGCGCCCACAACTCATCAATGCAAGCAGGCAGTAAAGGCTGTCCCACCTAGTCCAAGCCAACAGAACAGCTACTGTTGCACAAGTTATAAAATTTTAATAATGTTTCCTGGAGAAATATATCATGTCATACGACATTCTGGACACTGCTGCATATGTCATTTTGTGGCTGCAAGCCCGTTGGAATGATCACTGTAAACCCGTTCCATTGCCAAAAGCACCTACAATAGGCATGTGAACATTAGAGCTGGACCATGGAGCAACTGAAGGAGGTCACCTGGTCCAATAAGTCCTGTTTTCTTTCACATCAAATACATCGACCGGGTATGAGTGCCCTGGGGAAGAGATGAAATCAGAATGCACTGAAGGAAAAAGACAAGCAAGTGCAGCCAGTGTCATGATCTGGGAAATTTAAACCTGGGAAATCCTGGGTCCCCGCACTCAAGTGCACAGACTGATGGAGCTGTGGCCGCACATGGGGGATTAAAAGCATAGTAGGCGGGTGATTTAATATTGATGCAAACTTGACAAACTTCCTAAGACAGCATTTCAGGTTTTGTGCAAGATTTCAAAGATTGACTAGAACTGTCCCGAGAGTTGAGATGGCAACTGTATGCCACTTCACAACTGTAATACACAAACATGTAGAGATCTTATTACAAATAAGAGAGGTAGGATGTGAAGCACCAGGACTTCAATGTGCGAGTACAGTCCAATGTACAACCCCGATATCAAAAAAGATCGGATGCTGTGTAAAATGCTAATAATTGACACCCTTCATTTAGTCCAACCACCTACAGCAAGGAAAACAGTATGGGGTCTTTTCCTGTCATTTTTGACAAGGTAAAGGCACACATTTGGAAGGATTTTGGACCATTCCTCTAAGCAGATCCTTTCGAGATCCTTCACTTTCTTGGGTTTGCATTTATCAACTTCCCTCTTCAACTCAGCCCACAGTTTTACTGTACAATTGGATTGAGGTCTGGCGTCTGAGATGGCCATTGCAGATCATTGGTTTTTTTTTGTCATGGAAGCATTTTTGTGTGGATCTTGAGATATGCTTTGAGTCATTGTCATAATGGAAAGTCCACCGACGGCCAAGTCCCAGCCTCCTGGTGGAAGCACCAGATTTTCAGCTAAAATATCCGGATACTTGATGGGATTTATTATGCCATTAATGTTAACCAGGGCACCTGGACCCCTTGAAGCAAAACAGCCCCAAAACCTGACTGACCCACCATCATATTTCACCATGGGTATGAGGTGCTTCTCCTTGTAAGCGTCTCTGTTTCAATGCCAAACATGAAAATGCTGTTTACGACCATAACATGCAATTTGGTCTCGTCTGACCAAAGTACCTTGTTTCAGTCATAATTTAAATGACTTCTGACTCCAAGCACTTGCCTCTGTGTCCACACTATCAAGTACATTTCTTGAGGCTACGCCACAAGTTCTATATATAGAGCATACACACTGCCTGTCCAAAAAAAAGTTGCCGTTTGGATTTCAATAAGCAAATACTCAAAAGCCTATTATTGAATCATTATACAGCAATGACTGTTTCAGCTGGCAACAGTTATTTTAATCAGCGCATAACTTCTTATTTCTTAAACAACCATATCAGAGGACATACCTGTATCTCATCGACTTTGAAAAGATGTTATTGTGTTTCAAGAGGGGCAAATTATACACCAGCATCAAGCAAAAAAAAACAGCTGAGGAAATTGCTGAAATCACTAAAACTGGGTCATGAACTGTCCAACAATTTATAAATACCTGGAAGGATAGAGGTGAACTGTTAACTTTGTGGAAGAAAGGGGCTGGAAAATAATTGTGTCTGATCCTGATCGGAGATCACCAGAATGCTTGGTGAAGTCTCATCATAATAAAAAAATCTACAGTGGGACTCATGGCTTTGCTTAATTGTGAAGTTGAATTTCTAATAATAATAATATAACATTCAACATAGACCTGACATGGATTTTTGAAGTTTATTTATTTTGTTACTTCAAAATTCCTTGGGCTGAAAATCTCCTATAGCAAAGTGCTCAAACTGGCTCATTCAACTCACTTCAGTTCTCCCTCTCCAAATCAAAACCAGGAAGCTCCACCGGAACATATCGTCTTCTCCCTTAATTTCCTGAATTCCCATTTTTTCCAAAAAAGTTCCCACACACTTTATGAGCAACATTTCCACACACAGCATGCAACAAGAATTTTGAGGATTGGGACTAAACAGCCCCAAAAGATGAGTGACCCACCATCATATTTCAGTGTGAATGGCTCCTAAAAAATAAAGAAAGAAATAAACATAATAGTGGTGCCGTGTCACGTAAGATTTGACAGTGCTGCGTGTTAAAAGTGGGGGATGGGTGACTAATGTGCATCTCAGGTCAGAGAGCGATAGGACTGACTTCCAGATGTCCAGAGGCAGGTTATAACTATTTTTTACATTTGAATTTTGCATACTGAAAAGGTCCAAGCCTTCAGAAGCACACTATAGAAAACTGAGGGAAGAGGAGGAGAGAAAATAAATCCCAATGTAGAGGCATTTCATCTTTTATCACATAAAAAAATGCTGTTTTGTGTGAAGTATGATTTTAAGTAGCTGGCTAAGCAAAGCTAACTAAAAATGCTGATTAATGATGCTGTATGATAGCTGCAAAGGATTGTGGGATGATTATGAATCACCTGAATGTAAAGGTAGTAACTTATCTTGTTTACTGTCGCTGCTATCCGGTTAATAGCAGCCTGCTGGTGTAAATTAAGGGCATCAGCAACCTAGCCTTTCAACACTTAATTGGGCTAGGCTACCTAATCCTCTTGCAGTTAACTTTGCCTGATTTGCAACAGTCACTTGGTAGAATGAAAGTCAAATGTATTTTCCATAGCATTGTTGTGTATGAGGCATTTTCTTTTGAAAATAAATCAGTATGTTTACGTGGACAGTAACATTTCAACTGCCGACCTTACTCTAAATAAGAAACTATTTTCATTAATGTGTTTACACGAGTTGCTTATCTCATATTTCATTCATATTCCCGTTTAGATGTTATGAAGAGTAGTCTGATTTTTGACTTCAGCCACACACGTCCACATGATGTCCCTTACATCATTGAGTCCAACTTTCCCCGCGCACTTGGACTGAAATGTGAAGTGCCCTGCTGCTGTATAGCCACTCCTGCTCTGCTTCATTGCAGCATGGTGGCTGCATTTTAGAATCTCGCAAAGGGCACCAAAATGACCAGTGCCGGCCCTGATGAAAAGAACTCTGGCTTGTAGGAGTACACCACATAAAGCCTGTTATTAATTCAAATCCAGAGTTTTTTCCCCCATGCTCCTGCAAGAAATGTGTGGTTTCTCATGCCTGCGCAATGTTCTCTGGCTGCCCCAGCCCTCAAAGTAGAGGCCTTGAAAACAATAAACGGAGATACTGGGATGAATAGCATGAGTAATATACAGGAGTGGAACTGAGAGTACTACATGTTTTATTTCAATTGGCGAGCGGGAGTTTGGGGGAGTGGGAGTTTGGGGGGGGTGCTAGACAGCTGGGTGTTTACTTTGTTAGCACGCATACAGCATCTTTGTACTGCTTTCCAGGAGGTCCTATTGGGGCTTATGCTGACTGCACTCAAATGAGCTCTTCTTTTCAACACAATGAGAAAAAAAGGTACTTTCTATTTGCCTTACTGAGGAGGCCATGGCTATGGAGAGAAATGATTCAGAGATTTGGGAACATCTTGAAAGCAGTACATCAGCCTTTCTCACCAAAGTGTATCCTATTCCTTTCAACTGGAGGAGCCCTGCCTGAATTTAATCCTATATATTTTATAATGGAGAGGGGAAAAGCCTTGACTGCTAAGCAGCAAAAATGAAGTGTCACAATAGATTGCTTGAATGATGAATACCTACATGACTACCAAAGAGCACTGTGGCATATGTCTGTTAAGTTGACTGGTTTTTGGCTGACATACAGAGGTTCATTTTTATGATCATTTCCACTTAATTCACTGCACATTAGAAAATGTATTCACACGGCAAAAATGTTCCCTCCTTTGGAAAATACTCTGGAGATGTGGAAAGCCACATGATGAAAGCTGCAGGGTCCTGGTAATGAATAAATAATAACATCAGTAGCAATAAGGTGTTCATGGGCTTCCTTGGCTTTTCAATTGTTCCATTCAATTTCAATTCATTCTTGTCCCAGCAATGCACAAACGACAAACGTGACAACGGCCAGGAATGGCAAGATGGTTCAAAGCATTCCAAGCCCATTGAAAATTGTTCACTGAATTGGCAAGCTGCAGTTCACAAAAATGAAATGCCAACAGCAGCAGTTAAATTTACGACTGTTTTTCTTAGTAAAGCGAAAGACTAGAATTAATGGAAATGTGAGTTGGTTTAGTCAGGTTATTCAGGATTTTGGCTCAGCTGCATCATATTTTCTGCCTGGATCAGTTGATGTTAGGGTAACACTGACTGATGTTCCTATTACTAACTAAAGATACTATTACTAACATTTGCTGGCAAGCAAAACAGTCAACAGCCTGTCACATATTGCCTCAGGGGCAAAGGCAATTTTACAAACTAAATATTCAAGGTTTTTGAAAAACAATATGATTTTTTTTAACTAACGTATGATAATAGAAAGGTCATGCTATATGCAATTGGAAAATGAATCCTCCTTAAAAGGCATTTAAACCCAACGATATGACCAACATTTTACCAGAGGAAATAATACGTATTTTGTTCTGCTGAAATCAATCCCCAGGATAATCAATATAATTGACAAGTGTGGAACAGGAACTTCCGACCACATCCCAGGCCGTACTGAGTTAGCTATTAAAGCTGTAGTATATGATTTGAAAGTTTGATCATCATTAATAATCTAATTTAGATGGTGGTTATGGTCCTATAGTACAATCTACTCAATGTGAAGAGCAAAAAAAACGAAAAAAAATCCATTCACTCTCGTGGCTGCAGGGCTGGAGAGACGTTGACCAATGTAAGGCTTACAATGGTCAACGTCTCTCTCCTACTCTCATCCAATCCCCTCGCTGTAGTTGACACTCCCCCGAGAGCTCGCTCTGACTCCCCGTGCACAGCGTTCCGCCTCGTCCCCGCCCCCTTCCGCGTTTTAAAATTTCTTCAACAAGCAAGTAGCTGAGTAGCAGCTTATCAACAAGTGCTAGAAGAATGGAAAATAAAGACAGCGACAGCAGCAAGCGGCCCCTGCTTGCCCCACCGGCAACAGTTGGGAGAAAGCGAAAGTCTGCAGAGGAAAAGGCAGAGACGAACAGGAAATGTGAGCAACACAGGACTCAAAGCCGAGTAAACATCGGGTCAACCATTCACCACTGGAGGAAGCTCCAGGAGGATTTGGGCCTCAAAACTGATGCTGATACAGCAGACTTTTTGTTGAACAGGTAGGTAATTTTTGACTTTTATTGTGAGTAGTTACATAAATAACTTTTTATAAGTCTATGACAATGCTGGCTTATGACTGTAAATGCTGCCGGTCGTTTTCTCTGTGTCGACAGACGGCGTCGGAACGTTAGCCGTTTATTTTTAGCATTGTAAACTAGCATTGCTATCATCAGTGTTGTGCCTGAATGCATTCAATGAACTCATGAACTAGTTCATATGCATTTCTGATTGATGAACGTTATTGTGAACGTGTTCATTGAGGCGTTTGTGAACGGCGCGCTCTCATGCTGATGCAGAAACCCCAGCGAAAACACACCGCAAACATCCCGGTGATTGAGAAAGGCAAATATTTTATATTTTACCAGGTGTTCTTTTTGTTCATTTACGTGGAATAAATATTGTATCGTGGAGCTGTTGTGGTATTATCTTTAGCGAGACTTTCATGACTATCATGACAGCCTTCACTAAATATCATGGCTTGTTGCTCTGGTAGAGGGGGTGTGTCAGGGAGTCTCCACGCGGACGGCCACATGTGTTCTGTGGGAAGGATCAGGGAGCACAGAGAGGAGGGGTGTGTGTGGGCAGGATGCTTTTTTCAAATTTTTCTCAGCGTCTCAGATTCTCTGATCGTATACTACAGCTTTAAGAGTGGGTTTGCAGGTAGAGCAGGTGAAAAATGTGGAAGTGGGGAGTCAAGAGTTTTCAAGGATATTTTACTGGTTGGACCCCCTAACTGAAAGATGACAACCCACAAAATAACAGCTCACCCCTTGCTCAGGTTTCGGAGTAATCAGCAAAAGTTTGATTTCAGCCTATTTCAACCCCTTTTCAATGAGAAATTTGGGTTAATTTCTTGCCCTTGCCAAGGAAAAGCTACTAAAGCTGCTACTAAAGCTTTCAATTTTTGTCTCGCCCTGAAGGGATTTGCGAGACATAGGCACCGCTTTTTCCGTCCGCGGCGTCGGCGTCCGTACACAACCGTTTTTGGTTAAGGTTTTCGGGGGCAGCCGGGGCAAGACATACCCGCAGCGTTAGTGCTTGTTTTTCAAGCATGCTTATAAAGTGGTGTCTTGTTACTGCAAGGTGGAATAAAATTGATGTCACTGGTAGGGAGATCTAAGCACACCTATACACCCACCCTTAAAAGCCCTTTTTTCCTATGGTTCAAAGACACCCCTATATCTGAGATACTGCAGGGAACTGGACCACAAACAAGGTATGTGCTGAAAGTTGAGGCCTTCATAATCAATATTCAGACATAAAATCTTTGATATTCCTTCCCTGGAGAGGGTGAGGAGTCCATGAAAAACCCTATTTTCATTCATTGATCAGTGCTGCCATTTGTTGGGGAAGTTGGAAACTAGAGGTTACATTCAGTTTCAAACTTACCTAACAGATGGCAGCACTTATATTATTCAATGACAAGGATGTTTTGCAAGATTTTGATATCTATTGATCATCCTCTAAAAGTGGAAGTCCTTCATGGCAGAAAAAAGAGAGATGCTGAACAGCTCTGGAGACATTTTGAGAGACTTCCAACCGGAACAGTAGGGGTCGCGAGGTCAAGATGGGCATTGATATGGAGGGGAAAGCAACAGGGCCAAGAAATGTTGAACTTGTAATGAAATAAATATTTTGATGTTGATAAGATACCATTTACATCATCATTATATGGCATGTTTAAGCCAAACTGAAACCACATGGCACAAAAATATTCGCCAAGAATTGAACATGTATTCATGGAATTTGACAAGACTTCATTCAAAATTAGGCAACGTATGACAACTCATAAACTGGAGGAAGTACTACTGAAAATGGGACATTTTTGCGGACCCACTGTATCTCTGCCCCCATAATACTATTTTGCGCCTTTACTATTTGCGGACAACTTGGCACTGCAAAAACCACAAAATTAAAATGCACTGCAAGACACCACCCAGCGAGAGGAAATTCATTAGTGAAATCCATATTCCGTCATAGAATTCAGGGGGAGAATTTGGAAAAGTGATACACTATGCGAAGTTTGCGTCATTTTTTCGGTCCCACTGATAATGTTGAACTGAAATAAAGTTGGTGCTGATTAAATTTACGGATGCGATAGAAACGCAAAATTTAAAAAGTCTGCAAAAATTTTCCATTTTACAGTGTGAAATCATATACATGTACCCAAACATAGATAGCGATCCATTTTTGATGGAGCATAAACGCCACTCTTACAGGAACATCTGTTTGGAAACACTAAGACAAAGGTTGAGTGAAATCACAGCATCTGAAGTTTAATGAATTACTCCACACAAGGTGTTTTGACCCATCCATTCAAAAACACAGGTTGAGGTACCAATTTGAGGTCCAGCCTCCTGAGACCCGGCTATTTATTTTTGTCCTCTGTGGCCATTGCAACTTCTTTTTCCCGCTCTTTTCAAACTGGCAGGAATCCAGTGCAGCACATTTTATGGAAAAAGGAGAGGCAACCATGATTTTCCCAATTAAAATCTTTTTTAATGTTATAATTTTATTGACTAGAAAACATCTCAATTGTGATCTGTAAGAATTTGCAGCACAGAGCTACTATATTTTCATATTGAAAAACAGCTCCTTGTAATGTGAATAGAGTATTTACCTTTTTTTTGTGAAGCTCAGACTGGAGCTAGGTTTAGACATGTCCTGGACATGTCTGGGGAAAGTCCCAGAAAATAAAAAAAAGAGGTCTAAATGTGGGTGGGGTCTGCAAAAGAGTATATAAAGAAAGGAATTGAGACAGTAAAGTAGTAGGAGGAGAAATTGCAAGAAGATGACCAGACCTGCCATTCTGTTCAAGACCTGTGACGTTTCTTTGTGGATTTCTTTGCCTGTGTTTGAGAATTTTCATCATCCAGGACATCACCAAGCCACCCCCCCCCGAAAAGGGATTGTAAATATTTATGTTTTGTACATAATTAATCTTGGTCAGTAGTGTAGGTTAGTGTTAGTCTTTGTCTGTGAATTAAATGTGTTTAAGTTTTTAAAAACTGTGTGTCATCCCTTGCTGTTGCTGTTGTTTTAAATGTAATAACAAATTGGGGCCATAACAAATTGGGCGCTCAAGGTCCGGGATAGACCATTTTGTGAGTCATTTATTAAAAATCTAACATTTCAGATTGTAAAATTGTTTTTGTGAATTTTCCTATATAAATATATTGACAACAGCAATGGATGATTTCTTGGCATCACCAACCGTAGGGGTTTTGAAGTCTTTTAAAAAGACCGAACTGTTGGAAATCTGCAGACATTTAGAGCTGACAGAGGTAAAACCAGCCATGCGAAAAGCAAGACTGGCTAGAGAGATAGTTGAATATTACATTGATGAAAATGTGTTTGCACCAGGAGATCTGGAACAGTTTCCAGTGGAAAATCCAAATATAGAAATGGAACTTAAATTAAAAATGCTAGAGATTGAAAGGGAAGAAAAAGAAAAACAAAGGCAGTTTGAGTTAGAAAAATTAGCAAGAAAAGAGAAAATAGAAAGGGAGAAAAAAAAAGAAATAAACAAAGAGAATTTGAGTTAGAAAAATTTGCAAGACAGAGAGATTTTGAATTAGAGAAATTCGATAGAGAAGAAAGACTCCAAATGGAGCAACTAAAAATTAAAATTGAAACTAAAAATAAATTTTGTGCCAGTCAGGAGGTAAAACTGGTGCCTCCATTTTCGGAAAAGGATGTTGACAACTATTTCCAGTGTTTTGAAAAGGTAGCAAAGAGTTGCCAGTGGCCAAAGGAACACTGGCCTCTGATGTTGCAAACTGTCCTCAAGGGTAAAGCTCAACATGCCTATTCAGCTTTGTCTGCAGATGATTCCTCTGATTATGAGGTTGTCAAAAAGGTTATTTTGAGAGCTTATGAGTTGGTTCCAGAGGCTTACCGACAGAAATTCAGAGGTCTGAAGAAATCTGAAAATCAGACTTATGTTGAATTTGCTAATGAAAAGCAGGTTTGCTTTGAGCGCTGGTGTACTTCTATGGAGGTCAAGGATGATTTCAACTCACTAAAAGAGATGGTGTTAGTTGAAGAATTCAAGAACTGTGTTAAAGATGATGTTAAGACCTACCTTAATGAGAAGCAAGCACTGAATTTGCAATCAGCTGCCAAATTTGCAGATGAATATGTTCTCACACATGGGTCCAAGTTTCAGTCAAGCAGTAACAATGGATGGTCCCAGTTTCAGAAAAAGGGTTATGGTGATACCCAAGATTCCTCACCCAAAGACAAAGACAAATCTGGTGATGGTGCTCAGAAATCCAGTAACAGGTCTGATCAAAGTGTGAAAGCTGACAGTGACAAAAGTGGTCTAGTTTGCAGTTATTGCAAGAAATCTGGTCATGTTACAACTGGTTCCTGAAAGCTAAGAAAGAAAAAGAAAACGATACCAAACCAAATGCCTTTGTGAAAACAAGGTTAGAAACCCCTGTAGTAGATAACCAATCTGCTAAATTGCCTGCTTCTTGTGGGGCTAAAAAGCCTGATACAGCTGACTTCGTGAGGGAGGAATTTCTTCCATTTGTGTCAGAGGGATTTGTGGCTCTGAATAAGCATACTACTCCTGTCCCCATATATATCCTAAGGGATACCGGAGCTTCTCAGTAACTTTTGTTGATGGACTCCTTGGAGTTACGTGATGAGACCGCTTCAGGGGATTTCATACTTGTACAAGGTATTGAAGGGAGGACTGTATCTGTACCCCTGCGCTCTATATTCTTGAAGTCAGATTTAGTTACAGGACAGGTAAAGGTGGGACTTATGTCAAGTCTACCTATAAAGGGTGTTTCTCTGTTGCTAGGCAATGACCTGGCTGGGGGCAAAGTAGTTCCCCCTGTACATCTTACTTCACAGCCGAGCACTGAAGATGGGGATGAGGACCCATCTCTGTATCCTTCTTGCGCAGTGACTCGTGCTATGGCCAAGAAGGCTCAAGAAGAAGATGTTGTGGTGCCGTCCAGCACATTGAATAGTCAGGACTCAGGTGGTTCGCCTCATGACTCTGATTGGCCTACTATGGTTTCTCCGTTTGAGGACTTATCAGATACTTTTATCAGTTCTCTATTCAGCCAGCCGGATGGGTCTGGTGATTCTGATGTGTCTGACGACTTGTCTCTGTCCAGAAAGCGGTTGATTGAGGAGCAAACTAATGATCCTGAAATTTGTGTACTAAAGAGGAGAGCCCTTCCTGATAAAGAAATAGACGCAGTTCCAGTTGGGTATTATCTCAAGGATGGTGTGTTGATGCGGAAGTGGCGCCCTCCTGATATCCCTGCCAATGCAGATTGGGCAGTGGTCAGGCAAATTGTTGTTCCGAAGGTCTTCAGGAATGAGATCTTAACAATGGCTCATAGTTTACCTTTAGGAGGTCATCTTGGTGTTAACAAGACTGTTGATAAGATCATGAAACACTTCTTTTGGCCTGGGCTTCGGAAAGACGTTTCCAACTTTTGCAAAACCTGTCACACTTGTCAGGTAGTTGGAAAACACCAGTTAGACCCACCTGTAGCTCCATTACAGCCTATCCCAGCATTTGGGGAGCCATTCTCTAGGGTCATTGTTGATTGCGTTGGTCCACTACCCAAGACTAGATCTGGAAATCAGTACTTGTTGACAATCATGTGTGCATCTACCAGATTCCCCGAAGCCATACCTCTACGTAACATCAAGGCAACTGCAATCTCGAAGGCTTTGAAAAAATTCTTCACGTTGTTTGGCCTTCCCAGGGAAATTCAGTCAGACCAGGGTAGCAATTTCACTTCAGGATTGTTTCAGCGGGTTGTGTATGAACTAGGTGCAAAGCAGATTCTTTTTAGTGCCTATCATCCAGAAAGTCAGGGTGCCTTAGAGGGGTTTCATTCCACTCTCAAGACAATGATGAGGACTTATTGTTATGACCATGAGAAAGACTGGGATGAAGGGGTTCATTTGCTGTTGTTTGCAGCTCGAGAAGCAGTGCAGGAGTCTACTGGATTCAGTCCATTTGAGCTAGTGTTTGGCCATGAAGTGAGAGGACCTTTGCTATTATTGAGTGAACAATGGCGAGAGGAAGAGCCGCACATCAGTCTGTTAGACTATGTTAGCAAGTTCAAGGAAAGATTGCGTGCAGCTTGTGACCTTGCCAAAGAGAACTTGAAATCAAGTCAGGGAAAAATGAAAACTTGGTATGATCATAAGGCTAGAAGCCGTGAGTTTAAACCAGGAGAAAAGGTCCTTGTGTTGTTTCCCTTGCAGTCCAATCCATTGCAGGCTAGATTTCATGGTCCTTATGAAATTCTGACAAAACTCAATGATCTCAATTACATTGTGAAGACTCCAGATAGGAGAAAACCAAAACAATTGTGTCATATTAACATGCTAAAGCCTTATCATGACAGAAATGTTCGGGTTGCAGCTGTCACTTCAGATTCTCCAATGGTCGAAACGTGTGAAGATGAGGGGGAGTTTCAAGATGATGAACCAAGAATTAAAGCTGAAGTTCTTTCATGTAAATTGTCAAACACTGAAGTGTTGCAAAATCTTGATGTAAAACTCCAGCACTTAGAACCCTCACAGAGTTGATCAAGTTTGATCAGTTTGAAAGGTTGATCAAGAAATATGAGGATTTGTTTCCTGATGTTTCAAAGAGAGTTACTATAGCCTCTCATGATGTAGATGTTGGTGATGCCAAACCAATAAAACAGCATCCATACTGGATGAATCCTGAAAAGAGAAAGATTGCTGAGAAAGAGGTTGAATACATGTTAAAACATGATATTATCAGACCCTCCAACTCCGATTGGAGTTCACCCTGTGTGCTAGTTCCAAAACCTGATGGAAGTACTAAATTCTGTACAGATTATCGCAAAGTAAATGCTGTAACTAGAACTGATGTGTTTCCAATACCTAGGATTGATGATTGTATTGATAGTGTAGGGCAAGCAAAGTTTCTGACCAAGATTGATTTATTGAAGGGTTATTGGTGTGTGCCTTTAACTGAGAGGGCCAAGAGCATCTCTGCTTTTGCCACACCATCTGGATTGTACCAGTATGAAGTCCTACCCTTTGGCATGAAAAATGCCCCAGCCACGTTCCAAAGGATGATACAGTCTACAATCGCCGGATTGCCACACACGGGTGCGTACATCGATGACCTGATCACATGGAGTGACTCCTGGGAAGAACATCTAAAAGATGTAGAGACGTTGTTCCAGCGCCTGACCCAGGCTAACCTGACTGTTAACCTGAGCAAGAGTGACTTTGGTTGTGCTACTGTCACCTATCTTGGCTACGTCATTGGCCAGGGTAAGGTGGCACCCATAAATGCTAAAGTCCAAGCCATCATGGACTTTCCAGTTCCTGACAACAAAAAAGCTTTGCGCCGCTTCCTTGGAATGATCGGGTACTACCGCAAGTTCTGCAAGAACTTTGCTGAGATTGCTCTCAGTCTAACTAACCAACTGAAGAAAGGCGTAAAGTTCACCTGGGATGATGCATGCCAGAGAGCCTTCGATCGCCTGAAGTCTCTGCTGTGTCACTTCCCCGTGCTCAAATCTCCTGACTTCAACAAACCGTTCTCCATCGCGGTCGATGCTAGCGACCAAGCTTGTGGATCTGTGCTCCTACAGAGAAGTGACTCTGATGACATTGAGCATCCCGTGGCATACTTCTCCAGGAAGTTCAATCGCCACCAAAGGAACTATTCCACAATAGAGAAGGAACTGTTGGCTCTGGTCCTTTCTTTACAACACTTTGAGGTTTATGTTTGTACAGGACAAAAGCCAATGATTGTGTACACTGACCACAATTCGTTAATGTTTTTGAGTAAGATGAAAAACAAGAATCGGAGATTGTTGAATTGGAGTTTGATTCTACAGGAGTTTGACTTGGAAATTAAGCATGTGAAGGGTACAGACAATGTAATTGCTGATTGCTTATCCCGTGTTTGAATATGTATATATATATCACGTTTATTTGAATATTGTATGATATGTATATATAGACAAGTGTCCACTTAACCATTTTGTATTGAAAAGAAAAATTTAGCCTTTATGAGTCAAAATTTTTCCCTTTTGGAATGGAGGTGTAATGTGAATAGAGTATTTACCTTTTTTTTGTGAAGCTCAGACTGGAGCTAGGTTTAGACATGTCCTGGACATGTCTGGGGAAAGTCCCAGAAAATAAAAAAAAGAGGTCTAAATGTGGATGGGGTCTGCCAAAGAGTATATTAAGAAAGGAATTGAGACAGTAAAGTAGTAGGAGGAGAAATTGCAAGAAGATGACCAGACCTGCCATTCTGTTCAAGACCTGTGACGTTTCTTTTGTGGATTTCTTTGCCTGTGTTTGAGCATTTTCATCATCCAGGACATCACCAAGCCACCCCCCCCCGAAAAGGGATTGTAAATATTTATGTTTTGTACATAATTAATCTTGGTCAGTAGTGTAGGTTAGTGTTAGTCTTTGTCTGTGAATTAAATGTGTTTAAGTTTTTAAAAACTGTGTGTCATCCCTTGCTGTTGCTGTTGTTTTAAATGTAATAACAAATTGGGGCCATAACATACTTCATCAACGTCCTCTATAGGGGACGTCAGGACTCAATACTTGTATTTGTTCCCAATATCTTATAGTGGTCAGCTCTGTTACTGAAGCAGAGAGACCTCTCAACAAAAAAACTGAGGGAGACTCAGGGTTAGGAAAGTATGAACAGTGGAGGGAGGGTTAGGGTTAGGGTGTGTGTGTGTGCGTGTGTCTTGTCCCTATTAGAGATGTGTTATGTGCTAAATCTTCCTTTGCATCTCCAAGAAGTCACAATGCTTCCTAAATTTTCTCAAATAAAATGAATTGTAATGAAATGAATGGGTACTCGTTTTTTTTTCCCCTCCTTGAATCGCCACCTTATCGTGGTGGAGGGGTTTGAGTACCTGGGTGATCCTAGGAGCTATGTTGTCTGGGGCTTATTGCCCCTGGTAGGGTCTCCCAGGGCAAATAGGTCCTAGGTGACTGGTCAGACTAAGAGCGGTTCAAAACACCCCTAATGAATGAGCTGTAAACCAAGGATGTTCACGTCGCCCGGAGCCAGGCCTGGGGTTGGGGCTGGCAGGCAAGCGCCTGGTGGTTGAGTCTCTGCCCACAGGACCCGGCCGGGCACAGCCCGAATGTGCGACATGGGCCCGCCTTCCCGTAGGCCCATCCCGTAGGCGCTTTGGGTGGCAGTCGTGGGCGGGGGCCCCAGCGACCCAATCCCTGGATGCAGAAACTGGTTCTCGGGACATGGAATGTCACCTCACTGGGTGGGAAGGAGCCTGAGTTGTGCGGGAGGTTGAGCGATACCGGCTAGAGATAGATAGTCAGTCACATCCACGCACAGTCTGGGCTCTGGGACCCAACTCCTCGAGAGAGGCTGGACTCTCTTTTCCTCTGGAGTTGCCCGTGGTGAGAGGCGACGGGCTGGTGTGGGTTTGCTTATAGCCCCCCAGCTTAGCCGCCATGTGTTGGAGTTTTCCCCGGTGAACGAGAGGGTCCCTGCCCTGCGCCTTCGGGTCGGGGACAGGTGCCTCACTGTCGTTTCGGCTTATGGGCCGAATGGCAGTGCAGAGTACTCGGCCTTCTTCGAGTCCCTGGGAGGGGTACTGGAAAGTGCTCCTACTGGGGACTCCATCGTTCTGCTGGGGGACTTCAATGTCCACGTGGGCAGCGACAGTGTTACCAGGAGTGGAGTGATTGGGTGGAACAGCCTCCCCAATCTGAACCCGAATGGTGTTCTGTTTTTGGACTTCTGTGCTAACTGTGTCACAGTTTGTCCATAACAAACACCATGTTCAAACATAAGGGCGTCCATCAGTGCACGTGGCACGAGGACGCCCGAGGCCAAAGGTCAATGATCGACTTTGTGGTCGTGTCATCTGATCTTTGGCCGTATGTTTTGGACACTCGGGTGAAGAGTGGGGCTTAGCTGTCCACTGATCACCACCTGGTGGCGAGTTGGATCTGCTGGCGGAGAAGGAAGCTGGACAAGCTAAGCAGGCCTAAACGTGTTGTGAGGGTCTGTTGGGAATGTCTGGCAGAACCCTCTGTCAGTGGGGTTTTCAACTCTCACGTCCGGGAGAGCTTTGACTGGATCCCAAGGGAGACTGGAGACATTGAGTTTCAATGGACCATGTTCTCCACCTCCATTGTTGATGCAGCCGTTCGAAGCTGTGACCGTAAGGTTTCCGGCGCCTGTCGTGGCGGCAATCCCCGAAGGAAGGATTTCGAGAAGGAATTCCACCGTGTCCCTCGTGGCATTCTGTGGGAGGTGCTTCGGGAGTATGGAGTCCGGGGCCCTCTACTAAGGGCTGTAAGGTCTCTGTATGACCAGAGCTGGAGCTTGGTTCGCATTGCCGGCAGTAAGTCAGACCTGTTTCCAGTGCATGATGGACTCCGGCAGGGCTGACCTTTGTCACCGGTTCTCTTCATTATTTTTATGGATAGGATTTCTAGGCGCAGCCAGGGGCCGGAGGGAGTCCGATTCGGGGACCAGCGGATCTCATCTCTGCCGTTTGCAGATGATGTTGTCCTGTTGGCTCCTTCAAACCTGGACCTTCAGCATGTACTGGGGCAGTTTGCAGCCGAGTGCGAAGCGGCTGGGATGAGAATCAGCGCCTCCAAGTCCGAGGCTATGGTTCTCGACTGGAAAAAGGTGGCTAGTCTCCTCCGGGTTGGAGGAGAGCTCCTGCCTCAAGTGGAGGAGTTTAAGTATCTTGGGGTCTTGTTCACAAGTGAGGGAAGGATGGAGCGTGAGATTGACAGACGGGTCGGTGCAGCGGCAGCAGTAATGCGGTCATTGTACCGATCTGTTGTGGTGAAGAAGGAGCTGAGCCGAAAGGCGAAGCTCTCAATTTACCAGTCAATCTACGTTCCTACCCTCACCTATGGTCAGTAACTTTGGGTCATGACCGAAAGAACGAGATCTAGGGTACAAGCGGCTGAAATGGGTTTCCTCCGCAGGGTGGCGGGAGATAGGGTGAGAAGCTCTGTCACCCGGGAGTAGCTCAGAGTAGGCTTCTCCACGTCGAGAGGAGTCATTTGAGGTGGCTCGGGCATCTATATTGGATGCCCCCTGGACGCTTTCCTGGGAAGGTGTTACGGACATGCCCCACCAGGAGGAGGCCCCGAGGAAGACCCAGGACACACTGGAGGGACTATGTCGCTCGGCTGGTCAGGGAACGCCTCGGGATACCCCCGGGAGAACTGGAGGAAGTGTCCAGGGAGAGGGAAGTCTGGGCATCTTTGCTTAGACTGCTGCCCCCACGACCCGGCCCCGGATAAAGCGGGAGATGATGAGATGAGATGGGTACTCGTTTTACATGATCTAAGCCCTGACGTCCTGACAAGCCTGCTCTTGAAAACCCCCAAGGTCTCTGCATCAACAATATGGTCAGGCAAGCTATTCCACATTGAAATTACTCTTTGGGTGAAGAAATATTTCCGAATACCAGTGCTAAATTTACCTTTGGTCAACTCTCTTTTGTGACCCCGAGTTCTACTCAAAACACTTAGTTGAAGGAATCCTACATAATTCACTTTGTTAACATATTTAAAGACCTCTATCAAATCACCCCTGAGTCTCCTTTTCCTAAGACTAAAGAGATTAAGGATCTTCAGCCTCTTCTCGTAGCTTTCATCTTTTATACCTGGAATAAGCTTAGTGGCTCTTCTCTTTCTCTAGAGCCTCTATATCTATAAAGTAGGTAATATGGAGAACAGGTTGGTGCCACAGTTCAAAACAGGAAACACCAGAAGGATAAAGCCACTCTTCCAGCCAAAAAAAGAAACACAACAGATGGAGATACAGAAATTACATCCACCCATACACATGTACTGTAAATTTATTTGTATTTGCACTTTCACATTTTGGCGATCCTATCCATATTGCAAATTTTCTTTGTGTAAATGAGTTAACTGATTAGCGTTTTTATGCATGGTGTTTCGAAATAGATAGTGAGTACCTAACAGATTATTTTATTTTCACTCGTGGATGGCTCCTGCTCTTAACAGAATGCAGGTGATTGCCCTCTTTTAATTCTGAGGCTATTAAGGAGGAGGAGATTTTTGGTACATCCGCTGAATCTTTAAAGACGACAGTTGGGAGCCTTCCACAGCCTTGTTGCAGAGCTGGCTTTAGACAGTGACAAACTACAGATCACCTGCTAATTCTGTCCATATAGAATCAGTTATCGGAACTTTTCTAATGCCGAGTCATCCGGCATTCGTCTGTCCGTCCGTCTGTCCGGCAGATAGTGGATATGCAGCCACTGTGAAAATTAGAAAATTCTACATCCTGGTTTTTGAGAAATTCAGCATTTTCGACTTTAAAAATGAACTCATTTTCTCAGCCTTTCATTAATATCGCAAAAACTATCTGATAACTTTTTGTCTAATTTGTTATGAGCCTTCCTTATGTTGTTCTGATGATCCCCTGCAAAAATGAGAAAATTCTACGTCCCGATTTTTGAGAAATTCAGCATTTTAGACTTTTCAGTGTTTGTGCTAATTTCTTCAGTCTTTCATTATGCTGTGAAGATGCTGTGAAGAACTGGAGCTCCAGTGCCTCAGAACATGACCTTGATGCAGCGTTCGGGGAACACCTAAAACATGCTCCAGGGAGAGCTGGGGGTGGTGGCCATACGAACAAGACTAGATGAAATATGTTCACCTTCAGAATTTATTTCATGATTTGGGAATTCTGCTAAAAAAAATAAAATGAAAAAATAAAATGGTAAAAATTAATTAATTTATTCTATTATCTTTCTTTCTTTATTTATATTTATAAGCAGATTTAACTATTTAGTTCCAGGTCCAGAGGATTCATAGATAAGACGTTGTGTAGATGTCCATTTCGGACAAGGACAATAATTGGATCAGTTTGGGATTGAGTTATTGCATGATTGTTTTATCTATATATATTATATATATATATATATATATATATATATGTGTGTATATATATATATATATATATATATATATATATATATATATATGTGCATGTAATAAATGACACAATGAGCCTTCCCTGGCCAAAAAGTGCTGTATGAGTAAATCAGATTTATCTTGTGAATTACATGTTGTTGAGACCAAATAAAAAACGTCTGAGTTGGACTGGACTTTGGTTGGACGTTCTAAGAACGTCTAAATTTAGCTGGAAAACTAATTCCTGATACTGTCCCATTTCAACGTCACCAGAATGTCCAGGAAGGACAGCCAGATGAAGAACAGGTAACATCCGGACATCGGCACAATTTTCATTTTGGAACAATTTTATGAACCATGACACGACGTCGTGGTTTGATATTGAAACAACGTTGATACAAAGTTGAAATGTTTGCTGGGTAGAGGCATCTCGCTACGTACCGAGGAGAGCATCAAAGAAACACAGTAATCTCTGGTGACTCAGAGGCAATATCTGCTTTCGAACTGACGCAAAAAAAAAAATTTCCAGCAAGCGCGTGCATACTAATGATTCTCCAACCACCTCTTCGAGCGTCCTGGGCAGAACCCGGCTACTACTTCATTTAAACCCAATTTCAGCATCCTACAGCCCATTGGTATGGAGAGAATAGGCCTGGCCCAAGAGACACTTTCGGACCAAATATGTTTCTTCGCACGGTCCTGAGTTGCAGTCATTTTTAATCGGCCTTGTGAGCACTGGCATCAGCCGATGCCGATTAAGCCAAAATGCCTAATAATCCGCCTAATTAATCGGCCGGCCGATTAATCAGTCGACCTCTAGTTTATTGTGCCAATGACTGAAGCAACTGATATCACCGATGACAGAAACATTGGCAACTCCAAAAAGACGTGAAACTCATATTGCATTCATGAGTCAATGCTGTAGAGCAGTGTTTCCCAAACCTCTCCTGGCGTACCCCTTGTCCTGCATGCTTTAGATCTCTCCCTGCTCCAGCCCAGCTAGTTTACCTGGTATTTTTCTTATATATTGGCAACTAGGCCCTGCACATACTATCGCCTTATTTGTTTTCAATTAAATCTTTCGGTTCTGTTCCTCACTTAGTTCCTGTAATTCAATATATGAATCTCATTTGTTGGTCCACAATAAAGTTGTCATTTTGATCATTTTTGGACTGTTTTTTCTCGCACATACTCCGCAACAGTCTGTTACACGCTGGTGTAGGCTTTTGCTGATACTGAGATGACCATGTGCTATAATATGCCATAATAGGTCAAGTACACTGAACAAAAATATACTGCTCAAAAAAATAAAGGGAACACTCGTTATATTGTGTTATTTAAGTGTTCCCTTTATTTTATTGAGCAGTTAAAAAACGCCCCATGTCAAATTTTTGAGTTTTTATGAACATTAGGGTTATGCAATATATGAAGCGAGCTCATATTAATTGTTACCTGGGCTGCAGCTATCTAAGATAAGCACAATTATTGATATTAATATAATTTTCAATTTTAAATATTTATCTAATATTTATCTTTATCTCCCCCAATGATGACTTAAGTCCCAATAAGTCTCCAAAATGATCTTTTCAGCCTCTTAAGCCACAAATCCAGACACAATGCAATTGTACTCATCCAGTGTTTGTAGTTCTCAAGCAGACTGGTTGTTTAATGGCTACCTTGTGTGTAGGACAAGTTTCTGAAAAAATTGGAGCATTTTATTGGCGTCAAACATTAATGGATTAGCTGCTTCCCTTTGATATTGATTGGCTCAACACCAGCGACGGAAATCTTTGCAGGATATCACACATTTACGTGGCTTTCCAAGGAAGCTGCATAATTAGAAAGCTCAAAAATCTTTGATAGAATTTGAACAGAAAAAGAGGCTAGTCTAAAGACATGGTCCACAATTATCAGAAATTTAACAGTTTGACGGGAACAAACATGCTCTACATCAATATTTGGTAAATGCTGTGACATCAGGTGAAAACCTACAACAGGGTGACACAACTCTGCTTGTATATCAGAGATCAGATGAGGTGGCGGCCCCTGTGGAGGACTGGGAGAGCCAAGCAGAGAAAAGCAGCTCTTAGTTGCAGGCCCTTTATATGTGTGGCATTAAGGGTCGGGTTACATTCAAAACTTATTCTCAGCTGGAATATAGGCTATTGACAATTTATTATAAGTCAATCAGTAAAAAAGTGATTATTAATTTAATTGATTCCATTCCTAACAGTCAAAAAAAGCTGTTTCTTTTACATTTTTTCATGAATAAAGAAGCCCAAACACATCACTATTAAAAATAATTGTCTGTTTGATGCCTGGAAATGCAATGACCAGTCAGCTAATTAGGCATTAATATACAGTATTTGTTGAGAAAATTATTGGCATTATAGTCTCTAAATTTATGTAGTAATGCAAGAAATGGAATTTAAATCTCAATTTTTCTGGGGACGGCACACAGGACCCCTTTATTTTGTACCCCACTTCTCGAACCAAAGTGAAACCCTTGCTGCTGGATGTATGCTAACATTGTTTTTGCTCATAGTGAAAACTGTGCTCAGTTCTATAGGAATAAAATGTAACAAATAAAGTTAAACAGCAGTGCAAGCAGTGATGAGTGGCTGGCCATATATATCAACAGTCTGTAATATTTCACAAACAGAAAATTTAACCTTGCATCAAATCAGTAGTAGCAGTAAGTAGTAAGACCACTGATTTTTTTTTTTGTTTTGAGTGTGATGATCTGAAATCCAATCGCTTCGTCTGGAGAGTACCTTGGACCATTTATACTGGAGGAGAGGACATGAAATGATGCCTGGAAATGTGATACACATTTTAATTTCACACTCCATCAGGTTTTACAGCCCAGCTTCAGCAAGACATTAAAAAGACCCAGGCTGCTCTCCGCCATGTTTTTTGCCCCACAAAACAGAGAGGGTTCCAGATGACATAATACTCTTTTTCAAAGCATTAATTCTCCCTTCTCTCTGACCTCCATTGGTAAATGCCTGTGATTTACTTTCTGCTTTGCATCATACTTGTTTAACAGTGCACTCTCACCTTCTCTGAATCACATAATAATAAGTTTACTTATACTTCGTAAAAACTTCAAAAAATGTTTTGCACATTACAACATGAAATCTAAAATTTGATTATTATAGAATAATGGACGAAATCAGTCGATAAAATCATTGATATAAACTACGTTGTAATATAATACACTGCAGTGGTACTGTTCTGTCCATAAAACCATTGTATGCGGTAGAATGTGTATTTAAAATAGTAACATATACAGTAATTAACAATGTAAGATCAAAGAAAATGTCTGCAACAAAATGCAAGCCTGAAAAGATGTGCCATTAAGTGGTACTTAAATTCATGATGGCTGTCTACCTCTTGCAAGTTTGCCAGTAAAGAGTTCCACAGCTTTGGGGCTGTGGCAGCAAATATTCTGTCCTTTAACACCTTCCTAGTGACTTCCCTTGGAAAGTTATAAGCAAATGTTCGTTGGATGACCTAAGACTGTAAGTATTTCCCTGAACCGAAATTAAATTACTCAGGCAAGTAGGTGCAAGGCCATGCAAGGCTTTGAAAGTAAGCAGGCAGATCTTCAAATCTACATGATATTTAACAAGCAACCAATGCAGGGTAAAAAGTATGGGAGCTGCTATTTATATATTTATATATTTGCTGCAGCTCTATTTTTACAAGTGGACAGGTCCCAATCACATGTGGGCCCAGGTGCAACATCACCCCAGGTGTTTTTGCCCTTTGTGGTCTAGTATTTGAATATCAAGTAATGTTTGAAATTTGTGACAACCTTCATTGACTGCAGCAAATCACCTCTCAGCACTCCCAAAAACCGGTCTGCTCTGATAGAGTGGACATTTACACCAACTGAGTGGATAGCTTGATCATCATCATTCAATCATCCATTGATTGAAACTCTACAATTTACCATGGAGAAAAAGGCATGTTTTTGGTTTGGAGAGGTTACTGGTGACTACTATATACTCTATACTATAATGGAAGACAAAATTCTGGTAGAAAAATCATTCATTCATATTGAACTTAATGAGTCAAAAGTTGATTTGTTTTAAACATATGAATATTTTATGATTTGATTGTGTGAAATTTTTTGGGCTCTGGCAGCTTGGAGAGCCAATTGGAGAGCTATCATATTTGGTTTCTTAAAAGTTAATCATTTTGAAAGTCACTGTCAAATGTGGCACATTTGTAGTTAAGGAGTTTATGATGCCAGCAATGCATTGTTTTAACATTTTTCAATTCAGAGTATTTTTTAAAAATAATTTCACTGCTGACTTTTCATGGAGATTCTTTGTGTTTGTGGCCTTTCCTCTGAACTAAAATTATGAAATGAAGCTGAAATACTGTACAATGGAATTCTAAATGTTACAATCGTCTTGTTTCATTTAACCCATTTTTCCCCTCTCTGTGAAATTAAAATCTTCCCTTATAAAGAGTCGCTCGTCCTGGGAAGTGGCTTCTTCCAGTTCCTCCTTCACTCTAGTTTGAAGGTATGTACCTGCCTGTGTGCCCTGGATCATTCTGCTTGCCATTCTTTTGGCTCTTGCCAGATGGCTCTTGCCTGACCACAGAAAAACTCCAGCCTTATAAGCCTTTTTGAGTTTACCTTTTTCTCATTAAAGGCCAAATTTGGCATTAACGAGTGACCTGCGCCAGGTAAATATTGTAAATTGTGACAGTGCTGCACTTTTTAAGCTGCTATAATGTGATTGTTGACACTTGGAGCTACATTAAAATGGTCTGAGCTGTCAGAATATGTCAGAAAAGTGGTCTGCCAGGCGAAGAGCTTCCTGCTAATAAGCATTTTAAAGAGCCGTTTATGCGTGACTCACAGTGATATTTACTGAAGGCCACAGATTATGCAGCACAGCTTGATGCCTGGAGATGAGAGACTTGTCTTTGTATTCCTGGCCCGTTTGCTTGTTGGGGTATTCCCAGGACACTGATAGTCTGCCTGCCTCAAACATTCCAGGCTGCTATGTGAGATTACTGAATCACCCTCCCTATGCACAATGTTACATTCAATGCTGAAATGGATTCATGTCAAAGTAAACACTGAATTGGATTAAACAGTGCTGTAATGGATTTATTGTAGATTTAAAACAGACGAATGCAGAGAATAGTGTTTCTTACATACTGGAATTCCTGGGACAAATCGATACCCTCATGCAAGAAGGGCGTAAGTGACATTTTACTAATTTTACAGGAGAGCCAAAAAACTCCTCCAGGTAAATCTCTACCATATGGATTAAAATTTCCATGGTGAAAATGATATTGTCATGGTTAGATGATATTGAAGCCTGAAAAAGATTGATTCCTAATCAATAGCCAGTGAAGAGATAATCCAGAGTATGTCACTTACGCCCTTTTAGCATGAGTCGGGATGAAGAGTTCAATACATGAGAAACACCACTTAAAAGGGCGTCTGCAACACTGTGCTAACAGAAATGAAGGTGACCTTGTAAGACTGTCCAGAGTCTGTTCAATGATCATAATTTCTCATTTCTAAATATGCATAATAGTTTCTTGTTTCTAGAATAAATGTTCTAAATGTTAAAAACATGTTAATACACGGATATGATATGGCAGGATATACATTTTGAAGTATTTAGTAAAACAGCTGGTCTATCTATGCCCGGGGTGTCAAACTGACCCGTAAACGGGCCAAGAGGCTGCAATCCTACCAAGCAGAAGCTCACCTGCAAGCACTAATTTAATCAACTGATCGAGGCCTGCACAACTGATTAGTTGTATCAGGTGCGCTTCTGCATTGTTGGAGTGAAAACCTGCAGCCTCTTGGCCCGTTTACGAGTGAGTTTGACACCCCTGATTTTTACTGTGTGACATTGCTGTCAAACTGTGAAGAACTTGAGCATGTAAAAGTGAATCATCAGATCTTAAGATACATTATTTCTTGCCTCTGGGGTAAAGTGTAAGGTATGTCTGAATTAAGGTCAGCATGTAAAATAATAATGCATCAATTTTATATAGCGCTTTTCTGCTTTCTGGGCACTCAAAGACGCTTCACAAGGATACATTATTCATTCACTCACACATTCATGCTCTGATGGTGGTAAACTACGTTTTTGTAGCGACAGCTGCCCTGGGGCAGACTGACGGAAGCGTGGCTGCCAGTATGCGCCTACGGCCCCTCCGACCACTACCAAACATTCACACATATATTGCATGTTTTTGCACCATTGCATGTTTTTGCATCCTATATTGCATGTTTTGTGGGTGGGGGAAACCGGAGTACCCGGAGAAAACCCACGCGAACACGGGGAGAACATGCAAACTCCACACAGAAAGGCCCCAGGCCGGATTCGAACCTGCAACCTTCTTGCTGTGAGGCAGTAGTGCTAACCACTGAGCCACCGTGCCGCCCTCTGTGCTGATATCTGAAGCCATAAACAACAGATAATAGAACAATAGGGTGCATTGACTTTGGGCATATGTGCACTTTATGATGGTACCAACTACGACTAACAGCATGCAAAAAATGGTATTATGATTGTAAACAAAGCAGTACCTTTAATGAGTACGTGTGCTTGCTGATGTGGCTTCATAGAAAAATGGACGAAACTCTGAATTTTATCATGGAGAAAAAATATGTTTTAGGTTTGGAGAGGTTACTGGAAATCATTGATGCCCAGCTGCACCTGTACTGATAAACTAGTATGTTCTCAAATGAGCAAGACAGCATGGGTAGCCTGTGCTCAAATGAAAAATAACTCATCACTGAAAGTATTACCCCACCTATTTTAGTTGCCTTAGCCATTGATTTCATTAATGTACAAATCATTGTTTGTATTTGAAATGAACATTGAATAAATCAACACATCTGTGAAAACTGTCATCTTTATTTCAGAGATAAATTGATAATGGCCTGAAAAGGTCATTAGCTAAAGTCCCCGAAAGGTGGGCTTGAAATTATATAACTCTGTTCAGCCTTAATGTTGCAGGTTACTTTTGTTACTTTTGCTGCTTAGCCACATTAATTTGAGCAAATGTTAATTTGGAGTGACACAGCCCCAGCTCAAATGAAACATCTGCTGGTGAGTTTCTTAAAAGAAAGATTTTTGTTCTGGTGCTGACACTGGAAAGTCATTGCCTATATTTAAATACGGTATAACCATTAATATAATTTCGTAGTAGATAAAGATCAGCTGTGCTGGCGAGTCGTTGTCACGCACCTGTTAGCTTGAAAATGACTGAGATGTCGGCAGTAGTTTAACTATCAGTCCATGAAAAAATGATTTTTTCTGGCGGATATTCTAGTTGCAACATGATTGAGCTAGCAAAGCAGTTTTGTTTTGCTATGTATGGTATTTATTCAGTTTTGCAAAATCATGATGTCTAGAAAACATGAACCCAAGTTTGCTGGCTGACAAGGACTAGTTAACGTCAGATCTCAAGCATTTCCACTGAGACGGAGAGAATGCTGGCAAAAAAACTTCTATATTTTGAGAGCAAAATGCCCATAGTATGAATAAATTTTGATTATACATTTTATTTTGTTGGTATTAGTTCTATAATCACATTATTACAGCCAAGGGTGTGCTTTACCTGTAATGGTTTTGCCTTGCAGTCCCTCCCCCCCTGCTGTCTTCACTTCAACGGCCAACAGGTGTGGCTCGTTGAGGTGGAGGTGAAGGCAGCCTATTTAAGCACTGCAACTGCATTCTGGTTTTTAATCCATGCCATGTGGTGCTGCTGCTCCCCTGTTTTTGGTTTTGACAATGTATTTATTAAACCTTTGCTATTTTTATATCAGCTTGTGCGAGTGGGGCCCTTCCTCTCCTTTTGGGTACATGGTCCCAGTGCCTGCCGGATTGCAGGTTGCATCTGGCCGGACCTAACCAAGACATGACCATCATTATTATCACTTCAGCAATGGAAACGAAACTTGGCGCAAGCACCTCTTTCCTGGCCGCATCACTGTCATGACAATAATGACAGTGAAGCACACCCTTGCGTGTAATAATGCTCTCGGCCCCCCCACAGAAATAATGTCTTGTCATTGGGTAATTTGTTTTCCCTCAGAGGAGAGTTAGCTGGTTGTTGCAGCGCAGCTTTATGAGGTCGGGGTGATGGGGAAACAGTATTGTAACAGTGTTGCGAGATTGTGCTGGGCTGGTTTCGACTGAATTGTGCGGGCAGGTGGACACATTTTGGGTTGGTTTGGGATGAACTCAGCGGTTTTATTTAGCTAACATCCATAATTTGCATTTGTTAAGTGTGCAGGTAAAACATTTATTGGCTTTGACAACATTGATTGATGTACATTTTGGCCCCTCTCATTGAAAAGAGGTAGCCAAGGCCATGTGGTCACACCCAGAGCCATGGTCACGATGAGCTACGTGCCCTCCCTCTCCTCTGGACCCTATAGAACATTAGTGTAAAATGTTACCCCAGAAAACTAGCCCACCTGAGCAGGCGCAGGCCCCCGCCTTTAGCCAGCTAAGCCTCCTACCCTGCCCAGATAACGGCCATTATCATATTGCTGTAATCATACAAGTGTGGGGAAAAGAGTTAAATGTTTTGGAACGTGTGGTTGGTTGAAAGCAACTGATGTGGTCTGTCAAAGCGAAGCCCACTGCAAAATTTGGCGCACCTGGCTAGCCAATTTAGCGAAGCCCCTTTCCAACGGTAAAAACGTTACAATGCCAGTGACCGGATCAGGGACATCACCAACCACCATCTGAAACGTTGTGAACTCCGAAAAGCCTTGTTACTTATGTTGCATTTCTTGAGTCAATAAATGCTGTAATTATTTATTGGACATGTCTGGCTATGAAACAGCAGCGCTAAAGATACAGGCTACAGTCCCAAGTGCAGGATATAAAATAAAAATATTAACTTCGGCGCCGCATTTCCGGAGAGCGCATAGAGACGATATTGTTGACTCTCCATATTTCTAAATCGCACATTCCCATCGGGCATAATCGGTTGAAATGTTTTTATAACTTTGTGGTTATGTAGCTATGCTACTAATTTCACGCAGGAGTGTGGCTGGCTTTCAGATACTTTTGTTAGTGGTAAATGCAGCATTATTTTAGACAAAATTCAAATGGCACTAGAGCACTTCGTGGATTTATGCCAGGTATGTACGTACAAAAAACAAGTTATCTGTAGCCTATAGGTCAGAGATGACCTGCCGGGAGTCTCTGCTTTCCCTGTCGAAAATGTTTTCTTGAAATGGCTGCAGGAATTATAACAAGCCTACTTCTCCGTCTAACCATTGAACATTAGTACCAGCAGAAAGACCAGAATATGCCGATTATCATGACGTATACTCGTCAGTAGTTCGTCCAAACCATGGAAAAAAGGATTGGGGGGAGGAAATATGTTTAAGAGTGATTAGCCTTATGGAGGACAGTAGTTTCAGTGACATTAACAATAAATGTGTTGAAAAAGAAGTGGATTAGGTTGTGGGTCTTATCGTGGGATGATTGACATTTAAACCCAATAAGATGCACAGCTACTGTATTCAGACCTGTGGAACTTGAGGACATTTTTTATATTTTAGCTGTTTGAGGTCCCATGGTTTCCAGCGATTCCAGTTTTTTTTGTTGACTTACAGGGAGATGTGAATAAAATGATATGCTAGATATTCCATTTGATGTAATACCGTGGCTGTAAAATAATGGTGTCCTGGATATGAATATTTCCCACAACCTTAATGTGATGTGGCCTCCCTGAAGCGTTACCATCAGCGGATGCATAATACGTATGAGACATTTTCTTGCGGTTTGAAAATAATTATTTTTCTGACTTTGACTGAACCTATTTATGGGAACTTGGGAAGTTAGAGTAAAGAAGAGCGCCAGTCAGAAAGCGCGAAAACCTTGCCAACAGTTGTCTTGATTTTTAACTTTTAAATACATACATAAAGCATTGCCCAAAAACACAGTATCAAAAGAAGGGGCGAGTCGGCTTGTTCGCTTCTGACTGCTGTTTTCTCCCTTGAGGGTTTGTCATCATGTGATTTCGGTATAATGGACCATTTGACTGCATAGCTACAGTAGATTTCCTGAATAGCTTACTGTATATCGCTTTTGACAGGCTAACGATAGTTGCGATTGTGGTCTCAGTCTTGTTTGCTGTATGTGTTTGCACTTCTGGGGATACATGTAGCGAGGTGATTTTTTCTTCTTCGTGGGCTTCAGGGATATTGTTTACTCCCATAAAGATACATGAGAAATTACTGCATGCTCTTTGCTCACACAATTTGCCACTCAGCATAGAAACAGGGGACTCATGCAAATTGTAAAGATCTGTAAATATTAACAAAGGTAAACAATAATATTCAGAAATGTGTCACTTTTAGCCCTGTTCCCTGTCTTATAGCAAATATACCATGACTTTATGATGACCTGTATTCTATTTCTGTACATAAAACCCTCCCTTTGGTAACATCAGTGCGGCACTTCATAGTAGAGGCCCAACACCTCTCCAGATCCTTTGGACAGACAAGAAAAATAAAGTCCTTCTATCTTACTTTATGCATTTGGTGAGGCATAATTTTCTATTATTTAAGCTGTGGATTCACTAACAATGATTCACTGTTCAATGTAGCCAATCATGTGAATCAATTTGAGTGTCATGAGTTGCTTTTGAAAGTAGCAATTATTGTAAGCTCCATTTTGTACAAGTATGTTCTGACCAGAAACCTTTTCCAGATCATGTTTATTTTGTTAGATCTATTTAATTAGGTAAGGTCTATATTAAGTTATACAATGAGTACATGTGAAGAACACTTCGCAAGAAATTGCTGTTGGCTACATCGGCAAATAACACAGTAATTGGGTGCCTCCTAAAATATAGCATTGGCCCCCCCTAAAAATAAATCCTAGAATTGCCACTGCTGAAACCCCATTCCTTGCTTGCAACAGAGGCCCTCAAAGTCTGTGTACATTTTTAACAAGGGCTGCAATGTAGCACTTCTAATTGAAAGCAAAGAACTCACCCTCAGATGAAGGGAAAAAAAAGGTCCATAAATCCAAATTGCTTTCTGGGGAAGGGAGCATCTGGCCTATTGAAATGGTTACCAATTAAGTGTGCATTGCCAAGGCTCTTGCTTTGGTGAAATAGGATGCTTTTTTTTAACCCCATCCTCTTCTCTGAAATATCAAAAAGGAAGTGGTGTGAGCAGAGAGGAGTTTTGTGCTACTGTGCCTCAGCACCATGTCCTTGCCGTATTGTCCCACAGGGCAGCCCTACTGCAACCTTCAGCAGCTCTATCAATGCTGCATACGGGCCTTTTTTTAAAATTTCAATCAAGTACATAAAACAAAATACATAAATGATGAACAGATGCAAAAACCCCAACTCACCAACCCTAAGTGGCCAAGGACGTGACACAAAATACAGGTTTACGTACTAAATAAATAAATATACAAAAGTATATATAAATAAAAATGTAAAATAAATGTAAAGATGCACAATGTATATACTCCAGAGTGGTTTCAAAAAATAAATAAATAAGAATATATATAATTAAAAAAAGAAGGAAAAAAAGGAGCTCCAAGATCCAGTTTATGTACCCACAATGTTCTTGATTTTCTCTATTGAGGAAGTCCAGGAGATGATAGTGGCTTGCTTTGCATTGTGCATTTTGGTTACTGATACAATATACATGGAACTATCTAGTATCTAGTATCTAGAATTTAACCAATGATTCCGAGAGAGAGAATAAGGAGGTTTCCAGCAAATTGCTAGCATCTTTTTAGCAGCTGTCAGACTGGCAAATAAAACAAAAGGATAATTAGGTAAAGTTAAATCAGAAGTATCATTCAATAAAAGCAGTTTAGGACAATAAGGGATTGCAACATCAAGAAGTTCTGACAATGTAGTCGAAACCATTTCAAAAGTCTAGAATTCCTGAACAATACCAATACACATGCATAAAAGATCCAATATCATGATTTAGGCAAAGCCCGCAGTTCGGGGAGGGTACAAGCTTCATTAAATGAAGCTTTCTAGGTGTAAAATAAATCCAGTGCAAGCATTTAAAGTGTATGAGTTTATGATTAGGATTTTTTGAAGTATAATCTAAATTATCCCAAACTGTTTTCCAACATATATCCTCCACAGAGATGCCAAAATCTCTACTCCGGACTTGTTTAATAGTGGTTTGCAGACAGAGTTTAAACATGCATAAATTTTTGATGTTAGACCTCTGGCATCTACTATAGAATGAAGTGGATGAATTGCCAGATTTTCACCCCATGGAACACCATAAGTACGCATAGCTAGTCTTATTTAAAGATAGAACAAGAAAGAGCTCTTAGGGACACTATATGAAAGACATAAATTGTCAAAAGATCTCATCCCAATTTTTTTCCAGACATCCGCAAGAATATTAATACCCTTAGTAGCTCATTAAGGACACCGGCAAGGGACTCCCCCTGTGGTAAGGCTAAAATTATTTTAGAAAAGAGGGCTGTGAGTATGCCATTTTTGCTTAATCTGACAATGTTTCTCTACCATTTCCCATGTTGATAATAGAAAAGGCAAAACTGGCCCAAGTCGGCGTTTAGCACTCCTGAAGAGAAGAGCAGGAAAAAATAAGGTCTTGTAACCTATGTGAATAGGCTAGATTTTCTTCAATTGGTTTCCAAGAGGTCCGAGCAGATGGATCAAGCTAAACTGATAGGGCGTATAAGATAAGACCTCAAATACAGTTTGAAATTAGGAACATTTAAACCATCGTCCTTATTACTCCTTTGTAATGTAGACAACTTAAGACATGGACGTTTACCATCACACAGAAATTTAAGGCTTGCTTCCCCTGAGAGCGTCTTTATGGAAGCATATAGTAAAAAAAATTAAAATTAAAATGCAATGTCAGAAATGCATTTTCATTTTCAAGATATAAGCGCATTATTTGTATCATAATGAAAATGCAAATATAATCCTCTGCTTTGCATTTTCAAGTCCATGTATGCAATTTTTATAACAATTGGAAAATTAAAATACATTCCTCATTTACATTTGCATTTTCGAGAAGTGCCCTGCAACAACACTAACAAAAAGAAAACCAAAACAGTAATTGTATAAAGCAAATACATTCTCAGAAATGCTTTTACGTTTTCGAGAAGCACTTGCATTATTTGTATCATCACAAATGCTAAATGTTCCACTTGGCGTTTGCATTTTCAAGTCTATGTAGGCACTGTTTTCATCTGCAAGAAGTGCCTTGCAATATCACTAACAAAACAAAATAGAAAACGCTAATCTCCAACAGCAAATAAATTCTCGAAAATGCTTTTTCTTTTTCAAGAAGCAGACCCAAAATCTGTCCCATTATTAAATCACTAACGCAGTTCGCCACTTTTCTTTTACATTTTCGTGACAGACTGCCCTGCCTGACTTCGCATTTTCAATTTCGAGGTCCCACGCACTTTTCCGAACAAAATTAAAAAGAAAATACCCTCCCTAGTTGGGTGTGGCCTGTCGGTCAGAAGGCGGGGCTTCCTCCACAATTTGGTACGAATTTTGTTTTAACTTAAACACGGGCACAGTTTTTTGAATCTATGGTGTTCACGGTTGGACTGTGGTAGGCTCTACAGCACAAAAAAGACGGAAATGACATAAAATGAAATTAAAGCAGAAAAATAACAGAAACCATTAATGGCCGTTGCACAAATATGCCGGTGAAAATGACAAAATATGCGAAATCTGAGCAGGTTGATTGTATCAGCTGGCAGGACGCTGCACTGATGTTCCGCGTTCAGTTGAACGTGAAGTCGCGTACAAGACGCAGCAAATAGCACCGCTCACGCCACACTGCAAATACACGTCCGGTGGAATCCAGGGGTTAGAAATGGCCCTATTCAAATTTTCCCAATAGTTTTTGGGAGGCAAAAGAGGAATCATATTCGAAATAAAATTTATTCTAAGAAGAACATCCATTTTGATTATGGATAATCTGGCTGACATTGAAATTGATAATTTTGTCCACCTTTCCATATCTTTCTCTACATGTTCAAATATATTTTGAAAATTTTTGGTTGAAATAGATACTAAAGTGGGACACATATCAACATCTGAATATTTGATAGAGTCAACCACCGGGATAAAAGCTGGAAGTGTTGATGTATTAAAAGAAAGATTTAAAGGCATTAGTTGGGATTTAGTTCAGTTAATCTTATAACCACAAAGGGTACTAAACTGAGCAAAAGTTTCCAAAATGTGAGTGATAGAGACTAAAGCATTGTTGACATATAACAGAATGTCATCAGCAAATAAAGATATGTAATGGTGTGTATTGCAAAAAGTAATAGGTTCAATATATGGATGCTGTCTAATACTCTGAGCCAGGGGTTCAAGAGAAAGAGCAAAAAGGAGTGGAGAAAGAGGGCACCCCTGGCATGGACCTCTACAAATAGGGAACGGAGTGGACAGAATGTTATTGACTGTAACAACAGCCGTAGGGTTTAAATAGAGAACCTTAATCGTTTCAATGAAGCCCTACCCAAAGCCAGGTCCAGGACCTCCCACAAGTATTGCCACTCAAGCCGATCAAAAGCTTTCTCGGCATCGAGGGACAGCGCAGCGCAGGGGTCCCCAACATCTTTGGAAAAATGTATCACATGTAGTAGCCTGCGTATATCATCTCCTGCTTGGCGGGATTTCACAAAACCAGTCTGGTACTGATGTACCAGCTTATTTAAATGGGATTCTATTCTTAACGCGAGGACTCTGGCATATATCTTCACTTTGGCACACTAAATACTCAATTGTCTGTAATTACTACAAAATAAAAGGTCTGTCTTAGGTTTAGGAAGGACAGCAAGCATAGCCATATTAACATCGCAAAGAAATTAACCTTTTTTAACAGAAGTCAATATCATGTGTAACATATCGTGTCCAAACTCTTCCCAAAATGTGGAGTAAAATTCTGGTGGAATACCATCCCATCCAGGTGATTTTCCTTTTTTCATGCAAAGAATGGCATTTTCAAAATGCAGTTTTTAAATGATGAGTTTATATTTTCAAGGAAAAAAGCTATCGAATCCTACCTAGTGACATGTGAAAAAGCCATTTCCCCAAGTTGCTACATTAACATATTAATAAAATATTAAATTCCATTTCACTCGACACTCCCAGAAACGAGTACTGCAATCCCTGTTGAATGCAAACATTGCTTAAGTAGAATAGACCGGCTCGGTAACTTATGCAAAAAGCATCACATGATGCCGATTAACCCCCAATATACACCAAATACATGTTTGGTCCGTCTGCGTTCCGCCACGGCAGTGCAGCTGATCGATTTCACTTTAATCTCAATGAGTGTGTTTACACCAGATCCGCTGCGTTGCATTTCTCTTCTGTCCCACCTTTGGCAAACTGAAGCCATGCGCAGCAGATGCACAAGACTTCTATTTTTGCCGGATGCCACAGCAGCAACACAGCACAGATAGATCAGTACACAGACCCAATATTAAGACATACGGTTAATTTTCAAAATCACTGTTGGCGCCAGTTCGTATTGTGGGCAAGGACAGCAACTCAAGTTAAAAAATATGAAGGCTAAACTTTATCGACAGAACACTTTCCAAACAAATGACAAACCCAACACAAGAAATTGAGAACATTTATTAATAAATAGGATACTTTTCCATGGTAGAAGCACATAAAACGAATAAATCGAAGCAAGTCAACCATTCCTCAACAGGCTTAAAGAAGAAACAGGCTGTTGCCTCTGTGTAGTTGCACTTAATACAACCCAATTCTGAAATAGTTGGGACAAAGTGCAATTTGTGAATAAAATCAAAACGCAATGACTTTCAAATCGCACTAGCCAGTATATTATTCACAATAGAATAGAGATAACATAGCATATGTTGAAACTGAGAAATTTTACAATTTTATCCAAAAAATGAGCTCACTTCAAATTTCATGGCTGCTACACGTCTCAAAAAAATTGGGACAGGGGCCTGTTTACCATGGTGTTGCATCCCCTCTTCTTTTTAACACAGAGTGGAGGTGTCTGGGCATTGAGGGGACAGGTTTCTTGAGTTTAGGCACTGGAATTTGATCCCACTCTTGTTTAATACAGGCTTCCAGCTGCTGGAGAGTTTCAGTCTCCTTTGACGGACTTTTCATTTAATCATGCGCCAAATGTTCTCAATCGGTGAAGGATCAGGACTGCAGGCAGGCCAGTTCAGCACACAGTCTCTTCTACTATGAAGCCATGCTGTTGTAATAGCTGCAGTATGTGGTTTTGCATTGTCCTGCTGAAATACATAAGGCCTACCCTGGAATAGATGTCTTATGGGGGGGAGCATATGTTGCTTTAAAACCTTTATATTCCTCTCAGCATTCATTGTGCTTTTTAAAACATGCAAGTGTCCCACACCATATGTATTATGCATCCCCATACCATCAGAGATGGTGGCTTTTGAACTGAACGCTGATAACAGGAGGGGTGGTTTTTCTCCTCTTTAGCTTGGGGGACACAACGCCCATGATTTTCAACAAAAATATCAAATTTGGACCCGTCCAACCACAGGACACTTAGCCACTTTGCTACAGTCCATTTTAAATGAGTCTTGGCCCACAGAACATGCCGGCACTCCTGGATCATGCTCAACAATGGCTTCCTTTTTGCATGATAGAGTTTTAGGTGGCATCCGTGGATGGCATGGTGGACTGTGTTTACTGACAGTAGTTTCTTGAAGTATTACTGGGTCCATTTAGTAATGTCAATGACAGAATCATGCTGGTGAGTGATGCAGTGGTGTCTGAGGGCCCAAAGATCACGGGCATCCAGGAAAGGTCTTTAGCCTTGTCCCTTACGCTCAGAGATTTTTCCAGTTTTTCTGACTGTTTTGATGATGTTATGCACTGTCGATGATGAGACCTTTAAACCCTTTGCAATTTGACCTTTAGGAACATTGTTTTTAAAGTATTCCACATTTTTTTATGCAAGCCTTCACAGGTTGGAGACCCTCTAACCATCTTTACTTCTGAGAGACTCAGCCTCTCTAAGACATCCCTTTTATAGCAAATTGTGTTACACACCTGATGGCAGTTAACTTAATTACTTGCTAAATGTTCTTTCAGCTGATTCTCTTATATATTAATTGCTTTTTCAGCCCTTTTTGCCTGTGTCCCAACTTTTTTGAGACCTGTTTAGCTGAAATTTCACACCGGAATTCTCCTTTAATAAGGCAAAACAAAAAGGTATGCAAAAACAGTAAGGTCTTAATGTCGGTCATTTTAGATTTTACTGAGACACAGCCAAACATGATTATTTCCAGCCCTTTTGAATCTAAACGTCATTTATATCGAACCAGTCTGGCGATGTAACTCAGGCACAAAGCCCCACATGATGCCAATTAACCTCTTCCACTTCAGACTTACCACTGGGGGGACTTTGGCACTGCTCTCACCTCGCCTATATCTCCAAACCCGTTCCCATTTAGGTTTCCTAATTAGCAACTGGGTGTTGATTTGTTCAGTCGTGAGGATAAATCCATATCTATTTCCCTTCAGCTTACATTATTATTCACTGCAATAATTATCAAGCTTTTTCCTATCCACATAAATGGTAACATAAAATGTAAATGTTTTATGAAGCTCCTGAATTCCTGCAGCTGACAGAAGGGTTTTTTTCCACTTCCAATTGGCTTAATATACAGAAGCAAACATTCTAAAAATCCAGTTTTGCCAACTCACATCCACATTTTAAGCATGCTTATGTAAAAACAAAACTCTATCTTCTACTAGTGATATTACCATAATACAAGTTAACACTCTACCTGTTTCCGAGAAGAAAATTGAATTCATTTACTGAGAAAATAGGCTTCCAAAACCTGAGCTGCTTTGCCATTACCGATTATGACATACACCTTTACGTCAAAAGAGGAAAGCTACAATATGAGATTACATGGATGGTAATTAATGGAAACCTTTTGAAATTCTATCAGGCTTGAGTTTCACACCGCTGGAACGGTAAATTATTGGTAAATTATTCATTCTTAACTATTGTTTTGAGATATGCGGCTTCATAAAAATAAATAAATGCCCAATAACTGTTGCTTGCTATTGCAGCAGTACCAAATCAACGCTTGGGATAAGGTGTTCTGTGCCATGTTAGGCCGTTAAACACGTGTATTCCCAGGATTCATCACGTTATTAGTGTCATTATGATCTGAAATTATTGTATATTTGACCATACAAATCCCAATTTCATTCTCTTGATACTTTTTCAGCAACACCCATTAGAGACTCCTTGTCATTTGACTAGTTCTGCAAAGACCATTTTGTAGGTTTTCAAACTTGTAGTTTATGAGACATGTTTATTCTTGTTTATTTTTCTGAAAGAATTTTATTAAAGTTTAATTTAGTCAATGTGAAATAAAACATTTTTCCCCCGCCAAAACTTTTTCTGTTGCTCAACGGGCTGATCATTACTCATGTCCTGTGTTAATATGAACTTTTAGTCTCATCCTGATAATTTTAATGTATACTTGGCATGTACTACTTGAATTGGAAAGAGTAGAAAGAATCATCCATAGTCGCAGATAGCAGTTGAATATCGATGGATGTACAAATCATCTTGAACTGAGGCCAGCACACGTGGATTCCAGCTGACACAATGCCCAGATAGCATATGGATGTGGGCCACTTCAGGCAATGATCCGGCACAGAAGGCATTCTTCTGACCCAGACAAAAGAGATGTGAACCTAAACTGGCCCATGTAGTTAATGCTACATTTGGCCCATATATCACAAAACAAATATGGCCCATCTTTGGCAAATATGTGGCAGAGTAGGGAATGGTTATTCTGTAGCTGAACCAGGGCTGGGCCACATATGGTTCAACACAGGTGGGCCTCTTTTGTTGAAACAAATTTGGGCCAGTTTGGCCGAAATATGGCAAATTAGCATCGACTAATCTGGATGTGAGTCTAAAGGGGTCCACATAAAAGAAACACACATGGCCCACCTTTGCTCAATCATATGTGGGCCACTTTTAGCTGAAATATGGCAAGTTAGCATCGACTAATCTTTATGTGAGCCTAAAGTGGCCCACATATAAGAAAAGGCACGTGGCCCACCTTTGCTGAAACACATTTGGGCCACTTTTGTGCTTTGGTCAGATGAGACCAAGATAGAGCTTTTTGGCAACAAACACACTAAGTGGGTCTGGCGGAACACAAAAGATGAGTATGCAGAAAAGCACCTCATGCCCACTGTGAAGTATGGGGGAGGATCGGTGATGCTGTGAACCTGTTTCTCTTCCAGAGGCCCTGGGAACCTTGTTAGGGCACATGGCATCATGAACGCTTTGAAATACCAGGAAAATTATAATCAAAATCTGGTGGCCTCTGCCCGAAAGCTGAAGATGGGTCGTCACCATCGGCGGAACCAGATATATTTTACTGGGGCACGTGCCCCAGTATTGGTCTGCAGTGCCCCTGTATAATTTTCCCCAGAGGACAAAAAAAATCAAGTTTTAAGTCTACATGTCCACATAATCTACAGTAAGAGAATCTACAGTAACAGAAAGTGCATAGGCACACAACTACTTAATATGATAACTGTAACTCATTGCTACTTTATTCACTTCACTCTGTATAGTGCACAATGGCACTTAATATTCACGTAGCTTTGGCTGTGATTCGGCTAGTGCTCACTTCAGAACTTCGGAACACATGGTCCTATACACAATGGCGTCTGTCAGTGCTGACTGCTCTAGCCGTCATTCTTTCCACCTGTCTTCAGGTTAGTGCTGGGCAACTGCCTGTCCTTATTGTTTGTTTTCTCCTCTGTGTTGCCATTTCCATGGGAATTTAAATGTCACAACTTTGCTTAAACTTTCAGCTGCCGTCTTGCCAGCAAGCTCTGGCTGTAAATTGAAGTAGCCTAGTGCAGACATTAGCTGCTGCCTTATAGCTTACTGGCTCATCATAGGCATAACGTTGATTCATAATGGTTAGCCTAGCACTGTCAACTCAGTTTCTGGAGATTGCTATCGATGTTTGATGACCATATATGAGCTATTTCACGTTAAAAACATGGGTTCTGTATGAACAGAGAATCGGGCTCATCGAGTACTTAGGTTATGAGACACTAAGGATAACAAAGGAGAGCATACAGTTTTGGTAAAGACTTAAAGATAGCCTCCTGTTATAGCCGACACTAGTGAATACAGTTTTATGTTTAGTAAAGATGCACTGATTAGAATAGAACATATATGATACAGTTTAATGATTGCAGTTATTGATACCTTGATGAAATGGTTTATTTGAATTACACAATGAATGTTTAGCCTACAATTAATACAAATAAGTGAAAATGAAATGTGATTTGAATGTGAGTCAGTTGTTTGGGGCTTTGCACACTTTGTGCCTTGATTCAAAACTGTTGATATGGTGATGTCCATTTCAGGTGGTTAATCATAGATCCAGACAACAAGGTAATCTGACATGAATGTATAATTTGAAGCGCTATTTATGCTTTTTTATAATAAATTAGTGCTGAAAAATTTTTGCTTGTTCGCATCGCACGCTCGCGCTGTTTGTGCCCCAGCTGTTCCCCAATGAGGTATTAGGTCTAGTGATGCCCCTGGTTGTCACTGGGTCTTTCAGCAAGATAATGACCGTAAGCATGTGGCCAATGGCCATCTCCGTCCCCAGACCTCAACCCAATTGAAAACCTGTGGAGTGAGCTGAAGAGGAGAGTGCAGAGGAGAGGACCCAGGTCGCTGGATGATTTAGAGAGATTGTGGAAAGAGGAATGGTCGAAGATCCCTCTTTCTGTATTCCCCCATCTTGTGAAACATTATAGGAGAAGATTAGGTGCTGTTTTGTTGGCAAAAGGGGGTTGTACGAATGATTAACATCAGGGGTGCTAATAATTGTGGCACACATGATTTGATGTAAAATAATTATTTCTTAATGTGGGATATTTTTCCCACTGAATAAATGCACTTGAATTAAAGGTTCGATTTTCCTCTTTTTTTCATTGTGGTCCTATATTATTAAGATAAAAACTGAATTTATTAGAAGCTAAAGAACACATCTTAAACCAGGGGTGCCAATAATTATGGAGGGCACTGTAAAGTGACACTGGCATGAAAATATCATGATTAGTTGTCTGTGTGGGAACTGTGTGGGCTACAAAGAGACCAACTAGCTAGCTTCAGGCATTTCTAGGCCTGATTAACGCAGCCATTATTGTGTGGCTGGTATCAAGCCATTGCTTGATCAGAGGAAGCTAACATTAGTTATCTAGCTAATAAATAATAATGGTTGTAGCATTAGCTAATAAATTATACAACACACTATCATGTGGCCAAATATATTGTAGAATGATTGATTTGCAAACCCCAATTGCAGATGGGACATTGTGTAAAACGAGAATACAAACAGAATCAATGATTTGCAAATCCTTTTCGACCTATAGTCAATTGAGTGCACTACAAAGACAAGATATTTAATGTTCAAACGAGAAACTTTTTTAGGTTTTTTTGGAAATATTCTCTTATTTTGAATTTGATTCTTGCAACATGCTCCAAAAAAGCAGGGACAGGGGCAACAAAAGACTGGGAAAGTTGAGGAATGCTCAAAAAATACCTTTTTGGAACATTCCACAGGTGAACAGGTTAATTGATAACATTGGTTACAGGTGAGGAATATTGGTAACTGGGGTATTTTGAAACATTTTCACGGTTCATTATAACAATTAAGGTAAATACCAGTATCAACAGTTGTTAACTGTAAATATTATTTTTAATTTAGCAGCTTACCTGTTCATGTAAGATTAACCTACATAAAACAGAGATACTGAATCAAGAGTATGCTCAATGTCTTTCTTAACAAATAAACTGATGTGTTAGCATGCGCAAAGCAGGGGCAGGGTGTGGCAAAATAATTCTTGTACCCAGGCCTATCATCCCACGCTTCTGCCACTGGTTCAGCAAGTAGCCTTTGTTATTGCATTGCCATCAGTAGGCAAACAGAAAATTTCTTTGAACTGCCTTGATTCTACCTTACTCACCTGTGTCATCTTTTACCTGTGCTGATGTTTACCCTTGCCTACAATCATGTCTGCGTGTTCACTCTGTAGAAGCCTCTTGATGATCCAAACTAAAATTTGCGGAAAACAGATTCATTATTCACAGTGGTTTCGGAGATGTGTGAAATAACGCAAATCTCCAACTCAGTAATAATATATAGATAATGTCTAAAATATAATGTCTTGTTTGCATTACCTATTTAGGAAAAGGAATATTGTGGCTATTGCCCACCCAAATATTCCAAACTCCAAATCCACATCCTAGATGACATCCTAGTAACACCTTTGTTATGTAGCACTCTCAGGAGCATCACAGTTCCAAAGACAATACAATTCCTTGACTAGAATGTAATTTGCACTCAGAATGGTTCACTACTGTGGCAGCTTGAGTGTTATATTTGTCTTCAATTATATTACGTTCATTTTATTAAATCAGTTCGGGATGTCAGGCTGGGAAAAGCTAAATATGTACTTTTCAAGGGTGTAGTTTCCCTTAAAAAATGTCCAGTATATTGTATTGAACATAATGAAGAAAACCAGAAAATAAGAATATAATTCATGTAAATTCTGTTTTATTAAATCCAGTGGTGTGTTTCTGCACAGAAAAATATCCGTGCCTGTTTTTGTCAGAGGAGTTTCACACATGGAGAACAGAATCCTCAAGAGGTTTTAATTTAGCATCACTTTCAAGCACCTCTCTGACAGGCTTGATTAAAATGCAATAGAATGCTTGTTTATCACGTGAGTTTCATTGCACTCATCATGCAAAGTTTGAACAACCTGGCTGACTATTATTGCCAAGTCTTGGAACATTTAAATTAGATGACAGCAACACCTTCCAATTAACAGATGCTTAAATTCAATTTAAGTGATGATACACATTGCAGTTATAGTAGCATAATTTTTTTACCAATTAGATTGATCTATTCCAACCCGAGGGTACAAAAACAAATAGTAGTGCTAAGTATTTATCTATTCATATCTATTCATTGTGAAAAGTACAGCAGAGAATGTGTTTTACTCACACGCATTAGTACACTCTTCTGACTTAAAGAAGCAGAAACAAGATAGCTAAAAATCTATGTGTTAAAACCATAAATGTTTGTTATTAGCAATTATAACTTATGCAAAAATTACTGAGAGTACATACAGGTCTAGTAATCTGATAAGGTTTAAGAATGCTATGATTTGAACAGCTGATGTCAACTGATGATTTGATTTGGCAGCAAAGTGGCCTAGTCCTTCAGGGGCAAAAGTGGGCCTAGGATTGTCAATTTGCTGACAAGTGCCTGAAAAAAAAACATTGAAAGATTGAAAAACAATGTGCCTCAGAGAAAGATAGGAAGGGATTTGAATATTTCACCTTATACAGTATAACATTCACTGCCAGTCCAAAAAAAGTGATTATTTATACAACCGCAAGTCCGAAATAGTTGCGACAAAGTGTAAATTGTGAACAGAATCAAAATGCAATGACTTTCCAATCACACCAGCCAGTATTTTATTCACAATAGAACAAAGATAACACAGAAAATGTTGAAACTGAGAAATATTACAACTTTTGTCCAATTTTATCCACAAAATGAGCTCATTTCAAATTTCATGACTGCTACAGGTCTCAAAAAAGTTGGGTCAGGGGCCTGTTTACCATGGTGTAGCATCCCCTCTTTTTTTTAACACAGAGTGGTGGCATCTGGGCATTGAGGAGACAAGTTTCTTGAGTTTAGCCATTGAAATTTGATCCCATTCTTGTTTAATACAGGACTTCAGCTGCTGGAGAGTTTTGGGTCTCCTTTGACAGACTTTTTGTTTAATTATGCACCAAATGTTCTCAATCGGTGAAAGATTGGAACTGCAGGCAGGCCAGTTCAGCACACAGACTCTTCCACTGCAAAGCCATGCTGTTGTAATAGCTGCAGTATGTGGTTTTGCCTTGTCCTGCTGAAATACACAAGGCCTTCCCTGGAATAGATGTCATCTGGAGGGGAGCATATGTTGCTCTAAAACCTTTATATACCTTTAAGCGTTCATTGTGCTTTTTAAAACATGCAAGTGTCCCACACCATATGCACTAATGCATCCCCATACCACCAGAGATGCTGGCTTTTGAACTGAATGCTGATAACAGGAGGGGTGGTCTTTCTCCTCTTTAGCCCGGAGGACACGACACCCATGATTTTCAACAAGAATGTCAAATTTTGACTCGTCTGACCACAAGATTCTTTGCGACTTTGCTACAGTCCATTTTAAATGAGCCTTGGCCCACAGAACACAGTGGTGCTTCTGGATGATGCTCAGCAATGGCTTCCTTTTCGCATGATAGAGTTTTAAGTGGCATCTGTGGATAGCACAGCGGGCTGTGTTTACAGACAGTGGTTTCTTGAAGTATTCCTGGCCCCATTTAGTAATGTCAATGACAGAATCATGCTGGTGAGTGTCCGAAGTGTGTGTCTGAGGGTCCGAAGATCACAGGCATCTGGTGAAGGTCCTCAGCCTTGTCCCTTACGCACAGAGATTTTTCCAGTTTCTCTGAATCTTTTGATGATGTTTTGCACTCTTGATCATGAGACCTTCAAAGCCTTTGCAATTTGACATTGAGGAACATTGTTTTCAAAGTATTCCACAATTTTTTTTACGCAAGTCTTCACAGGTTGGAGAGCCTCCAGCCATCTTTACTTCTGAGAGACTCAGCCTCCCTAACACGTCCCTTTTATAGCCAATCACATACACACCAGTTATAATGTGAATATAGGCCACTGGATGGCAGTATTTACCTTTTTTTTTGTTAAGCTCAGACTGGAGCTAGGTTTGGGCATGTTTCGGGCATGTCTGAAACAAGTCCCAGAGAAAAGAAAAAAAAAGTCTAAAAGGTGGGAGGGGTCTGCAAAAGAGTATATAAAGGGGAGAATTGAGACAGTAAAGTGGTAGGAGAAATTGCAAGAAGAAGGATAAATGCGACCAGACCTGTCATTCTGTTCAAGACCTGTGAAGTTTTTTTTTGTGGATTTTTGCCTGTGTTAGAGCATTTTCCTCACGCAGGACATCACCAAGCCACCCCACCAAAAAGGCACTGTAAATATTTCTGTTTTTTTGTCTTGTTTATCAATCTTGGTCAGTAGCGTAGTTAGTTGTTTAGTTGTCTGTTCATTAAATGTGTTTTAGTTTTTAAAACTGTATCTGTCATCCCTTGCTGTTGTGTTGTAAATGTAATAACAAATTGGGGCCATAACACAGTTAACTTAATTACTTGCTAAATGTTCTTTCAGCTGATTCTCTTATCTATTAATAGTTTTTTCAGCCCTTTTTTTCCTGTGTCCCAACTTTATTGAGACCTGTTGCAGCCAGAAAATTTGAAATAAGCTCATTTTGTGGATAAAAATGTAAAATGTCTCAGTTTCAACATTTCAAATGTTTATGTTCTGTTGTAAATAACATCTTGGCTCATGTGATCTGAAAGTCATTGCATTTCGATTTTATTCAGAATTGGGGTTTCATATAAATAAACATGACTGGATCATTATTGCAGCAATGAATATGTTTCAGCTGGCAATAATTATTTTAACCCTAACTGATGAAGCACGTAATTTCTCATTTGTTTAAAAAACAATATGTCAGAAGACAGATCCCTGGGTGGCGGAAAACATGTCACAGTATTTCAGAAGGGGCCAGTTTTTGGCCAGCATCTAGCAAAGAAAACAATGAATGAGATAAAAAAGCATACAAAATCATTTTCACACACAAATTGGCCATCACAAGAACCTGAACCTGACCACATTCAAAGTTACTGGGATGTGCCGGAAAAGACCACAGAGAGGTTCAACCCAAGATCTCCCATGAAATGGTATAACTCCGGTGGACGATAAATGATCTGACCTTGCAGTTGGCAAAACAAAGACATGAAGAATTGGCACTTGTTAATCAAAACTGCAGGAGGTTCTAAATAAATACTTGAGAGTTCAATTATTTTTATTATTATTATTTTTTATTTATGTATTTTTTTGCTTAGCAGTGTAATTCAAGGATTCAAGGCATCTGGGGGAATATCTTTAGGTAACGGGCAAGGCACAAGCCTAAGCAAAATATTTGTGATCTCCGATCACTTGGACAGCTCTACATCAAGAACCATCATTTATCTGTGATTGATCCAGAGGGGCTCAGATTTACCATAGCGAACCTTTATGAAGCGGTACGAACATCGTTACGTCGATGAATGCCACTTCAAACAACTGCAAAAAAGGGAAGCCGTACACTTTTATAAACTGGCACCTTTTTTGCCTGTTTTTTTAACCGCCACCTTTTTTGTCAGTTATTTTAACTGTAATTTTGCAATCCGTTTATAACAGGGGTTCCATGTATGTTAACTGCAATCCACAGTTAAATGCACGCAGGACTGTACGTACAGTTAAAATAACTAGAAGACAATGCATCATTAGCTATCATCTTGCAACAATGAAGACCCCATATTGTTGTGCACCTTAAGACTTGTTTGCAGGATGAATTGCTCAAAATACTGTAACAACTGAAGTGTTGAGAAAAAGAATGGAAAAATTACACAGTGGTCCCAACTTTTACTGTCCCAACTTTTTGAAAAGTTGCAAAATTGAAATAAAGTTTACTTTGAAAAATCAGCAGAATTCACACACTGAAGTATCACATAATGCACTGTTATTGCTTACAATCTATAGCAGGTCAAAGATAAGTTATATATCAGCACTCTCGGTTTTAATTTAATTTACAAGACCAACTTTTTTTTTGGTATTGTAAAATGAAGACCTGACGTAAGTTCTGATAGGCCATGGAGTCAAGCCAGCTAAAGCCCAGCGCCCATTGGCCGTGAAGCGAAGCGTCATGTCAAACTCCGAACGTTGCCTTGATGCTTTTAAATGGCCACTGAAAGCGTCAGCGGCATCAACATTGACAGGTGTCAACACGACCGAGAAGCCATGAGTGTCGATCTGAAAATATAAAACAAGACAACGTTTAATTTTGGAAAAGAAAGTGCAAAGTGTGACGGTCGGGTTACTATGCACTACATGTTATATTCAGGCATAATTTTCCTCCTAAATTTAGCCGTCTTGTAAATTATGATTATGATTCACTTTACTTCACTCAGCAGCGAATTAGCTACCTAACTAACTTAGCAGTGTTGAGATGTGACCAGTGTACCCTGAGTTAGGTACTGCCTAACTGTAGATCGCTTGATAACTTTAATGCCCGCAAATAACGGATTTCCTCTCAAAACTGCGACTTGGTTAAAAAGCAGGTATATCGGTTTCGACAGCTGCATGTGAGGTTGCGCTAAATGTGTGCCACCAACCATTACAAGGAGAAATAGTTAAATAACCTAAAAGACAAATGCGTTTCTATTGAGTTGACACCTCAGAAATTGAGCAGTGGCGAATAGTAAAAATTGAGCAGTAGCGAAAAGTAAAAATCTGACGCGCGTCACACGCTGCCAGTGGCCGTTGCTCCATTGAAATTAATTTAACCAATTTTTTGATGCGCGTCTCACGCTTTCAGTGGGCATTGGGCTCAAGAGAGGAGCAGCTTCTATCTGAGTGCACATGACTGTCATCTGACCTAGCTGCCTGATTGCTTGGCTGGTAATGCGCTACTCTACTTAAAGCTGTAGTCTACGATCTGAGAATCAGTTGAGAAAGATTGAGACGTTGAGAAAAATCCCGCCCACACGCACACACAAACCCCTCCCCTCTGTGCTCACCAATCTTGTGTGGCCGTCTGCCTGGAAATTCCCAGACACATCCCCTCTAACAGAGCAACAAGCCGGGCAGCAGTAAACAGACACAGAGCCAGCCTTGAAGGAAGATTTACCATGTCGGATTCCCAGGTATAGCAACATTTAAATGCATGTTAAACCTAACTTAAATTACAATGTCAACAGCTGTCAACAGCTATTGTTTCTTCCTCACAATATTACAATAGGCACAACACTATAACAAGCCCATGATATTTAGTGAAGGCTGTCATGATAGTCATGAAAGTCTCGGTAATGATAATACTACAACATCTCCACAGTGCAATATTTATTTCACGTAAATGAGCAACAAGAACATCTGTTCAAATATAAAATATTTGCCTTTCTCAATCACCGGGATGTTTGCGGTGTGTTTTAGATGGGGTTACTGCATCAGTAAGAGAGCACGCCTTCACAAACGCCATAATGAACACGTTCACAATAACGTTCATCAATCGAAAGTGCATATGAACGAGTTCATTGAATGCATTCAGGCACAACACTGATGATAGCAATGCTAGTAATAAAGGGCTAACGTTCTGACGCCGTCTGTCGACACAGAGAAAAGCGTTTACAATCATACGCCAGAATTGTTATAGACTGAGAAAAAGTTATTCATGTAACGACTCGCACAATAAAAGTCAAAAATTACCTACATGTTCAACATAAAGTCTGCTGTATCAGCATCAGTTTTAAGGCCCAAATCCTCCTGGAGCTTCCTCCAGCGATGAATGGATGACCCGATGTTTACTCGGCTTTGAGTCCTGCGTTGCTCACGTTTCCTCTTTGTCTCTGCCTTTTCCTCTGCAGACTTGCGCTTTCTCCCAACTGTTGCCAGTGGGGCAAGCAGGGGCTGCTTGCTGCTGTCGCTGTCTTTCTTTTCCATTCCTCTAGTCCTTGTTGCTAAACTGCTACTCAGCTATTTCTTCTTCTTCTTATATAATATTTATTGGCGGTTTGCAAACACTTGGTGCATTACCACCACCAGCTACTTGCTTGTTGCAGAAAGTTTATAACACGGAAGGGGGTGGGGACGTGGCGGAACGCAGAGCACAGGGAGTCAGAGAAAGCTCTCGGGGGAGTGTCAACTGGAGCGAGGGGATTGGATGAGAGTAGCAGAGAGACGTGACCAATGTAAGCCATCTGGCCGGATGTGTATCATCACTGCTAAATCGATTGCTGCTATCCTGCTTGAATTCTACTTGTTTCCAATAGTCATGCCGCATCTACACTTTTGTTAGTTATTGTCTATCCCTAGCAGGTGCTGCAATTGGTAGCAGAGTTCAGTTAAGGTAACAGTTTACAAATTCCATCCCATACACCGTGTGACAAACCTACAACGAATGCTAGCAACTGAAGCGTCCAGCAATTGTTAAAAATAAATAAATAAATAATAAAGTGGATGTGGCTCCAGCCAAAAATTCCACCTAATGCTGTGGAATGATCAGGACTCGGAGTAGTCATTCCAGTTGGCACTGGAATCTCTGTTATCAAACAGGTCATACTCGTCCTTGATTGTAAATTTAATGCAAATATGATAGCAATTCCTTTCCTACTGCCAAAGCTCTGTGTTTTATCCATAATTTGGCACAATTTTTTTTTTTTTGCATCTTTATACACACACTTGTACTCTAGTGGGTAGAATTATAACTTGCACAGCAATCATATCACTTGCTTCGGAAGTAAGCCTTCGGTTACTTGACAATATCAAGCTCACTTCAACAGATGTGGCTGATCTTGCGCACGCTCAGCAATGCCATGGTGCGGCGATATTTTGCTGATACCTCACCAATGTTTTCCTATGTCAGCCAGCTAGCTTGCACTTTAGTCATCTAGCCCATCATTTCATTCAAAATAGCTTTGTTTCTGTCTGCTCAGAATGTACTATAGCCTTTAAGTTTGCTAGTTATCCAAAAGCCAAAAAGACCACATGGTCTCCGCCTGTAAAGGCATCCTGTTATTAGATCTGGTCTTTGGGTTATGCCGGCATCGTTGGTTTTTTGTTGTGGGGGGGAATTTATCTGAAAGATGCCAATTTCAGAGAAATTGTCAGCTGCCAGGTGACCACTATGCATCTACTGCTGAACGTTTCTGCATTTCAGCTGGCCTTGCCGGCACGGTTCTGTGGGGAGATTACTAGCAGCTCCCTGCCTTCGGTTCCCCATTCGGACGAGCAGGAATCTCTCTTAACAGAGCCATGTCGCCAAACTCAATGTATGATTGTATGCCTGTATGTTGCAATAAATATTTTCTTTTTTGACGTTTTATCAGAAATGAAGACTTGATGTAAGTTCTGATAGGCCATGGAGTCAAGCCCACTAACAGAAGAGCAGCTTCTACCTGAGTGCACATGACTGCCATCTGACCTAGCTGCCTGATTGCTTGGCTGGTAATATGCTACTCTACTTAAGCTCGCCTTGGGAAGCTGCTCCTCAGTGCGCTCGCTCAACAACCCTCCTCCACCCCAGCTCCACCAATCTATTGTATTCATTAACCCGGCTCTCTTTGTCTAATTTTTCGTTCTATAGCAATGTCTCTTTCGTGAGTTCATTGCTGCTGTTGGCTCTGTTCCTTGGAGGGGGATTACTAACGGCTCCCTGTCTTCGGTTCCTCGTTTGGACAAGCAGGGATCTCTCGTAACAGAGCCATGTCCCCAAACTCAATGTATGATTGTTTGCCTGTATGTTGCAATAAATATTTTCTTTTTTGACGAAGTGGTCCTATCAGGATTGATTTAGTGAATGACAGATAAGAAGACATGAGACTAAGTGATAACATCAGGGGACCCTTACAAAGGAGAAGGATATTAACAGTGACCTTTAATCAGTGCTGAAGCCTGCACATTGGAGATTTTTTTTTTTTTTTGATGCACTTAAGCTAGTCCTCTGTCCTATTTCCCTGGTTGACTGTACCCATGACACACTGGATCAGGTAATCTTTGTGCATTTCGGTTGAGCAGCGTACTGCAATTATAGAAACTGGCCCTGTATTATTTCCCTAGATTTGCTTGCGTATCAATGTCTTTGCAGGTGTGCGTCTACCTTGGGTATTCCGCAAAGGCCATTCAAAGTTCACCTGGCAAAAATGGGGTGAGATGGAAGACTACTTGGCTCTCGCATAAGGTTATTGCCACGCCCTTTTCTATTCATGGAGCAATCTGAGGGGGAAAATGTTGGCTAAGATTAAACTGGGCGAATGCACAGAATGCTCAAGCTGTAATGGTGGTTGTTTAGCAAAACAAAAGAGCAAGAGTGCTTTAGTCACTCAGTACTGGGTAGCGCATGTCATTAAAGACAGGCTGGTTCACAATCATCATGTCCATGTCTCCTGGCAGGGCAGCATGTTTTTTCTGGACTTAGACAATCCTGCCAGCTTGGTAATGCACTTTCTGTGTTTACTTTCTTCGGTTTCTTGGTTGCTTGGTTCGTTTTTATGTGTTTTTCTTCTTTTTTCCATCCATGATATTGTGCACCAGTGTCTAGTTTGTTACCCACTCCCTCGCCCCATTCCCACTGGGTGCCCTCAGGCTGTTGGAATACAACTGCTTTAATTATTTATTTATAATCTTTCTTAAAAGCCCCCACATGCGGAGATGCAAATGAGGGAATGGGACAGAAGAAGTCAGTATTATCATTGGAGACGAATGCCATGACTCTTCATGTGACATGCAGCTGTCTACACAATGATAAAATCTGCCAAATCATTAACATGCCATCTACTCTGTATAGCTACCCCAGAATCAAATAAAATATTGTCAAAAGAAGTTCATGAAGTTGATTCATTGAAAAATGGACTTCATTGTAGAGTTGCTTTAATTAAAAAATAATATATTTCAATCACTATCAGGGAGAGAGTGGATAATGATTACTATAGAGGCAACATCGATTTGTTCAAAGGAAACATGGGAATAAGACTTTATGACGATGAGGGCTGGCCACACAAAATTAGATGGAAAAACAGATGAAGAGCTATTAGGCTCAAAAATGTACTTTCTGATGTTCAATAAATTAATGTTGTTTGTTGAAATGTGAGGCAGCCACTTTACTCTATTGCACAATTCTTTAGTGCAGCACCAGTCAGAGTGCCTTGCTGGTTTCTGCTCCTCAAAGCTAAGAACAGTTAGATTAAGCAGTAGCAAGTAAGTGATAACAAAATCGTACATGGGAATTTTGAAAATAGGTAGGGCTGCACTGAATTTTTTAACATTCGATGCTCTGACAGAGATATTCCAATTAAGCTTTCAATCCCCCCCAAACACAAACATACGGATCCGAGATGGAACAAATACGCTTTAATAATGCGTGCTTCTCAGAGGCTTACTATAAGCAGCATTATACCATGACAGATGGGTACGAAGACAGCACGATGCCACGACGCATGTGCGTTCCTTTTTTGTTTTGTGGGAAAAAATTAAACTGACTGATAAACTTCATAATGCACAAAATAAAAGTACAGGCCTATACTTTTTAAGATGATGATCAATGGCGCATGACATGGGACTGAGCATGCATCACAGTAAATTCTTGAAAACTCCAAGGTGGTATTTGTACACTTTGTTGTTGGGCAATTTCACATTCCAGGTGGGCAAACCGGAAGGCGTTTTATTTGACAGCTCTTTGAAGCTCTTCTTAGTTAGTTTTTTGCAACCCTTTGGGCTAAGTTTTTTGTTGGTCCTCGTGCCTGTTTTTCTTTATTTTAATAAAACTCCCTGTTTCCCCCATCTCGCATCTGGTGTCGCTGGTCTCGTATCACTAAATTCGTAGACCAGGCACATGCGCGGCGAATGGGGGGTGCACCGCGCCAACGGGGTGTGTCCAGGCGTATGTTGCAATTTCGTGCCCAGTGCAGCCTGGCGCAAGTACTCCTCTGTCCAGCCTCGGTCCCTCCTGCCGGCGCAAGTGCCAAAGAAGACATGTTCGGGTATAACACAGCCGAGTCATATCTTCACCAATCTAATGAGCTCCTCTTTTCACCTTTAATGTGTTGGAATATAGAAGCCTCTGTCCTATATCTGCATGATGTGTTAATGTCACATTTTACTTTGCTGCTTCAGGCATGTTTTCTACACTGCTTACGTCTTTATTAAGCATTACGAATATGAGTTAGCTGGCTTGCTAGGGCATTCTCGAATTATTACCATGAGCGAACTTGAATGGAATTTCAAAACAAAACTACGCCAGATCATTCAAACTTATGAAGTTGGAATGAAATACGACGGTCGCTCAATTATTTCTTCTGTATGCATCACTGGGAAGAGAAACAATGGCTAGAGTGTTCCTATTATTACACCCTGTTGCTGCTTAAAATTTTGGGATTAACATACATGGACAACAATGCAAGATACGTTACATATTTATGTTCACTCTGCTATGATCTCGTACTGAGTTAAGATCACAATCAGGCTGTATTCCTTTCCCCCACTAAATACGATGAAACATAAGTGACAATAATAGTGGCCTAGTTTTAAGCCGCTTGCACACTAGACGCAATACGATTTTTTCGCACGACGGATTGTGTCGAACGCAGTGTCTACGTGTCCGAAGGTTGGACAGAGTTGTAATATATCTCCGTGTCCGACTGTCGGATGGTTATAATATAACTCCGCGTCAGACAGAGACAGCTCTTTGAAATATTAAACGTAAATGTTTTGATAAGAGGGCTCTATTCTGCAAGATAAGTGCTGAGAATTTCAATCAATGTTTCTGTTTAAGCTCTGCTCAATAAAGTGAGTCGACATTGGCGCGGGACAATGTACAATGCCTGTCGGACATTAAATGCAAAACACTCCGTGTCTGACAGCCAAAAAAAAAAAAGAGTGGGGGGGGGGGGGGGGATTAGAACAGATTGCAGATTGATAACGAAATAAAGGATAATAACAAACAGAACATCCAATGAACACTGTGATTTATTTATTAGTGGGCCATCTTTTTTGGATGCTCTGTTTGTTGGTGGTATATTTTTATTCTTTATTTCATTATAAATCTGTTCTCATATCAATACTTTTACTTTTTGCTGGCTGCCGAACATGGAGTATTTTGCATTTCGCTACTACTAATACTTACGGATACAGAGATATATTTAAAACCCTGTCCGACTATCGCGTCTTTGCCTTGACTTTGTAATCAGTAGTGCAAAAAATTTGTTACGCGTCCAGTGTGCAAGCGGCTTTACTGAGCATAGAACGCAAGCTTTATATATACGCACCGCCTGATGCCGAGGCAGTTAGTGGTTGGCTGAGAAAGATGTGAAGTTGTTAATTTGCATCACAGATTCAGCTGCATTGATTAAGCAAGGTCGAGTTTTCATTACGCGAGCCAACCTCATTTGATCTGACATCAGGACAATCGATTCTATAATTTATGTGCTGATTCAGATAGTTACATTAAACAGTGGTTGCTTTAATTATTTATCGCATTGAAATGTGCCTGACATTCTGGAGACTTGCCTGTGAGATTTCGGTGACATGTGCGCACTGTGTGCCGGTCAGCCAAATTACCACTGCACAGAAAGCAAACCAGGTTGGAGCAGGCGAGCTTTCTTCGCAACTGCAGCGAAAACTTTTTCTATGAAATTGTCATTGCGTCTTGATGAATATGTGACACCTCCCCCTACTATGCCGCCACACCCATCTCGGTGCACTAGAACAAGAATAAAATCAAGAATGTCTTATACAGTAAATCTAGCAAACATATTTGTATGCATTTGTTTTCAAGGTACCATATCTCTGAAGCTAATAATTAAAGGTTTATTAAACGTCAGCAAGTTGTGGTAGGGGTACGCCTAGTGGATAAGGCATTTGTATTGGCTAATAGCTGCATGGACTACAGCTAACAGTAATTTTGGTCACCCTTTAATTGCTGTATGGTATAAGTAAATCTGTGTTTAATTTGTAATGTGGAAAAAAGCCACTGAATGGCAGTATTGACTTTTTTTTTGTTAATCCCAGTCTGGAGCTAGGTTTGGGCATGTCCTGGGAATGTTTGAGAGGGGAAAGTCCCAGAGAAAAAGAAAGTCTAAATGTGGGAGGGGGCTGCAAAAGAGTATATAAGGAGAGAAATTGAGAGAGTAAGGTAGTAGGAGAAATGGCAAAGGGAAGGGTACATTTGACCAGACCTGTCACTCTTTTCAAGACCTGTGAAGCTTTTTGTGGATTTTTGCCTGAGTTGGAGCATTTTTATCACCCGGAACATCACCAAGCAACCCCATCTCAAGGGACTGTAAATATTTTTTTTCTTGTATGTTATCAATCTTGGTCAGTAGTATAAATTGTAGGTTAGTGTTAGTCTTTGATGAATTAAATCTGTTTTAGTTTTAATTTGTCTGTCATCCCTCGTTGTCTTATATGTCATAGCAAATTGGGGCCATAACAAATTAACTTATTGTTTAGACTGACAGTGATGGAACCATTTATCATTATTTTGCATGGCTAATTGTTTTTGCTGCAAAATAATTGACCGTATAAGTAGGGAAGAATTCTGTGTCCAACTTCCATTTTTTTTTGGCTTTGTATTTGCCAGAACAATTTTAAGAGGGGGTACCAATATATTTTCAGGGGATTTTGTATGTCAGAAGGGGGTTTAGAATTTAATATTTGATGCACATGCTGCGCATTCCCTAGCAATCCAGTGTGTCATCAGTAACATGGCTGCGGCCTTATATGCTATTACCACGTAAAGCGCACTAGAAATTGAACTCTTAATTCTTGATTGGATATATTCTTGATGCTTATACCCACCCAGATGTCTCTCTGGGTACCCAAACATCAGGGTTTACAAAAAAAGTAGTGATTTCATTCAATATTGATGGAGGGTGAACATGGAACTCTTTACGGCACAAAAAAATAGCTTCATTAATTAAAATTATGACCAGTTTTCAATCTTTGCGCTTACCAAGTTTTCCAATGATTTGAATATCAATTGGACGTTTAACACACCTTACTTCTTTCTGCAATGCAGTTACTGTACATAGTAAATTCAATCAAGAACAAATGTTTTAATTACTTAATAAAAGTAAAATAAATAACACTACTCCATCATTGGCGTGAGAAGGTGGGTGCTGCAGCACCCCCTGTTGGCAGGGGTGTATGAGCACACAGACAATGTGTAATAAAATTTGCAACTTTAAAATATGCAGTCTTTGATGCATAAAATATGCAGTCTAAATGTATGAAACATTAAACTAAATATTTAGCTAAATGTATGAGACATTTATCAAGACATTTAATTAAATGTATAAAACATTTAGCTAAATATTTAACCAAATGCATGAAACATTTACCTAAATGTATGAAACATTTAGCTAAATATTTAAGTAAATGTATGAAACATTTAGCTAAATATTTATTTAAATGTATGAAACATTTTGCTAAATATTTATTTAAATGTATGAAACATTTAGCTAAATATTTAGCTAAATGTATGAAACATTTAGTTAAATATAGAACTTAATGTATTAAACATATAGTGAAATATTTAAATAAATATATGAAACATTTAGTGAAATATCTATATAATTGTATTAAACATTTAGTGAAATACTAAATAAATGTATAAAACATTTAGCTAAATGTTTGAAACATTGTTAAATATTTAATCTTAATGTTTTATACATTTAGAATTTTTTGAAAGTCATGTTAATGAGCTCCACCTCCAGGAGATAATGCTGCACTGTGTGTGAACGCGTCTGTCCTGGATCATATCCAATCTGTGCTAGTTCTGTGCTAGCTGCATATAACTGGCCTTGTGCTGCTCAGCGATTTCTTATTTTATGGGACAGGTGCTCTTGTATATAATTTTTGAAACTGTACATTGTTAGTTTGGGTGGGATTATATTAGGCTACCAGTAAACTGAGCTGGAGAAAACGAGCCCTCAGCTCATTAATGACATTGGCATTTCTTGGTACAAGGAGTTTGGTATTTGTTGTGCATTTACAGTGCAGATATGGAGGATTGCCAGCCTTCAAGTCAACAGTGGAAAACAGTTTTACAGGGCAAAATAGCGGAGAATCGTCAAATATTTCAGCATACAGATATGAAACAGTCGTTGAAACTAGCCTATGTTCATTCGAAAACCCAAATTTAATTAACAATGAACTGTTGATACTCGATTCTGCACCCTCGGTTAATATTGAAGGCAGAAGCTATTCGGCAGGTCAGTGCTAAAGATCATAGAGCGGGGTGGATTATAAAATTAAATCTCTCATTGGCCCAACTACGGGGCAAATAGCAGAAGTGTTTCTGTTATCCGCAGTGCGAATGGCAGAACTGCTTCTGTTGTCGACTACATTGCAGGGCAGATAGCCAATCCCTTTCCCCCAATTCACGCCGCTGCGGAGCGAATAGCCACTTCCAATATGGCAACGTTAAAATCAGAACAAAAGAACAACAGGACTTCAATAGTATTTCAACCTATATCATACAACAGCAAATAATGATCAATACTTCCATGTTGATTAAAAAAAAAAATGTCCTGCTTTGTCTACAGCCAGGACAAATGATAAGAATATCAATGAGCCTAGCTTTATTTTATTGAACATTAGCCACTATCTAATATATAAATGACAATGGGTAAGTTAATGACAGTTTAAAGAAAGAAAAAAGTTTTGAAACAAGTTTAGTCAGTTTTATTCTTCGCTCATGTGCTGTCTGGCGTCCAGAGTCATCCATCTGGCTTGGAACATAGCGTAACCATTTCAGAACTACCTGGACAAGGGTGAATTTCGAAAATTCCCCCGTCCCCATTTAGTAGCAAAATTAAAATAAATAAATAAGTAAATAAATAAATAAAAATATTTTTTTTTTATGCCGTTATGCTATCTAGGACCGGATCTTTCCAATTACAAATGGCACGGAAAAATAAGGACTGGAAAAGACTGGGGGAATTATTGTAAAGATCGAGCTGTTCTTCATACCGACCCTGATAGTCGTAGTATAGGTTAAGTAGTATAAGCCTCGGGTTACAAACACGGGGACTCAGCGTGATTGTACGCAGCTGTAACCATAAGACCATCAGGGTTGGTACAGAGAACAGGTCTCGTTTTAGCGCTATACAATGATCCTCGCAATCTTTTTCCAATCCTTTTATTCCGTGCTATTTGTACATGGAAACATGGTGTCCCAGACAGCATAACGGCATTGAAAAAATACAGATTTTAATTGTAATTATTATTATTATTACTATTATTATATATTTTTGCAATAACTGAGCAAATGGGGGCGGAGGCAATTTCTTAATTCACCCTTGTCTTGGTCGTTCTGTCAGGCTATACGCTGCAAGCTGGATGGATAACTTTCAGACAGTTCAGGAGCGAAGAATAAAACTGACTAAACTTGTTCCAATGAACTAAATATAAAAAAAAGCTGATATAAACTTGCCCGTTGTCATTTACGTAAGCATTAGATAGTGCCAAATGTTCAATAATATAAAGCTAGACTCATTGATATTCTTATCATTTGTCCTGGCTGTAGACAAAGCAGGACATTTTTTTTTTAAATCAACATGGAAGTATTGATCATAATTTGCTGTTGCATGATAGAGGTTGAAATACGATTGAAGTCCCGCTGTTCTGATTTGAACTTTTTAATATTAACAAAGGGTGCAGAATAGAGTATCAACATCGAAGTTCATAGTTAATTACATTTGTGTTTTCAAACTAACATAGGCTCGTTTGGTAGCTAAATGTTTCATACATTTATCTAAATGTTTTATACATTTACCTACATGTTTTGATAAATGTTTCATACATTTAGCTAAACATATAAGTAAAATTATAGAAAATTTTGCTAAATGTATGAAACATTTAGCTAAATATTTAGCTAACTGCTTTACATTTATTTAAATGTTTATACTTTTAATCATATATTTAGTTAAATGTTTATACATTTAGCTAAATAATAGAAACCACTAAATAAAATAATGTTTATCTTATATAATTAATTTTAAAATAGCACATTGAACATTTACGCAGCACATTTAACATTTAAGCTTTCCACTTCAAAGTTTATATATGTGGGGGAAATTAACATTTCTTTCGCGAAATGTGAGAAAAAAGGATAATTTTTGTTAAATGTGGGAAAAAATGCATGAAAAATAATAGCATAAAATGTTCCATTTAGCACCCCATACTGTTGCAGCTGGACTTCTTTGCTAAGGTGTCAAAAGAGAAAAAAGTGTTTTCACTGCACAGGGAAGACACAATACATAGCAGAGGCGATGAAACAACTTAACAATACACCTCACTATTCTCAGCTTGCTACCAATCCATTGGATCAGGTGAGAGCTGATCTTATGGCTATTCCGGAGAACGCTTTATTTAACAGATGGATTTCAAGGAGGGAATATGATTTCTTGCTGCCTGACAATCTTACATTATCTGTTTTTTATATGCTACCAAAGATTCATAAAAATCTTATGCAACCACCTGGGAGGCCTATTATCAGTGGGATAGGATCAAATACGGAACCAGCTTCTACATATATTGACTTCCACATCAAACCTCTTACTGTGGCACTGCCAGCTTTTATACGTGACACCACACATGTCCTCTCTAAACTGGATGAAATTCAAACTGTTGACAATGCATATTTGGTCACAATGGACAGTGAGGCACTCTAAACAAATATAGACCATGAGGAGGCCCTGGAGGCGTTGAGACAAGCCTTACAAAAAAGATCTGATGCTTCACCTCCAACTGAATTCATTATTGAATTATCTTGCAAAATCGACACTGAATAATAACATAGTTTTATTTCAGGATCATTTTTTTCGCCAAAAGAAAGGAACAGCTATGGGGGCAGCATATGCACCTGATTTTGCAGGCCTTTTCATGGGCCTGTGGGAAGACCAGTACATCTTTGGTGATCAGAACCCTTTCAACAAGTGCATTATTTGGTATGGAGGGTACACTGATGACCTTTTCTTTATTTTCTCAGGCTCTTTGGAGCAACTCACAGAATTTCATCTGTTCTTGAATTGAATTCTAATCTAAATATAAAGCTCAGTTTTGAGTACAGCCAATCAGAAGTTCACTTTCCGGATCTTAAAATCATGGTGGATGAGCAAGGTATCCTGCATACATCCATCTTCAGGAAGGCTTCTGATAGAGACACTATTTTACATGCTGACAGTTTTCATCCAAACAGTCTTATTTCAAATATCCTCTATGGCCAGTTTCAAAGAGTACGCCGAATCTGTGACTCTGATATGAACTTTGATGTACAGGTTGGTGACATGTATTCTCGATTTCGACACAGAGGATACAAGAAAAAAGATCTGGATACAGCACTGGGTAAAGTGAAATCACAGAATAGGAAAGACTTATTTAAGAAGACCCATCGCCAAGGAAAATCTGGTAGGATTTTTTTCATCACACAATACAGTTCTTTGTCTTTTAACATCAGACAAGTTATCTGTAAAAACTGGGGCATCCTCTATAGTGATCCCTCCTTACATCCAGTGTTCTCTGAGCGTCCCATGTTCTCCTTCTGGAGGGCGCGTACACTTAAGGACAGATAATGAAAAGTTACCTTCCTGCTTCCAAACCTCCTTCGTACTTTCACAAACCCAAGGGTACATACAGATGTCGCTCATGTAATCATTGTGACAATTTTTCTCGCCAAAGCTCATTTGTAGATGGATTTAGTCAAAAACTGTTTCACTGTAGAGACTTTGCAAATTGCAACACCACATATGTTCTCTAGAGATTGGAATGTGAATGTGGATGCTTCTTCGTGGGACGCATTAAGAGCCTGATTTACTAAGACCTTTAGCACATGCAAAATCTTTTTGCCCGTGCAAAACCAATAACACTGATTGGTGCAAGGAAAGTACTCTGGCCAATCATAGGCAATGTTATTGATTTTGCACGGGCAAAAAAATTTTGCATGTGCTAAAGGTTTTAATAAATCAGGCCCTAAATGTAGAATACGCGACAGACTGGCAGAGCACAAATATGCCATAACTCAAAATCCCAACTACCCGATGGCAGTGCACTTCAAAGAGGCAGGCCATATTGATTTGAAATTGGTGAAAACAATGGCAGTAGAGGTAATTTCTAAGAACATAAGGGGTGGGGACAGGTTTAAACGCCTTCTGCAAAGGGAAGCTAGGTGGATTGTAAAATTGAAGACCACTACGTTTCCAGGCGTAAATGAGGATGTGGATTTTTCTCCATTATTACTGTATAGTAATTCTCTTTGCTTTACATGGATTTTTAAAAGAAAATTTTGCCAAAATGTTTGGTCCTGTGTAGGATTATGATATAAGTATTCTCCTGTGTGGGTTTGGAGGGGTGGGGTTTTTTAAGTCATGTGACTGTCTTACTTCCAGCTCTCTACCTGTTTAAATGTGAGCACTTGTGATTGTTTGGCATGCCCTGATGAAGAAAAAGGATTGTTGTAATGCATAGGCATGTAGCCAGTGTTCAATGAAGGCTTTTTAAATTCATGAGTGCCTCAAATTTTTCTATTTTTGCATTAATGTTTTGGAGGCCCATTTTTGATCAGCACCCTGTTTTACTCTTTTTTAACCATTTTTTGACTCGGTGTAGCAATCCCTTCCCTTTTGTACCACTCCAGAGTTTATTGACAGACTTGAAATCGACAGGCAAACACAAAATCTGCAGCTCCAGTCAAGGGTTCGGCAACCAGATTATCAGTTCAAGAAGAGAACTGAAAGTCTAAAGGGGCTAGACAAGTCTCAAAAATCCAGGAGGAAGAACCTGAGGTCAAAAATACCAGGGAGAATACAAAAATCGAAAACCCAGAGCACAGTCCAGTCATAACCAGAAAATCAATCCAAGACAAAAAAGCTTAATGACACACAGGTGGAGAACACCAGGAGATTAAGTGGGAAGTACTATGGGGCATGGTAAAGGGTAAACAACATTAATTCTAAAAACATAAAAATAACAAAAACAACAATAAATGTACAGCAATGAACCTGGAAACTACAAAAGTACATAACATAACAAACACAACGATGTATGGATTGCAACAAATTAAACGGAGAATGGAGTGAAACTAAATACAAACATAGAAACATTGTTCTGGATTAAAATCATATAACAGCCTATTAATAATAGACTAATGCAATTCAACTGGTATTATTACTATTACTATGTAGCTAAATCCTCACCTCCAATCCTCATCTCCAGGAAAAAAAAACCTGTTTTAAACAGAATGAATTATTGACGTGGGAAAAAAGTTGCAACTCATTCCGCATGCGAGTCTAAATTAACAATTCAATTGTGAATGTCAGGATTGACAGTTCGATACTTCGCAGCGTTCAGTACAGCCCCACCAATAGGCACAGTCTCCAGATTAGACTCCTGACTAAGATAGTTTAGCATTTTTGACCCGAGGTAAACCTAGAGGTTTGTAACCTGGCTGTCTCACCAAAATATCAGTGAAAACTGTGTGATGCTTTTGAGTCATCAAAGGTAAAAATGCAAAAAGAATTTTTCCACCAGTTTTTTAAAACCAATTTGCGGAAAATGCAAGCTGGTCAGGAACAAAAGTGGGTTCTGCGAAACATAGTTGCACCTCCGGCAATAAAGTGGTCACTGAGTATGATGCCACTTAACTTTGTGACAAGTTGCTCTGTTCTAAAAACTTTAAAATGCAAAACTTCATTAACCCTTGAGTGCTTGTGATTGCTTGTTAGCAGCAGTGTGTCAAATGGTAATGAGTCTCTCTGTGCCTTTTGATTGCTCCATCAATCTAACTGGTGTGTTCTGATTGCCTGTGGCCCCTTTGATTGCATGAAGCAGAAATACTAGACACAGAATGCAAATAAGTTGAATGCAATCAAAGTTATGAAGAATAAAACAGAACCTGATACTCCTGTAAATATTCGCCAAAAAACAAGACAACTCAATATATCAAAAAAACAGACAAGACTGGCAAATTTCCCCAGGTATCAAAGGAAATAAAGTATGACGCTAATGTATGCACAATACAATCACAGAAATAAGAAAATATACAAAAATATAAACTAAAAAAAATTCACTCGTGCGAGAACTGCAAGAAAACTGGAGTAACCCTAAGATGAAATATGTCTAAAATATATTATTGAAGTCTATATTAAAGCGGAGTAAAATTTTTATGAATCAATCAGGACAAGTTCATGTAAATGTGATAGGGGGACAGTAGGATTTGGAAATAGGATAATGTGACAAATGGATTGTAGTTCCTTTGCGTAAACAGTATGTGACTGAACAGTGATTTCAATAGCTGCCTTTCAGTGCTCTGTCATTATCCTCCATGCGTTCACATAGCAAAACATTATTTCTGATATGGTAAACCTTTAGATGTAAGCTTTCTGGCATCATCATGATATTTTCCCATACAATTTAATGTGAAACAAAAGATTCAAAGATAAACAAACACCTCATTTGCATTGAGTTGGCGAAAAATACCTTTTGTTTTACCAAGACGGCTGTTCTAAGGCCTTTCGCAGTTGAGACAAGTGTGAAAACATTGAAAGATCTGGTGATTGCTCAGAATTCCTATAATTCCTATATACCTTTCTCTTTGGCATTGTCAGGTCTAATCCATTTTAGCACACAAACTTTGATACTGACAAAGCCTGTTTTGTTCTGTTGACTGGGTGCTTTCGCATCCCAAGGAGATGGGGTAAAGCCCTATAGGCAGTGATGCTGTTTTTTGCGATTAGAGAAGAGTTGATTTCACCCTGCCGCACAGCATAGATATTGTGACCACATACCCCCGTCACTTTAAAGCAGTCCAATTAAAGAGAGTCTGGTGGAGGCTTCTGTCACCAGAAGAAATGTGAGGGTTGGGGAAAAGGCACAGTGGTGATGGTCAGGCTATTCTACTGAATGCCACCATGCATCAGTGTCCACAGGCCCCTGCCCTCAGTGATTCTTGGAAAATAAGCACTTCTGCCATCGGATCTCAGCTCACAGCCACAGTTACTCACTAGAATTGTTCTCTATTTATCTATTTACATTTTATTTTTCTCCTTTTCTTGTCCAGCTGGCTTCATTCTCAAGTGAAAAGAGGGAGTTCCATTTTGTGATCTAATTCTTTGTGAGACGAAAAGTGCAAGTACAATTTTAAGAGTATTAACATCTAAGTGCTGTCAGCATACAGGGAGACTAATTTCTCATCTGATTCAAATTCATCTTCATTTCATTACCTTCAGTGGCAATAATCTTTGCAAGAATCTGCTTAAGAATCATTAAACATCCATGAAAAAAAGACCTATCACTGAAAGAAGGGAGGGAAAATACGGAGCCCCCGCAGTGACATGGAGGGAAAAAAAAGAAAAAATACATGTAACGTTACTGAGGACAAACACTGACTATAGTTTTGTGAGATAATGAATTTCTTTTGCGAGATCTTGAGTTTGTTTTGCAAGATCTCGCAAATCCATCCATCCGGTGTCAGTGTGTGAACTGGGGAAGAGGCGTCTACGGAGACCTTAGCCAGTCCACTGAAATGAGGTTGTAGTTCCTCATGTTACCAGCAGGAAGCAATTGGATTATATTAAAAAATTATCAGGTGAAATATATGTGATCTCAAACATGTCATCCTTTGCGTCGTTCTTTTATATATATGTGTGAACATTATCGTTCATATCAGCTGGGACGACAGTCAAAGCTTTTTGTCTATTTTTTTGCGGAGTTGTAAACTGCCCCATTCTTAATTATTAAAACCATAGCAGTTGTTAACTTTTCAGCAACTTTAAGATTCAGAATATGAAGTACCTATTATTTTATGCATGCGCCAAACTTTCATGACAGCACCGCACAAACAGAGACAGTATTTAGTTCAGCCTTTATTAGCTTTAAGTGTTGAGTGGGTTGGAAAACGCTGGACAAGATTTGATGTGAACGACACACTGTTCGTCAACGGCATCCTTATATGGGAGTGATACTGCGGAGATTCGCTGATGCGGCTGAACTCCATCTGCGCAGAGAAAATACGAGGGTCCCAGAAGAAAGAAAGAGATGAGAACCAAACAAAGAACGACTTAATGTATATTTTATAACTGGGCTGCTGATTATGTGAGGACTTTGCAAATCTTGTATAAGGGGAAGGAAAACAAGTCGACATGGTCTACAACATCCCCCGCCAATCGTGCGCTTCTCATTTTCGAACTCAATCAAGGCCTTTATGGTCTGAAGCTACACACCAAATTTGGTTGCTGTATCTGTAGTAGTTTCTGAGTAAAGCTGTCCCCTTTATCTCGGACGGACGGACGGAGGTCAAACCTATATCCCCCTCCCACTTCGTGTTGGCGGGGGATAATAATTCCATATTCAAACTCCACTAATATCAAATAAAATCAGCACTTTTTTGGCTTACCTTGATGCTTGTGTACCCAAAGAAACATTCAGCTTGTAAAAACTTCATTTGTGAACTTAAGCAAGAAAATTTAGAGCTTAATTTCTAGTGCCAATAAACGTGGTAATAGCATATAAGGGCAGCAGCTCTGTTAAGGATGATACATCAGGTCATGAGAGTATTCGCAGCATATGCATTTGCAATATTAAATATCAAAATTTAATTCCAAAGGATGGTGTGTGCACCCTGCGATGAATTGGCGAGCTGTCCAGGATGGGTCCCTGCGTTTCGTCCAGAGTCAGCTGGGATGGGCTCCAGTTCCAGGTATAGAGAAAGGATCGATTTAATAAGCTTTGAGCATAGGTACACTAAAAGTAATTTCGCTTGTCAGAATTAGCTAAATACTTTGATCAACGTCATCTACTATAAAACTTATCAGTTCATGAAATATGGGCAGTGCTCTGTGCAATTGGGTTATTATCTTGAATCCAGTAAGAAGAGAGAAGGCTGCAAGCTAACAAGCTTGAAACGTTTTACTCTCTACGAATACATTTAGCTTTGAGCTGTGCGGAAAATGAGATTGAACTGTCATCTAATAGGGCTGCAAGTCAACTGTTTTGCTGACATTGTTTGCGATAGTGAATAATTTTATTCCCCTGTGAAATAAAAATAGTTCATCAACATTTCATATGCCTATAAGGTATATAAATAGTTTTTCCAAACTACATTTAAGCCGACTGCTATGTTTGCCCTTTCGGTAGAGAGCTGTTGCATGGGTTTTGCAATGGACATAGCTATATTTCCAGGGAACATTGGTCATGAACAAGCATCCTGTGTGGGAGTGCTTTGGGCGCGGACTGTTGTCAAAGACACCTTAGGCATCAGCGCGCTCGTGAGCCCCACACTACGCATGTGTGAATTTAAAGTCACTAAGTCCTTGTCCGCGTGACTCCAGAAATAAGGCCCCAGGTTGGCTTGCTGCCAAAGAGGATACAAGACCAAGAGACGAAACTCTAGTGCTTTTTTGACAACAGCCAATTAATGCTGCAGCCATTTTGGACTGAAAAAACGCCAGACGCACTGACTAAAAATATCTCAGACAAAGACAGAAACAACAGAGAAGCCATGTAAACTCAGGAATGAAGCAGTGTTCAGTGATAAACTGCAAAGGTGTAAAAAGGCAGAAAAAATTGTTTACATGTGGTTGCAATCCCCCGTAAAAGCCAAGTAATTTATTCACTACACCAATGAATACCGATCATTTTAAAGCACTGTCATTCTGCTCTGAGAAATCTATACTAACTAAATGACCAAGATGTTTGACACTACCAGATCAATTTATGACACAGCTACTCAAATTCAACCGGTCATAATCATTAACCTCTTAAACTCCAGGGTCCCTCAATTGGGGGACCCTGAGACTCACCGCAGCAAAATACCTACAACGCCATGCTAATTAAGTAGCAATATAGTCATATTACACATCAAATGAAACAGGAGAGCCTCTGCTACAAGCACATATAAGTTTTATTTTTACATACACCAAGCACAACTCAAACGGCAAGCATATTAATGTCCAAATATCAAAATCCGAGTAGCGTCAGAAAATCAACCCTCTCACCACCTTTCCATGTCTCCCTCTCTGATACTTCATGCTACACAAACAGAGATATACTCTATTCATTTTGGGTAAGTCATTTTCAAACAGAAACCTAAAAAAGAGGCTGGGGCTCAAGAGGTCAATGGGTGATCGGAATTTCAAACCAACTATCTTCTTAGCATTAAATGTCACATTATATTCATTTGCAAAAGAATTGCATAAATTAACCATAGACTGTAAGGCATGTAGGCTGGGACTGAGCAAAGTGATGTCATCAGCATATCCCAATAATCCAATATAATGAGTACCTAAATGACAACCAAGCTTAGACTCTTTTAATAGAACAATCAGTTGATCAATACAAACTGTAAACAAAACAGGTGATAAGACTCCCCCTTGTTTAACGCCATTAGCTATGTTAAAATATTCAGACTTGCAGACGTCCAATGAAACACACTTGCTGAAGAGTGTACCTATCAATTGTAAGACGAACTACATGAAAAGGTAATCGGCGCTGGATAAGCAATGTAAAAAGTTTACCGTTATGATCTTAATCAAAAGCAGGACTTGCGTCCAAAAAACATGTAAAAACATCACTGTCACGTTTGATATAGTAATCAATAGTCTAAAGAAACAAAGCTGTACATATTGTCGTAGATCAGCCTTGTTTAAATCCGAACTTTAAGTGAGAAGTTTTACCGGTGTAAAAAGGTTCATCGATATTATGTTACCATTACGTATTCACTTCTCAATGCCAAAAAATTTTATAGTAACACACTTAAATAGTTAAATAATTTAATATTTAATGGGTTATAAGGGTAATGGTTATCCCTAAGTATAGAGCAATTTTTTTATTTATGTCCAGGACTTTATAGGCGAGATGTTTTACTGGTGTAAATAAGTTAAATTATATTACGTTAGCATGTAGCCTCTACTCACTTTCAGTCAAAAATCGCAGAGGCGGAGCTTTGCGTGTTGCAATGGAACGGTCTCTTAGCTTTCACTTCTTGGGAGTGTATATTCTTTGGTGCTGCGCCACTGGCCATTTTCGGTTCAGTATCCAGTTTTTATAATACATCCATGGTTTACTCTAGGATATTTTTTGCACTTGTTTGCCTCATGCTGGTAAAATAAGGAACTGCAACCTAGTTTCAGTGGCTAAGCTCTCCATAAACGGCTCTAGCGGTTCTCATACGCATTGTTGGATTTGCAAGATCTCGCAAAACAAACTCATGATTTTTCAAAACTATAGGTAGTGTATGTCCCCAGTAAATGCTTTTTTTGCCTTCGGTTTTTTTTTTCCTCCCTGTCACTGCGGGGGCCCTGTACTAAAAGGTATTAACTTTTCTTTTATTTTTTAAGATTTATTTTTGGGATTTTCTCCTTTATTTGATAGTCACACAGTAGACAGAGAGACAGAAAACTTGGGGAGAAGAATGGGGAAGACATGCGGCAAATAACCTGGGCCAGAATCAAACCTGGTCGCCGCAGGAAGGCTGCAGCCTTTATGGTGTGGACGCTTAGATCACTGAGGCGCCCCAACTTTTTTTTAAGCCTAAAAAGTGGAGCAAAATGACAAAAGTTCTGTTGGCAGAGCAATTTTATTATTTACTTAATTCAGTATTCTGGCACTTTGTTAATTATTAAATTAAATTTGATTGAGCTACTATACCAAGAAGATCTCAAGTTGAATCATACAGTAATATGTACTGGTGATTAAACACTTAACAAAATGAACATAAATCAGAAACCAAGTTCTATTATCACTGAAGTAAAACTACACTTTGGTGGCAAAAATTCCATCCATTTACTATGGGATAGTTATAACTTGAAACAATAGTAATTTTTCATAACGGAGAACTTGCCATCCCAGCAAACGCCAAACATTGGCCATTCTGATGGATGAATGGGAATTATTTTGACCGCGTCAGTTAGGTCTGTTTTAGCCAATCAAGCTCTTTGGCCAGTGAGTTTGAGTAGTTGATTGGCATGACCGACAGTGGCATATAATGCGTGGAGAATGTTTCAAGGGTAATCAAGCTATTTACACTTGGGTTCGCAACATGTGAACATGTGAAAAATGAGCCTTTTCTTTTAGGAGAATTTGCATGTGGTTACTCCAATAATTTTTCTATGAAAAAAATGGAGAAAAGACGAGATTTAAAGGGGCCAATCAGATACCCTTTATTTAGCTCCTTCCGAAGGAGCTCCCTGACGACGTCTGGTTCCATGAACGCTAAATGCAAAATATTACATACAATTGACTTGTCTAAGGGAGCAAGGACTCCCACCCAAAAGCCTTGGGTTAGACTCAAGAGTAAGTGATCAACAAATACGGGATCAGGATGAGAAGACAGTGCTAGGTGAAAAAGCTAGCACGTTAATAGGGGTTGAGGGATTTTTTTTCAGTGCAAGGATTAAGTGGCGATATTCAGAGGATGGCGTTAATGTGCACTACGAGAGCACACCGCTTTTGGATGGGGGTCCTTGCAGATTGTGCCCCCGCTTGTTAAATTCAGTATGAGAATTGAAATTTTGGTTTTTAGCTTCACAGGACATAGCACGAGATGGCACAGGAGCTTGAATTACAGTCTTAGGGCAAAATTCAGCGGCGTGTCCGATGATGCTGCACACGGTGCATACCAGAGCTCGGTGATCTCCAAAATGACAAATCAGCAGTGCAATAGGCAAGGCAGGACCAATCAATGTGAATGTTATAACTATGAAAAATGCATGGCAGCTTTTGCAGAAAACAATTTGATAATCATAGAATAATGCCCCTCCATAACGTAGCTGCAAGTCGCAAATAAGAGTCCAATTCTTGACAACGCTTGAGATAAAATGAACAAATAATGTCTCAATACATTCCAAATGCTACTACAAACTTGCTAATCGTCAGAGACCTCTGAAATAGTGGATCGGCTGCTTTTAACAATACGTAAACATCACCACAGTCAAGCATTCATCTGTCGCGTTCAGGAGAAGGCAACAGAAAGTAGACCAAATTAACATCTTTACTTTGCTGAACTTGCAAACAAATTTGAGGAGTGATGCATTATGCGGGAGAACCATATGGCCTACCACTCGATCGACCAGGAATTGCAGAAGCCAGTGAGAAATTGGATGAAAGACTGGAGGCACTGGCATGGGGTTCCAAATCTGTTGATACCGACCGAGCCGACTGTCGAGCAGTAGCTCCTATGGCATAGACCTGGCTTTTCAAGGCTTCCCACCGTTTTGACTTGGGACTTGATGGCTGACAGGAGAGGAGCGGAGACATCAGAATGAGAGGATCAGGGATCATCATGCCTGGCTTTCGCTGTCCGGCTACGACTTGGGGAGCATGACTTTGCATGAGCATGAGGAAGTGTTTCGAGTGACATCTGGGTATCTGGAGAAGTGGGGGCTGAACTGGAAAGACTGCGTAGAGTCATTTGTTTTATAATTGCATAAAAGCCTGAAACCTGATTGGAAAGCTCAAGTGGTTGTCTCGTCACTTCGTTACGCTGCGGCGTAGGTAGCGCGAGTGGAATGCTATAATACCATAGCAGTGTGCTGAGAGATTTTTTCATAGTAAACAGTGTGCTGCAAGAGAAAAAAGTTTGGGAAACAGAGCTATACTTTGAATAAAATGTGCTACACTACTTCAAAACATTAGCTTGTCATTAGTGTTAAAATTAAATAATGGATTTTATTTGCTCAAAGTTATAACTGAATAATTCCCAATGTCAAACCTGTTGGCTAATGTTACTTTAGCCTTTGTAGTCATCTGTCTTTCGTATTATTTTACACTAAAAATAAATACTACTTACTATTGCTCATGTTCAAAAACAGCATTTTCTTATCTGCGACTTGGACATTATTATATGGAGGATAACGTACAAGAAAGGTCTTTCTAATTTGAGATTGCCTCAGGCAGGGACTGCCGGGTACGTGTATGAAACGAGTGCATCAGATGCCCATGCTTTTCTTGTGGGAGGAGCTCAGGTCAGAGATGAGACCCGTGGAGGTTCATCTATCACTGTTTTTCTATGATTCCTGCCTACCGAGCCTTTAAAAGCTCATACACCTGACAAATTATTCAACCGACAAATTAAAATAAAGACGATTTTGGCGTTTTTCACATGCCTCTTGAATAAATTTTGCCACCAGCTTACATTCTGAGTTAGAAAACAAAATCTTTGTTCTGGCGAAAGATAATGAAATTTGGGGTATGAATTTGCCACCTGCCAAAAAAAAGAGCCTGTCTCTCAGTACTGTTAGCAGGACAATGATGAAGAAAATGGATTTCATCTTCAACAAGGTTGCCAACACATAACTGACATGTGCGCTCTTCCAATGGTGTATTATACCATTTGCCTGTTTCTATATGTAAAGGTAAAATGCCAGATCTAAACTGAGCGAACAAAGAACGCTAATACCAAGAAAGGTGCCTCTTGACGTAAGTTTCAAGACCATAGCATGATTTAAATTTACAATATATTCTTAATTTTGGCTTTAAGATAATTGTATAGTGGCAGGTCTTCCATTTCTGTAACATATGCGATTTAAAAGAAAGTAAATGTAATGGACATAAAGAGGCAAATTCATACTCCAAACCAAATTCCTGACAAATTTCATGCATCTCGGAGAGCCAGTTATGTCAACAGAGGCTTCTGTCCCATAGAAACACTTGCTTGGTCAGCCTGTCGTCCGGCATTTCAACCAAGCGATTTCACGGTCTAATTATTTCTATCCACCCCCTGAACCTACGCATAATCCATCCGAGGTCACCAAAAACAGCAGACGTGGGCTCAAATTTATTTACCCCTAAAAAGAAATGCATAGCTTGGTGGTTCCACCTCAACTCCGTGAAAATCACCATAACCCCAAACCCCAGCACAAAAGTCCATTATAGGAATCACCCCACTTTCATATAAAACCCAAAACCAGTGAAGTTGGCACGTTATGAAAATCGTAGATAAAAACAGAATACAATGATTTGCAATTCCTTTTCAACTTATATTTAATTGAATACACTGCAAAGACAAGATGTTTAATGTTCAAACTGAGAAACTTTATTTCTTTTTTTGCAAATAATCATTAACTTAGAATTTAAAGGCAGCAACACATTGCAAAAAAGTTGGCACAGGGGCCTTTTTACCACTGTGTTACATCGCCTTTCCTTTTAACGACACTCAGTAAACGTTTGGGAACTGAGGAGACCAATTTTTGAAGCTTTTCAGGAGGAACTCTTTCCCATTCTTGCTTGATGTATACCTAAAGTTGTTCAACAGTCCGGGGTCTCCGTTGCCGTATTTTACACTTCATAATGCGCCACACATTTTCAATGGGAGACAGGTCTGGACTACAGGCAGGCCAGTCTAGTACCCGCATTCTTTTACTACGGAGCCATGCTGTTGTAACTCGTGCAGAATGTGGCTTGGCATTGTCTTGTTGAAATAAGCAGGGGCGTCCATGAAAAAGACATTGCTTGGATGGCAACATTTGTTGCTCCAAAACCTGTATGTACCTTTCAGCATTAATTGTGCCTTCACATATGTGTAAGTTGCCCATGCCTTGGGCACTAATACACCCCCATACCATCACAGATGCAGGCTTTTGAACTTTGCGCCTGTAAGAGTCCGGATGGTTCTTTTCCTCTTTGGTCCGTAGGACACGACGTCCACAGTTTCCAAAAACAATTTGAAATGTGGACTCGTCAGACCACAGAACACTTTTCTACTTTGCATCAGTCCATCTTAGATGAGCTTGGGCCCAGTGAAGCCGGCAGCGTTTCTGGGTGCTGTTGATAAATGGCTTTCGCTTTGCATTGTAAAGTTTAAACTTGAACTTGCAGATGTAAAGACAAACTGTAGTTACTGACAGTGGTTTTCTGAAGTGTTCCTGAGCCCATGTGGTGATGTCCTTTACACACTGATGTTGGTTTTTGATGCAGTACCGCCCGAGGGATCGAAGGTCACGGGCATTCAATGTTGGTTTTCGGCCTTGTCGCTTACATGCAGTGTTTTCTCCAGATTCTCTGAACCTTGATGATATTACGGACGGTAGATGATGAAATCCCTAAATTTCTTGCAATAGCTCGTTGAGGAATGTAGTTTTTAAACTGTTCGACAATCAGCTTATGCATTTGTTCATTAAGAGGTGACCCTCACCCCATCCTTGTTTGTGAATGACTGAGCATTTCAGGGAAGCTGCTTTTATACTTAATCATGGCACCCCCCTGTTCCTAATTAGCCCGTTCACCTGTGGGATGTTCCAAATAAGTGTTTGATAAGCATTCCTCAACTCTCTCAGTCTTTTTTGCCACTTGTGCCAGCTTTTTTGAAACATGTTGCAGGCATCAAATTCCAAATGAGCTTATATTTGCAAAAAATTACAAAGTTTACCTGTTCGAACATTAAGTAACTTGTCTTTGCAGTGTATTCAATTGAATATTGGTTGAAAAGGATTTGCAAATCATTGTATTCTGTTTTTATTTACGATTTACACAACGTGCCAACTTCACTGGTTTTGGGTTTTGTACAACTTTCAAGACTATAACTTTGGATATTATACTCCCCAAAGCCCTGGCACTTGTGTCGGCTAACACATTTGAACGTGTCAAAATTCAAAAATTCATTCAAGTGAACTCCCAAGTTTTTATACCTTTTTGTATATCAAACGGTATTTCTCCAAACTGAAAACGGACTGTAGATCTATTCCTAAAATTTATGATGTTGCTTTTGGTGTAGTTTATTTTTAAACTCCATTTATTACACCAGTTACGGGTGAAGTTTAGTATTAATTGCAGATTTTGTTCATTTTCAGCCAAAAAAAGCTATACTGACCAAAACTTCCAACACATAAAATTTTGAAATATTTGGTGTACATAAAATGGGATATTGGTTTTGAGCCATGATACATCTACTAAAACTTAAAAGCTCAGAAAATTGTTTTGGTTTTGTTGTGTGGGCAGCTCGTTCCGCTTGATTGCACATTGTTTAGAATTTTGCCTATCCCGTCAGGTTGAGTAGAACTCATTGACCAATGCTTCAAGAATTTGGTCAATAAATAGCCATAGCAATGGGCAACTTAAATATTCCTTTGCATATGCTCACTGGTGGAATGTCGCAAAGATGGGTTGCAAGGAACCTGGGCGTCCACGTGTCGACCACATCATTTCTCTGGAGCCGGTATAAAGAAACAGGAAGCACCGGTGATCGATCACGTGCCCTCAGACTACGTATCACCACCCCTCAGCAGGATCGCCATATTTGCCTCCAGCACCTGTGCAATCGCTTCCTGCCAGCTACAGTCACTGCTGCTCAGACCAGAGGTCTTCACCAGAACTGGATTAGCGACCAAACCTTACGCAACCTCCTGAGTGAAGCCCACTTGCACGTCTTCGCCGTGGTTTGGTGTTGACTCCTGCACGTCGCCGCGTCCGTCTGTGATGGTCAAGGGCACATTTGGGCTGGAATGCTCTCAGGTGAAAACAGGCTGCTCTTCTCCCATGAATCGAGGTTGAAGTTGAGTGTATCTAACGGAAGACTGCGTGTATGGCGTAGGCGATGGGAACGTTATACTGACGCTACCATCCTGCAACGTGACTGCTGCGGTGGACCCAGTGTGATGGTTTGGGCTGGAATAAGCAGTAGACACAAGACATTTTCATTGATGGAAACCTCAGTGCGGCCCGTTACCGTGACGACATCTTTACCCCTGTCGCAGTTCCACTCGTCCATAACTATCGCCTAACGCTGCCACAGGATAACGCAAGATCACATGTCACCAGAGTCTGTCAGGACTACCTGAGGCAGAATAATGTTCAGTGTCTAGATTGGCCTGCTTATTCCCCAGATTTAAACCCAGATATAGAACATCTATGGGATACTCTGGATCGCCGGGTGAGAAGTCGTGATCCAGAACCAGCCACAGTCCAAAAGTTGCGTCAAGCACTCCAGGAGGAATGGGACCGGATCACACAGGCTGAAATTTGGCATTTGATTGACTCCATGCATCGCAGAATCCCGGCTGTGTGTGACGCCAGAGGAGGCCATATAAGATACTGACTTTGGTGAATACAGAATTGCACCTTCAACTGATGCAATGAATTGGAAACCAGGAAAAATCTTCATTCTTCATTCCTGACTCTAAAACCGTGTTTTTGATTTGAATCTTAATATTTGTTATGTATTGTTAAATTTGTCGTAAGAAAATGACATGTGTTGCAATAAACCCGAGTGTTGCGTTGGGAGTTTTGGTCAGTGTATAAGGTCTGCGTAAAGTAAAATTCAAAGCATATACGCTCCAAAAAGGATATTGATTTAATATCCTTGATCCCCATAGCTAGGTCATTTATAAAAATATGAAACAGTGTAGGAGATAAAATGTCACCTTGCCGAACAACTGTAGTCATCTCAAACTAATCAGTGTATACTTGATTGAGCCAAATTCAGTTGAGTGTGTTCAAATAAAAAAACTGCACCGCCCTGTGCACTTTATCATTAATGTTGTTACATAACTTAAATAATTGTAACTCGCGATCTACCCAGTCAAATGCTTGTTGTAGATCAATAAATGCAGCAAATGTACTCTTTCCTTCATCAAGCCTATTCCTTATAATTTATATCAAAGAACAAAATATGATCCATACAACAACATGTCTTATGAAAACCATTCTGTTCATCTACAAGGATGCCAACCATCTCCAAATAATAAACAAGTGGAGCATTTATAATACTAGAGTATGTTTTGTACATGCAGGACAACAGACTAATACCTCGGTATTTTATCGGGACATAAGGATCTTTATCAGCTCCCTTCGGTATGGCGCTCTGCCACACACTTGGAATTACTTCAAGCATGCTGAACATAAAGATAGTAACCTCGACACCTCGATTCTTAAGGACTTCATTAGGAATTCTGTCAAATGCAACCGCTTCACCATTTTTTAACCTTTGAACAGACCGCCTTACTTCTTCAAGAGTCAGTGGTTCATTGAGCATATAATTTCTAATGGACTCATCGTGCATTTGGGACTCTGAGTTTGCTTTAGTGGACATAGCTTCATTATTAAAGGTCTCATCAAATTCTCGCAACAACTCCGGAGGTCTACTGTAAAGTGATTTAAACTCTGAGACCCACGTACTTCCCACCGTATTTATGTCTGATGCAACACTTTCTCCCACCCTTACTTTCATAAGTTTATTGCCCTTCTTTGCAGGCCCAAGCTTATTGATATACTTCCAGAACTCTTTAGGATTAGACTTACAAACTGTGCTCACTTTAAGAAGTTCTGATCTGAAATGAGCCCTTTCAATATGTCTTTTTCTTTTATCAAATAAGCCTCAAACAGGTTTAAAAGCTACAAATAACCTCTTTTGCTCTCAACGACAACCTTTAAAGTGAGGGTACTCGTTTTCTTTAGTACGATAAACCCTCCACATAGAAGTCAACTCATCACACCAATAAGGCTTAGATAAATGGAGTCATTTTGCCGTTTTCTTTCTTGCATCTCGGATATACAGATCCATTTCCCTGAAAATAATTTTACACATCCGCTCATATGTTTCATCCAAGAAAGATTTGGATTGCTTTACTCGTTCCAGCCGACCATTTATAGCTAAACCAAATGTTCTGTTATTCAAAAATCTTTTGTCAGTGTTTCCATATATATACGGTACAGCCGCCGTTAAAATCAAAGAAAAAGTCGTTAATCCGCTAGTACGGGGGCGTTAAACTCTCAGTAGGACCGGGAAATCTCGTCGTCAGCCGTGCAGTAGGACCGGCGACGCGCATGAAGACGAAAGAAGACCTACCGCCGCCTACCGCGCACGGGGTAGCTGGGCGATTATAACTGAGCCACGAGGGCTGTTGGGACGGTCGTTTTGACAGTAGTCCGCACATGTAGATAATGGCACAGCTTGTTGGCGATTTATTTCCATATATGATTGCAAAAGTAACGTAAGCCTACATAAAATATTAATTTGCTTTCGCGGGGGTGATGTTGCCGGTAATCATTTCTGCAAATCTTTTTATATTTGACGATAGTTTGCTCAACCTGTGCTACTATTTAAAACTTTAGTACGGTATAATACGCAATTGGATTATTAAATATCATGCTATTTTTGGTGAGGATTTTATTTGTCAGGTATCATTTCGGCAACATTTTATGGTCGGAGATAATACATGCTTTTATGTACTATTAGGCCTATTTTACACTCAAGTACCGAAATAGATTATTTTTTTTGTTGCAAACCTGAAATTTAGTATAGCCTATTCATTCCTACAGCACGTGGACCGGTTCCGCAAATGGAATCTGTTTGAAGTGTCTGGTATCGATACAGAATTCGCTGGCGGAAAGTTATCTGTTCACGAATTTGCGGAAATTCACGCTCACGCTTTTTGTGGATCAGTAAGTTTTCTTCAGTCATTAGGAATAAAGTCTTGCACAGTCATTTTTCAGCAGCACGCCCTTTGATTGGTTCCGCAAATCATTTCCAGTTTCGCAAACAGCGCCCTTTGTCAGGTCGAACTTATGATATTCTTTGTTTATTGGCATTATTGCGTGCCCCTGGCCACAACGAAACAGACACATGTATTTTCCACCAATTTTAGCCAGCATTACTCTATAGGGGATATCGCAATAATTGGTCAAATTTATGGCTAACTGCTCCGTGTGTCGACATTGTGTCAGCTGGAATCCACGTGCGCTGGCCTCAGTTCACGATGATTTGTGCATCCATCGATATTCAACTGCTATCAGCGACTACGGATGATTCTTTCCAATTCAAGTAGGCCTAGTAAATGCCAAGTATACGTTAAAATTATCAGAATGAGACTACAAGTTCAGAATAACAGAGGACATGAGTCATAATCAGCCCGTTGAGCCACAGAAAAACAGTACAGTTATGGTGGGAGGGAAAATGTTATATTTTACACTGACTACAATAAACTATCATAAAATTATTTCAGAAGAAATAAACAAGAATAAACAAGTTTGAAAACCTACAAAATGGCATTTGCGGAACTAGTCAAATGACAAGCAGTCACTCCCAATGGGTGTTGATGAAAAAGTATCTCTAGTACGACATTGGGATTTATAAGGTCAATTATACGATAATTTCCGATCATAATGACACCAATAACGTGATAGAATCGCAGGAATACACGTGTTTAACGGCCACACACTGCACAGTGCGCCTTATCGCAAGCGTTGATTTGGTAGCCTTCTGCTGCAATGGCAAGCAACAGTTATCGGGCATTTATTTCTCTGTGAAGCCGAATATCTTGAAACGATAGTTAAGAGTTAAATCCACAATAATTTACTGTTCTAGCGGTGTCAAACTCAAGGCTGACAGCGAAATCGTTTTCCCGCAAAAAAAAGTTTGATTTCTGGAAATTGCGTAATCGGTCAAATTGCAGAACCGGTCAACTCACTGTATATCGAAGATTACTCGCACCCCGTCTCAGTAAAATTCATTTAGGGAAAGAACTTGAATGTTTTTAGATTTATATACTGTTAAGATAAAAAGATTAAGCACCCAGACAATGCACAGACAGAGGAAGACAGAGGGAGAAGAGAGAGATATTTTCCCTTAACACTTTCCTCCTTTGCAACTAAATCCTAACCAACTTTCTAGCTAGAGAACTTACTGGCTATAGTGCAATCATAACACTGACACTCTAGCAAAGGTGGCGAGGCGGAACTTGGGCTTAAATAGAGTCCAGGCACCACCTACAATTAACGCCAGATGGCCAAAGAATCCGATGTGGGCAAAACGATAACGTCCCGGACGAGAGTAACAAAGAAAGCTTCCAAACAAACGCCATCCTCCACGACCATGACATGAGAGTTTTTAATTATTTCTTTCCTAAGCTCACAATTACTCACAATCCAACCATTGACATTCCAAACTGCAACCAAAATGCTGTGTGCTACACGGGGCCGGATGTCCTAATGGAGGGAGCCAAGTTGTGCTTGGGTCTCTGCCTCCGCCACTGATCATGTCTGGGCCTTCCCGGCAGGTTAAATCAGAACATAGAAAAAAAATGCAGACAATCTATGCACATATGGGCCGATTATTAATGAAAATGTGCGGGACAAAGTAAGAAAAACGCCCACATTTTGGAGAATTCTGCATATATGAAATTCAATCATCAAAGGAATTGAAATGTGTTAATAATGCCATATCTGCCCTATGATTGTAGACACAATTTTGCTCTATTCAGACAAATTTGATGCAGAGGAAAATACGTTTTTTAAGTATTAAATGAAATAAATTAATGCCCACTCACCCTGTACCAGGTTTTCAGTCTGGTACATACACTTCTAAAAGTAAATGAAACTGCAGTGACTCATAAGGCAAGCAGTGCCTGAATTCTCAGTGACTGTACAATCTGTACTGTTCTAGTCTTTGAGTAAGCAGGCTGCTCTGTGAATAGCTGCTTTGCAGAATACCATCAGTTTGGCAAGAGAGCATAACTGAACCAATACTCAGTCACCATTGTCACTGATTTCATTTGGCTTTCATTAACAGTTAAAGAGCCATAGTATACTGACCAGTGTTAAAAACACACCACCTTCATTTCATGGCCAAGATACAAATTTTGTATGTTAATGATGTGTGTGTGTTTTGAAAAACAAACTCAGATATATGTTTATAATAATCAAACTGGACACAGACCAAATGATTTAGGTTTAGATTTCCTGCCTCTAGTTTGGAGTAACCCATGCTTCTAAACAGTACTACAGTGGTGTCTTTGGTGAAAATGGGCTCAAGTTGGGGTTTAACATGCAACTTTTGCAGCTGCTAGGCGACTTGTGACTGTGGATTTGGACACTGGACCCCTTTTACATCACCTTGGTGAGCCATTTGAGTCATTATGAATGATCTTGATTCTTAAATTTACATTGTGGCTGGCAAACTACGGACAGACACGCACTAGACGGATACCTGGAAACTTTCTGTCAATCTACCCGGTGATGGAATAATGACAATGCTGCCACATAGCAAGAGCACAGACACGCATGCGTGCTTGCAACATTCTAAGGGTGTGTTTCTACTCATTTTCATCAAGTTCTTGGCTCATTAGCCATCTCATTCTGATGTTTATCAAATGACTAAGGGTGGCTTTCGCCTTGCCACTTTTTGAAAGACCTGATTTCTTGAACAGTATTGTATTGTATTTTTCCTTGGTGACAAAAATGTAGCTTTTTTGGCCAGAACTGGCATTAAAACATGCCAAAGACATAATTTTGCAATTTGCCATCATGTCAAGATGCTTAATACACTTAAATAACAATAACACATCACAAGCATGCATAATTTGTATTTTGGCCTTGAAATTAGAGCGGTAAATTTTTAATGCTAGCCAGTATGGAAGAGCCCACCAATTGCTACAAATAATTAAGCCTACTATATAATGTCAAAGGAATTAAAGACACCACTACATACACTTTTCAAGAATTATCTGTTATGGCCCCAATCTGTTATTACATTTACAACCCAACAGCAAGGGATGACAGACACAGTTTTAAAAACTTTGATTGTTAATTAAATGTGTTAAAGACTAACACTAACCTACAACTAATGACCAAGATTGATAAGAAAAAAAAACTGAAATATGTACAGTCCTTGTGGGTTTCCTGATGATGTGCTGGGTGAGGAAAATGCTCTTACACAGGCAAAAATCCACTAGAAGCTTCACAGGTCTTAAACAGAATGACAGGTCTGGTCACATGTATCCTTCTTCTTGCAATTTCTCCTACCACTTTACTGTCTCAATTCTCCCCTTTATATGCTCTTTAGCAGACCCCTCCCACCTTTTAGACTTTCTTTTCTTTTCTCTGGGACTTGTTTCAGACATGCCCGAAACATGCCCAAACCTAGCTCCAGTCTGAGCTTAACAAAAAAAAGGTAAATACTTCCATCCAGTGGCCTATATTCACATTACATATCTAACAAATAACTTTAAAGGGGTAAAATTATGCCCATTTCCCAGGTTAATATTTTCATTTTTGTGGTCTATTTACATTCACATTTTTTATGATCAAAATGCACCCAGTTCCAGCTGTACACACTGTGAGTGCAGCACCTCAGGCTCACTCAGCCTGAAATGGGCTGTTTTGGCTCCTGTCCCAGTTGTAATTGGGCAAAAGCAGTTTAGGAAGCAGTGCTCTGTAAAATGAAGGCAATACAAAATTAAGTTGCGATCATACTACTGAGGATTAGTGGTAAAATTCATTTTAATCCGTGATTATTCACTTAGTCTTCCTTTGGTAATCCATTCAAACAAAATCTGCTTTTGCAGTGTCTTCTGGCGTTATGTACAAACCAAACTCTACCCGACCTCCGCTCTACCTGGTTTTGTTCAAAAGCATGCAAAGCCAGCCACTAGACTGGCATTATAAAAATATATAACATCATGACCAGACATTATGAAAAAAAAGGCTGGACTACTAAAGAGGCATTTAAGGCAGTGTTCAGGAGCTGTGTGTCTGTGGGAGAGAATAACTCCCATTGGCTTCGTGACTTTACTGACAGTTTATGTTCACAAAAAGCTGCAAAACATACTCATAGAGAGGGAAGACCCTTTCGAAGAAACAAATAGACAGTAGCTATTAAATAAAGTCTGGGAAGGATGGATTTTCACAATGGCTAGGACTGGCTAAGCGTAAAAACACAGAAATTAATTGAATTATGTAATTTTATTGATTTATTTATTATTTATTTGGCAATTCCACCCAAATCTGGAATGCCCAATCCAAGCACTATGTACAAGCCTTGTTTGTATGCAACCCTTTGTTGCCAGCTCAGGAGAGAGACACAGTTCGCGGCTCTCCCCCGAATCACGTTCCAGTCAGCCCCTGCATTTTAATGCTCATAGGTCAAAACTATCGCAAGTTCAGAACGAGGGCAGAGGATACCTGAACATGGGAAAGTTCAGAATCTCAGTGACGAGTGTCCGGCTTGCCAACAGGAGGCGCTTGAGCAATGAACAAGGCAACTGTTTTTATAAATTTCCCTTTCCGGCAGTCCCTTCCCAATTTGCATCCCTACAGCGCTTTAGCCAATCGTGCGCTGTTCTGAAAAAGCAGCCAATCACTGCTGGTTGGTACGACCGGGGATCAAACCCGCGCCGTGGTAGTCACTACTGCTTCGCAAACGCGGCGCCTTAGCCCTGTGAGCCAATCTCATTTTATATTACAAACATAATTCTGATGGGAGAGCTGAACTTAAGCACTGGTTATAACTGATTCTTTTGCCCCATCGTCACTGAAGTAAAAAATTGGACGTATTTTTCACAGGCCACATATCTTCCAAACATTTCCACAACAAAATGGCATTTTTAAGACCAACACATCAGGAAAAGATGAACTTATTTCAAGATCTGTGTCTCTCAGCAGCGCTCTCGCAGCATCTGGTAAAACAGAAATGCAGTAAGAAATACAACATGGGAAACCTCGAAATAAAAGTTAAAATTGAGATTTTACTTGTGTTTCTTTGCTCATATATTACCATCATTGATATTTAATTGTTTTCAGAGGGAAAAGGGAATATTATTAGATTGCTATGATCTTATGCTGGATTGATATCAGATGTAACACCAGCAGATAAAAACGAGTGACAAAAGAAGGCTCGAACGTTAAATGTGTATCGTGTCTTCTTTGTCCATTATTAATGCGCATTTAAAATGCTGAAACTTTGTGCAGTTATACACTGTTAAAAAAAAGCAGTGCACAACTGAAAAAAGTTTGTGTCCAGGCTGCTCCAAGTGAACTGAATTTAAGATTATAAGTTATATATTACCACAATTTATCATCTCAAGTTCAATGAGCTTAAAATTTTAAGGCAGCTTTTTTTCATTTGAGACTTTTTTTAATTACAGTGTAGGTTGTAATATCAGGGACACGTTATCCATACTGCCTTTTTCAAGGGATATAGATGGGTACAAAATAAATTAGCAATAGTCAGAATGAGGATCAGCACCTCCAAATCTGAGGCCATGGTTCTCTCCTGGAAAAAGATGGATTGTCGTGAGATTGACGGACGGATCGCTGCAGCGTCTGCAGTGAAGCAGGCATTGTACCGGTCCGTTGTGGTGTAGAAGGAGCTGAGCATAAAAGCAAAGCTCTCGATTTACTGGTCAATCTACGTTCCAATCCTCACCTATGGTCACGAGCCTTGGGTAGTGACCAAAAGAATAAGATCGCGAATACAAGCGGTCGAAATGAGGTTTCTCAGTACGGTGGCTGGGCTGACCCTAGAGATAGGGTGAGGAGCTTGGACATCCGGGAGCGGCTCAGAGTAGAACCGCTGCTCTTCGCGTCAAGAGGAGTCAGTTGAGGTGGTTCGGGCATCTAGTCTGGATGCCTCCTGGACGCCTCCCTTTAGAGGTTTTCCAGGCATGTCCAACTGGCAGGACGCCCCGAGGCAGATCCCAGACTCGCTGGAGGGATTATATCTCCTGGCTGGCCTGGGAACAGCTTGGGGTCCCCCAGGTAGAGTTGGAGGAAGTGGCTGGGGGGGCAGGTGCCTCGGCTTCTCTACTCGGTCTGTTACCCCTGCGACCTGGCCCCGGATAAGCAGAAGAAAATGGAGGGATGGATGGATGTTTTATACCAGCTGCATAGGCTTGAATTAACTTGCTGGTGTTGTTTTGCAATGCCAGTTACATAAAAAATACATTAAAGCCTCTGTAAACATAAGTTTACAAAAACCTTTGAATTGCATTATTTAGGGTTGTACGTGCATACAAGTGCTGGTCAACAAATTAGAATAATTTGAAATAGCGCAATCGTTAAATTTTCTTGATGCATTTTTTGTGCAGAAAGCAAATCAGGTGTTCACTGCGCCTGTCCTACTTGTTAGAGTATTCACAGAACTCGCTACCTGTAAAAAATTTGCTCAGCGGAGCTTTCCAAAAGGCCCATTTAGGCCATTTAACTGTGACAATGTTGTTTTATTGAATTATAATTATTGAGAAACCGTTTCACTGAATTAAAATAATTTTTATTATAATTAGAATCATCACTTTCTCAGTATTTTGTGGCTGTCCCCTTGGCTTGTATGACTGCCTGAAGTCTCCGCGGCATCGATTTGACCAGCTTGGTATTTCAAGACGCGAAATGCAGTGGCCGGAACGAAAGGAAGCACAGCAAGATGATGAACACAGACAAAACAAGAGAGAGGGGCTTGCACTTCCAAAGGACATAAATCTCGCCCGAGTAATAATAAGGAAGCAACGCGAGCTAGACAGAACGAAATAAAGGAAAAATCTCGGAAGCTAAGATAAAAAGATTAAGCACCCAGACAATGCACAGACAGAGGAAGACAGAGGGAGAAGAGAGAGATATTTTCCCTTAACACTTTCCTCCTTTGCAACTAAAACCTAACCAACTTTCTAGCTAGAGAACTTACTGGCTATAGTGCAATCATAACACTGACACTCTAGCAAAGGTGGCGAGGCGGAACTTGGGCTTAAATAGAGTCCAGGCACCACCTACAATTAACGCCAGATGGCCAAAGAATCTGATGTGGGCAAAACGATAACGTCCCGGACGAGAGTAACAAAGAAAGCTTCCAAACAAACGCCATCCTACACGACCATGACATGAGAGTTTTTAATTATTTCTTTCCTAAGCTCACAATTACTCACAATCCAACCATTGACATTCCAAACTGCAAACAAAATGCTGTGTGCTACACGGGGCCGGATGTCCTAATGGAGGGAGCCAAGTTGTGCTTGGGTCTCTGCCTCCGCCACTGATCATGTCTGGGCCTTCCCGGCAGGTTAAATCAGAACATAGAAAAAAAATGCAGACAATCTATGCACATATGGGCCGATTATTAATGAAAATGTGTGGGACAAAATAAGAAAAAAACGCCCACATTTTGGAGCATTCTGCATATATGAAATTCAATCATCAAAGGAATTGAAATGTGTTAATAATGCCATATCTGCCCTATGATTGTAGACACAATTTTGCTCTATTCAGACAAATTTGATGCAGAGGAAAATACGTTTTTTAAGTATTAAATGAAATAAATTAATGCCCACTCACCCTGTACCAGGTTTTCAGTCTGGTACATACACTTCTAAAAGTAAATGAAACTGCAGTGACTCATAAGGCAAGCAGTGCCTGAATTCTCAGTGACTGTACAATCTGTACTGTTCTAGTCTATGAGTAAGCAGGCTGCTCTGTGAATAGCTGCTTTGCAGAATACCATCAGTTTGGCAAGAGAGCATAACTGAACCAATACTCAGTCACCATTGTCACTGATTTCATTTGGCTTTCATTAACAGTTAAAGAGCCATAGTATACTGACCAGTATTAAAAACACACCACCTTCATTCCATGGCCAAGATACAAATTATGTATGTTAATGATGTGTGCGTGTTTTAAAAAACAAAGTCATATTTATGTTTATAATAATCAAACTGGACACAGACCAAATGATTTAGGTTTAGATTTCCTGCCTCTAGTTTGGAGTAACCCATGCTTCTAAATAGTACCACAGTGGTGTCTTTGGTGAAAATGGGCTCAAGTTGGGGTTTAACATGCAACTTTTGCAGCTGCTAGGCGACTTGTGACTGTGGATTTGGACACTGGACCCCTTTTACATCACCTTGGTGAGCCATTTGAGTCAATATGAATGATCTTGATTCTTGAATTTACATTGTGGCTGGCAAACTACGGACAGACAGGCACTAGACGGATACCTGGAAACTTTCAGTCAATCTACCCGGTGATGGAATAATGACAATGCTGCCACATAGCAAGAGCACAGACACGCATGCGTGCTTGCAACATTCTAAGGGTGTGTTTCTACTCATTTTCATCAAGTTCTTGGCTCATTAGCCATCTCATTCTGATGTTTATCAAATGACTAAAGGTGGCTTTCTCCTTGCCACTTTTTGAAAGACTCGATTTCTTGAACAGTATTGTATTGTTTTTTTCCTTGGTGACAAAAATGTAGCTTTTTGCTTTTTTGGCCAGAACTGGCGCTAAAACGTGCCAAAGACATAATTTTGCAATTTGCCATCATGTCAAGATGCTTAATACACTTTGATAACAATAACACATCCAAGCATTCATAATTTGTATTTTGGCCTTGAAATTAGAGCAGTAAGTTTTTAATGCTAGCCAGTATGGAAGAGCCCACCAATTGCTACAAATAATTAAGCCTACTAAATAATGTCAAAGGAATAAGAGACACCACTACATACACTTTTCAAGAATTATCTAACAAATAGCTTTAAAGGGGTAAAATTATGCCCATTTCCCAGGTTAATATTTTAATTTTTGTGGTCTATTTACAAACATTCACATTTTTTATGATCAAAAAGCACCCAGTTCCAGCTGTACACACTGTGAGTGCAGCACCTCAGGCTCACTCAGCCTGAAATGGGCTGTTTTGGCTCCTGTCCCAGTTGTAATTGGGCAAAAGCAGTTCTGGAAGCAGTGCTCTGTAAAACGAAGGCAATACAAAATTAAGTTGCGATCATACTACTGAGGATTAGTGGTAAAATTCATTTGAATCCTTGATTATTCACTTAGTCTTCCTTTGGAAATCCATTCAAACGAAATCTGCCTTTGCAGTGTCTTCTGGCGTTATGTACAAACCAAACTCTACCCGACCTCCGCTCTACCTAGTTTTGTTCAACAGCATGCAAAGCCAGCCACTAGACTGGCATTATAAAAATATATAACATCATGACCAGACATTATGAAAAAAAAGGCTGGACTACTAAAGAGGCATTTAAGGCAGTGTTCAGGAGCTGTCTGTCTGTGGGAGAGAATAACTCCCTTTGGCTGCGTGACTTTACGACAGTTTATGTTCACAAAAAGCTGCAAAACATACTCATGGAGAGGGGTGACCCTTTCAAAGAAACAAATAGACAGTAGCTATTAAATAAAGTCTGGGAGGGATGGATTTTCACAATGGCCAGGACTGGCTCAGCGTAAAAACACAGAAATTAATTGAATTATGTAATTTTATTGATTTATTTATTATTTATTTAATGCAATTCCACCCAAATCTGGAATGCCCAATCCAAGCACTATGTACAAGCCTCATTTGTATGCAACCCTTTGTTGCCAGCTCAGGAGAGAGACACAGTTCGCGGCTCTCCCCCGAATCACGTTCCAGTCAGCCCCTGCATTTTAATGCTCATAGGTCATAACTATCGCAAGTTCAGAACGAGGGCAGAGGATCCCTGAACATGGGAAAGTTTAGAATCTCAGTGACGAGTGTCCGGCTTGCCAACAGGAGGCGCTTGAGCAATGAACAAGGCAACTGTTTTTATAAATTTCCCTTCCCGGCAGTCCCTTCCCAATTTGCATCCCTACAGCGCTTTAGCCAATCGTGCGCTGTTCTGAAAAAGCAGCCAATCACTGCTGGTTGGTACGATTGGGGATCAAACCCGCGCCGTGGTAGTCATTACTACTTCACAAACGCGGCGCCTTAGCCCAGTGAGCCAATCTCATTTTATATTGCAATATATCTTTTGCCCCATAGTCACTGAAGTAAAAAGTTGTACGTATTTTTCACAGGCCACATATCTTCCAAACATTTCCACAACAAAATGGCATTTTTAAGACCAACAGATCAGGAAAAAATTAAATTATTTCAAGATCTGTGTCTCTCAGCAGCGCTCTCGCAGCATCTGGTAAAACAGAAATGCAGTACGAAATACAGGATGGGAAACCTCGAAATAAAAGTTAAAATTGAGATTTTACTTGTGTTTCTCTGCTCAGTCATACCACCATCATTGATATTTAATTGTTTTCAGAGGGAAAAGGGAATATTATTAGATTGCTATGATCTTATGCTGGATTGATATCAGATGTTACACCAGCAGATAAAAACGAGTGAAAAAAGAAGGCTCGAACGTTAAATGTGTATCGTGTCTTCTTTGTCCATTAGTAATGCGCATTAAAAATGCTGAAACTTTGTGCAGCTATACACTGTTAAAAATAAGCTGTCACAACTGAAAAAAGTTAGTGTCCAGGCTGCTCCAAGTGAACTGAATTTAAGATTATAAATTGAATATTACCACAACTTATCATCTCAAGTTCAATGAGCTTAAAATTTTAAGGCAGCTTTTTTTCAGTTGAGCCTTTTTAAAATTACAGTGTAGGTTGTAATATCAGGGACACGTTAACCATACTGCCTTTTTCAAGGGATATAGATGGATACAAAATAAATTAGCAATAGTCAGAATAAGGATCAGCACCTCCAAGTCTGAGGCCAAGGTTCTCTCCTGGATTGTCCTCTTCAGTTTGGGGGTCAGTTGTTACCCCAAGTGAAGGAGTTCAAGTATCTTGGGGTCTTGTTCACGAGTGAGGGTAGAACAGAGCGTGAGATTGACAGACGGATCGCTGCAGCGTCTGCAGTGAAGCAGGCATTGTACCGGTCCGTTGTGGTGTAGAAGGAGCTGAGCATAAAAGCAAAGCTCTCAATTTACTGGTCAATCTACGTTCCAATCCTCACCTATGGTCATGAGCTTTGGGTAGTGACCAAAAGAATAAGATCGCGAATACAAGCGGTCGAAATGAGCTTTTTCCGTACGGTGGCTGGGCTGACCCTAGAGATAGGGTGAGGAGCTTGGACATCCGGGAGCGGCTCAGAGTAGAACCGCTGCTCTTCCGCGTCAAGAGGAGTCAGTTGAGGTGGTTCGGGCATCTAGTCCAGATTCCTCCTGGATGCCTCCCTTTAGAGGTTTTCCAGGCATGTCCAACTGGCAGGACGACCCCCGAGGCAGATCCCAGACTCACTGGAGGGATTGTATCTCCTGGCTGGCCTGGGAACAGCTTGGGGTCCCCCAGGTAGAGTTGGTGGAAGTGGCTGGGGAGGCGGGTGCCTGGACTTCTCTACTCGGTCTGTTACCCCTGCGACCTGGCCCCGGATAAGCAGAAGAAAATGGAGGGATGGATGGATGTTTTATACCAGCTGCATAGGCTTGAATTAACTTGCTGGTGTTGTTTTGCAATGCCAGTTACATAAAAAATACATTAAAGCCTCTGTAAACACAAGTCCACAAAAACCTTTGAATTACATTATTTAGGGTTGTACGTGCATAATAGTAAGCATACTAAAATATTAGAAATTATGTTCAATTCATATCCGAGATTTTGTCATTGCATTTTTCACACATATCTTACTGCGGTTGAATTGGGCATGATTTACTTAGTGGGTTATTATCTAATAAGCCAAACCAATTAAAAAAAACTCTGTCATTTGTCCCACCCCTAACTGAAATTATAAATGCTCTCTGCTCTGCCCAGGTTAGCTTCTTTTGAGCCCGAGAAATATAATCCCGAAGTAGCTTGTCTTGCGATTGATTACCCTACTACATTTTGGTTCCATTTACCTATCTGTCCCCCGCTATTTCCCCTATCATGAATGTTTGTCTTAGCTCCATTCAAAACGCACCAGTAAATGATTTTCTCAATGGGACGTGTGCTCGTGGAATGTACTTCCTCTCTGGCTCGAATGTCTTATGCCGCGTTCAAACCAGCTTGAGAAAATGGTGTTTCTCAGAACACAAGCGGTGACTTGAGCTCAAATCACGTTACAACATGTGATCACAAGCAGTGAACTGGTGTATAATTCAGCCGATCAATCTTCACCACTCGTGAGCAAAACGAGGCCAGACGAACACATTGTGAGCTAAACAGAAAAGTATGTTTATTTTCATGTTTGCTTTATCAATTACTTTAAGGAGCAACTTACTATGAACCTTTACATCCCAGAGTTTGTTGTATATCCATATCACACTGTTTCTGTCGTTTGGTCATTGGGAAGTTAACGTAATATTTTGATTGAAGTAGCCTAGTGCAGACGTTAGCTGCTGCCTTATAGCTAACTGGCTCATGATAGGCATAAAGTTGATTCATAATGGTTAGCCTAGCACTGTCAACTCAGTTTCTGGAGATAGCGATCGAAGTTTGATGAGCATATATGAGCTATTTCATGTTAAAACATGGTTTCTGTATGAACAGAGAATCGGGCTCATTGAGTACTTTGGTTATAAGACAACAAGATAATCTGACAAGAATGTATAATTTGAAGCACTATTTATGCTTATTTATGATGAATTAGTGCAAAAAAATGTTTGCTCGCGCGCTTTGCCTGCTCGCGTTGTTTGTGCCCCAGTACAGTATTAGGTCTAGTGACACCTCTGGTCTGGACTCTGGTGGCCGGTCCATGAGTTAAATTGAAGTCTAATGGTCCTGGAACAACTCTTTCACAACTTGAGCCCAGTGAATCCTGGTATGTGCCCTTGCCATCAGGAAAAAAAAAAATCCATTGATGGAAAAACCTGGTCATTCAGTTATTCAGGTACTCATTTTTTGGAGCATATTGCTGCTGAACCTAGACCTGACCCTCTGAAGCTACCCCAGATCACTACACTGCCCCCATAGGCTTGTATGGTTGGCATTAGGCAAGATGGGTACATCACTTCATCCACCTCTCATCTCACCCCGATGCACCCATCACTCTGGAACGGGGGAAATCCGGACTCAATTGACCACATGACCTTTTTAGATTGCATTACAGTTTATGCTCACCAGCAAATTGACGCCTTTTATTCCAATTGGCTTCACTGATAAATGTTTTTCTACATTACGAGGGTGTGATTGTTGAGGATATTGATGGTGAGGTAGTAGTAGAGCAGCATGAGTTGATTGCCTGAACTTGCTCACAGGCATCGGCTCATTTTCACAAAAAAAGTGGTGTTGTTCAACGTCATATTTGACAACATCATCAGCTGTGTTAATATTTTTATTCTCAAGCAGGCACAATGGTCATAAAGTAAGATGTCTGTAACATTAGCAAAAAAACATTACCGTCACTGTGTTGATGGTGATTTTCTTAAAATTCCTAGTGAGAACCACTCCTGGAGGGGGCAAAATTCCATGTCAAAGTTTTACTGCGTCTATCTCCAATAGAAATGAGTGTAGGTTTGACGCAGGCAATACCAAGAATCTTTAAAGTGAGAAAATAAAAATGATCACACTGTTAAATTTAAGTGAGGAAAGCAAGGCGAGATTTGTGAAATCAAGTCATTTCGGCACTTGGCCTCGAGTCATTTTCAGTAGCGGCTCTAGCGGCTCTGGAATGAAAGGGCGCAGACACGTCCCTTTATGACTATTAGTCCTGGGTTGTTCGCAATCATTTTCCTTTACTGACGCGTTTTCCAATTATCATACTAGGCAACCTAAGACACGGTCTCTCAATATGTGATGAAACAGCGATGAAATCATGGGCTTAATTCAGCTCAGTGGCGGAACCTGAACTGAGAATTGTGAGAAAACATCCATTTAAAACAGTTATTAGTCCTGACCTGTTCTGTCATTTTCATGAGTAACCGAAGGTTCGCTCTGAGAGCACTCCGCAGTTAACAGCTGCTGCTTGTTCTCCCCGATTATGTAAGAAGACAATCATTCATCTGGACGCTTATTTGCTGTATTTAAATCGTTAGTCAAACTTGCATAGGCTACCTGTCGCCTCTCACGCAAACAGCTTGAGCAGCATTTTGAGCTGGGAAATGACCTCAATATTCCATGCCAGAATGTACACAATATTGCAGATGTCATCTCCATAACCGTAACTGGGCGACTGCCACGCTTTGGTCTGCAGCAGACGATATTCTCACCCATTTGGGACATACATACAGGACCAGTTCTCGCCAATGTCCCGCTCAATAAATGCACTATAAAAAAAAAAATTTTGATGATAAATCGATAATGTAATGTAAGAAGAAAATGGGAAAATAAATTTTTTAAATATACACCGGTCGTAAGGTATGCGTGGAGCGTGATGATGTGACCACCCCCTCCCTTGTCAACACTACATACTTTGAGATATTGACATTGGAAGTAAATAGTCATGCACTGCGTCAGTAGGTAGGTGGCCCGTATTTCCTCTTTAAACACTGTTCTTCCTCTAACTCTGTGCACTCTAGAACTCCCTAACCAGAGCCGTTGGATTGTCATAGGCTGTTTGTGTAATCCCTGTCTGCGTTTTGGCTTTCGCCAATTTCATGTGGTTAGGAACTACCTCTTGTTTATTCCTTTGTTAATTAGTCTGATCCAGCTCACCTGTTCCCTATTATAGCATGTGACTTCCTGTCCACGTATTTAAGCAGTCAGATCAGACCTGTGAAATATTTAGCAAATATTACTTCATTCAAAATTAAAGAAATCCCTCAAAGCGATATATCTCTTTGCAACCAGTAAAAAATCTCAAATACAGTACCAGTCAAAAGTTTGGACACACTTTGCTAATGTCACAGCTCTCTGTACAGAAATTTATACGACTTATAGATCTCAAATGCAATCTGGTAAAAGGTACATAGTCAGAAGTTAAAAGAGAATAATTTAATTGTTTGAATATAATGCAAAATTTTGAAATTCTCATAGAAGCCATATTTTGTTAAGTAAACAAACAAACTACTCCCATGATCCATCGGCTGAGTTAAAGTCGAGCTGTTTTGACACTTATTGGGCTAAAAGGTCAATGAAAAGCGAGCAGCAAGTGCAGCACATCTTTGGGAACTTTGATGGCCACTCAGCTGCAAACTCATTCGGCTGGCCTAGTAAAAAAAAACTATGACAACAAATGCTGTTTAGTTTGATGGATTTAAGAATTAGGTCTTTGCAAAATAAAGGGAGCTTATTTCTTTATTTAACATATATTGTAAGAAAAAAGTGGGTATGTCCAAACTTTTGACCGATATTGTATATGCTTGCGGCAATAAATCAAGGAAGAAACTTTTGTTCATTTTTCAAACACATTTCCCAAATATACCCCAGAAAAAAAATGGCGCTTTTTTGGGACAGATTAGCACCCCTTCCCAGCAAAAGATTACGACGGAATTATTCAGTGGACAGTGATGCGATTAGTACCTCCCTTGGGGGAAGCTTTTATATTATCTTTTGTACCTTTTCTGTTGAATGCGGATGACTGCACCTGGTCATAACAATTCTTTTTCTGTATGTACCAAGAAATCAGTCAAATTAGCTGGAAGGTAAAAGCCTTTCGACAAGTGCAGCAGTGATTACAGCACTGCCAGCAGCACATATAATGGCCAAGCCACTGCATTTAAAGTGTAGTTCTTGGCATCAGTATGACAACATAAGAGCATGCTTGCTCTGGTCGGAAGGGTGGGTGTTTTAAATCACAAGTACATTTTGTGCTGAAGCCAAGGGGTGACTTGAGTGAAATATAATCAACCCCAGTTCCAAAAAAGTTGGAACGTGAGGGAAAATGCTTATGGAATCCAAAAGGAGTGATTTAATGTCTTTTTCACCATCTGCCATATTGAAAACACTATGACATTACATTTTTTGATGCTTTACCTAGTGAATTTAATTGTTTGTTGAAAATATAAACTATTGACTGCGGTTAAATCCCAGATAAACGCGTCTCAGTCACCCCTAAATTACACCAGATGCATGTTCGGTCTGTGTCTGCTCCGCTAGGGCACTGGAGCTCAGAGGTGTCATTTCAGTCACTCTGTGTGATTACACTGGTTCCGCAGCTTTGCATTTCTCCTCTGTCGTAGCTCCCACTAGCCAGAGCCCTCTGCAGCAGATACACAAGGCTTCCATTTTTGCTGGAGGTCGGCATACAAAGCAACAATTCAGTGCAGAGCAGATCAATCGGGACTCAGGCAAAACATAAAACATTTGGGTAACTTTTAGAATAAAGTACTCCGTGTTGACGCCAGATCATATTGTCGGTTAGGAAAGCAACAGAAGTGATAAACTATGTAAACTTCATCGACTGAGGAATTTCCAAAGAAATGACAAACCCAACACAAACAGGAAATTAAAAGCATTTATTTATACATAGACTGCTTATCCATGGTAGAAGCACAAAATCTTGAACAAGAGACAAATCCATGCAAGTCAGACATTCTTCAACTCCTTTATTGGAGAACAGAACCTTTTGCCAGTTTGTGGTTGCGTTTAATACCACATATATCATGTTATCTCTCATGACCAGGCATGATTTTGTAATTACCGTGTGATCTCGCCTGTTTCACTCCTCTGGCCATCCAGCCCTGCTGCCCTGTAAAAACACTGTTGGTGGGTGCTGACGGAGGACAAAACACCAAGCAAACACGCAGTGGAGCAGAGGCAGACTGAAAAAGGGTTTGATGCCATCTTGGGGTTAGATGTGCACAGATAGACATCCCGCAGAGACGCATCCTAGACAGACATGACCCATAGGTCCCATGGCCTTGATAATTAGCCTCTCTCGTAGGCCTATTTCAGTGCTGTACGCATAGGCATAGATTTCGGTAGGAATGGTCAAGACATGTCCCGACCACCTTTCAGATGTAGTAAATTTATCCCCAGCCAACTTTGGATCAGTGAGGAAAATGAAAGAGACACAGAATCGTAAATCTCACAATTCACTCCAGTGTAATTTTTAAGGATCTGAGGAGGGTAAACACTGGTGTAATGTGAATATAGGCCACTGGATGGCAGTATTTACCTTTTTTTTTATTCAGCTCAGACTGGAGCTATGTTTAGACATGTCCTGGACATGTCTGGGGCAAGTCCCTGAAAAGTAAAAAAAAGAGGTCTAAATGTGGGTGGGGTCTGCAAGAAATTGCAAGAAGAAGGATACGTGTGACCAGACCTGTCATTTCTGTTCAGGACCTGTGAAGTTTCTTTTGTGGATTTTTGCCTGTGTTTGAGCTTTTTTTTCCCTCACCCAGCACATCACCAGGAAACTGTAAATATTTCTGTTTTTTTTTATTCAATCTTGGTCATTTAGTTGTAGGTTATTGTTAGTTATTGTCTTTGTTCATTAAATTTGTTTAAGTTTTAAAATTGTGTCTGTTTCCCTTGCTGTTGCTGTTGTGGTTGTGTAGTAAATTGTAATAACAAATTGGGGCCATAACAAATTGGGGGCTCGTCCGGGATAGACCATTTTGTGAGTAATTTATTGAAAATCTAACATTTCAAATTGTAAAATTGATTTTTTTAATTGAATACATATATATTGACAACAGCAATGGATGATTTCTTGGCATCACCAACCGTAGGGGTTTTGAAGTCTTTTAAAAAGACAGAACTGTTGGAAATATGCAGACATTTGGAGCTGACAGAGGTAAAACCAGCCATGCGAAAAGCAAGACTGGCTAGAGAGATAGTTGAATATTACATTGATGAAAATGTGTTTGCACCAGGAGATCTGGAACAGTTTCCAGTGGAAAATCCAAATATAGAAATGGAACTTCAATTAAAAATGCTAGAGATTGAAAGGGAGGAAAGAGAAAAAGAAAGGGAGGAAAAAGAGAAACAAAGAGAATTTGAGAGGGAAGAAAAAGAAAAACAAAGAGAATTTGAGAGAGAGAAAGAGGAAAGAGCAGAAAGAGAGAGACAGAGACAGAGAGATTTTGAATTAGAGAAATTCGATAGAGAAGAAAGACTCCAAATGGAGCAACTAAAAATTAAAATTGAAACTAAAAATAAATTTTGTGCCAGTCAGGAGGTAAAACTGGTGCCTCCATTTTCGGAAAAGGATGTTGACAACTATTTCCAGTGTTTTGAAAAGGTAGCAAAGAGTTGCCAGTGGCCAAAGGAACACTGGCCTCTGATGTTGCAAATTGTCCTCAAGGGTAAAGCTCAACAAGCCTATTCGGCTTTGTCTGCAGATGATTCCTCTGATTATGACGTTGTCAAAAAGGTTATTTTGAGAGCTTATGAGTTGGTTCCAGAGGCTTACCGACAGAAATTCAGAGGTCTGAAGAAATCTGAAAATCAGACTTATGTTGAATTTGCTAATGAAAAGCAGGTTTGCTTTGAGCGCTGGTGTACTTCTATGGAGGTCAAGGATGATTTCAACTCACTAAAAGAGATGGTGTTAGTTGAAGAATTCAAGAACTGTGTTAAAGATGATGTTAAGACCTACCTTAATGAGAAGCAAGCACTGAATTTGCAATCAGCTGCCAAATTTGCAGATGAATATGTTCTCACACATAAGTCCAAATTTCAGTCTAGCAGTAATAATAGATGGTCCCAATTTCAGAAAAAGGGTTATGGTGATACCCAAGATTCCTCACCCAAAGACAAATCTGGTGATGGTGCTCAGAAATCCAGTTACAGGTCTGATGAAAGTGTGAAAGCTGACAGTGACAAAAGTGGTCTAGTTTGCAGTTATTGCAAGAAATCTGGTCATGTTACAACTAACTGTTGGTTCCTTAAAGCTAAGAAAGAAAAAGAAAAGGATACCAAACCAAATGCCTTTGTGAAAACAAGGTTAGAAACCCCTGTAGTAGAAAACCGATCTGCTAAATTGCCTGCTTCTTGTAGGGCGAAAAAGCCTAATACAGCTGACTTCGTGAGGGAGGAATTTCTTCCATTTGTGTCAGAGGGATTTGTGGCTCTGAATGAGCATACTACTCCTGTCCCCGTATATATCCTAAGGGATACCGGAGCTTCTCAGTCACTTTTGTTGATGGACTCCTTGGAGTTACGTGATGAGACCACTTCAGGGGATTTCATACTTGCACAAGGTATTGAAGGGAGGACTGTATCTGTACCCCTGCGCTCTATATTCTTGAAGTCAGATTTAGTTACAGGACAGGTAAAGGTGGGACTTATGTCAAGTCTACCTATAAAGGGTGTTTCTCTGTTGCTAGGCAATGACCTGGCTGGGGGCAAAGTAGTTCCCCCTGTACATCTTACTTCACAGCCGAGCACTGAAGATGGGGATGAGGACCCATCTCTGTATCCTTCTTGCGCAGTGACTCGTGCTATGGCCAAGAAGGCTAAAGAAGAAGATGTTGTGGTGCCGTCCAGCACATTGAATAGTCAGGACTCAGGTGGTTCGCCTCATGACTCTGATTGGCCTACGATGGTTTCTCCGTTTGAGGACTTATCAGATACTTTTATCAGTTCTCTATTCAGCCAGCCGGATGGGTCTGGTGATTTTGATGTGTCTGGAGACTTGTCTCTGTCCAGAAAGCGGTTGATTGAGGAGCAAACTAATCATCCTGAAATTTGTGCACTAAAGAGGAGAGCCCTTCCTGATAAAGAAATAGACGCAGTTCCAGTTGGGTATTATCTCAAGGATGGTGTGTTGATGCGGAAGTGGCGCCCTCCTGATATCCCTGCCAATGCAGATTGGGCAGTGGTCAGGCAAATTGTTGTTCCGAAGGTCTACAGGAATGAGATCTTAACAATGGCTCATAGTTTACCTTTAGGAGGTCATCTTGGTGTTAACAAGACTGTTGATAAGATCATGAAACACTTTTTTGGCCTGGGCTTCAGAAAGACGTTTCCAACTTTTGCAAAACCTGTCACACTTGTAAGGTAGTTGGAAAACACCAGTTAGACCCACCTGTAGCTCCATTGCAGCCTATCCCAGCATTTGGAGAGCCCTTCTCTAAGGTCATTGTTGATTGTGTTAGTCCATTACCCAAGACTAGATCTGGAAATCAGTACTTGTTGACAATCATGTGTGCATCTACCAGATTCCCTGAAGCCATACCTCTACGTAACATCAAAGGCAACTGCAATCTCGAAGGCTTTGATAAAGTTCTTCACATTGTTTGGCCTTCCCAGGGAAATTCAGTCAGACCAAGGTAGCAATTTCACTTCAGGATTGTTTCAGCAGGTTGTGTATGAACTTCTTTCTAGTGCCTATCATCCAGAAAGTCAGGGTGCCTTAGAGCGGTTTCATTCCACTCTCAAGACAATGATGAGGACTTATTGTTATGACCATGAGAAAGACTGGGATGAAGGGGTTCATTTGCTGTTGTTTGCAGCTAGAGAAGCAGTGCAGGAGTCTACTGGATTCAGTCCATTTGAGCTAGTGTTTGGCCATGAAGTGAGAGGACCTTTGCTATTATTGAGTGAACAATGGCAAGAGAAAGTCTAACAGACTGATATGCGGCTCTATGTTAGCAAGTTCAAGGAAAGATTGCGTGCAGCTTGTGACCTTGCCAAAGAGAACTTGAAATCAAGTCAGGGAAAAATGAAAACTTGGTATGATCATAAGGCTAGAAGCCGTGAGTTTAAACCAGGAGATAAGGTCCTTGTGTTGTTTCCCTTGCAGTCCAATCCATTGCAGGCAAGATTTCAAGGTCCTTATGAAATTCTGACAAAACTCAATGATTTCAATTACATTGTGAAGACTCCAGATAGGAGAAAACCAAAACAATTGTGTCACATTAACATGCTGAAGCCTTATCATGACAGAAATGCTAGGGTTGCAGCTGTCACGTCAGATTCTCCTATGGCCGAGATTTGTGAAGATGAGGGGGAGTTTCAAGATGATGAACCTAGAATTAAAGTTGCAAAGTGTTGCAAAATCTTGATGTAAAACTCCAGCACTTAGAACCCTCACAGAGAGATCAGTTTAAGAGGTTGATCAAGAAATATGAGGATCTGTTTCCTGATGTTCCAAAAAGAGTTTCTATAGCCTCTCATGATGTAGATGTTGGTGATGCCAAACCAATAAAACAGCATCCGTACCGGATGAATCCTGAAAAGCAAAAGATTGCTGAGAAAGAGGTTGAGTACATGTTAAAACATGATATTATCAGACCCTCCAATCCTTCAGATTGGAGTTCACCCTGTGTGCTAGTTCCAAAACCTGATGGAAGTACTAGATTCTGTACAGATTATCGCAAAGTCAATGCTGTAACTAGAACTGATGTGTTTCCAATACCTAGGATTGATGATTGTATTGATAGAGTAGGGCAAGCAAAGTTTCTGACCAAGATTGATTTACTGAAGGGTTATTGGTGTGTGCCTTTCACTGAGAGGGCCAAGAGCATCTCTGCTTTTGCCACACCATCTGGATTGTACCAGTATGAAGTCCTACCCTTTGGCATGAAAAATGCCCCAGCCACGTTCCAAAGGATGATACAGTCTACAATCACCGGATTGCCACACACCGGTGCGTACATCGATGACCTGATCACATGGAGTGACTCCTGGGAAGAACATCTAAAAGATGTAGAGACGTTGTTCCAGCGCCTGACCCAGGCTAACCTGACTGTTAACCTGAGCAAGAGTGACTTAGGTTGTGCAACTGTCGCCTATCTTGGTTACGGCATAGGCCAGGGTAAGGTGGCACCCATAAATGCTAAAGTCCAAGCCATCATGGACTTTCCAGTTCCTGACAACAAAAAAGCTTTGCGCCGCTTCCTTGGAATGATCGGGTACTACCGCAAGTTCTGCAAGAACTTTGCTGAGATTGCTCTCAGTCTAACTAACCAACTGAAGAAAGGCGTAAAGTTCACTTGGGATGATGCATGCCAGAGAGCCTTCGATTGCCTGAAGTCTCTGCTGTGTCACTTCCCCGTGCTCAAATCTCCTGACTTCAACAAACCGTTCTCCATCGCGGTCGATGCTAGCGACCAAGCTTGTGGATCTGTGCTCCTACAGAGAAGTGACTCTGATGACATTGAGCATCCCGTGGCATACTTCTCCAGGAAGTTCAATCGCCACCAAAGGAACTATTCCACAATAGAGAAGGAACTGTTGGCTCTGGTCCTTTCTTTACAACACTTTGAGGTTTATGTTTGTCCAGGGGAAAAGCCAATGATTGTGTACACTGACCACAATCCGTTAATGTTTTTGAGTGAGATGAAAAACAAGAATCGGAGATTGTTGAATTTGAGTTTGATTTTACAGGAGTTTGACTTGGAAATTAAGCATGTGAAGGGTACAGACAATGTAATTGCTGATTGCTTATCCCGTGTTTGAATATGTATATATATATATCATGTGTTTATTTGAATATTGTATGATATGTATATATAGACAAGTGTTCACTTAACCATTTTGTATTGAAAAGAAAAATTTTGCCTTTGAGTCAAAATTTTTCCCTTTTGGAATAGAGGTGTAATGTGAATATAGGCCACTGGATGGCAGTATTTACCTTTTTTTTTATTCAGCTCAGACTGGAGCTATGTTTAGACATGTCCTGGACATGTCTGGGGCAAGTCCCCGAAAAGTAAAAAAAAGAGGTCTAAATGTGGGTGGGGTCTGCAAAAGAGTATATAAGGAGAAGAATTGAGACAGTAAAGTAGTAGGAGAAATTGCAAGAAGAAGGATACATGTGACCAGACCTGTCATTTCTGTTCAAGACCTGTGAAGTTTCTTTTGTGGATTTTTGCCTGTGTTTGAGCTTTTTTTTTTCCTCACCCAGCACATCACCAGGAAACTGTAAATATTTCTGTTTTTTTTATTCAATCTTGGTCATTTAGTTGTAGGTTATTGTTAGTTATTGTCTTTGTTCATTAAATGTGTTTGAGTTTTTAAAACTGTGTCTGTTTCCCTTGCTGTTGCTGTTGTGGTTGTGTAGTAAATTGTAGTAACCAATTGGGGCCATATCACTGGGAACTTGGAAAACATGGAACTGGACTCGGGAAACACTGGAACAATGAGACAAGGGGGAGAGACGCCAAATGTGGGGATCCAAAAGAATTTATTAAATAAACTAAAAAACTAGAAAGGGGGAAAAACGGGGCACTCTGGCCAACAGAGACACCATGCTACTGCACTGAAAGAGGAAGAACTCTGGAATCAAAATTATGGGAAACACTAGGGGGGACTTGGGGAAACTTGGACAGGACAGGGGCAATACAGGACAGAGGGAGCTCGGGACAGGGGAACTCGGGAGTGGGGAAGCTCGGAACTGGGGGGGTTCTCGGGAGTGGGGAAGCTCGGGAGAGGGGGAGCTCAGGAGTAGGGGGGAGCTCGGGAGTAGGGGGGAGTTCGGGACAACGGAGGCTGGAGACGTCAGGCAGAGGGCAAGCACAGGACGAGAAAGGCACAGCTGGCAGATGGTTGGCTCGGAGAGCACAGCTAGCAGGACAAGGCGCGGCGAGACATCGAGGGGGGGGCAGACTTGGTCGACAGGAACATCTTGGGGCTCAGGAGACATCAGGGGGCACCAGGGGGCTTGAAGACAACAGGCAGGGCGGACAGGACTGGTCAGCACAGCTGGCAGACTGGCACAGCTGGTTGGAGAAGGCTCTGGAAACAGCAGGCGGGGGGCAGACTCAGACAGACTGGAGCAGAAAACGGCAGGCAGGGCAGGCTGGGCTTGGTCATGAGGCTGATGGAGAACACGGAGAAGATTATGGGGACCAGAGGTAACGTGCACAGGGGCAAGGAGTGGTGAGGCGCGGGCAAAGTCAGATCACAATCTGCTTGCAGGCTGGAGACAGATATAGGGCAGGGGCACGGGCAGACACAGGTGCAGAAACTTAATATAATTAACGAGGGGTGGAACATGAGGGAAACCTAATTACATGAAACAAATAAACATTAACACTCAGACAAGGATCACAAGACAATCCCAAAGACGGGATAAATAAACTAAATAAATATTTCACAGTGAATAGAAAGAGACAGGACAGATAAGATAAATGCAGAAGGTTCTGCAGGAAAACACAGCATAGCCAGTGAAAGAAAAGCAAGAGGCGGAGACTAGAACAGGGCGAATGCTGAGAGATCATTAGTCAATTAGTAAGTGCAGCTATACAATGCCGGGTGCTCATTAGTAGGTTAGTGTAATATACAATGTTAGTTTGGTTCGTAAATTCTAGAAAATAACAAACTGTTAGTAAGGGTTAGCAATATAGAAAAGCAAGGGGAAATTAGTAAACGAGAAAGGAAGCAAGGCTGAAACCCAGAATCCATTAAATCACCCGAAATAGTGTCACAATCAATTAAGACAGAAAACTGCTACAAACAATGACGCGACCGGGGAGAAAGCAAAGACAGTACATGGGTAAGACATGGACTGGAATAACACGGGAGAGGAATGAAATGTGAACACTAAGACATGGACTAAAAACCAACATCAAAAATAATAAAAACCTAAAATTGACTAACCAAACACACAGACCCACGGAACACAACAGTAATGCTCGGTTTTGCAGCTTTGCCCAGCTCATGGGTAGTCAGTAGTCCAATAAGAAGTGTTTATCTCGGCTACAGCAGTGCATGCCATGAGACGGGCGCGATCGCGTAGGCGCCTGTAAACAGCCGTCAAGTCGTCCAAATGGGGGCGATTTAACACGCCCGTCAGGCACTTCATGGGTGCACCACTGTTTGATCCAGTCGTTAGCCCATTTGACCACCCGGGTAGACCATGACGATGACGACAATGCATAATCAATTTCTAGCAATTGCAACATTCTCTTAGATCAAGGCAACCAGTGCCAGATGTGAGGAAGCGAACTCATATTCAGTTCGGCATATCCGACCCATCATCATAGCCGTAACTTGCAATCTCGAAGCTCGGTAAAAAAATTGAGAGAGAAAAAAAATTCAACTTCTTCATTATTCAGGTTTAGTTCCAGGTATGTTATGTGTAACCCATGTGAACATGCGATGTTACATTTCACCAAAAATCAATTTCTGTTTGTAAATTATTATTCTTTTCCTCTAATCTATGCATGTATTGTTTTTGGGGAGTTTTCTTTAATCCAGTAGAATTTTTATATTAATGCTGTTTGATCTTTGACATTTTGGCGACATAATTCCCTCTAGCTCTGCATTGGGAAGGTGGATAGCTGTCGATGTAGAATTGTGACATGCAAAGTTGCTGTACTGATATTGATGTGTTGCGTGCAGAATAAAAATCTGTTGGCTGGCAAGAGAGGAGTGGTCTTCGCCTTATTATTCATCACACGCAGCACAACGCTGAACTATAAGACTAGCTATATAAGTATATCAAATCATGTATCCCTTATAAAGAATGACATTACTTTTCGAATTTACTATGTTATTAATGTGTTTTTCAGTATGTGTAAAGTTTTATTACCATAAAAAAATTCTAAGGTTTCTTTACCTCTCATCTCAATATATCTGAACAAAATGGTTTTCTAGAGGCCTCACTTAACATAATGGTTATTTTAAACTTATTACATTTTGGGACTCTGTGAGGATGGATGTATATTAGCTAGGAAGCAGTAGTTTAAGCAAATCTACCTTTTTAAGCTTGTTACTTGTTCTGGTATCCATGGTAACTCACACAGTTGTGAGGTTATCAAAATAAAATACATGTATGGAGAATAGGCTATACTTTTTGCAACATACTAGAGGCAGTTTGCAAGCCAAGGACTGGACAGGACACCAGGGCAGGTGAAGAATGGAGTAAGTTGCTTAGTGTTCCCAGATAGCACTGTTTCCCACACATAGACCATCATGTGGCAGGCCACCACAGAATCAACGGGGATCGCCACAAATTGATTCCACCCCAATGGGATTTTCTATATCGTATTCTCATCTCAGCACACGCCAAAAAAAAAAAAAAAATAGGATGAAAAGAAAAGTACTGGAAGATGCGGAATTTGGGCAATATAAATGCCATGCCCCCGACTGAAGAAAAGGAAAGGCATCGACCAACAAAATGGGAGAATGAAGACAGTAGAGAGTAAGATGAGGTGAGGGAAAATATTGTGGTTAATAATATTTTTTGTCTCCTTCTGCAATGTGCAGCTGTACAACACCTGTGGAAAATTAGATGGCGTTACCTTAGCTAGCCGCAGTACTATCTGGCGAGCGAGGCAATTAACCTGCTCCTGTCCTTTAGTGTGGGACTTCATTTTAGCTGCATGGAGCTTGCTCATCTTTTCCACCTCGACCATTTTGCCAACACAAGACTGTTGGCGACTGGATGTGAGTATTTAGTAAGAACCTAGTCTTTGATGAAGTTCAAATGGACACAGAATAGGAGATTTCATATCATGGCTCCAAGAATGCATTTAATTCAGAAAAACTGAAGTTTTTCGCTTACAACAATTAAATTGGGATGGTCTTAAAAAAAGCCAAAATATGATTCTTATTCAAAAAAATTCCTTGTGTCAAAACTGATCTCTAATTTCTGTGCAAAGATGTTGGATGTTGGGCTACAAAGAAACAAAGCTCGGCATTTCCAAGTCTGAATTGTACAGTTGTTAATTGTATAACTGGCATTAGAATGAAAGTAACATTGAATCACTAGCTAGCAAGCTTGCAAGCCGAAGCTAGCTGATAAATTAACGAATGATTGTAATGTTCACTTATAACACAACATACCATCACATGGAGTAACTTATAATTTGGGAAGAGTATTTTGATTGCTCAATATCATTGAGCTTCATAATAACTGTTCATAAAATGACAGTTTTATAAAAAATCAAGTCAAAAGCATTTGGATATAAAAGAGAAAAAGAAGTTCAAAAATATGGCATGTATGTATGTAATTGGGGCATCTGGCTTAGCGTCATGAAAGGAAAAAAGCATTCATTGGGATACTCTCTGATTATAGAAAAAGCAGTATTTGTGCTCTGATTATTGTAAAAATTTTCCAGCTTGTGCGATATGCCCGCTCACATTACAGATGTGTCCATGCCAACTCTTGCATTAAATCGAGGCCCTGGGTTGTACCCAGTCGTCAGGTACATAATGTCCAGTGAAATTCCCAAAAAGTGCAAAGGTTTATAACCTAAAATACCAACTTATCTGACTGGGATGCTGCCAAGAGTTGATGACAAAAAAAATCTTTTTCCAAGAAATTCAAGGATTGGACTCCACGGGACTGGGAACAAGTCCTTTGGACCGATGAATCCAATCATGGAATTTCCTCATCCAAACGCTGAACTTATGAGTGCCACAGAGTTGGAGGACATTTCAAAAATGACTGTTTAATCCCTTCGGTAAAACATGGAGGTGGTAATATTATTGTTTGGGATTCAGTCTGCTCAAAAGGAGTTGGTGATCTCAAAAAGATTGACAGAATCATGGATCAAAAGAAGTATCACAGCATCCTTGTGAGGCACGCATTGCCACCTGGAAAGAAATTGATTGGTTGAGGTATTTTCTACAAGATAATGACCCTAAACACACTTCCAAGTTGTGCAAGAATCATCTGAGTCAGAAGGAATCATCCGGTGGCATCAAAATTATGACTTGGCCTGATCGAAATTCAGAGCTTAATCCAGTTGAGCAAATCTGGGATTTGCTTGATACCAAGATAAAGAAATCTTTTGAAAACGTGAAAGAATCTCTTTGGAATGAACTTCCAAATGGAGTGGTTTTAGCAAATGAGGGAATAAAAAAATGTGTAAACCTGAGAGATTAAATGCTGTAATTAAAGCAAAGGATCGCCACACGAGATATTGACTTTTACTGTGTAAAATGCATTATTATTTTTGTTTTTATTATATATTGTTATCTCTTTACTTATTTTTACCTATATGATCCATTACATGAAATAAATACTTTAATAGTACTTGGTTTCTGATTTATCTTCATTTTGTTGTGTATAATCATCACTGCACGCTATTGTATCAGATGTAAGAACATCAAATAATGTGGTCTTACTTATACCATTTTCAAAATGGCTGAGACAAATGTTCTTCAGACTTTATTCACATTTTCTATGATGTGCCAACTTTTTTGGAATTGGGGATTTACAATAAATCAGAGATTAGGCATATTTTCAAAATGAATTATCATTACTTATAATTGTGTTTTTATATCTAACAGCATCCATGGACAAAAGTAACAACTGAGGTAATTTTTTTCTGCTTATTTTTGTTCATCATTGAAAAATAATTTTTTACAAGGCAAAGAATTTGTTATTCCCCATCCCTTGAGTCAGCATCATCTTGAATAATCTGAACCAGAGAGGCATATTATTTCACACAAGGCTTCTTGTTTTTTCCAGTTATAATTATGTAACTGTGAAAGTTGGAATCAGTACAAAAGGTCACTGCAGGCCCAGTGCTTCTTTTCAGTAAAAGTCAACTGCTGCTAGAGTAGATTGTTTTCAGTGAGACCCACATGTGACAAATCTCTGCCACTGTTAGCAGGTGTCACCAGCACAAGGATTTCATACAAGTGTGAAATGCATGATGCATTGAAAGCACACGATGCCCTGGACAACAACAAAGCAGTAAACCAGGGCTTTATTTTTTTCTCCCCAATCATTGAATAGCACCCTGAATAAAAATCTAAATCAATGAAGCGCTGTGTATTCTCACTGATGTGACATGACTGCCAGCCTTGTCAACTAAGACTCATGGTAATACCATTGGTTTTTAACAAAATTTGGCCTGTAATACAATATTATTTATAATTCTCTGGCGAAAACATCTTCAGTGTATTGCTAGTACTACTTTCCTATATAGAGAATCTGGGAGGAGAATGGCTCAACTCATTATAGACAGGGCTGGAGTTTGGGGACTGGGGGCATGTGGGCTACGGTGAATGGTTGGGCCCGCTTCATTAAAATTTAAAGCTACAGCGACTTCAAGCAGAATTTTTTAGCTGAACGGCTAACAGCTTCATCATCATGGAGTATAATTATGTCATTTTACAGAACAACATGTAACATCATGGGTTTCCGATTGGCATAAAGTACAAAAATAAGTTTGCCATGCTTTGTGGACCGCAGAAGCACTAAAATGCAACATGCACTGTAAATACTTAAGAGTTAAGGAGAGTGGATATTGATTAAAACCCAAAAACAACATGTTGTGACACAACCACTGATCTAAGGTCAGTGGTAGATAGAATAAATCACTGAGGCTAACTGCAACAGAACACCACAAACATGCCTATGGTCTATATTGAAACCGGTCAAACTGGAAAAAAAACAAGTTATTTCTGAGTTCCAAAAATAAAGGGAGATAAGGGAGAAAAATGTTTGAAAAATTCTGATAAAGAAATCCTGACAGAAATGGAGCAGAAACTTCTGTACCAACTCTGGTGGAGCAGAGTTTGACAATACTCTTAAGGTGACCACTTTGTAAAAGATAAGGCGAAAATTCATATACTACTTTTCTATCTACCCAAAACTGCCAAAAGAAACAAAATACAAAAAATGGGCCACGGTGAAGCAGGCAATACCCCTCAGCCCCGAAGGTCACTGCTGCAAGGTCAAAGGTCAGACTGGGACGAAACCTCGAAAAGGCACAATTACCTCCCATGGGGAGTGCACAAATGCAATACTAGCTGCTACCCGCTACCCGGAGTGAAATTGCCTTTTTTTTGCGTGCATGACCATTTTTCAAAAATCGGGGGAGGTTAAGTCTTTCCTGGTGTCCAAGTGGATATTCACACCAAATTTGGTGAAAATCGGTTGAGAAATATAGGAGAAAAACGTGTACATGCACACAGACAGACAGACGTCAAGCTCAATTATATTTATAGATGAACTTCCTAACCCACGTGGTTACCGAGAAATAGCCCGGACAACGTTTTGAAAGTCATGGCCACTGCTGCAAGGTCAAAGGTCAAACTGGGACGAAACCTTAAAAAGGCACACCTACCCCCCATAGGGAGTCCACATATGCAATATGAACTTCCTAACCCAAGTGGTTACAGAGAAATAGCCCGGGCAAAGTTTTGGAAGTCAAGGTCACTGCTGCAAGGTCAAAGGTCACACTGGGACAAAACCTCAAAAAGACACACCTACCCCCCATGGGGAGTCCACATATGCAATATGAACTACCTAATCCAAGTTGTTACAGAGAAATAGCCCGGACAACATTGGCAGCCGCCCGCCTGCCCGCTCGCCGAAGGGACGACAATACCCCTCGTGCCCGAGTCCACTGAGGGGTAAAAAAAACTACTCAATGGATGATAACTTTGCTGAGAACATAGTTATCTGGCAAGCTGTTATGTTTATTCACTGTGATTCCAGTGGTATTAACATGAACACAGTGCATTGTGATGGGAAACTAGCTGGCTAGGTAGTCTTTAATGGTTTTAGTCAGTGAACGTAACCTTAGTGATTGCTCACGTTACTTTTTTAGTAATGTCAGCTAGCTAGCAAACATAAATGTGGCAGCACATACCATGCCATCTCCCTTGCAAACAAAAGGGATACTCCGCATTTATTGTGCCCTGGAGTCACTAATAATCTAAGGTCTCCCTGATAGATCAATGTGTAAACAGAAAGTGCTGGGGACTAGCACTTACAAAGGGCAGTCCAAATTTTTTCATTACCGGAGTGTTTCAGCGATTCGGCATCAGCCAACCTTTGTGGTTGTTGGGCTGTTGCCCCTGTTATTAGCTGCTGGTTCAAACGTGCTTATTATGAGAGATTGAGGTCACAATTTGTGGAAAGTGACAGTATAGCTAGGTTTGTCAGGATATTTGGGCCAGTGGTCATGCTTTCCGACCTGCGGTTCAAAAATTTTAACTATCACAATAAGCATTTAGCAAGAACATTTGCTTTCCTTCATCAAAAATGGATTGCGTCCTTTGCTTTCTATGATCGAAGTGGCTAGAGGTACGCCCATCTGTATTTGTATAGCTCGGTCTAAATATACACGATTATGTAACTTTCACTCATTGGCTAAGGTACGGCAGGAATCTCACGCTGTCCTTGATCATTGGTCCTTGTTTAAAAGGAACCCTAACCCCTAGCCCTTAACCCAAAACCTAACCCTAAGTGTCAAATAAGGTTGCCAAAAGCCTCGTTTTTCGTCATATATCGACATTTGGATGAGTCAGGATGAGAAAACGCTGTGTACTGCATGTCTCACTATCGGAGATATTAATTTTGTGATATGAAAAAGATGAAGGCGCGACTTGAAGGAAATATGCCTTTGCAATTAAACCAAACATTCGACACATTTGAACAGCTGAAACAACACTATAGGGTTAGGGTTATAGCTCAGGTTAGGGTTAGGCTATATTTATACTGCCTCAAACTCATTGCTGCTCTGTTTTTTAAGCTTGAGGACTACGGCTATCCATACCCTTAGCCACAACCTTTAATGATACACAGACGTTCATCTAAATCCGTAACATAGTTAACATTATTCCACTTCAGCCATTTGAAATTCACGCTCAATTGCTTCCAGCTCTCCATCTGAAATTTGTGAGTAACTGAAGTCAAATAATTGCAAATGAGACCTCCCCTGTTAGGGGCACTATAAGAAGTTCCTCTATTTCAGTGAGTGAATGAATCAATGACAATGCATGCTGGAAACATGCCACTGCGTGCAATGCCTGTTGTGAAGCTCTTTCGCGGGGCCCTCTCTCTTGTCTACTATACAGAACATTCACATAAGCAAACGAGCACAGATTATTCACAAATTCAGTCTGGTCAGCACCGGTCCCTGAAGGGAGCCTCTCATTCATGGCTTGAGCTCAGGTTAGCCCTATTGTAAGTCTGGCCCTGATTATAGACATTTTAATCATATTTATTTGTCCTGAATTTACCTTTTTCTACTGATCTGTGCATTCATTGGCGAAATTCAGTTGAACTTATTCTTATCATGGAACATGGAATTTGCAGTAACTGATTACTGCACATTATAATTTTATATCAGTGCAACACAAAATTTTGTCTTTTCATTGTTTTGAGTTAGTAGCCTTTTCTTAATTAAGATAGCTGTCACTGGGAGGCAGTAGCAGATCTAGGATTTTTCTAACTAAGGGGCCATCAAGGGGCCATATTTCTCACAGAGGGGCCATATATTTGTCCAACATTCATGCACACAGTCACATTTATGATAAGGTATGTATATATATCTCATCAGACATACCTTTATCAAACAATTTAAGTAAAAAAAGTATAGACAGTGCAACGCATTTTCAATTTTACATTTGAACATGAGCAACTCCAACAGAAATGCAATAATAGTCAAAAACATTAAGCTGACACCACGTTATCTAACCATCAGACCATAACTATTTAATTAAAAATTAAGAAAAGGACTTGAAACCTTGAAATATTAAGGTGAGCTCAGGTAGAGATGAGGTGCGAGAATTCAAGTATTCAGGATACTGAAATTATCCTTCACACAGCAGTGTCCAAATTAATTCACTAAACTCATAACCTAACGTAACATAACATAACATGAGTGGCGAGAACAGGCTATTCAGCCCAACTAGGCTCGCCAGTTTCTTTTAACTATTGTGAATATATCACTTCAGATACTCAATGTTTCAATGGTACCCAGCTTTAAGTCAAGCCTGCTCTTGAAAATTGCTCAGGTTTCTGCCTCAACAATATCAACAGGCAAGCTGTTCCATATTGAAATTACTTGTTGGGTGAAAAAATATTACCTAATATCAATGCTAAATTTACCCTTGGTCATCTTCCATTTACAACACTTGGCCAAAGGAATCCTACATAATTCACCTTATTAATCCCTTTAACATATTGAAAGACCTCAATCAGATCTCCCCTGAGTCTCCTTTTCCTAAGAAGAAAGAGATTAAGGATCTTCAGCCTGTTCTCATAGCTTTCATCTTTTATACCCAGAATTAGCTTAGTTGCTCTTCTCTGAACTTTTTCTAGAGCCTCTATATCTTTCTTAAAGTATGGTCCCCAGAACTGTACACAATACTTATTTTTTAATAATAAAATGTGCTGGAGACTCTCACAATAGCACTTCATTACAATTACTACTAAATTGGTACAAATAAGTGTGTTATGAGTTTTAATATTCAAGTTACCTTCTAATTGCTAAAGTTTCCCTTTAAGCAGAAAATGTGCAAACATTTAGCACCAATGTCAACAGTGTGACCATTATTTATTTCTGTGCCTTATCATATCAATATCAGATGTATTACAGAGTTACTGTTGTTGCTGTGCCTAGATAATGTCTGCAGGGCTCTCAACTCTCACGCATTCGGCGTGAGATTTAGTGCTTCATTCACGTTCCCGTGCTGTAGTCAGCAATTATTTAATCAACCCAATGCATGTGTTTCACGATCGGTCAAGGGTCATTCTACATACAACCAACAATTTGGCCAGGGTACTTAACAAAAATTAAGATGTAGTCTAGACAATTGATTTCAAAGTATTTAATTGTGAACATATCAAGGGTCAACCAGACAGAGTATGCAAGCTTAATTAAGTTCATAAAATATAATATTTATTACAACAAGACAGCTAAATTTGACAGACAGTAACTTCTGTTACTGGACAAATACTCCCTTTATGCTATAACATAATGATCAAATATGATACACCTTAACTGAGATTTAATTCCTTCATGTGTCCTAAAAGTAATTAAATAAAATATACCAATTTGTTTTGAAGTGGTAACATTCAGAACAAAAAATTATACTGATCACTAAACTGAATTCCTTGAGATTTAGGAAATATGGCATAATGTAACAGTCTTTAAATTTTACCTCCTGCCCAGAAAACTGTTGCTTCCAGCGGTCTTAATTATAGAAAAATAGTCATCATGTGACAAATATTCAGTGTACCTTCATAATGGTCTCCTTGGGTAGAGTAACAGAAATTACAGTACGTAAAAGAAGATGCAGTAACATAAGGGTATTTCTAACATTATTCATTATCAAATTGTTTTGAACATGTTAATTTATGGTTTATATGATCTATGAATGACATAACAGAAGTTACTTGTCGTATCAGTACTCCTGAAATGTTAAAATTTAAAAGACAGATAAAACCACATGGTACTGACTACCTTTTAAAAACTGCTAAACAATGATGTGCTGCTCTTGAATGGGCTCCAGAGGATTTCTTGTAAAAAAAAGTGTCAGACTGACACCTGTGGGCATTATGATTCAATCAGGGTAACAGAAGTTACACAAAAAAATGTGGACAAAACAAAAATTACCCTAAAATACACAAAGAACATGAATTGATGGGGAAATGTGTCGTTTATATAGATAATTATCTTGTGCAGTGCAAGGAACACAAAAACAATCATTTATTGGGGAAAAAAAAAAAAAGATTTAAACCAGAAGTGTCTATGCAATTTCTAATCTGGGGACACAGGAGGTGGGGTTGCTTTGTCATAATAGTCATCGTAAAGCAATAATTTTTTTGATCATAGATTTCATTGCATTATCTGAATGCAATTTGAATAAATATTGCATTTGGTAATAATGGCTGCACATTCAATGTTGGTATAGCTTTGGAAAGTGCACTCAGTTCTGGGGATAGTATTTGTTGGTTTCATGTAGAATGACCCTCAAATTGTTTAACCCCTTTCTGCAGACATAGGTGTTTGCGTCTATGGAACTGTAAATTTAAGCACGCAGTTACTGTACTCGATCACTAGGTAGCACCCCCGGATCAGTTATTAAATATTCACAAGCAAGCAGAGTTAAAACACAGTTTCGAATATGGGGAAGTTCACTCCTCACCCTGTTTTTCAAGAGTTGCAAGAATTAAACTACTCAGCTAAGCCTGTTGTGCAAACCAATCAATATCCTTGCCCATAGTATCGATCTAGTAGTTTAAAAAAATGATCTCTAGCGACAGAAAAAATTATTGTCCTCTGCAGCAATCACTTTAGCCACGATGAGCCAATGGTATTCCAATTAGTGGTTCAGAAAAATCAGTTTTCTGAAGCAAAAAATCTACACGGTAAAGATTCTCGCACATTCTACTGTCTAATTACAGTCATCACATACAAAAAAGGCATGTTGTTTGTTCGGTGAGGTTACCAGTGACCACTAATGTTCACCTGCACTTATATTGATAAATTCATGCTAAACTCAACCAGAAAATCATTCAGTCATATTTAATTTCATGCCTCAAAGCTTTATTTTTGTTAAATACATGATTGTTTTATGATTTGACAGTGCACCATTTTGAGGGATCTCAGACTTTGGGGAGCCATTTGGATAGCTGTATAATTTGGCTAATAGCATGTAGGTAATCTAGAATGTAATGTTGAAGATGAATTCTACTTGTGGTCAAGGGGTTTATAATCCCAGAAATATATAAATTTAAGCCCCAGCAGTTTTTCAATTCTCAGTATTATTTTTTTGCAATTTCAATGATGAATTCTCGTGAAGATTTTTAAAAAGTTTGCAGCCCATTTTCTCTAGCAAAATCATGAAAATAAACTGAAATATGATGTAATTCTAAATGCTGGCAGTGTCTTTTCTGAGGTGAGCCACAGTTTTCCTCTTTATGAAGCTTAAATCTTGAATTATAAAGCATTAAATTGGGTAACCCATAAATTGCCAAATTTTGCTTCTGCGCAAAGGGATTATACGAAATAAGACTGTTTGTAACATTTTAATACAGTTCCATTGCTTTCAACCTTGGAGTGAAGAAAAGTGTGAGAAGTCCGGAATCATAATTGATTTCCATATCACTAGCGGCGAAATACACCGTAACGCAGGTGAAACTGATAAACTTCAATGCACAAGGACTGCAATTCCACCTGGGAATCTCTTTCAAACGTGCAGATTGAATAGTTTCTGACTAAAGCACAAGAACGTGAATATGTCATTTAAACTCAAGCTGAATGCGTGAAAGTTGAAAGCCCTGTGTCTGACCTGGTGAAGAGGGATTGGAGCTGCCCTGCTCATGGCCGTGACCATCCTCTGTCGCTCTCTCCCTGTCTCCCTCTCTCTCCGTGCTCTCTCCCTGCTCATTTTCAGCGGGTGGTAGACAGGTTATTTTGGCCAAAAACTGTTGAATACCCGTCTGAGACTGACTCTTTCTTTTCATACTGAATTGCTACCAAACATTATGGTTAATGTTAACATAAAAATGCAAATTAAAAAGAAGTAACATACACCGATTAGCGTGTATCAGCGAAAGCTAATAATAACTAATAGCTTACCGCTGTTTCGTAATTTAATGTTTGTCAGACTTGAGCTGAGTGGCAGCAGCAATTATCCTTCTTTCTAACATTAATGACAACCATGGGGATTTGCAACACAAAACATTGACTGCCATCGAGCGGTTCCCCCTGTCTTCACCAGCCCACCTGTCGCTGTGGTATTGTTGGAGTGAGAACCAGTGTTATACAAATTGTCATCTTCTGTGAGCTTTATTGACGGTGGTTCTGCCTATTTGGCGCAATACTGCCACCAACTGTTTGGCATAGAATTGTATTCACCCATAATCTGATTGTCTTTCTCAGACAAAACAACAGATGAGTGACAGGACAGGGGCACCTCAGGGGGCCAGTTAGATTTCAGATGGGGCGAATGCCCCCATGGCCCTGCCCCTAGAACCGCCACTGCTGTGAGGTACAATCTCCATGTTCCACAACACGATATCATATCAATAATCATTTGCTGACTATTCTTGATCATAATACACTGCCCCTGTTTTGATATTCAACTGTCCGTTCTGAACCCTTATCAGTCAGTCAGTATAATGATTAATTCTTGAACAAAGGAGTAAATTTATTATTATTATTATTATTATTATTATTTGTTTGGGTGGTGCTCAATCCCCAGATGATGTAAACAGATTTAATGAATTCTATTAAAAGGTGAATTCTTTGATAGACGTATCATTCAGCAAGACGATGCTTGTGCACAGTTGAAAGCGGAACACATGAAACCTCCTCAGAGAATTGATGTGACTTCAGACCTCCTTCATGCAGCACTCAATAGGCTTAAAAACACACACACACACACACACACAGAACTGGCCACTAGGGTCCCTTGGAGGAGCTGCAGCGGGATTGTGGAAGGCTGACCGCTGCATTTATGCCAAAGTGCCTGGGGAGAGGGTAGAGGGAGTGTGAGGCAGGGGGATGGGGTATCTAGAGAGCAGCAGCGGGAGCATTGGGTGGCCAGCGGCACACGTCTGAGGCCCATCCCAGCAAGCTTGTGACAGCTCTGTCCCACATATGAACTGACCCCATCACTCCCAATCTCGTGTTGCTCGCCATTGATCAAATCAAACTGCGTGTGGTGTACATCAAGAGAGAGGAGCAAAAACAGCTGGGAAAAGAAAGGGGAGATGAGCACAGCACAGTGGAAACAGTGCTGATGAAAGGATTTACTGCATCACAGCCCAGTACGCTGAAAGAAAGAGAGGCTTGGAATCCATCTGGGAGAAAGGGCTAGATTTTATTTGTCATTTCCAGCCTTGTTAAAATTCTCGAAATGAGCACAAGCCCACTTCTCCAGCATCAGACTGTGATCACAATAACGAGGGCGGGCTGCAAAACCACTCGCATTATTGGTAGATGATGCCATTCTGAGCGAGGATTGATACATTTTCCTCTCTCTTCTCCCTCTTTTCTCTCTCCTCTCTTCCTAATGCCCAAGTCAGCGGCTATGACTGAGGTAAGAAGATTAGAGTGGCACCGATAAGACTGGTGTCTAAACTCGTTATATTAATCCCCCAATCCTCCTTTAATTGGCGAATATGAAACTGACATTTTGCTGCCTGATGCACATTCTATGCTAAAACCACCTCAGGCCGGAATAATTCCATTAAAACAGATGGAGCCTTATCAACTCTGAGGAAAGCCAGTTGAGGCAGTGCGGTACCATAGGCCAGCATTCTTTAATAACCGACTCAGACTGGTAACAATCTCTTTTCAAATGTTTGCTATAAAGTGTTCTAATCTGCAGACTGCAGGATAACTTGCCAGAACCTTGGGGGCCTATTGGTCAAAAAGCGTGGTGGGCCCCCCTGGAGACTGGAGGTGGAGGAAGAGGGGAAATGCTTCAATTTTTACTCCATAGCTGCAGTCATAGAGACAGGATATACATTGCCTGAGTCTGGAAACTTAAAGGGTCACAAGTCCTCCCCCCAGTTGACAAGACTTTAATTTTTTTTTAGTTATTATTGTGCCATGAAATACTTGCCACAGCACCTTTTCCACAGGTTATCATTTGTTTGCTGTTTGATTCTCTCTCTCTCCACAGTATGTCTGTATATCGGAATGAGTGAGGTGTCGAGTCTAAGACTGAGTGGTTTCCATCCTTTTTTTTTGTACTTGTTTCTGTAGTATATTGTGTTTTTTTTTCTTATACTTTGTTTGCTGTAGTATTAGTGTGTGTTCTGATGCTTTGTCAGTTCATAATTTGGTTTGGTAGTGGGGTTGCCAGTGTGCTTTATCAGCTTGGCTGGTAGTGTTGCCACTGGCTAGATGAGCAGTGTAGCCACCGGATGGCTGGCAGCCAACATGCCTGTGGTGGATAGTGGAGCTCTTTTTGAGAGGTAGACTCGATGAGATGCAGTCAAGCAAATGTCGACAGTCAATTGTTTGGTATTGGAAGCTGAGTAAGTGGTAGGAGAGTTGGTGAGTTATGACTCCATAAAATCTGCATCTGAGATGAACAGATTTTTAGACAGGACTGATAAAGTTGAGGAAGTTGTCGAAAGGGGAGTCAATATTCATGACACTTTCTCCCATGCTTCCATGGTGAATCCAGCTTGAAGAATTATGATTTCCAATGCTACTCGATTTATTAAGAATGAGGTTTTGGCAAAAGAGCGGGCCAGATATGAGCAGTGAGTATCTCCTATTAAAATGGTTTCTTTCGATGCAAAATCTCTGTTGTTGCATGTTGAGTGTCACCGGTAGCAGGTTTTCATGGTGTTGAAAGATTGCAATGAAGAGTAAAATTTGTCTTTTAAGTAACTTTTAAGTAAAATGGGTTTAACTTCTTGGTTTTCACCTTTTCAGAAACTTTGTGGATGCGGCAAAGAAAGGCATTAAATTGCTCTCGTCCAGAAAGAATGTCTGATGGGCAGCCCGCCGCTGCGGAAGTAGCACCGCTGCCCTCCGAGTTAGCTAGACTGAGCTCAAGTGAGTCTGGAACAGTCATGTCTAACCCTACCAATTCCCATTGCGGTAAGCTTGGACAAGAAAGCCAGGTGTGAGGTGAGCAGTAGGCTGGGAGGAAAGCACAGCAGAAAGAACAAACACAGAGGAACGAAAACAACTGAGAATGAAAGTAAAAATAAACTGAAAGAAGAGTGAAAAAAATAAAAAGCAGAAAACACAGTAAATCGTATCAGTTTAAAAAAAAAGCTGAATGAGGAATTGTCGGAAGATGAGGATATGTCTGATTAACCCCTTTGTGCAGAAGCCAAATTTGGCTATTTTTGGGTTACCCACTTTAATGCTGTATAATTCAAGATTTAAGCTTCATAAAGAGGAAAAATGTGGCTCAATTCTGAAAAGACACTTACAGCATTTAGAATTACATAGTATTTCAGTTAAATTTCATGATTATGGTAGAGAAAATGAGCTGCAAACATAAAAAATCTTCATGAGAATTCACCATTGAAATTGCAAAAAAAATAATTCTGAGGATTGAAAAACTGCTGGGGCTTAAAACTATACATTTCTGGGATCATAAACTCCTTGACCACAAGTACAATTTATCTTCAACATTACATTCTAGATTACCTACATGCTTTTAGCCAAATTATACACCTATCCAAGTGTCTCCCCGAAGTCTCAAAATGAAGTCCTGTCAAATCATAAAAAAATCATGTATATAACACAAATAAAGTTTTAAGGCATGAAATTTAATATGAACAAATGATTTTCTGGTTGAGTTTTGTATGAATTTATCAATCTCAGTGCAGTTGAACATCAATGGTCACCAGCAACCTCTCCAAAAACAAAATATGCCTTTTCTCCTTAATAAAGTTTAGAGTTTTGGCCATTTTACTTCAAAGTGCCCCAAGCCAGCACAAACACGCATTAAATAAACTTCTTATTAAACGGTTAGAACATTCACCCTGTAATGAAAGCTACCAGTCCCCTCTTCTAAGCTTACAAACTCATTTCAACACTTATAAGGAACAAGTGCAACTCACTAACTCAGTAATATCTGAATTCTGAAATATACCTTATTTTAATAGAACAGACACTCCACTTTCAGGGAACAATCCATTGCCTCCCTGGATTCAAAAGAAACGTGCAATGAATGTACCAGGGGGTCCACCCAAATGCACGGGCAGTTCGCGTTTTTCACAGGAAAAAAACCTCGACATTCGACTTTGTAGAGTACGTATACATTCCAAAAACAAAACAACAACAACAACAAAAAAATAACAAAGTAGCAGCCTCACCTTTTTCATGAATCCCTTTTTACAGAGAATGAAGTATCCTGTAGCAGGAACCCTCCGGTCCTGTTTCATTCGAAATAATTCCAATTTACCATATCCTTATCTCATTTAAATCCCCTAAATGTAACTGAACACTTCAAGGCCAGTTTTGCGATCGTGTTTTCTATAAATCGCGTCTATTTTAACCGCGTAATGTGCATAACGTAGACAGGATACAACCGAGCCTGCTGATACGCATTGGTTTGTATGCTCTCTGTTTGTCCAATCAATGTGTTTCACTTGCTCTAAAATGTTTAAACACTCGGGAATTGGATCAGAAACGAGCCGATCAATACATTTTTACCAGGGTAGCTTCACGAGAGCATGAAGTGTAACTATACAATTACGCAGAAGAGCTTGAGCGTATGATTGAGTGATTGGCTATCAACGCCAGTACTCGGGTGGATATAATGAAGCGCTGGATTTGTCAATGAATGGATCTGCGCGTAAATCCACGGTAGGGAACAACGAATTTTTTTGTATGTGACAACTGTAATTAACAGTAGAATGTGAGAGAATCAATACCATGTCGATATTTTTGCCCCAGAAAACTGATTTTTCTGAACCATTACTTGGAATACTGTTGGCTCACTGTGGCTTAACTTGTTGCTACAGAGGATAACGATTTTTTCTGTGTCAAGATATCGTTTTTTTAAACTGCTGGATCGATACTATAGGCAAGGATACTGACCAGTTTGCCCATCAGGCTTAGCTGAGGAGTTTAATTCATGCAGCTCTTGAAAAACAGGGCGTGGAGTGAACTTCCCGATATTCAGAACCGCGTTCGAGGTCTGCTTGCTTGTGAACATTCAATAACTGATCCGGGGGTGCCATTTATTGATCGAGTACAGTAACAGCGTGCTTCCAATTTGCAGGTCTATAGATGCGGGCGTCTACATCTGCAGAAAGGGGTTAAGGACTAATGAGATTGTGTCAGAAAGGGGAAAAGCCCAGATAGTGCATAGAGCAGTGCAAAAGTGATAAAAATAAATAAAAAAGTAGCAGTTGAGTTTTAGAAGCCGATGCTCCCCCAAGAGGATGAACAGAGTGGTTTTTACTGTAGAACCTATCAAACCAGATTAGTTAAGGTGGAAAATTATTTAATTACCCTAAAACGTTTTCATGATTCTGTGACTCGGCTATTGAAAACCTCAGGGAATGCAGGGGATGAGGTTTTTATTAACACAGAAATTTGGAGATTGAAAAAATTGATTGTTAAAGTAAAAGGTCAAATTGGTAACGTCGATGTTCAAACTTCCCTTTTTTGTTGTGGTGTGGTGTCCACCATCTGGCATCCGTCGTCCGGAACATTTTTTATCTTTTTTTTGGCCTGATGAATTTTCATGTAAATTTGCAATAACATACTACTAGACCATATCTCCAGATGTTTTTCTCAGATTTATAATTGAATCTTTTTTTTTTATGTCATTTTTTCTTACATTTGGCTCCAATGTTAAAGATAGGACTGAGAAATTTTAAAAAATCATTTCTCAAAAACTGTGTGATATATTTTTTTCTAAATTAGGCAATCCACTGACCTTGGTACCGTCAATGTACAGTGACAGCACCATTTTGATTGAATCGACAGAAGTGGGTCTATTGGGGGCGCTTGTACTTTATGAAGATGGCCTGTGGAGGCCAAATGGTTGCAGATAGAGATTAAGGTTGTATTACTGACATATAGGAAGCAATAAATGACCTATATTTTGGTTGTGTTAAATTTGACCTCAGATGACCCTGAAAGGTCAAACTTGAGGTCAAGCAAAATGTGACCATTTTTAAAGGTTTCCAGACTTGAAAATATTGAAGATTGGGAACATATGTGCATTGAACACATAAAGGAAGTCATGTATGAACTTTCATTGGGTGACCTTGAACTTCGGCGACCTTCAAAGGTCAAACTTCACATAGTGAAATTTCAATCGCTTCTGTCACCAAGACTATTACAGATAGAGCTTAGGTTTGTATTGCGGGCATATAGGAAGTCATGTATTAGGTTTCATTGGGTGACCTTAAACTTGACCTTCAGTACCTTGAATGCCCAAACTATACAGTAAAATTTCAATGACTTATATCAGCAAAATTGTTACAGATTGAGTCTAGGTTTGTGTTGGAGAAGTGTATGAACTCATGTATGAACTTTCATTTGGTGACCTTCATCTTGACCTAGAGAAAGTTAATTGACTTCTATTACTGAAAAGGTCACAGATGGAGCCTAGGTTTGTGTTACTGACAAAGGAAGTCACATATGAACTTTAATTTGGTGACATTCAGCTTGACTGTTGATGACATTCGAAGGTCAAACTTGACATTATACAATTACAATGACTTGTCTTGCCAAAACGGTCACAGATGGAGTCTAGGTTTGTATTACAGACATATAGGAAGTCATATATGAACTTTCATGAGGTGACCTTCGTATTGACCTTCAAAGGTCAAATGTGACCTAGTGAAAATTTAATGACTTGTATCACTAAATCGATCATAGATGGAGCCTAAGTTTGTGTTACTGACATCTAGGAAGTCGCATATGAACTGTCATTTTGTGACATTCAACTTGATTGTCAGTGACCTTTGAGGGTCAAACTCCACAGTGAAATTACAATGACTTGTATCTCCAAAATGGTCACGGACTCAGCCAAGGTTCTTATAGAGACATTTACAAAGTCATATATGAAGTCCATTTGCTGACCACAAATTGACATTCTGTGACCTTTAAAGTTCACAATTGACATATTGAATTCATATTGACATGGTTTAATGACTTGTATCACCAAAACTGCTTCAGAGCTTAGGATTGTATTACAGAAAGTCTTATATATGTATGTGAACTTTTATTTAGTGACCTTGACATTGATTTTTATGGATTCAAATGTCAAACCTCCCTCAAAATTTCCAGAATTTGTATCATCGCTGTAAGACTGCTTGCAGGTAAACTACAGATCCTTTGGTCCTATATTTTTTCCTTTTTATCATGGTTGTTTTTTTTTTTTTTTTGCCTCACAGTGTAGTTTTATTTCTCTCCGTGGGTGACCTTACAGTAGGCACTTTACATTTAAATGGGGCTTGAAGCAATCTGAAAAGAGCATCTAATTTCAAACTTTCAAACAAATCTATGTTTGTAGATGTTCTTTTAGTCTAGGAAACGTGACACTGACAATGAAAGTGACTGGAGGAAAGAGCGAAGAGAGGAAATTTTTCTCAGTCCTAAGTCAAATAGGACTGGAAGGGTTGGCATTGTTACTCTTAAGAATTTTCTCCCCTGTTCATGTGAAGTAGAAGAGGTCACAGAAGTTAAAGGTGAGTGCTTGGTATAAAAATGTTAAACTAGTTTTTATAAATATGTATGCTCCAACTAAAGGAAAAGAAAAGATGATTTTTTTAAACACACTATGTAACAGTATTCATGGTTGTAGCTGTTATGTTTGTTTTCAGCTAGTGATTTTTACTGCACTGAAAATGCCAAGCTGGACAGGAGCTATTTGGAACCTCACCCTGCTTCTTCCAATAGATTGAAACAATCGACTCAAGCTCATGATTTGGTGACCATCTGGAGAAACTTTTGTGAGACACATAGGCTGTATACTTGAAGCTATTATAATGAAAATGTTCTTCCTCTGGCAAGATAAGATCCTTTTTATTGCTAAAGCCACTTGCTCGAATTTTTTAAAAAGTAGTCAGCTAAACTAAGTGGGCTTCATTGAACATTTTCTGGATAATTGCTCTGTTTTTATTGAAAATGTAAAACCAGGCAGTGCGTAATGCCATTTTAATACTGTTTAATTGGAAGACCAAGTTTTTAAAAATGCCTTTGAGTATTTTTAGTCCTCTCATAGAAGTCACAAAGAATATTTTAATACCATTCAAAACTGGAGGGATTTCAGCAAATGTCAAATTCAACAGCTATGCCAGCAGTTCACTCATTGGGGACATAGGCCAAATCTGTGAAAGATCTCAAGACTGAAGTGGTAGAGCTACAAGATTTAGTAGCTTCTTCTGGAAATTGGGGATTTTAGAATTCCGAAAGTGTAAAAAGTCAGCTTTAGCTAAATTGACAGGTATTATGGCACAGGGAATATCCATTCACATTTTATGAACGTTACTCAAATGGATGCACTGATTCATTTTTCCTTTGCTTTGGAGAGGAAGAATGGACAGAGGAAGATCATCCACTCCCTGGATTCCAGCAGTGGATCTCTAATCACAGAACCCTCAAAGATCCAAAAACATGCTGTTTGCTGTCAACTATAAATAGCTTTGTAAAAGCTAACAGAGATTATTAGGTGGCAAGGACTTTTTCTTACTGGACTTCTACAGGTTAATCAAGAAGAAAATGGTGAGCTGGAGGTCCTGCTTTCTCTTCATAAACTTTATGCCGACATGATGAGTCTGAGTAATGACAAGGCTCCTGACATTGATGGTATACCAGTAGACTTTTATAAGACCTTCTGGGCAGTGCCAGGGGGAGACCTGCTGAGGGTCCTCTGGGACAGATTACAGACTGAGAGAGCTGTCATCACCCTGCTGCTCAAGAAACCAGGCCTGCAGCAATTCAAGAACCGGTGACCAGTGTCCCTGATCTGTGCAGACTATAAGATTGTCTCCAAAGCCCTTGCTACTAGACCGAGGGAGGTGGAGAGTTCAGTTATCCATATTGACCAGAGTTACTGTGTGCCCAGCAAGCTCATTAGTGATAATATCACATTGATTTGAAATGTTTTGGAGATCTAGAATTCATAGGGAATAGATATTGGTCTGACTTCAATAGATCAGGAAAAGGCATTTGATCGGCTTGAGCACCAGTACTAATGGCAACCCTTGTCTTCTTCTGGGTTTACCCCTGACTTTGCGGCTAAGATCCAGGTTCTATACTGAGACATTATGTCTGTATTGTCTATCAATGGTAGCCTCTGTGCACCATTTTGTGTGCAGCAAGGGGCGAGGCAGGGCTGCTCATTATCTGGCTTGTTGTACTCCATATCCATGTTAAATTATCCGCTTACGCCGATGATTTAATCACTGTGGTTAACAAACAAAGGGACCTTGATTTGCTGGAATAAAAATGAATGACTTTGGCAAAATATCTTTGGCTGAAGTTTACTCAGTAAAAAGTGGGAAATCATTTGGAAGATCAACTTGTTTTATCAACCATGTGGTCTGCTCTGGAAAGGAGGAGAACTCCGTTACCTTGGTGTTTTTCAGGGAAATTAATCTTTTCTTCAGAAAAATTGGGAAAATTTCTTAACTTGATTTCAAAGATTGAATGGAAAAGTGAAATGGGTGTTCCCAAAGTTTCCATACAGAGGGCGTGTGCTTGCTGTAAACAATCTTTTTCCTCTAACTCATTGCATCGATTGAATGTTGCTAATATTCTGACTAATAGGGATGGGGATTGTTAATTTTTATTGATATTGACACCATTATTCAGACTCCCTAACAATTCGAGTCCTTATCGATACCATTATTGATACTGTTCTAATATTTAGTGGAAAGATGAGATAACATTAGGCAATGTTTTTAACAGAAGTGGTTGCTTAACAAGTGACTGTTTCTGAACTGAACGAGAAATTTTCAGCCTTAAAACAAACAGCTGATGTGACAGGAACCCCTTCAACATAATTTATAAATAAGAATATTAAAATATACCAGCAGCAATAAATTAAAAACATTTCCCCAATAATGAATAAAATAAACAAAATATATAAATTAAATAATTAACATGCTGCTTCACACTAGAGAATTTTAGCACCTAAGTGTTGGTTAATGTCTACCATCAGTTTCTTGTCATGTTTTAGTGATTGTATTTGTATTACTATACCTTGATTTAAATATCTGCTAAAAATCTTGGCACCAGTAATTTTAATGATACATTAGCATTTGAGCTTGTGCAAGGAAGTTAAATAGGCTGTAATTTTATTCATAATATGGAAGTGTAAACGAAAGTTCAATCACGAGACGTAGGATTCTCATGCAATTACACTCACCCAATCAGCACCTTCGGTCTTCTGTATATATGCTTCTGACGTGTTCCTATCTGCTGTTGCACAGATTCTGCATCTCCCACCGCCTCCCCATCACCACCAACTTCTCGACTCCGGCTTCTTCAGCATCTACTTCATCCATGTGACCCTTCTGTCCAACGGGGCATGGCTTCACCCCTGCCTGCTACCCAGGCAGATCAGCGCCTCTCCTCGCTTGAGGGTCCTCGAGGACGGAGTCATCGACGGAGGGTCCTGAATTTCTTTCATGTCATTGCATTGTTAATAAATCTCCTTTCCTTAAAATCCAGAGTCTTTGTGATTGAAATGTACTTTATAAAGCTTGGTAACCAGAAATGTTTTCTCCAGAAAGTTGTGTTTATTCAAGTTTCTTACTAAAACCTGAATTTTTATTCATCATTGATGTTACATTTGGACAAAACCAGAGAAAATAAGTACCTCAACTGACGAATAGAAGCCAAAATGGTGCCTCTCACAGAAGGGGGTAAATTATCGAAAATGAAAGAAAAACTTTCTGTAGCACATGGTTATTTAGGCTATTTATTAAGGTGCAGGTAACTGACGATTCTGCAAAATGTCTTCTTCATAGTCAAAATTGCATAAATAATTGTGTGGACCAGAGTTTCCTTCTTTCATTTTTGTTAAATTAGAACATAACACGATAACGTATTATTTACCGTCGCCAAAAAGTAATTTTACTGACCCGACCTTGAATGCACATAATGTAATCTTTTGAAACCCTGTTTAGTCAGCTAACTAGCTTTTATCCAGCTGATTTCAATACGGATTTCAGTATTAGATTATACCGAAGGCTTTAGTTCTTTGAATAATATGCGTACTGTGTCATCTCTGACTCAACGGTGGTGCAATTCGATAATGATGGACTAATTGATCTTGTTTAGCTAACACTCGCGATTGAATGTGCAGTAAAACCAACTTTTCGTTGAATCGGTTTTTGTTCTTGCGTTACATTACATTAATTTAGCACGCACAACTATCATTGGGTCAGGAATCACACCGTGAATAATATATGCAGAACTAGCCATAAAGTCCATCAGTGTATTTTTAACTATCAGGACTTGCTACAGAGTGGGTGTGCTTACTGCGGTTGTTTTGAGTGCACTAAGCAGATGGCTGGCCCACAGCAATAGCAGCCGAAGTTGACAGAGTTATTTTAACCGTAAGACAGTTGGAGGTAGTGCATTTTTGTTTAAGTTGGTACACAATGTGGATTTGCTTGGCTATGGAGGTTGCGTTCCCACCTTTCAGTAAATTATTTTGCAACAAAAATTGCATTTTACTTCCTCTTTATCGTTTTCTTTGGTAAAAATGTAGTCAAACTTTAGACCTCTTCGCACGATCCGCCATCCTCGCATGCAAGTGACCTGGATTCATCTTCATTTACTGTAATGACTATTGGCTGGCATTTCATTATTATTTTTTCCCCATAAACTGTTCGACAACTGGCGTACGTTTATGCACCAGTGATTGCATTTAAGTGACGTGACCCAACTCAAGATGTAACATTACGTCAATGGACCCATGAGACTCAATAGCAGTATTGATAAGCTCAAACATTATTGATTTTCAGTTTTTGAAAAAAAAAAAAAAAAAAAAAAAATGCTGAGCTCGCCTGAGGCAGCTGACCGGTACCGGCAGGCTAAGCGTGCTGCGGCCCGGGCGGTGGCGGAAGCAAAAACTTGGGTATGGGAAAAGTTCGGGGAGGCCATGGAGGAGGACTATCGGTCGGCCCCGAAGAAATTCTGGCAAACCGTTCGGCGCCTCAGGAGGGGAAAGCAGTACCCTGCCAACACTGTTTACAGTGGAGGTGGGGAACTGTTGACTTCGACTGGGGATATTGTCGGCCGGTGGAAGGAATACTTCGAGGACCTCCTCAATCCCGCTGTTACGCCTTCCGTAGAGGAAGCAGAGGCTGGGGACTCAGAGGCTGACTCATCCATCACTCGGGCTGAAGTCACTGAGGTAGTTCGGCAGCTCCTCGGTGGCAAGGCACCGGGGGTGGATGAGATCCGCCCTGAGTACCTCAAGTCTCTGGATGTAGTAGGGCTGTCTTGGTTGACACGCCTCTGCTGCATCGCGTGGCAGTCGGGGACAGTGCCTCTGGATTGGCAGACCGGGGCGGTGGTTCCTCTATTTAAAAAGGGGGACCGGAGGGTGTGCTCCAACTATAGGGGGATCACACTTCTCAGCCTCCCGGGTAAAGTCTATTCCAGGGTGCTGGAGAGGAGAATCCGGCCGATAGTCGAACCTCGGATTCAGGAGGAACAATGCGGTTTTCGTCCTGGTCGTGGAACACTGGACCAGCTCTATACCCTCCGCAGGGTGCTTGAGGGTGCATGGGAGTTTGCCCAACCTGTTCACATGTGTTTTGTGGACTTGGAGAAGGCATTCGACCGTGTCCCCCGTGGCATTCTGTGGGAGGTGCTTCGGGAGTATGGAGTCCGGGGCCCTCTACTAAGGGCCGTGCGGTCTCTGTATGACCGGAGCAGGAGCTTGGTTCGCATTGCCGGCAGTAAGTCAGACCTGTTCCCGGTGCATGTTGGACTCCGGCAGGGCTGCCCTTTGTCACCGGTTCTGTTCATTATTTTTATGGACAGAATTTCTAGGCGCAGCCAGGGGGCGGAGGGAGTCCGGTTTGGGGACCACAGGATCTCATCTCTGCTTTTTGCGGATGATGTTGTCCTGTTGGCTCCTTCGAATCAGGACCTTCAGCATGCACTGGGGCGGTTTGCAGCCGAGTGTGAAGCGGCTGGGATGAGAATCAGCACCTCCAAGTCCGAGGCCATGGTTCTCGACCGGAAAAAGGTGATATGTTCCCTCTGGGTTGGAGGAGAGTTCTTGCCTCAAGTGGAGGAGTTCAAGTATCTTGGGGTCTTGTTCACGAGTGAGGGAAGGATGGAGCGTGAGATTGACAGACGGATCGGTGCAGCGGCAGCAGTCATGCGGTCGTTGTACCGATCTGTCGTGGTGAAGAAGGAGCTGAGCCGAAAGGCAAAGCTCTCGATTTACCAGTCAATCTATGTTCCTACCCTCACCTATGGCCATGAACTCTGGGTCATGACCGAAAGAACGAGATCTCGGGTACAAGCGGCTGAAATGGGTTTCCTCCGCAGGGTGGCGGGCCGCTCCCTTAGAGATAGGGTGAGGAGCTCTGTCACCCGGGAGGAGCTCAGAGTAGAGCCGCTGCTCCTCCACGTCGAGAGGGGCCAGCTGAGGTGGCTCGGGCATCTTTATCGGATGCCCCCTGGACGCCTTCCTGGGAAGGTGTTCCGGGCATGCCCCACCGGGAGGAGGCCTCGGGGAAGACCCAGGACACGGTGGAGGGACTATGTCTCTCGGCTGGCCTGGGAATGCCTCGGGATACCCCCGGAAGAACTGGAGGAAGTGTCCGGGGAGAGGGAAGTCTGGGCATCCCTACTTAGACTGCTGCCCCCGCGACCCGGCCCCGGATAAGCGGTTGAAAATGGATGGATGGATGGATGAAAAATGCAGAACTGGGTCCGTACCTTTCGATCCCCATCCCTACTGACTAATTCACAGGCAAAAATGCAAAGAGCGTTGGTTGACTGCTTTTGAGATAAACTGTACTGCATCCCTTAGTGTCCTATTCCTTCCTAAAGAAGAAGATTGACAAGGCCTTATGCATCTGGTGACCAGAGGCTCCTGACAAAGCCACCACAATTGGTTTGCACCTGTGACCTGTTCTATTCTCAGCAAGCCCAGTGGACATGGAATGGGTTCTGAGCTGTTTTTCACAGATTTGAAAAAAGGCCATTTGTATGCTGCCAGCCTTTTACATCAGCGTGTTTTCTGCATGGAGTCTGCTGAGGAAGCAGAGACTGGGACACTGTGGCTCTCTTTATTGGCGACTGAAAGAGCCAATTGTGTTTGGAGGGCTTGTGACCTCTGATTAGGCAGGGGATTCCCTGTCCAACATATTGGTGTCCTCCAGGATCCTGACTTTGGGTCAGATGGTAGATCTGGCTGGACCAGCCCTGGACAATCCTGACACTTTGGCTGTTAAACTGGGGGTCAGGTCCTCATGGGTTATCGGGCATCTGCTGAGTCATTAGAAACACCAGCTCACTGGACATGAGTATGGGCTATTATCAGACCTTATCCCACCAGACTCCAGCTAACCATACTCCAGATTTCTGTGGACCCTAAGGTATATTCTGGCCCATTGTTGGACAGAACTCATGATGTCATTGTGTTTTTGGAGGTGTTTTCTGGCGAGACTGCATTTAGTTTGATGGTAAAAACTCTCAATAAATACAAAATGAATGGCAAAATTGATACGCCATGGAGGGCTCACCTCGGTTTTGTGGCATGTTTAAAACCCATGTAGAAGTCTTATCAGCCTCTGCTGAGTATCCTACATGGCACAATTACGGAAACTTCATTTGTTTCCTTTCTAGATGATAATTTACAGGATACTTATCCTTTTTGTCCAAATTGGGATACCATTTTTCAGTTTCACTGAATGGTCAAGATTAAGATCATAATTTCAATGTTTATATAATGTATTAGCATCTTACGGAGAGTTTTTTAATGTAAAGACATTATATGTGGTGTGTCAATTTTAGCAAACACCAAAAACCAAAATATAGATTGCTGAACTTCCTGATGGGTCAGGCGAATCAATATCAGGAGGAAGGGGAAGGAGGAAGAGGGCCTGGATTTGAATGCTCACTCTGTTTTTGTAAAGATGGTGAGGGCTAGACTTGTGGAGTGGATTTAAATAAATAAAAAATAGTTGTAAGGAAAATGATTTCTTGATAATATAGGGGTTTGGGGATGTGCTCTGGTCTGTATACGGACATCTATGGCCATTTCCAAATGTAAAGAAACAACTTATAAGATTACAATATTAGTAAGTAGTTAGTACTAGTATTAATTTGTTCAATAAAGTCTTCCAGAAAAAATTTAAAAATCTCTCTTTTCTCTTACTCCTTGCATCTTGAGTTTACGGTATCAGTTTCATGTTCAGACCAATTTTGAGACATGGTTGTCTTTTGACTCACTTATGAAAAAAGAGTTCAAGACTAGCTGCCATTAACTGTACATTTTATGCAAAACCTGAGAGCTTGGGCAGAAATTCATGCATTTGAAGTTGACATCAGTATTACTATTTTACTACACTGCTTAGAACACCTTCAATAAAATGTATAGATTTGCTGCTCTTGTTTGTATGTGTCATGTTTGGTGTAAGTGAATAATACAGATTTGCAGGCTGAGGGGAACAGCTCAATGCCAGCAGCAATGGACATACAGCAGCTTCACCAAAATTTTTTGATTTCTCATTACATATCCTCTTACATGACTAGGTCTATTCTGAGGATTTTTAATGATCTGTTCGCAAGGTGAAATTCACAATCATGAAAGCAGACTGTGAAATAGAGGATGAAAAAGTACCTGTGAGAGAAAATAATGCTTTGATATATATTTTACACCACACTGGAATAAGATACACAATCAGCAAATCTCTAAATTAGCCATCGACGGGTCAGGCTCAAGACATGGACAGCGCCTGGTGCAGTGGATTCTGGGATGCCATGCTTGAACCAGGAACAACTGCAGAAAGCAAATCCCAGTTGTTGATGAGAGGATTTTCCGTGTCACTGCCGATCAACAATACAGTCCTGATGCTGAGACGCGAATGAGAAGGCGACAGATAGTACCATTTACAGAGCGATTCTCCACACATCAGTGGTGGAGTGGCCACGGTTTCACAGCTTGGCAATCTAGTGCAAACAGCCCTTCTGAATATTCCTCTCGAAATCCACTCTCTTGTCTGAATTGAACAAAGAGGCATGAGGGGGAAAAAATTTATTTTCTCACCTTGTGTTTTTATGCTTTTAGTAATTTGACTCGCGGAATTGCCTCTTAGGCTATGTGGCCCCATGGTGCGCAGTAGGATCCGAGACGATACATAGCTAGCGGGAGAGAGAGGTAGAGCAGGAACCAAAATTCACCCAACCCGCACTTCCAGAAAATGGGGTTCTTCTGCAGTCTGCACTCTTTTTACTTCTTCATGGAATGTGAGCAAAGAGGAAATGTTCCCAGTTTGAACAAATTTTCCCAGTAAAGAATCCAACAAATAGGGCTGCTCTGTGGAAAATTTTTTAACCATTTGTACTCAGTGCAGGCCATTTTGTGAACAATAGGCACGCGCACTGCCAACAAACCACTGCTGTGAAAGCATCAGTTTCTGACTCTCCTTCCTCCGCCATCCAGTTTTTGTCTCTCCTCTCCCAGACGTTCCCGCTCCAGGTTGGAGTCTGACTTGGCAGGCTGCTCTGCCCCCAGCTGTCTCCCCGGCCTCACAGTTCTCACACTCTCCAGGATTACTCATCGCTTGGCTGCCGAGTTGAGGGCAGTGCTGACTACGACCCAGACATTTGCGGAATCCAGAGCTCTCCAGCTCATCAGCAGTTGACTTTCAATTGACAAAGGCCCTTTAAAAATAGCAACTAGGCTTTCTCAGCCTCATTTCCTCTTTCTTTCTTCAACAGTGAAAGTCTTTTTTTTCTTCACTTTGATCATTCAGTGGGGTTGAAAGAGAGAGTCCTTTTTGTCTTCTTTTTAAAGAGAAGTCATGCATAGACTTGTTCTATAAATGGTTCAGAAATGCAGCGTTAAAGGTGGGTATCCCACAGAATTCAACAAGAACTCAGCATGTCTGCATACAACAGGAAACAGTGTTCACCGCAGATCCCCCCCCCACATTATTCTATTTTAGCTCCTTTCAGATCTTATGGCTACAGTATATTTATGAGCTGCCAACATTTTTGGGTATAATATATCATCAGATGCTATGGATAAGATTGTCTGCTAAACAAGTGCATGTTCTGCGAGTGCTTTTCATCAATGTTCAGCCTTGCTTCTCCAGCGCCCATTCCCCTCTGACTTCACTGGATCCCATATTATGTACGTTTCATTCTCCCACCCCCTCCTTAGTGGAGAGGTAGGCAAGGGGGTTGCCCATCAAAAAAAATAATAAAGCAATGGGGAATAGAAACATTGAACGGTATCAGAGCCTAGAGGGGTGGAGGCTCTATCCAGCAGCTGGATAGAAAACAAAGCAACACATCTGACCCTGGATACCATTAGCCGCTGGGTCTTCCACCACAGGCCTCACCAGCAAGATTCGCTCCTCTTTACTTTACTTGGCATTACCTCCTCAGTGTCTTCCAGCATTCTCAGCTGCATTGTTTATTCCATTGCCTCTTTTCAATTGTCTGCATAAAGATGGTTAATTTAGAAAGAACGTACAATTACTGTGCTGGTAGCAGAGATATATTTTAGGTAGCAGAATCGTGATGGTGGAGACTTGCTGACCAAAGTGTTTGGCCAACATTTCGCCTGTTCCTCCACTAATCTCAAGGCCTCTCAAGAGTGCTTTCCTCAACTTTGTGTTTTGTCTGACTATTTATTGACATGGGAGGGGAGGTAACCTTGCGAAAATCTGCCCTGTTTTTAGACCCCCTTCCTCAGTTTGAATCATGGAGAGATCATTGGAGCCTTAAATGAAACATATCTAAGAAAAATCTAACCTAGATTTCTAAATCTAACCTATTATTATTTAATTCCATGAAGATTATCGAAAAAAGAATGCTGACGTTAAACTTTTTAAAAAAAAATATGTTCATTGCTTCATTTAGAACTCTAAAGTTCTAGATAAGCGCATCAACAGCTCATCCAGGAGGTAACAGAGGACCTAAGGCTAATGTCTGATTTGAAGAATTGTTGGCCTCATTCACCTCACTTGAGCTCAGCATTCACGATTCAACCAGATGAAAACTGGGCAGAAATGGCATCCATTGGAAAGCTGGGTGGGTTAAACCGCTGCTGACCAAAAAGAACACAAAGGTCTGTCTCACAATAGCCAAAAAAATATCTTGTTGACCCCTAAAACGTTTGGGATTGTATTCTGTGGACTGATTAAAACTTTTCCCTTTTTGTCTAAAGACATGAGACCTATTACATGTGGAGTAAAGCTGACCCAGCATTCCACAGTAAGAACATGATACCAGCAGTCAATTACAGTGATGGTAGTGTGATGTTGTTTGGCCTCGTGGCTGCTTCAAGTCCTTGGAGACTTTCCATAATTGATGGAACAATGAACTTGCCATAAAATTCAGCAATCAAATTCCGACCTAAAGATCGTGTGGTTGAGTTATACAGCTGAACAAAGCACACAACCAAGCTCACATCTGAATGGCTCAAAGAAAACAAAATGAAGGTTTTGAAGAGGTCAAGTCAATATCCTTACTGGAATCCACTTAAGATGCAGTGGCATGACCATAAACTGGCAATTCATGCTTTGGCCCTCCTATGTAGCCAAATCAAAACAATTCTGCCAAAAGGAGTGGGAATAAAATTCCTACACAGCAATGTAAAAGACTCATTTCTGGATATCGTAGATGTTTGATTGCAGTTGTTGTTGCCAAAGCTGGCACAACCAGTTCTCAATATATTTAAGTGCAATTATTCTTTGATGAGTGCTGCAGGATTTGTATGACTCTTTCCCCTTAGTAAATGAAAAGATTGTTAATAACCTACTTTTTGTGTCAACTCAAGTTGTCTCTGTTTTATATTAAAATTAGTTTGATCATCAGAAACATTCTTAATATGACAAGCAAAAAGAGAAGAAATCTGGAAGGGGCTATTTTTTTCCACTGTACTGTGCCGACCCCACACATCAAAAACAAATCTCATATTATAGACTCATCATCCCTTATTGTATTGTAATCATTATTGGTATTGTATATTAACTATTACTTATATTTAAACTCTTTGCACAGAAGCCAAATCTGGCTATTTATGGGTTACCCTATTTAAGGTATTATAATTTAAGACTTGAGATACTTTAAGATACTTATACCATTTAGAATTCCCTCATATTAGTTTATTTTTGTAATGATGGTACAGAATAAAGGGAGCGAACACAAAAAAAAATCATGAAAATTCAGCATTGAAATTATTTTTAAAAAATACTGAGAATTGAAAAATGGCTGGGGGTTAAAACAATATATTTCCAGGACCATAAACTTCTTGACCACAAGTTTGCTATATCTGAGAGTGATATTCGAAATTATCTACATCTATAAATAATCCTGTTTTTCACACCAGTCAACTCATGAAGTTCATATACATCAATGAATTTCTTGTAGAATTTAGCATGAGTTTATCAATATGGGCGCGAATGGACATCGATGGCCACCAGTAATCTCTCCAAGCCAAAAACATGAAGTCACTAAAGACACAGCTTATTTTATGGTCAGAACGTTCACCCTGCAGTGGAAAGCTGGCTGTTTCCACCTCTGTGCACCCAAGCGAAATGCAAGCTTGTATAAATGCTTTCCGCTCCCTATAAAGAGCAAGTATAACTAATGCTGTAATACCTGACATATCCCTTATTTTTACAAAACAGACATTCCACTATCAGGATTGATCAGAATTAGTGCAGCGAACCAGGCTTGTGCAAAGTTCCTAATTGAATTGAGAATGTTTCCCAAATTCCAATTCAATTTCGTGAATTTGAATTGAGGTTGCAGACAGGAAGTAGAATTGCAATTCAAATTCAAATTGAAGGAAGTAGAATTGAAATTCTATGAAATTCCAATAGATAATTTTGGTGTATTCCAGAATCATGCTTTACAGTATATTCCATACATGACTTTTTTACACATTTCAAACAAATATTATTACGATGAACTTCATGTACACATTATAGTTTAATTAAAGCAAATGTTTTTAATTGACAATTAAGAATAAAAGCATCATCTATAAAACAGAAAATTTAATTTGATGTATTATAACTTTCAAATTATGGAAAATGGTGGAAAAAATACTTAATTTCCCAAAATGCTTTTCTTTATCCAATTATTCAAAGTGGTTGCCAAGCCTTTTCAGGAGGTTTGAAAGCCTCTCTGTTGACAAATTTGATGGTCAGAGCTAGTTTCCCGAAAAAAGTTTCAAAGTCTTTGATAACGGCAACATGGAAAAGGATAATAAATCTAAAAGGCCATCTGTACTAGATCATTTTGGCGAGCTAATTCCCACAAGGACACCAGGAAATCATTGAGCCATCTGCAAGTACTGCAATACTCCAATTTGTGGCTCCATCAAGGCAACTTCAAATTTCAAATGGCATCTACAAGTAAGTTAATTGTTATTTGACATTTATTTTTGATAGCCATGGTCATGCCATTGGCATTGGTATCAGTGTTGGGATCATAATTCCTAAACTAATGTAATAAAAATTCCTCACTTCTTGAAACATATACTGTTACTTATGTCCTTATGCATTATAGGACCTTCTCTCTCTTTCTCTCTCTCTCTCTCTTGATGATCACCACACTACTTAAACCCCCATGAGATTCTCACTTTCCTAAGTCCAAACCTTTTTACTTAACCTTGGGATATCTCTTGAAAGCAAATCACTCCTGTAGACAGGCATTGTGTTTGAATTCAAAGTTTTATTGATTCTGTAAAGCTTCTTTGTGACAGTCTCTGTTTAAAGCATTATATACAATAAATTTAATTGAATTTATTATTTTTATTACTCCAAAGCCTCTCACATTCAAATCAGGTGACATCAGGTATAATTAAGCAACTGGGAAGACGAAAGCAAAGAATCCAGCAGTTTTCACATACACAGCTTGGTGTTACTGAATTGAGTTGCAGCCAAATGTAATTAAAGTAATTCTAAAGTGAGGCATTTCATCCTACCATAAATATTAAATGTACCCTGTAGGTATGCACTTGTAAATGACTTTGTATTATGACTCAAGTGCTGTAGGCCATATTTATCAAGAAACCGAATCATTTGTAGAATGCTTTACATTATACTCTCTTGATGTCATGGTTTTGGTTTTTGGTCATGTTTATGTGCTGGTTTTGTGTTCATGGTTATTGTCTTTTATTTATTCTTTTTGTCCCCCGCCAACACGAAGTGGGAGGGGGATATAAGTTTGACCTCCGTCCGTCCATCCGTCCTTCTGTGCATCCGTCCGTCCGTTCGAGATAAAGGGGACAGCTTTACTCAGAAACTACTACAGATACAGTAACCAAATTTGGTGTGTAGCTTCAGAACATAAAGGCCTTGATCGAGCTCGAAAATAAGTAGCGCACTATTGGCGGGGGATGTGGTAGACTATGTCGACTTGTTGGTTATTGTAATGCTCAGGTTTTAGTTCATTCCATTTCTCAGTTCCATTGCACTTGTCTCCCGTCTTGTGATCTAGTTGGTTCAGTCTGTCTTCCCCGTCTGCGTGCTCACTGACTTCGGGTGATTTAAATGTATTCCGGTGTTAAATATATTTCTTCAAATCTCGTTTTCATTCTTCGCCCTTCTGTTCTGATTACTAACAAGACTAACATTTGTATTTTGTATTATAGTCTTCTAACACAAGTAATCCATGTAAATATGAGATTACTAACTTACTAATGAGCACTCTAGTTTAATTTGTAAATTTTCACCGCTACTAATAGACTAATTACCTCTTCGCAATCGCCCTGTTCTATTCTCCGCCCCTTGTCCGTCGCTGTCCTCTCCTGAGCTTCAGCGAGAATCTCTCGCACGTGCTTAATCACTCTCCTGCGCTTGTTATCTGTGCACGTAGAACTCCTGGACCGGAGCTGTTTAAATGTAATAGGCTGTTTGTGCGATTCCCATTCGTATTTTGTCTCTCGCCAGTTTTCATGGTTAGGGTTTCCCTCATGTGATTCTCCCAATGTAATTAGCCCCATTCCCCACAGCTGATCTCTGTATAGCATGTGACCATTCCTGTGTGTATATTAGGAGTCTTTTCACTCACAGCTCTGGTCAGAACGTTGAACAGTATTTCTTTGTGCAGAGCGCCTCGTATGCCATTGATTATTGTTTCGCTTCTACAGGATAGTCCGACCTTGATTCTTGCCATAGCCCTTTTTGTACTGTTTTTGCCTTTCTGGATTTCGACCCATTTTTGTATCACCACAATTCCTGTGTTTTTTGGCTTTGACGCGGACTCCAATAAAGGCATACATTTTTTGGATTGCTGTCTCTCGCGAGTGGTTCCTGAGCGGTACCTCACTCTTGAGAACATTTTAGGTTGAGAGAAATAATATGGCTTTTTTGCTTACAGCGGAAACATCCTGAAATCTTGATTGAGTTTGCAACCAGCAGTCGCACAACCCAACCAAACCAAGATGCAGATAATGGTCATCCTCCAGCAACAACTTCAAGCTTCAAGCAGGCCAACAACCGATACTTGTCAAGTTGCTCTCACCTGTAGCATTGTGACATACATTGCAAATTGTCTGGGGCCTTATTTTTTTTAAAATTTGAGTAGGTTTCATACCCAAATAACACATATGCACAAAAAAAAGACATTTTGTGGAAAATAACCTCATTTATAAACCTATGGGTAAAATAAACTGCATGGAATTTTCATTTATTTCATTTATTCATTCATCAGGATGGACTTGGTATTTATTTACATTGTGCATAATCTTAATTCCCCTTTTTATCATGTCGTTTGTTTTTATAAATCAGAAATCTGAAAAGAAAGTGACGAACATATCTTTTTTGTGCCTACGCACCGTTTATAAATTAGGCCCCTGCTCTCTACTGTTAAAGATTTTATGAATGTTTCAATGGCCCAACCATCCTCCACAATGCCATCCCAAAGAGCTCTCAGTCAGACCTTTATCCCAGAATGCTCAGATTATGTAAAAGCACATCTGGCTAGTCTGATGGGAAAAGCTCACCACATTTGCCTGACAATGGACCAATGGTCAAATCGATCAATGAGGTCATTCTATAGGATGACGGGCCATTTTATTGTTGAATTCGATTCGCAGAGCATTGCGCTGAGCTGTCAGCATTTTAAGGGCAGGCATACAGCTGAGAGTATTTACCAAGTTGATGAGGATGTTCTTGAGAATTTCAAAATTGAGAAAAGGTCTATTTCATCGTAACTGACAATGCTTCAAATATGATAAAGGCTTCACACTGTTTCCACCACTTCAATTGAGAGTGAAGAGGGTGAGGAGGATGACACCTCTGATCTAGAAGTGGTCAATGAACAGGAGGAAATTGCATACTCTCCTCCAGAAAACATCCTGCTTTGCCCATAGACAACAACTACTGGTCCGTGATGCTGCAGAGGATGCCAGCTCGATAAAAACCCTCCTAGCTAAAGTTCAGAAACTTGTATCTTTTTGTCATAAATCCATGCATGCTACTGATGTCCTGGAGGGAATGCATAAAGCTCATCCTGCTTATGTCACCTGCTGGAATAGCCAGCTAAAGATGTTGAGGTCAGTCCTTTCAGTTCCCAGCGATGTCCTTGCTGAGCTCAACTACCCTATCCAGCTGTCTGCATATCAATTCAAAATCATCCAGGAGCTTTGTGAGGTGGTAGAACCTTTTGAGGAAGCTACAGACAGCTGTCATGCAGAGAAATCAGTGACATCAAGCTTTGTGATCCCCTGAATCAGAGGCTTGCGACATACAATTAAAGATTTGAGGACAACTGGGAACAAAAAGTTTGTGTCCACTTTACAAACTTCACTTGATAAACGTCTTCAAAAATTTGAGGACCTGGAGTGCTTCCAGTTGGCTGCCACGCTCAATCCCAGATTCAAACTGGACTGGTGTATTCATGAAAAGGAGAGTTCTAGCCAGCTGCGGCGCTCGCGGGGTTCCTCCGCGCTGAGATTTCATCCCGCTGCGCTGATGGTTACTATTAATATAAACTAACTTTTACGGCTAAAACATGCTGCTTTGGTATTCTCCTGAACTACTTGAATATAGAGTAGGTGGAAACTGTCTTTTTAGCTTAGTCTTGTTATTTTTAAATATCTGCGCACATTATCTGCTTTGCTGAACAGTTGGAAGCGTAAGCTCGTTTTCAAAGTGTATAATTTACGCCGAATAGGCTACTGATCAGACTCCATTAAAAACTAAATAGATGTCATCTTTAATATTTAAGTTTAAATTTGGTGAAATATCATCGCATTTTATCTGAAAGTTTTTTGACCGACTTGGTTCCAGAGACTACCGAACACATTATTTTCATGGGTAATTTAATGCGGTAAAAATTGCATGAGCTAGCTAGACAATACTTTGGAAAGGACATATAGGATTGACGATCTCATACAAGTCATAAAAGCTCACCATTGGCCTCCCCACAAGATGCTGTATGCAAATTGCTTCTTTTTTGGCTTGGATGTGTTGCCCCAATCCAACGATAGCACCGATGTGGTCATATCCCTTTCAGAAACTTCGTAATCCAACTTAAACTCAGGTGTCTCAATGGAAATCTGTTGTGCTCTGCGGGTTTCTGTGTTTTTGGTAAGTCAATCATAGGTTTTTATTATTTTTGTGATGTCCGTTTTTAGTCTGATGTCTTAGTGTTTCACATTTCGTATCACTTCCGTATTATTCCGGTCCACGTCTTACCCATGCACGGTCTTTGCTTTCTCCCCGGTCGCGTCATAAGTTTGTTGCCGTTTCTGTCTTTATAGATTGTGACACTATTTTGGGTGATTTAATGGATTCTGGGTTTCAGCCTTCCTTCCGTTTTTCCGTTTTACTTATTTCCCCATGCTTTTTTATATTACTAACCCGTACTAACAGTGTGTTGTTTTCTAGAATTTACTAACCAAAACTAACATTGTATATAAGACTAATGAGCACTCGGGATTGTACAGCTGCACTTACTAATTGACTAACGACCTCTCCGCATTCGCCCTGTTCTAGTCTCCGCCTCTTGCTTTCGCTTAATCTCCTTCGCTGTGTTTTCTGCAGATTCTCTGCATTTAACTCATCTGTCCTGCTTCTCACTCTATGCATTTAGGAGTCTTTATTCAGTTTATTTTCATCCCGTCTTTGGGAGAGTCTTGTGAACCTTGTCCGTGTGTTAATGTTTTTCTGTTTCATGTACAATTAGGTTTCCCTCATGTTCCACCCCTTGTTAATTATATTAATTTTCAGCACCTGTGTTTGTCCGTGCCCCCTCCCTATATATTTCCCCGGCACTATAGAGCAGATCAGATCTGACTTCATTCTGCATGACTCCACTTCTCATCACTCTCTGCTTCTTGCCTCACTCCCCTCATTCCAGTGTCTGTTGCTTCCGAGTGTTCCTGGTCCTTCCGAGCCTCCTATGTCCGAATGTCCCTTTGCCGTCCGATTCTGCCCTCTGCCAGCTGCGCCGCCCGAGTTTGCCATCTGCTAGCTGTGCCCGTCGCCCGAGTACCGAGTCTGCCCTCCGCCTGTTGTGTTCCCGAGCCTGCCCTCCGAGTCTGCCCTCTGCTTGCTGTTTTTCCCGAGCCTGCCCTCTGCCAGCTGTGCCACCCGGGTTTGCCATCTGCCAGCTGTGCCCGTCGCCTGAGTCCCGAGTCTGCCCTCTGCCTGCTGTGTTCCCGAGCCTGCCCTCCGAGTCTGCCCTCTGCCTGCTGTGTTTCCCGAGCCTGCCCTCTGCCAGCTGTGCCGCCCGAGTTTGCCGTCTGCCAGCTGTGCCCTTTGCCCGAGTCCCGAGCCTGCCCTCCGAGTCTGCCCCCCAGTGTTCTTGAGTGCCCCAGTTTCTGTTTCCCCCTGTGTTCCGAGTTCCGAGGTCTTAGGTTTTGTTATTCCTGAGTTTCTCCCCTTTTCAATGCTGGTGCACGGTGGTTATTTTGGCCTGTGTGCCACGTTTTATTCCTTCCGAGTCTTTTTAGCTTTATAATTAAATTATTTTGGTATCTCTGCACAACGCGTCTCTCTCCCCTTGTTTCCGAGTTCCATGTTTCCGAGTTCCGTGTTCTCCCCATGTTTTCCTAGTGTTCCCAGCAAAAACCTTAACAGAAATCCGCAATGTTATATCTAACATCATTATTTACGTATTAATTAATTTCCCATGCTGAAATAAAGCTATTTTCATCCAATAACAATTCGTAGTCTGTCCGTAGTCTGACGGCTGTGTGTTCTTTACTTCAGAGCAATTAGAGGCCTTTTTTGACGGGCAACCATGTTTGTTAAAATCACTGATTTGTAGCGAATTGTGTGATGGAATTGCACGAGTCTGGTCTATCCCCACTAGATCTATCCCATTGCAGGCAAGGAAATAATACATTTTGCATGGGAAAGTTAAGTTTTGGTCTCAAAATCATAAATGATTCCTATTCAAAAAATAAAGTCTAATTACCAATTATAAAATGTGTGAGCTTTTCTGTTTGGGCCAACTGACTGAACAAGGCTTCCATGTTGGATTGAAAAGAGTGGCAATAGTCCTTAAAAATAAATTCATTTTAATATGGCTCTGGTTTGTAGAAATGAATCATGGAGTAACAAAAGGGCCCAACTCCATGATTTTGAGAAATCCAGGTTATCTGCCTATCTTGGGTTAAGACCTATGAAATTGAATTGAAGAAAAACCCAACTCCAGTTCATAAAGCTGTTAACTGAGGTGAGTTCTTTAGCTTTGAGTTGAAGAAAGGCCCGAGTCCAGGAGTTGGGCCCCTCTTCAATGAATTTTACTGGTGGCCGCTAGATGGCAGCACCAGTTCAAACATGGAAGCACCCACAGAATAGCACATGTCCGATTCTGAGGATGAAATAAGACTAAAAAGCACCCACTGGCAGAGTTTTGGAAGTAAAGCAGACCTACTGTCATACCCTATGCAGAAGCAATGTTGTAGTTTGAAATAAAGTTCAAATTTCATTGGAGAAATCATTGAAGTCCTTTCATTTGGCCATTTAATTACAAAAGGGCCCAACTCTGCCATGTTTCAAGTGCTACCATTATTTTATGTGACAGGCAGTATATTTCATTTTCAGCCTAAATAAACCTCTGTTTGGCCTTAACACGTTACACTTCGATGTTTGAAATGTCCTTTTATAGCATTAACAGCAAAAAGAAAAAATGCTCCCCTGGAAAAAATACCTTGGTGGAGTTGGGCCCTTTTGTAACTTTATGATTCAAATATAAAAATATAGGCCGACGCAATGTAGAAAGTATTTCATTGAGCGTATCGACCGTGAGGTATGATTTAATTTTGTATGCACATCAAACCGTCAAATGAAAGCCAATAGAATTAATCTGGCAAACACACACAGGCATATCTGGTCATTTGAATCTCAAAATGCGACTGCAAGAACAATATAAAAATAAATTGGACAGTCTTCCGACTCAAATTTACAATTGTGCGAATCAAGTGCATGATTGTCAATTGAGCAAACTAAGTAGAACCAAGGTGAGAGCTAATGCTGGTTAGACGGTGATAATTCTGCAAACCTTCAAGTTGCTTTGTTAAGCACGTCGCGTTTGGAAGCACTTCATATGGCTTAATTTTTGGCTGCGGTTTGATCAAGAGTCATGACCGCATCCGTTATCATTCATAAAGCAAAAAGGGCGAGCTCATTCACTCGCCCCGCTGCGGGAGTTATTATTATTGCACTTAAAACGATTGCAATCAATTAATCGCCCAGCCCTACAAATGAGCATGGATGTAATTGCTCTAAAAGGAACTATAATGCTACTTAGACCTCATCACTGTAACATGGTAAGATAGTAAAGTCAGTCTCAGCCCACATGCATGTGGCGCCAATCTGGTCTGAAATTAGAATTATTTTAATGATCCACTTTTTCAAGATAGTTTGGCTCGTCAGTGTTTTGAGTGTGATGTGACGTTGACATAAAAGCAATGGATAAGTGGGGGAAGAAAAAGAACAGAAGAATAGAGTATAACTAAAGGTTGACATAAGTGTCGTTCAGGTGGATTAGATTTACTCTGTATGGCCAGGGCCAGCCGCTGGCATAAACATTCTATGCAGTTGTTTAGGGCCACAAACGCCAGAGGGGGCCACATGCAGGGCCGGCCGCTGGCATAAACACTCTTTGCGGTTGTTTTGGGGCCACAAACAAAATCTTGCTTAGGGCCACCAAAATCCTAGGGCTGGCCCTGTGTATGGTTAACTGCACAGTTTTCGTGTCCACACGAATGTAAATAATGTGTCAATTCGTGTTAAATGTAAATAATGTGTTATTGTCACCAATTCTGGCGTTGGTTACATTGTTTTCATTAGCATCAGTGTTTTTCTGGCATTTGTGAAGAAATACAATGTGAAAATGAGGTAGAAATCAATAAAAAATGCAAAACTTTATGAAATGTGAAATCCCGCATTTGTAGTTGTTAATATGTTTTGCATAGGCAAGTTTGCAAGGCTGTATGGCACACGAAAAACAACGTCTGAACATGTTGGCTTAGATTGACTTTCTGTGTCTGTAAAAACAAAATTTGACAAAGGGATATTCGGGTAAAGAATTTCAAGCAAAATGCTTCACCAAAACGCACCAAATAACTTCCATTTTATCAAAATGTTCTTGGGGGCATTCCCCTGGACCCCCAATCCCCTCCCCGCACCAGTATGGCTTTGCCCCACCGGGGCTCGCAAGTCGTGACTGCTAGAACACTTGAGTAGCACACCACTCTGGGAAAAAATCCTGGCCAGAACACTGAAGAGCACATCCTAATTTTAAATCTCCTCTCTGCAAAAATTGAATCCACCTCCCCAAAAGTCAATGCCACCTCTGACATCAGTACCAAGACAAGGAAACACCCCAGACTCTTTTCCTACATGAATGCCAATCACCTACTGTGCCAGTTGACACAGCCTTGCATGAACTCTCGGTCTATCCGAGTAAACCATGCCTGCCAGAGGATGCTGATCCTTTGGTGTTTTGGACAGAAAACCAGAGCAAACCTATCTGCACTTGCCTGCAAATACCTGCATCCTCCACACCTGTTGAGAGGATCTTTAGAGTTGCAGAAAAGACCAGAAAGATGTTGTCTCAATGATAAAACCTTCGAGGAACTTATGACAATTAGATGCAACGATGTTACCCTATAAATGAAGAACTGCAATAAATGATTATTGCATTTACCACAATTTTGTGCCATTTGTTCATTTTCAAATAAAAAGAATATTACAAATTATTCAAAATGGAGGGAATTTGCGTTTAATTTTGGTGTTAGCAAAGTATTTTTAGTATTTAAGCCAAAACCTTTGTTTAACGTGACAAATTCTTCCCGTTACTTAGCTATAAGGAATTTCTCTGAATTGCAATGAATTTAATTCCACTTCCTGTAATTCAATTTCAAATTCCAATTCAACATTCTGTAGGGTGGGGCCAAATCAATTCAAATTCCTATTCTTCAAATGAATTGAATTGAAATTCCAAATTTGGAATTTTTTTACAAGCCTCCAGCGAACATAGCAGGGGGTTCACCAAGTCGTCGAGCTTTTGCATTTAAATGGGCAAAAACGTAGGCATTTTATTTCACTGAATGTGGAATAAAGTCTAAAACAGATTGCTACTTAGAGCAAAATGCCACCATATACAGAATAATAAGCAGAGGCTGATGGTTTCTCATATGAACTTATGTGGCAAACTAGTACTGTGATCATTATGGCTACAATTGTAAAACCTCACAGCAATCTCAGACAGCTGCTGAAGCTGGCACAGCCAGCACTTAATATATTTGAGTAAAAGGTCACAGAAAATAGCTAGCTAGCTATAAGTAATATAATAATAATAATAATGCATCAATTTTATATAGCGCTTTTTTGGACTCTCAAAGACGCTTTACAATATATTCTCAATGCAGCAGTTGGTCTACTTACATGTCACGAGGAAAGACTCTCCATCATTGATTTCCTCCTCCAGAAAATTGATGCTGTCAGACTCAAAGAACCCTCCAGTCCGGTTCCATTTGGTATGACTTCCATTCGCCACATGAGTAATACAAGGTCGCAAGTGACACTCCTGGTGAAGACTGTTTTTCCCATCATTAAATACTACAGTGGTGCCCCTTAATTTATGGGAAGAAAAACAGGTCTCTCCAGGACTTGCAACCTTGTGTTACTTGTAACTCATTGCTTGTGTCCGTATCACATTTTTTCTCGTAAATCTAACCTGAGAACAACTGGGTTGCTTTTGGAATGATTTATTTCAATGCGTTTGCATCATTCAGATGCACAAAGTTGAGATGATGTCAGTTTTAATACTTTTCTGAGCGTCCAATCAATGTCTTTCAATGCACCAGTTTACTAATATGTCACCGTCATTAATTATTGACTACTGCATGTTCATATTGCTCTTGGTAGCCTACTGTTATACAACAGGGATTCGTTGCTGTGTGCTTTATTTCATTATTATTCCTCTTGAATTAGCATAATTAAATATTGTGCTATATGGAATGCTTTCAAAGTATCTGTTTACAGACACATCACTTTCATCAATATATTTACAATAATACATTTATGTTTGCTTTATCCAATGAAAAAACCACAGGGGTTAAAGATATCCAAAATGGCTGGAAGTTGTTCGACAAAAGAATTAAATATTCTCTCCCACATATACCAAAACACGACATATATAAACTAAATCTCATTTAAAATACTTTCATAAACACAACAAATTACATTGTTCGTGTTGTTATGCATTTATTTTTAATCAGACAACTTAAGATAAAAGTTTAGAGAGCTTTCTCGAAAGAAGGGGGGAGGGTTGGAGGACCGTTGTGTGTTCCCCCACTTTTAAAAATAGCACTACAACACTGATTATGACAACTTATAAAATGGAGGGGGGGTACAATTGAACCACTGTATGTGGAGAAAAATCATTGATGGCATCATTCACTCACAATACACACAGGGTTTCACTTGTAAGAGTGGCTTTTAAACCTTTTTACCTTGTGTGGCTTTACAGAGCACGACAAAGCCAGAGCTCTCACTTAAGCTTCTCCTCTCTCCCCTGACGCTCATGCAATTAGCTGCATTAGCCATTGAAATTCACGTGCGGCACCGCTATAGAAAAGTAGCTCAGCGTCCTCCCCTTCTGTGCTCTTTGTCTGTGACTGCTGGCAATAATTTTCCATCGTGGCTACCATGGTTTGGGCCCTGGGGCATGGTTACACTCCCCAGAGGTGAGAGAGGAGGTGTGCACTGCCGCTAATTTGCTGATGGCCCTGGAGTGACAGGGAGAATGAAAGCTGGGAGGAAACTTCATTAGAACACAGCCACTCATCTCCCCAATAACAAAGATACTGCCGATAGACCTGTTCTGAACACCGCAGAGGTGGGAGCACCACAGAGGAGCAAAAATGAACACAATGAGGAAAAATAAGGATGATTCCTCATGTCCTTGCTGTAATATTGAGAAAATTATTAAAGATGACCAAGAAGGTATATACTACGTATAAAAATAATGGTACATCTTGCATTCTCAAAACATAATTTCTTCTGTCAAAATATATTCATCCTACAAAGGTACATTTGGTCCGTACTTTATAATACTTAAGTCAATGTACCTTGTTTTTACTTCCTCTGGTTTTAAGCTAAGAACAACAATGGTTTGAATGATCTAAAAAGAATTAAAAGAAACTGCCATCAATAAAAACAGCCTTGACATCATTTCCCCAGTTTCCCTCTGGTTGGCACTGAACCAAAGTCTGGTGTGATATTTCTCACATTAGTGTACTCTGCTGGAATTCTATTGAAACATGTTTGAAGTGAACACTTACTAATAAAATGTGCAATAACATCATTTTGCATGGGTAGGCGATAAGGTCTACAATTGTACTGCAGTCCTTTTCAGCTCACACAAAACCTCAAGTATCAGATGTATTTTTTGTTTGTGTAATGTCCGACTCAATGACGTGGCCAAAATGTATCAAAATCATCTTAATAAAGGGTCACTACAGTGCAAGCTTGCAAGGTTCAACCTCACATAATTTTGCTTGGGTGAGCTGCTGTCTACATGCTGTGCTTCAAACCCAATCTGTTTTCTAATCCTTGGTAACACTACATGACTCTTAACCCCTTAAGCACTGAGCCTCTTTTTCAAAAATGGCAAGCCCAAAATGAAATGAGAACATCTCAGTGACTACTTGGTCTATTTGAATAATCTTGGTATCATAATAAAGGTAAAATCATTTGGTATTTCTTCCATGGTGTAAAAATCACTGTCTATGTCACTGAGTCAGAGTAAATGAAGATGGAACACAGTGTAAATGAAAGATCTCATTTTGCACCGAACAAAGTTTTACTTCTATCCCTTGTGAACTTATTTAGCTGCAGTCTGAAACCTAAAAAAAATTTACAACACGGAATCTCACCATTATTTGTGCCAAATTTTATTCTAATCAAGTAAATCAGAGCAAAATTAGAGAGGAATGTCTTGGTGGGTTCTCCAAATTGGCAGTTCAGGTACCTTGAGTGTCAAATCAGATTTCTCAGATATTAAACTGTAAAACTCATCTAATTTCAGTTATATGTCACTACAGGCATTCATATCACCCAAATACAACCAAATACATTTTTGGAATTTGTGAATATTTCTAAAATTATTATTTCTGCCAGTCCTATAGACTATACAATTTCCCATTCAAAGACAATCCCTACAGAGAAAATGAGGTTTGGCTCCACTGGAGCAGATTTATTTTAAAAAAAGCTAAATAATTATATTATGAATAGCTTACAATACACGTGCAGATTTACCCTCAAACTGTTTTTTATTACAAAATATCAAAAGTAAAACAATTTTTTGCTCATCTCAGTTGACTTTAAAGTGTATGCCTGCTGTTCTTGTGAAGTCGGTTTAAAATGACAGGGCGTATATCGTTGGATTCTCTTTCATCTGAGGCCTCGTTTTTATGCATAGCACAAATTCAGGAGAAATTCTGACGACTCAGCAATGATATGATTGTATCCCATGTTTTGCTGCATGCTTATTTTCTTACTTGGTGCTTGAATTGTGTTCGGTTGAGGTAAAAACGGTCAACATGAGCTTTTTGCCGAATTTCTTCACGTAAAGTGGATATCCCGCATGGCAATGTTGCGATTTGGAAATACGCTGCATTTATTCTACGTAAGGGAATTGCCCGTGGATGGGCAACAAGTTCCTAACAGGTTGAATTCATTGCATCGCTGTACTGTTCATTCTGTGCAACCATCTGTCTTATAGTCAGACATCTTGATACCAATGTGGGCCTCGTTTCCCCAAAGCATTTTAAGGCAATGATGATCAAAGAATCCCTCATACAACGCATTTTACATTTGTGGAGAGTTTCCAAAAACTATCGTAACTGAAGACACTCTCAGTAATCGTCGTGATCTACGAGTGCCGAAGACCACTCGTAGAACGTTAAGTGGGTCTTAAGACCTGCAGGAGTCTGTGTGTATGTTTTTATAATATTATTGTATTTAGTCGTGACCACTGACACCGTTTGTGAATGAAAAAAGTGATTCATGGAACTTGAATTATACAGTCACTAAAAATGAACAACAATTATAGACACTATACTAATAATGAGAATAATTACATTAACAAAGGGAAGAAGACATAAAATGTTATGACAAAAAAGATATAGCCTAAATACAAGTGCTTATTTCTGCAAATTAAAATATTATATTTGCAGAACTGCGAAAAGGAAAAAGAAGAAAACAGAAATAAATGTGTGGCTGTGGTAGTAGATGCAACTGGAGTGTTAGCCAAGAGAGGGGGAAAAAGTGTCACCAGCCTCCTCCTGGTCATGTAGGTGGGCCCTCGCCTGGACAGCAATGTTGTGCAACGTAGTTGGCACAGTGATGACTGGAAAGCATTTAGGTGGAGAGAATTGCAGGCCACCGCTGGACTTGTGCATGTACCTCTGCCATGCTCCTGGCCACTCGGTGAGCCTCGCTGAATGCCAGCTCAGTAGTAGTTGTGGGCTTTGTCACTGAAGTAAAGAGGTAAGATCAAAGTGGTCACCCACTCTCTCCAAGGAAACGCGAGCGATCAGGGTTTCATGCTGTCTCTTGACCATCACGGTTCACACCCCTAGTTGTGGTAATTTTCTTTGCAATGTCTTCACAAATGATGGCTTTATTATATTAGTAAGGCTACATTTCAATCTGTTGTATAAAGTGTTAGTTTGCCTATTATGCTAATTTTGTCGAGATGATGACCCAGCTTTCTACACTATATTTAACGTTCTTATTTATAGACTGAAAAGGTTTTATCCTACCTTAACATATTTCGACGGATGTCATCTGTCTTCTTCAGAAGAGTCACTGATGTTGTGAGTGACGTGTCTTATCAGCTGATGTTAACAAGGCGTGGCCGCCCTCTCAAATTTTATGGTACCAAAATCGTACTCCAGGTGTGGGAAAGCATATATGCCTGCTCATCCCGGTTCAAAGTCCTGTGGGCCAGCTTCCTGATTTCAATTGCCTCCATGATCCAGCGTTCATATAGGTTGTTCTGTGTGTGGATGATTTTGGCCTTGTCCCAGTCCATAATATGATTTTCCCTCTTGCAATGGTCTGTGATTGCTGATTTGAGGTTTTCCTGTTGTGCTTATACTTCAAGTGAATGTGTCTGTCTTATTGTTGTCTCCAAGGACTGCATAAAACATGAACAGCCGAACGTCTCCTGAAAAGTGAAGCAAAAATGTCTTGGTCGCCAACTACTGGTCGGCTGCAGTACAAATTATGAGCCCGTCTCCTCCATGGTAGTGGAGGGGAGAAATGCCACACAGAGAAAAATGCGCAATAATTTTTTTCTGAAGATGGTTTCTTTCTTTTTAAGAAGTTCTTACCATGCTGATCTATATTCTAGTGTCAATTTTTCTTAAAAGTTTGCTTTAAACTTTTGATTTGATATTATGCAAAAGGGGCGAGTGGTCATAATAAACAGTAGTGATTGACAACTGCAGTGAGTGGACTGAGTCCCGGTAGCCCCTGCCCCCTGCGGATTTCATTTCGTGAATAGTAATTTTACGTAGAGCTGGAGTAGGAATGTCGACAGGAGACCTAACGTTATCTGTAACTCTTCATAGGGCTAGCAAACAGAGATTGTGCTTCAAGCAGGACAGATTGCAACAAAAAACAACAAAATAAGTTGCTCTGCTGTGAATTGTATTAACCGACTGGATCGATCGGAAGGATCTTTGCAGTTTTTTCAGTAAGTTTATTTTTTGTTTGAAGTTGAACGGTCAGTTAAGTTATTACCAATTTAGCTAGCTACCTTGGATACGTTAAGACTGCAAGCAGAGTGGCAAACGTTTAGGATTAATATGGGGAAAATGGTGATTGGTAGCCATTCATAACTGGCAAGATTATTATAAAATTTTAGAGAATACCTTTAAAGGTAAGCATTTGAATGAAGTTAATGGCACTGTCATAAAATGTTGTTCTTATGAACTTGAACTTGAAATATTAGGCCAGTGCCGCAGTAGTTTCAGCCTTTAGCTTCCAGTTTTTCAGTCTGTAACTCGGAATTTTTTAACGAACACAGATTCCGATTCCCTTGGCCCGGTAGGAATTCTGCTTACCCAGGGGATCAGCATTAGAACCTTGCAAATGGCTGGCTAATTCCTTCAAATTTTTAATTGATTGAAGTTGCCTAGGCTATTAAAGTAGACTGAACAATGTAGCAAGCTTGCTATATAATGTTCAGTTACTAGACGAGCCCCTAGGTGCGAGTGTTTCCATAGGCATCAGCAAGCCTAATTCTCGTTTTTCTGCAGGAAACACAACAAAATTCCAACCTTATGTTGCAACCTTACGGACAGCAGCTAAAACAGCAAGAAAAACCAATTGGATCGAAGAGATACTGATCATTTTACCAATGACAATAAGACAAATATGAAACATGACAACATTTCAAGAATTGGCCCGGAAGGTGATGGACACAAACTGTAAATGAGGGAGTGGTGTAAACCGGGAAGAATATAATTTCAGTTGTTTATAGTGTGATGGTTGTTGCGCTCCTAAATTATGCATTAATTATGGCAGATGTTATTTGCACTTATACGTGTCGCCAATGCTGAATTTTTTTCTTGGCCATACATAAGTGCGCCAGTTTATGACCATTCCAGTGCCACTGAGAAAGTATCGCTTATAATACATTTTGCCAAAAAAAAAAAAATTAGCGTAGGACACACTGAAAGTAAGTGTGGGCAATGGAGCAACGTGCATTTTGGCCACACTTATAAGTCCATTTAAAGCAAATTTCAATCAATTTTTGTGCTTGGACGCGCTTAAATAATAGTTTGTTAATAATTGCTGCGTTTGGTATCGAGTGACCTTAACATTAACTAGCAAGCTAGCTGACTTCAGTTAACGTTAACTCACATATTACCTTGCACTTGGCAATTAATGGTTAATTAGTTCAGCCACTGAAACATATCTGTTAAGGTAATGCTTTTAGTGTCTTCATTTATAAGGTCAGATCTGAGTTCGGCGTTGCACAATGACAAAATAATACTTTCCTTGATCAGCTTTATAATTTCTTGAAAATTATAGGAAGTTATTTTGAAATATGATGTCTCTTCACATACAGTCTATGTCTGAAACACGTTTCAAATAAGTCAGAATGGGTGCATGTGGCCCCACATAAAATGGAATGTAAATTGGTAGCAGAAAGAATTTCTATTTTCAAAGTATATAAAGCTGCAATATCTCCATTCTAGTTTTTTTTTTTTTATGTCAAACCTGCCGTTTGCAAAATTGCCAGATGTGTGGGCTGGAACGTGCAAGTCCATTTTATTGCTGTCATGATAGGGCAGACTGCACTTTGGGTTTCAGGTATAAGCTTCACAAATAATTGGATGATTTCTTTTTTTACCATGTGATTACAGAAGCCGCCAAACACCTGGGTAACACTGAGGTTACCCTGGTCCAGTGAAGACTCGGAGGATGCAATTCTTTTGTTCTACTGCTGGAGAATACTTCTGAAGTAATTTATGAATGAAAAACTGATGAAAATGCTTGTCAAAACTGCTTAACTATGCATTGTCACTGAAACTCGCAATGGTTCTGTTAAATGTAATTTACACTTGGAGGTAGACAAGTCCATGTTAATTGAATATTAATGGACATGTAACTGGCTTCTCCCATATATACTTATTCCGCCATGTCATTTTCCTTATAGGTCTTCTTCAAATATTGGCATAAGCTGTCATTCTTTTTTTTTTTTTTTTGTTTGTTAAATAATACATTCAAAAGCCCTTCATCCTGACTTCTAAGCCTTCAGTTTTCCAACAAAGATCCCAGTCATCTGTCCTTGGACAGGGAGTACATGAGAAATTTTGGAATTCAATATGTATTTTCAGAGATGGTGGTAATGGTGGTAACCTGTAATGTACAATAAAGGTCATTACATTTACGTCCAGCAAAAACCTCACTCTGGAATTCGCTCACATACACTATGTCCTTTGCTGAAGTAAATGTAAAGGTGAAGAGGCATGTAAATGAGTTAAATAAAAAAATGTTTATTTAAACAGAAACTACACAGAGCATAGAGTTCTGTGTGGACCAAAGACAATCTACTGGCTACACTTGCCGCGGGGGAACATTAAGGAAGTCCATCAGGTGGAAAGGCTGGGGGAAAGCAAATGGTTTGGAAAAAGGGAGGTGGATGGAGAGGAAGAGCTTGGAAAACGATAAGTATGATGGCTACCACCCTAGTATAAAAATAAATACATGAATAAAAGTGCATCAAACATCACAAAGCAAAAAAACATACTTTTTGAAAATCTGGTCTGATTTGGTCTTTAAGACACAGCCACAATGTTATTTAAAAATATATAATTTCTCATAGGGGTGAAATTAACTCCATCATGCAAAAATTGGCCAGGATCTCAATGCTCTATCTGAGGATGATACAGGATATTGTCTCCACCAATAGACAAAACAAAGGTAGCCATCACACTTGACATATTGCCAGGCTTTCTCAATCTTTGGATGGGGAGACCTCTACCGGCATTCACTGGGTGATGGCAGTGAAGATGATCTTCATCCGGGGGAACTGCCGATGGAGAATTTCCAAGTCCTGCTCGATCCCTGCGACAAGCTTCACACTTTTGATTTTTCCGAGGTCATTCCTGCTACAGTGGATCAGCAGGACCTCCGGCACTCCTCTCAGGCACTGGTGGATAAAGGGGAGAAGGTTTCCCCAAACCATGCCACCACAGTCAAACCACTGGACCTGGGCATCCAGACCAAGGTAGGTCTCGATGGTCTCCCTTGCTCGTTTTTCCCCATGGCGAATGTAGCTGTCCCTGATAATGTAAACTTTTGACCTGTTGGTTGTAAAATGTAAATGTCACCTTTAAATGTCACTTCTGCTGGCTTTTTCTGCAATTTAACATATTACATGTTTATATTCTACTATTCCATATTTCATCAGGTGGTATTGTGCTTTTTATGCATGAAATAAATGTGACTTAATGTTATAAACTTCAGTTTTTTATGACATTCTCCAGTGAAAAGTCTTATGCTAAAATAACCACAGGCATTGGTTTCCAGATATTCCCATTAGATTTATACAGTCTCGGCCACTGTGGAGGATGCAAGAATTGCCGAGTCCATTTCATCGTCTAAAAATGATATCAAAACTCAAACAATGACTATCGATGCAAAGTGACCATTCACACCTATTTAAGTGCGTCCACGCACAAAAGTTGATCAAAATTCATGTTAGATGCACTTATACATTTGTAAGTATGGCCAAAATGCACATTTCTCCATTGCACACACTTATCTTAGGTGTGTCCAAAGCTAAAATTTTTTTCTTGGCCAAACTTATTTTAAGCGATACTTCATAAGCAGCACTGGAATGGTCATCAACTGGCACACTTATAAGTGTGGCCAAGAAAAAAAATCAGCATTGGCCACACGTATAAGTGCGAATAACACTGGCCTAAATAAATTCAATTTATAGATCCATGATATTTCATGTTATATAGCCTAAATAACTGACAATCCAAATGCTTTACTTGTAGGTAAAAAAGAGGTCCGATTTTAAGATCGCCAAGAAAAAATGGGTTGTTGAGTAAACAAATTGAACAAAACCGAGAAGTTTAAAACTTACTAAATCACTTCACCAAGTAGCATCCGACAAAGAGGTATGTACAAAGTATGAATTTTCCATCTCTAATTACTTAACAATAGCCAAGGGAATCGGGTGCCGCTTGAAAGTCAAAGTTATTATTTGCAGAATCCGTAAGGCTTCAGACATGAAAGCGATTCAAAAAGCTGTGAGCTCGTTCATTGCCGCAGTGAGATTATGTTCAACATGTGCTTGCAAGGGCTTCCCAATTATATTTCCCGACCATACAAAAGAAACTAGCGAGCACCCCATATATATAGGAAAACTAACAGCTCGGGTAGCTTCCGAAAATGAGACATAAGAGCATCTTCCTGCACTGCGAGAACAAACACTGCCAAGACTCAAAATATTTGCATTCCAGCACACTTTGTCTGCAAGACTGGCAGGTCTGAGCACCACGCTCCCGATTAGGACAAGACCGCCATACGTTACTGCATTTCCTATTGTAATGTGAATATAGGCCACTAGATGGCAGTATTTACCTTTATTTTGTTAAGCTCAGACTGGAGTCATGTTTAGACATGTCCTGGACATGTCTGGGGCAAGTCTCAGAAAATTAAAAAAAAGAGGTCTAAATGTGGGTGGGGTCTGCAAAAGAGTATATAAGGAAAAGAACTGAGACAGTAAAGTAGGAGGAGAAATTGCAAGAAGAAGGATACGTGTGACCAGACCTGTCATTTCTGTTCAAGACCTGGGAAGTTTCTTTTGTGGATTTTTGCCTATGTTAGAGCATTTTTCCTTACCCAGGACCTCACCAAGCCACCCCAACCAAAGGGACTGTAAATATTTCTGTTTTTTTTTATTCAATCTTGGTCATTTAGTTGTAGGTTATTGTTAGTTATTGTCTTTGTTCATTAAATGTGTTTGAGTTTTTAAAACTGTGTCTGTCATCCCTTGCTGTTGCTGTTGCTGTTGTGTTATAAATGTAATAACAAATTGGGGCCATAACAAATTGGGGGCTCAAGGTCCGGGATAAACCATTTTGTGAATAATTTATTGAAAATCTAACATTTCAAATTGTAAAATTGATTTTTTTAATTGAATACATATATATTGACAACAGCAATGGATGATTTCTTGGCATCACCAACCGTAGGGGTTTTGAAGTCTTTTAAAAAGACAGAACTGTTGGAAATATGCAGACATTTGGAGCTGACAGAGGTAAAACCAGCCATGCGAAAAGCAAGACTGGCTAGAGAGATAGTTGAATATTACATTGATGAAAATGTGTTTGCACCAGGAGATCTGGAACAGTTTCCAGTGGAAAATCCAAATATAGAAATGGAACTTAAATTAAAAATGCTAGAGATTGAAAGGGAGGAAAGAGAAAAAGAAAGGGAGGAAAAAGAGAAACAAAGAGAATTTGAGAGAGAGAAAGAGGAAAGAGCAGAAAGAGAGAGACAGAGACAGAGAGATTTTGAATTAGAGAAATTCGATAGAGAAGAAAGACTCCAAATGGAGCAACTAAAAATTAAAATTGAAACTAAAAATAAATTTTGTGCCAGTCAGGAGGTAAAACTGGTGCCTCCATTTTCGGAAAAGGACGTTGACAACTATTTCCAGTGTTTTGAAAAGGTAGCAAAGAGTTGCCAGTGGCCAAAGGAACACTGGCCTCTGATGTTGCAAACTGTCCTCAAGGGTAAAGCTCAACAAGCCTATTCGGCTTTGTCTGCAGATGATTCCTCTGATTATGAAGTTGTCAAAAAGGTTATTTTGAGAGCTTATGAGTTGGTTCCAGAGGCTTACCGACAGAAATTTAGAGGTCTGAAGAAATCTGAAAATCAGACTTATGTTGAATTTGCTAATGAGAAGCAGGTTTGCTTTGAGCGCTGGTGTACTTCTATGGAGGTCAAGGATGATTTCAACTCACTAAAAGAGATGGTGTTAGTTGAAGAATTCAAGAACTGTGTTAAAGATGATGTTAAGACCTACCTTAATGAGAAGCAAGCACTGAAATAGCAATCAGCTGCCAAATTTGCAGATGAATATGTTCTCACACATAAGTCCAAATTTCAGTCTAGCAGTAACAATAGATGGTCCCAATTTCAGAAAAAGGGTTACGGTGATACCCAAGATTCCTCACCCAAAGACAAAGACAAATCTGGTGATGGTGCTCAGAAATCCAGTAACAGGTCTGATCAAAGTGTGAAAGCTGACAGTGACAAAAGTGGTCTAGTTTGCAGTTATTGCAAGAAATCTGGTTATGTTACAACTAACTGTTGGTTCCTTAAAGCTAAGAAAGAAAAAGAAAAGGATACCAAACCAAATGCCTTTGTGAAAACAAGGTTAGAAACCCCTGTAGTAGATAACCAATCTGCTAAATTGCCTGCTTCTTGTGGGGCTAAAAAGCCTGATACAGCTGACTTCGTGAGGGAGGAATTTCTTCCATTTGTGTCAGAGGGATTTGTGGCTCTGAATGAGCATACTACTCCTGTCCTCATATATATCCTAAGGGATACCGGAGCTTCTCAGTCACTTTTGTTGATGGACTCCTTGGAGTTACGTGATGAGACCGCTTCAGGGGATTTCATACTTGTACAAGGTATTGAAGGGAGGACTGTATCTGTACCCCTGCGCTCTATATTCTTGAAGTCAGATTTAGTTACAGGACAGGTAAAGGTGGGACTTATGTCAAGTCTACCTATAAAGGGTGTTTCTCTGTTGCTAGGCAATGACCTGGCTAGGGCCAAAGTAGTTCCCCCTGTACATCTTACTTCACAGCCGAGCACTGAAGATGGGGATGAGGACCCATCTCTGTATCCTTCTTGCGCAGTGACTCGTGCTATGGCCAAGAAGGCTAAAGAAGATGTTGTGGTGCCATCCAGCACATTGAATAGTCAGGACTCAGATGGTTCGCCTCATGACTCTGATTGGCCTACTATGGTTTCTCCGTTTGAGGACTTATCAGATACTTTTATCAGTTCATTGGTCAGCCAGCCAGATGGGTCTGGTGATTCTGATGTGTCTGGAGACTTATCTCTGTCCAGAAAACGGTTGATTGAGGAGCAAACTAATGATCCTGAAATTTGTGTACAAAAGAGGAGGGCCCTTCCTGATAAAGAAATAGACGCAGTTCCAGTTGGCTATTATCTCAAGGATGGTGTGTTGATGCGGAAGTGGCGCCCTCCTGATATCCCTGCCAATGCAGATTGGGCAGTGGTCAGGCAAATTGTTGTTCCGAAGGTCTACAGCAGGCATGTCCAAAGTCCGGCCCGGGGGCCAAATGCGGCCCATGTTCAAATTTTCACCGGCCCGCAGCCTCTGTTATCAAATCAATAATATGCGGCCCACCAGCACTGCTGATCACAGAATAAAATACAAGTGTACAAAAAAGCTATTCTACATTTCACCAGAAGATAGCAGTAGCCTTGTGGCCGCTGCATAGGGCCGCCTTGACCCTTGGTCTTGTGTGATCATTTCAGGCCAGCCGATTTCTGACATGGCGACTGTAGCTAAAAAAAGGAAAGTTGACAAAGAGGGCCGACGTTTCCAGGACAAGTGGAAATTGGAGTATTTTTTCACTGAAATACAAAACAACTGTGTCTGCCTAATTTGCCAAGAGACTGTGGCTGTTTTCAAGGAATTTGATATCAAGAGGCACTACCAGACGAAACATGCTAACTACGACAAGCTAACTGGGGACAAACGCCGCGAAAAATTGAAGCAACTGGAAGCTGTTTTAACGGCACAGCAGCGCTTTTTCACAAGAGCCCATGAGTCAAATGAAAATGCCACAGAGGCGAGCTACGAGGTGGCAATGCTGATTGCCAAGCACTGCAAACCTTTCACTGAGGGTGAATTTATTAAAGAATGTGTGATGAAAATGGTTGAGAAAATTTGTCCAGAGAAGAAGCAAGAGTTTGCCAATGTTTGCCTGGCTCGTAACACTGTGGTACGGAGAATTGAAGAAGTTTCATCAGATATTAAGAGACAGTTAAGAGCAAAAGGAGCGGAATTTGACTTTTTTTCGTTAGCCTGCGATGAAAGCACTGACGCATCTGACACCGCTCAGTTACTGATTTTTTTCAGAGGAGTAGACAATGACATGAACGTGAGTGAAGAGCTTCTCGACCTCCAGAGCCTGAAGGACCAAACAAGAGGAACAGATTTATTTGTTTCCGTTTGCTCCGCCGTAGATGACATGAAGCTACCGTGGAATAAAGTCACTGGGATTATTACGGATGGCGCACCTGCCATGGCTGGCGAGCGAAGTGGATTATCAACCCTTACCTGTAACAAAGTCAGCGAAGAAGGAGGCAAAGCTATCAAACTCCACTGTATTATTCATCAAGAAGTTCTCTGTGCCAAACATGTGAAATATGATCATGTTATGAAACCGGTGATAAAGGCTATCAATTATATCTGCTCCAAAGCCCTGTGCCACCGCCAGTTTCAACAATTTCTGCTCGACATCCAAGCAGAATACGGAGATGTTGTTTATCACAACGATGTCAGATGGCTCAGTCGGGGGTCTGCACTACAGCGCTTCTACTCTCTTAGGGAGGAAATTGGACAATTCTTGGCAAAAAAGGGACAACCGATGCCAGAACTATCTGATCCTGTTTGGCTGGCTGATTTCGGATTTTTAGTTGACATAACACGGCATCTGAATGCACTGAATACAAGCCTTCAGGGGCAAAATGCAATGGTAAGCCAGCTGTATTCACACATCAAAGCCTTTCGGACCAAGCTGCTACTTTTCCAAAGGCACCTGTCACTAGCGCAGCCCAATACCACACATTTCCCATCGCTGCAGGAAATTATGACCAGTTTCCCACAGAACAACATCAGTGCGCAAATGAGAAGGTATGCAACAGACATCTCATCTCTTGTTGAGGAGTTTCAACAGCGCTTTCGGGATTTTGCAGCTATTGAAAAGGACATCGCGCTTTTTTCCTCTCCTTTCTCCGTGGACCCTGATGATGCTCCAGACCACCTGCTGCTGGAGCTCATTGAGCTGCAGTGTGACACCGAGTGTCGCAGTCGGCACCAACAGCTCCCTCTTGTCAACTTCTACCGGCAGCTGAATGAAGGCAGGTTCCAAGAGATTCGGACATTAGCTAAGAAAATGCTGAGCTTGTTTGGATCGACATACTTGTGTGAGAAGACATTCTCGGAAATGAACATTACCAAGAGCCGCGTGAGAACGAGACTAAGCGACTCTCACCTGCGGGACGTCTTGCGCATCAAAACCACTGTTTTTGAGCCAGAGCTGGACCATGTACTGCAGTCAAGATCTCAGTATCACCCTTCACGTTAGTTCACCTCTATAGTGAACCACAGTTTTGAATATGCACTGACTACTGTTTTGAATTTAAGAAGTTGTTTACAGTGATGATTTAATTCTGAATAATATGTTATGTTTCTAATGAAGTTAGATATGTTTAATCTTCCCAAAAGTGTTTTTTTCCAGACTATTTCTTCATGTGGTCTTCAAGTATGAAACGCAGAGTAACCCAATTTTGGTAAAAACATGAAAATGAAAAAAAAAAGTGCCAGGAAGTATGCCATTTACAATAAAATTTCACAAAATAGTTAATTTGTATTTAATGTTATTAGTTCAAAGAATGTTAGGCGGAATGATTGGCCCCCACACATTTTCACCTTACCAAATCTGGCCCTCTTTACAAAAAGTTTGGACACCCCTGGTCTACAGGAATGAGATCTTAACAATGGCTCATAGTTTACCTTTAGGAGGTCATCTTGGTGTTAACAAGACTGTTGATAAGATCATGAAAGACTTCTTTTGGCCTAGGCTTCGGAAAGACGTTTCCAACTTTTGCAAAACCTGTCACACTTGTCAAGTAGTTGGAAAACACCAGTTAGACCCACCTGCAGCACCATTACAGCCTATCCCAGCATTTGGGGAGCCGTTCTCTAAGGTCATTGTTGATTGCGTTGGTCCATTACCCAAGACTAGATCTGGAAATCAGTACTTGTTGACAATCATGTGTGCATCTACCAGATTCCCCGAAGCCATACCTCTACGTAACATCAAGGCAACTGCAATCTCGAAGGCTTTGATAAAGTTCTTCACGTTGTTTGGCCTTCCCAGGGAAATTCAGTCAGACCAGGGTAGCAATTTCACTTCAGGATTGTTTCAGCAGGTTGTGTATGAACTAGGTGCAAAGCAGATTCTTTCTAGTGCCTATCATCCAGAAAGTCAGGGGGCCTTAGAGCGGTTTCATTCCACTCTCAAGACAATGATGAGGACTTATTGTTATGACCATGAGAAAGACTGGGATGAAGGGGTTCATTTGCTGTTGTTTGCAGCTAGAGAAGCAGTGCAGGAGTCTACTGGATTCAGTCCATTTGAGCTAGTGTTTGGCCATGAAGTGAGAGGACCTTTGCTATTATTGAGTGAACAATGGCAAGAGAAAGAGCCGCATATCAGTCTGTTAGACTATGTTTGCAAGTTCAAGGAAAGATTGCGTGCAGCTTGTGACCTTGCCAAAGAGAACTTGAAATCAAGTCAGGGAAAAATGAAAACTTGGTACGATCATAAGGCTAGAAGCCGTGAGTTTAAACCAGGAGAAAAGGTCCTTGTGTTGTTTCCCTTGCAGTCCAATCCATTGCAGGCTAGATTTCATGGTCCATCTGTTTAGTTTCTTTTTTTGGCTGGAAGAGTGGCTTTATCCTTCTGTTGTTTCCCGTTTTGAACTGTGGCACCAACCTGTTCTCCACATTACCTACTTTATTGTTCAATCACTTTCCATTAACTTTTACCATTTTAGACGGGTTTCCCTCTCTAGTTGTGGGGAGTTGCCTAGACCTCAAATTGGTACCTCAACCTGTGTTTTTGAATGGGTGGGTCAAAACACCTTGTGTGGAGTAATTCATTAAACTTCAGATGCTGTGATTTCCCTCTACCTATGTCTTAGTGTTTCCAAACAGATGTTCCTGTAAGAGTGGTGTTTATGCTACATCAAAAATAGATCGCTAACTATTTTTGGGTACATGTATATGATTTCACACTGTAAAATGGAACATTTTTGTGGACTTTTTAATTTTGCAGTTCTATCGCATCCGCAAATTTAAACAGCACCAAATTTATTTCAGTTCAACATTATCAGTGGGACCACAAACATGACCCAAACTTCGCATAATACATCGCTTTGCCAAATTCTCCCCTTGAATTCTATGATGGAATATGGATTTCACGAATGAATTTCCTCTCGCCGTGAGGTGTCTTGCAGTGCCTTTTAATTTTGTGGTTTTTGCAGTGCCAAGTTGTCCGCAAGTAATAAAGGCGCAAAATAGTATTATGGGGGCAGAGATACAGTGGGCCCACAAAAATGTCCCATTTTACAATAGTACTTCCTCCAGTTTATGAGTCGTCATACATTGCCTAATTTTGAGTGAAGTCTTGTCAAATTCCATGAATACATGTTCCATTCTTGGCGAATATTTTTGTGCCATGTGGTTTCAGTTTGGCTTAATCACGCCATATAAAGATGATGTAAATGGTATCTTATCAACGTCAAAATATTTATTTAATTACAAGTTCAACACCTCTTGGCCTTGTTGCTTTCGCCTCCATATTAATGCCCTTCCTGACCTTGCGATCCTTGCTGTTCCGGTTGGAATTCTCTCAAAATGTCTCCAGAGCTGTTCAGCATCTATCTCTTTTTTTCTGCCATGAAGGACTTCCACTTTTAGAGGATGATCAATAGATATCAAAATCTTGAGAAAAATCCTTGTCATTGAATAATATAAGTGCTGCCATCTGTTAGGAAAGTTTGAAACTGAATGTAACATCTAGTTTCCAACTTCCCCAACAAATGGCAGCACTGATCAATGAATGAAAATAGGGTTTTTCATGGACTCCTCACCCTCTCCAGGGAAGGAATATCAAAGATTTTATGTCTGAATATTGATTATGAAGGCCTCAACTTTCAGCACATACCTTATTTGTGGTCCAGTTCCCTGCAGTATCTCAGATATAGGGGTGTCTTTGAACCATAGGAAAAAAGGGCTTTCAAGGGCGGGTGTATAGGTGTGCTTAGATCTCCCTACCAGTGACATCAATTTTATTTCAACTTGCAGTAACAAGACACCACTTTATAAGCATGCTTGGAAAAAAAATGGAAACCTGCAGCTTTGGTAGCTTTTCCTTGGCAAGGGCAAGAAATTAACCCAAATTTCTCATTGAAAAAGGGATGAAATTGGCTGAAATCAAACTTTTGCTGATTACTCCGAAACCTGAGGGGGTGAGCTCTTATTTTATGGGTTTTCATCTTTCAATGAGGGGGTTCTACCAACAAAATATTTTTGAAAACTCTTGACTCCCCACTTCCACATTTTTCATCTGCTCTACCTGCAAACCCACTCTTAACTTCTAAAAAAAAAAAATAAGTCACAAGGGGAGGGTTGAAAGGAAAGTGGCAAACAGATTGGGGGGGCACCTCATTCCTCTTTGGATTAAGTTTCCCTACTGGCGGCCACTGTCGAGGCATATCACTCTGATTGAACTGCTTTTGACCGTGTTCTGCTTCAGCAACAAACTCCTCCACAGGGATGTGCCTAGTCATGTATGTTTTGTGCACTTTCAAGAATCTCTCAGTACAACCTTGTGAGCTAATCTCAGTAAGCCCAAAACATTCATGGCTCATTGTTTTATATCAAAATGTGATGCCTTGTGTCAGAAACATGCACAATAGTTTAGTTGAGATGAGACTTTGCGTGCGCTTTTTTCTTCATAACCCATCATGCATTGATCTGCCATTCAGAAAAGCTTTCAGGCTCCCTTGATTACAGGGGCAAGGAGCCTCACACGTGGTAACCAAAATTCCATTTAATAACTGCTATTTATGAGCTGCAAAGCTTGCAATTAAGCACACTTCAAGAAAACATCCTAATAGACTAATCTATACAAACCCACATTGAGAAATTTAAATGCAGTGCCATGGAGAAAAAATGTACACTTGTGGCAAAGCATTTGAATGGAAGACTTTGTTTTCTCCACCTCCCTATCCCCCCACCCCCCAGCCCTTTTATCATTTGAAGGTCACAGGACATTGCCATTGTTTCACAGGGGCCTTTCAAAAATACTGAAAAATGCAGAAGTGCTTGGCTTTCCATTCCAATGAAAATGAAGCACTGCATTTGCGCGAATGACCGCCTCTCATCTTAACCTCGCAGATACTACAATCACAGTTAAATAGGAAGGAAAAAAAACATTTATTCTGACTGAAATGAAGTTCCTAGGGAAGCTCATTGGCAGCCCTGCCCAGCGTATTCAGTGGTCGCTCATTAAATGAGTTCAGCACAAGTGAACTTCTTTCTTTTTCCTTTGACTTTGTGAAGGCCCACTTGTCATGCAAGCATCTCTTTCAGTGGTAGCAGGCTCTGTGGAGCACATCATACCTTAGTCCACAGTCTCAGTATGGGTGTGTGGACAGTCCCATCAACATTGTGAGGTAAGGTATTAATGTGTGAGCAGAGTCACTTGTGCATAGATGAAAATGGCTGAAATCAATGCTGTAAGCAGTGAAATTGCACATTTTTAAGAATTACAGTATTTAAAGCCTTTAGCGCAAACATGTTTTATATCACGGTTAGTTTGAATACACATCACTCGACAAATCTGGAATTGGGTAAAAAATAAAATTGAATACAATCACAATGGAAGATACAGTACAGGCCAAAAGTTTGGACACACCCTCTCATTCAATGTGTTTCCTTTATTTTCATGACTATTTACAATGTAGATTCTCACTGAAGGCATCAAAACTATGAATGAGCACATGTGGAATTATGTACTTAACAAAGTGTGAAATACCTGTAACTGAGAACATGTCTTATATTCTAGTTTCTTCAAAGTAGCCACCCTTTGCTCTGATTACTGCTTTGCACACTCTTGGCATTCTCTTGATGTGTTTCAAGAGGTAGTCACCTAAAATGGTTTTTACTTCACAGGTGTGCCTTCTCAGGGTTAATGAGTGGAATATCTTGCATTATCAATGGGGTTGGGACCATCAGTTGTGTTGTGCAGAAGTCAGGTTGATACACAGCCGACAGCCCTATTGTACAACTGTTAGATACATACATAATTCTGCATGTGTTCATTCATAGTTTTGATGCCTTCAGTGAGAACCTACAATGTAAATAGTCAGGAAAATAAAGGAAACGCAATGAATGAGAAGCTGTGTCCAAACTTTTGGCCTGTACTGTATATTCTGGAGCAAAAACAAATTAATACTACCCAGATAACATGCCGGAGTTGGCCCAACGTTGGCCCAACGCAGTCATAGACGTTGGCCTTACGTCACACGCCAACAATGGGCCAACGTCATTTTGGCCACTGGGCACACGTTGGGCCAACATTGTGTTGCCAACATATGTGTATAGGTTGGCAATACGTTGGCTTATACCTAATTACCGACTTAAAACTAATTTCCTCTTAAATTTAGCCTATACACTTTTTATTTTATTTAACCGGGGAAGTCCTGTTGAGATTGAAATCTCTTTTTCAAGGGGGCGAGGGTGGGGAGGGAGAGGGCAATTTGCACAGCCAGTTAGAGGATGATTAGGAACTTTTCGCCATAACCCGGGGAACCCTCTGCTCTTATTGCAAAGTGTCTTTGAATGTTTAATGACCATGGCGGTATAACGTCTCATCCGATAGTCGGCATCTCCTTCGGATTGGTCTCCCATCCAAGTACTAACCAGGCCCACACTTGCTTAGCGTCAGCTACGCAGCTGGAGCAGATCAAATAGTAGCATGGCCACTGGCACGCTGAATTGGCCTAGGTCTAGGGTCATTTCTAAAATATGAACATAAAGAGGAGTCTGATATGGATGCAGTCTGCAACTAACAGTTATAATATTTATTTACACAACAATTAATAATCAAGTAATTAAAATCAAATACTTACACAACTTAATTACACTATCAAGAACAATAATTATAAAAATAATATTAATAATAGTAATAATATCTAGCTAAATGGGGTTAACCTCAGACGACCAACAACCCCTTCTTTGTATGTTGTATATTGCTCGTTTTGTATTCATGTGTGTTTTTTTTCACTTTTCCAAATGTTCTTTTGTTATATGTACATGTAGGTGTCCTTGAGTGTCATGAAAGGCGCCTTTAAATAATAAAATGTATTATTATTATATACCATGTTGCTCAGTTATAGAGATGAAATAACCTTAAGGACAACCAACCAATCTCAGTCCTTCAAACAACCTCAGGTAGAATTCCAACGTTGGGCCAACACAGAACCAACGTTAGTTGCCCAACCTATTTATTTGGTTGTTTGCCTTGCGTTGGCTCAGTGTTGGCCCAACGTCGGAATTCCAACTCTGACGCAGCCAACCATTGCCAACGTCTGCTATGTTATCTGGGTCAAAACAGTAATACTGAAAACAAACTTTTCTATCTTTCTCTAGTAAACTGCATAAACTAGCATCTTGAGGGTAACAGATTTTGTAGAGTCTTAGCAGAGCCGGCCCAAAGCATAAGCCAACTAAGCGACTGCTTAGGGCCCCACGACCACTTGGGGGCCCCAAGAGCAATAAACAAAACATTTTTTTAGTACATTTTTTTTTTGCATGTGTGAGTGATGATTCATTTGTGATCAAAGGTATTTTATCATACAAAAACAACATTTTTATGTTAACGGAGTACTGCTGACGTAGGCCTAGTGATTCCTACTGCCTCTCGCTTTAAATGCCAAATTTGTGCATCCTGCCATGCATTGCGCACTGCACATCCAAGGAGCAGCTGGGTGAAAGCTAAACAATTTCACAAAAAATAGATAAGGTCTCCGCCTCAACAATATGGTCAGGCAAGCTGTTCCACATTGAATTTACTCTTTGGGTGAAGAAATATTTCCTAATATCAGTGCTAAATTTACCTTTGGGCAGCTTCCATTTGTGACCCCGAGTTCTACTAACAGCACTGAAGGAATCCTGCAAAATTCACTTTGTTCATCCCTTTAACATATTTAAAGACCTCAATCAGATCACCCCTTAGTCTCCTTTTCCAAAGACTAAAGAGATTAAGGATCTTCAGCCAGTTCTCATTGCTTTCATCTTTTATACCCTGTTACGGCTGATGCCGAGTAAGTGCTGTGGACGTAACATACCCAGAATTAGCTTAGTGGCTCTTTCTGAACTTTCTCGAGAGCCTCTACGTCTTTCTTAAAGTATGGTCCCCAGAACTGTACACAATACTCTAGATGTGGACTGAGAATTGTGTTGTTCAAAAGAAGCGTCACATCCTTGGATTTGAACTCAATACTTTTGGCAATGTATCCCAGCATCTGATTGGCTTTTTTAACTGCTACAGCACAATGGCTAGAGCCTGTGAGGGTTTGGTCAAAAATCACTCCCAGATCTTTTTTCATGTGAAGCACATTTCAGTTCAAAACATCCCATGAAGTAATCCCGTCTAACGTTTTATTACCTACATGTACGACTTTACATTTTGCAACATTAAATTTCATTTGCCACATTTCTGCCCAATTCTGGATTCTATCCAAATCATCCTGAATCACTTTAGTGGACTCTATTTGTCAAACCTCCCAATTTAGTATCATCTGCAAATTTAACTAACCTGCTCTCAATATTCCTATCAAGGTCATTAATGTAGGTGAGGAACAGCAGGGGTCCCAACACCGATCCCTTGGGGACGCCACTCCCCACCATACCTCGCACAGATGAGATACCACTGACCACCACTCTTTGTGTTCAGTCCTGCAACGAGATTTGAATCCAGAATACCTCCTGTAACTCCAATGGAGCTCATTTAAAAAATTAGTCTCTTATGCGGTACTGTGCCAAATGCTTTCTGAAAATTTACATATCTTAGTGATTTTATTTGTTGTTGCACTTGCTGTTGTTGTTCTTGCACTACAAATTACTTTTGCACATTGCTGTTGCAGTTTTTTGAAACCAAAAATAATAAACCAGAAGACACTTTTACAGTAGAAAATGCATTGTCTACTGGTTTATTTTTGTTACTTTTTGTAGGCCTAGATGACATTCAGTATCCCACATAGTGTTTTATCACTTGCGATGTTGTGTAGATCAACCCCAGTCCGCTCTTGTAGCTGAGTGTGCTCCCTTCTTTGAGATTAAAAACCACACATGGGCAAAGACATGTCGGGCTGACAATAGGATAATGTAAACAACACTGCCAGAGCTGCATAGTAAGTTTATAATAGGTGTATTAATGATCAATAATCAATATTATTGGCAGAAATAAAGGGTCCCCATGGAGGCTTGGGCCGGCTCTGAGTCTTGGCATAAACATCCCATCATAATTGTTCTTAAATACATGCCACCCATCACCTAATAACAGAATTAGTTAGCACACATACACCCATTGCTGGCAACTTGTGCACCAATGCACGCGTGCCAAAATGGATGCACAGACGTTTGGTTGCCCCACTCAATAAGACCTCCAGAGCACGTGCAAAGAATAAAAAAGTCTGCTGAGGTGGGCTGCAAAGATCCAACACATTACGTCTGGAGCACTTTGAAGCCAAAGCATCTTTTGACGCAGATGAAGTTATTGGTGATGGCGCTACCTTCCTAAATTCCTTTGTAGAGCACTAGTGCAGGGAGAGTAAAACCTGAGTCTAATTTAAACTGAAGACAGGGTGACTTGAGGGAAAAACACTGAATTAATAATTATTTTGTATTTTCTAAATTAAATTTTGGCATCAGAAATGGGTATTAATCTGATCTCAGGGGTTTTGGCGAGAGGTGAAACATTCACACTGTGACACATTCATTGCGAATAAATATGCCCTGGGTCGTTAATTCTTTATTAAAAAAAACAACAATTCAGCATCCATACTGTTATTGTGTGTTTTGTAATACTTTGCAGTACACTATGAACTCTAGCAGAGTTGAAGGACAATTTTAAGTCATTTTGACTCGCCAGCAATACAATGGTTTGCATTCAGTGCTGTCAAATCGTGGAATTCACAGTCTGAGAATTTACTGGGGCAGAAATTTAAACCAACACTGAAGAATAGCGCTGGGGCAGTATGAATACACATGAGTTTTGCCATTTTGAACTGAACTGAAAGAACCATTTAGCCCAGAATAAGGGAAGAAAAAATCTAATTTCCTGTTTCAGTGCTAATATTTACCATTTATATCAGAAAAAAGTCCTTTATCTAAGCATTGCCTCTTTCAGATCTAGATTTTGCTTTATTAAAAAGTAGTTGCCGTGTGTATGTGTGTGAGAGACAGAGAGAGAGAGAGAGAGTGCGTGTGTGAGTGCGAATATATATATATATATATATATATATATATATATATATACAGTGGCGGCTTGTGAACTGGCAACAGGGGAGGCTCAAACAATCCCTTTAAATTAATGTTTGGTCACAACCTGTTTTCAATCATGCATTTAAATTTCCAATGCAGAAACTCCAAAAACTCTCAACATTATATCAGGTGTGGCCAGTTTTTATTTGTACCGCATACCTGTCAACTCTCACGCATTCGGTGTGAGCTTAAGTGGCATATTTACGACCCTCTGCTGCAGTCAGCAATTATTCAATCAACGTGTATGTAGGAGATTCTTGCGCGGAATTGAAATCCTAATGCACTGGAGGGGTTGGAAGCAATGGAATTGCATAAAAAAAACACATGCATTGCTTCCAATCCCTGAATAAAGAATAGTGTGAGAAGTCCGGAGTTGTAATCGGTATGCGTTATAAATGAAAACTGGCCACATCTGATAATGTTGAGAGTTTTCAGAGGTGATCAATGGTGATTTATATCACCATTTTCAGAGTTTCTGTAATGGTGATATAAATTAATGATTGAAAACATATCACGACCAATCATTAATTTTAAGGGATTGTTTGAGCCTATATATATAGTACTCAAAGATCAGAATTGTAGAGTAGGTATATATATATATGTGTAATTATATATATATATATATATATATATATATATACCTACTCTACATTTCTGATCTTTGAGTACAATATCAAGTAGTCCCAAAGACAAAGGACAAAACATGCTGAAACAGCATTTAGCCACTATGCCGAAAGCAACTGGAATAAACTGCCTGAAGAGCTATGAACAGTCCCTATGTAAACAACTTTAATTAAAAACTGAAAACCTTGTTTGCAGAAGCATTTTATTAATATTTAACAGTTTTTGTTTCTCTTGGTCTTATTGCTTGTTTTTTCTTTTTTTTTAGGGGTCAGAGCAGCATAGCTGCAAGGAACCCTATTGTAATTGAACAGATTATTATTATTTTTATTTTTACTTATTGTGGTTATCTTTCTTTTATGCCCTCAGTACAGCACCTTGAATTCCTATTGGGTCATTCCATGCCATGTGATCACATTTTCCTAAAACTTCCCAGGAGACCATATCAGATTTTGCTTGAAGTGTGTCAAAATGAACCTTAAGGTATATAAAAGACACCTGAACATTTTCAGGGTACAACTCCCACCAGTTTGGATTTTATGGCCCTTCAAATTTTTGGTGCCACATCCACTTTTTAGAACGCCAATGCCCAAAGTGGTTTTGGCATGTCAAAATCTCCACAATTGAGAGTGCCCCAAGGTTGAAAATTGGTAATCTAGCCAGTTCTGGCCCAGTCTTGCTTGGATTTACATTATCTTGCACCATTTAGCAGTTGTGGGATCCCAAAGAGGGAACTTTCGCAAGACGGACCTTAGGGCCCTGGCGGTTTGGAGGGACCCCAAGACCACATGTTGTGAAATAACATCAATTTCCTTGCAGAGATATAAAATACAGTATGGGTACAGATCTATGAGGAAAAGGCTTCTGAACCACCCCTGATAGTGGGTTCATGCATTGGTAGGGGTATTAAAAAGATCCGCAATTGAAAATTCCCAAAAATTGGTCCTTTAACGAGGGCCGAAAACCCATGTGTCATGGTTATGGTTTTCGTGTTCAGGTTTCATTTTCATGATTTTGTCTTTTCTTTATTATTTTTGGTTATTGTATTTTCAGGTTTTCAGTTCTTGCCATTTTCAGTTTCATTGCACTTGTCCGTCATATTGAGCTAATAGTACTACCTAATCATATCTGCAGGTCATCACATATTTTTATTAACTTTTCATCTAAATTTGTCACTTAAAATCTGTACATATAAAAGCCTTTTAGAAAAATTGAGTACTAAAAAGGTGGCAATTATGATCTGATTTACAGTTTTTCTCAGTTGCTCTTGTCATTTCTCGAATCATCAACAACATTTGCTGGACATTAAGAGCATTTCTGAAAATGATTATTAACTGCATAGCGGATTACCTACAAAAGCTTGTAACTTTCTCAGAATCCTTTCATTACCTCTCAAAAGTACATATTTATGTCAATGAACATGTCATTGCCATCATAACGGCAAGTCTTTGTTTCATTTTCCTTGAGGAAGACAGTCAAATGGCTAAGTTATTTTGTTAATTTTACAGTGGAGTTAGTGATATAACCTATGGCAAACTTCTGATGGGAATGACTGGAAATGCAAAAAGCTGCATCTTTTCTATTTTGTATATACTGTATATAAATTTTGATTTTGCAGAGTTATGGGGAATATTGCAAGAGATTGGACAGGATTAACTTTCATTACTGACAGAAAATGTTGATGAAATTAAAAAAAGGGAAAACGTACGTTTTATTGCATAACACTTATAAAAAAAATGAAATTAGAAAAATAAACTTGGGTTACATTTTTTACTGTGAGCAAGACCTTACATGCAGTGCAGTGTTTCTAGGCCTCCTGTTGATGTTTTTGTCCATCAGGCCACAGATTTTCTTCCATGTTACAGTAGATATCATCCCTTGTCATGTAGCGTGAAAAAAAAACTTTTTAAGTAGTTCATGTACATTACTGTATGTCTGTATGAAGAACATTTACCATATTCTAAAAAATGCATATGAATATGAAGCATTACAGTGAGTATACAGTATTTTAGCATATTGCACATTGGTGGATTATGTACCTGTTTTTTTTTTTTAAAATAAATTTGACATCTCCAATCCCGCCCGAATCTGGAATGCCCAATTGGAGAACTATGTACAAGGCTTGCTCATATGTGAACTCATGCTGCCAACTCAGGAGAGTGAAGACAATTTGCGGCTCTCCACGGAAGCACGCACCTGTCAGCCACTGTTTCTTATACCCTCATTGGTTGAATCTTTGCAAGTTCAGAGCGAGGGGGAGGATACCCGGACATGCACTGGCTTAGCATTTTCCTGACGAGTGCCCGTCTGGCCAACAGGAGGCGCTTAAGCAATGAACAAAGCTACCATTTCTATATTACCCTTCCTGGTAGACCCTTCCCAATTTGCATCCCTGTAGCGCAATGGCCAATTGTGCGTTACTCTGAAAAAGCTGCTGACCACTGCCAGTTGGTACAACCAGGGCTCAAATCTGCACCGTGATAGTCACTTCTGCTTCGCAGTGTGATGCTTTAACCAAGTGAGCTATCCGGCAGCTCGGATTACATACCTATTCCATGTACAAAATGACATAGATGTCTCCGAACATCCTGCTGCACCCTTCGACCAGCTTCAGCCATTGTTAGGCCACGTTTCAAAACATGGTCTACAAGAGTGCCCCTCATTTCATCAGGAATGTTCCATCTACCTCTCCCTCTGTTTTGCCTCCCTATCCTTCCACCATACATCCATCATTCTCTTCTTCGTCCTGCTTGTTCAAATTGTTGAAATTCTTGGTCATTTTGTGAAATGACTGAAGTTTAGCGCTCGCCATTTCATGAAATGACTGGTTTCACAATCTGACTGTAACATATATAACAAGTTGACATGGTCTACAACATCCCCCGCCAATCGTGCGCTTCTTCTAATCGAACTCGATCAAGGCCTTAATGGTCTGGAGCTACGTACCAAATTTGGTTAATGAATCTGTAGTAGTTTCTGAGTAAAGCTGTCCCCTTTATCTCGGACGGACGGAAGGATGGACGGACGGATGGACGGAGGTCAAACCTATATCCCCCTCCCACTTCATGTTGGCGGGGGATAATAAGCTTGCCAATTTAAGGTTCATCAGATGAACCTCTGAGCATTTTAGAGGACTGGTTGATTATGAGGGGATCTAACACCCCAAATTTTCCCTTGGCATTAGTGAAAGCCAAAATTCACTTTAGAGCAATCTCATCAATTCAGGAGACATTTCAAAAAGAACGTCCATAAGAAATCTCCATGAAATATATTTGACTAAATATTATGACTGCTAGTTCAGTCATTACCCACGCCAGGCAAGGCGGCGTGGGTATACAGTTTAGCTGTGTGTGTGTGTGTCTGTCTGTCTGTCTGCGCGGCAGCTCGGCCACCACTGAAGCTAGGGTGACCAAACTTTGTGGGGTATATGATCCTAGGGTGCCCTGTCCAAATTTGAATTTTAAGGTTCAAAGGTCAAATGTCAAGGTCACCAAGATGCGTGGGTTAGCATCTCTATAGAGTGCGAATCATCTAGTTTTGCATGTAATGACTTATATGGTGAATTGATGCCAAGATGTTTGGGGGGGGATAATAATATTGAAAAGGACTTGTTTTTCGATTTCTAATTTCCAAGCAAAAATCAAGAGACTTGTTTTTTGTTTGCCCATATCAAAACAAAAACAGAAATCAGATTGTTCTCCATTTTTTCATGACCTTAATCAAAACGAAAAATGAATGGCCGATAGACCAAGGACCAAGGTACCTTTTGACCGTTTGATTTTTACATATAAATGACACGCCCAGAAAAGAGAAACAGGCCGATTTTTTGTTTTTTCACTTGGAGGAACAAAACGAAAATCGAGATTTCAGCTCGTTTTCTCATTTTTTGGTTCTTATTAGGAAATGGATTTACCACTCAATATTTGGTTCCGTCGGTGGGCGGTCGTTTGATTTTTAAATTTGAATAACACGAAACAGGCTGTTTTTTTTTTTCGTTTTTTCAATTTAAGGAAAAAAATGAAAATCAAGATTTCTGATCGTTTTTTGGTTTTTACTTATAAAACGGATTTACCATTCGATATTTAGTTTCTGTCGGTGGGCGGGTCCTCTGATTGGCACGTGTGCTTCTTTGCCCTGTATTCTTCAAAATAAAAGTTTTTCCGTTCAACTTTTGAACATTTGCGAGATCCCGAGAAACTGTGAAGGTCCACAATAAGACAGTTCATCCAAACAGCGCTGTTCTGTAAATTTGCTCCGACATCATCAATGAGGATTTGAAGAACGGTAGGAGTTTGCCTAAGGTCATTTCTTGAAAATAGCCGGTGGTGGCAGAGACTCCAAAAGTAGTTACCAAAAATGACCAACAGATGTTGCACTGAGTGACATTTTCCAATGCAGCCTACCGTCCCTGTCCCGGTGGCACAGTGGTTAGCATTGCTGCCTCACAGCAAGAAGGTCGTGGGTTCGAATCCGGCCTGGGGCCTTTCTGTGTGGAGTTTGCATGTTCTCCCCGTGTTGCGTGGGTTTTCGCCGGGTACTCTGGTTTCCTCCCACAGTCCAAAGACATGCATATCAGGCTATCAGGTGTGTGAATGGTGTGTGCGCCCTGCGATGGATTGGCAAACTGTTCAGGGTGGGTCCCTGCCTTTGCCCGTAGTCAGCTGGGATAGGCGTGGCCCTAGTGAGGAATAAGCGGGTATAGAAAATGGATGGATGGATGGATGGTAATTCCATTCGCAGCAAGAAAGTGATCAGATGTGATTTTCTGTTCTGCATCTGTGGCAGATCTGGGACTGTGACAGCTGTCGGTCACCGTCGCTGTCAATGGTGCTGAAAGATCAGACAGGTCACTGGGAGTTGTAGTGACTCCCAGTATCTCTAAAAACAGACTGGCAGGTAGAGCCTTCAGTTACTGGGCTCCTTTACTGTGGAACCAGCTCTCTCCACGGGTCAGAGAGGCAGACATTCTACATTTTAGTAGAAAGACACCCCCTCTTCATGTTTTTGTAGTAGCCCACTTATTAAAAATGGCCAGCAGGTGTCGCACTGTGGGCCTCTAAATGACCGTTGTCACTGGACTTTCCCCCAGTTGGGATCACAAAGGAGGAAATGGATGATAGACAAAACACACTGTGGGCTGTTTCAGTCACACTACCTGATATGGAGGAGTAATCCCTAATGCCAAAGTAAGAAATATGGGTCACTTGACTCTGTAGTCAGACATTATCTTTACGAGAATCCACCTCTCTCAGACAGCACTCTGGACTCCATGCATCATTCACTCATCTGAGTTTGCTTAATAGCCTTCCTGCCCATTGCACATCTCCAGTACTCATGTTGCACTAGTTGACACTGTATACCATTTGTACATATGTCTTTAAATTTGTAAATCTGGTTCTCAAATTGTGTATTTTGACTTAAATTGTTTCTTTTCTTTTGTCTTATTTTTCTGTTTGCACTAATTGGGATCAATAAAGTATCTTGTTACTAAGCACAATTGCGTCTGTAGCATACAGTATCTTACCTGGTGTGGTCTTGATATTTAGAGAATTACACACCAAGTATGGCTGTCCTTTTATTTCGGCCTTTTAATGAAGGAACTTCAGGCATGTTAGTGCTGCTGACAGCCCCCCAACCTCTGTGTATATTGGATCTTCATTGTGGCACTTGAGGCACTGGTTGGATGTGTTGACCCACTCCTGGATGCTGCGGCAGCATGACGCAAACATGGGGTCGGTCATAATGTCTTAAAAAAGACAAATAGAAATGAAAAATATGTTATAAACTACTAATTACCCCATTTTTGAAAACTACACTGAAAACAGAGATAATGCTTTTTTTTTCCGAGTCCACACTAGAAAATAATATAGAGACAATTATAAGTTACTGTGAAAATCTGTTACTGCATATCTTAAGAAATTTAGACATATTTAAATTATGCAACTACATTGCACTGACAGTTCAATGTAATGTTTGGATGTAATGTAATATATGTTTTACAAAATCACTAGGAACGTTACTGGTGGCCCTGCCGTATGGAAAAGGTTATAAAATTGAAAAAATGAAAAAACGGCCTGCTTCTCCTTTCTGGATGTGTTATTCAAATTTAAAAATCAAACGACCTCCCACCGACGGAAACAAAATATTGCGTGGTTAATCCATTTCCTAATAAGAACCAAAAAACAAGAAAACGAGCCAAAATCTTGATTTTCGTTTTTTTCCGCCAATTGAAAAAACAAAAAATCGACATGTTTCTCTTTTCTGGGTGTGTCATTTATATTTAAAAATCAAACGGTTAAAAGGTACCTTGGTCGCAATAGGTACACTGACCCAAAAGTCTATACAGTGTCACATTATCAGAGAGTGGCCTGCTGTGGTGGGCCCAATCATAAGACCCTAGGCCAATCTCAAACACATTCTGAATTCACTGGGCAACTGTCAGACATGGATGGCTACGCCCCTATCCCCCAAGGTCATTATTTCATCTTTGATTTCTAATTTTATCATCCTGAGCTTTTACAATTAAAAAAAAAACTTTTTTTTTTAATTTAAATTACACTCCATTATATAATCTCTACAATATTATTGATCCTATTATATGAGTGATCTGTTTGTATGAATACAGTTGTTAATACCACTTTTCTAACATAGTTGTGAAAGTTTCTGGAGGTCCATAGAGGATGTCCCCATAGAATCAGTCCCTAGTTTGATGTGTTTGAGAGAGGCCTACTTTAGTTCTACACGACCCGCCCATCTACAGATGTGGACACAAATGCATTGCACTCCCAACCTTCCCTTTGGGAATCGCTAAGGCAGAAACAGCACCAGATGGAGGCAAATGGAGCAGGTTGCAACTGCCCGCTTGCCCAAAGAAGAGATGAGCACGTGCCTGATCTTTGTGAGTAGCACACCATTTCATCAGGCCTTCAGAAAGAGATCATTTACATCTCAAACATAGTAATTTAAACCCAAAACAGGGAACTTTGTGCATTGCATGCAGATTTGTCTTGTAATCGTTTCCCCAAGCTTACGGCATGTTGGAAATCATGCATATTGAGTACTTCTCAACGAAGGATACATACCAAAATGATTAATGTGTAAGCAGTGCAATAATGCAATGCAAACACCATTGCAATACAGACTCAACTGTGTCATCACAAGAGCTTTTGTCACCTTTAGGCTCAAAAAACTTAATGATGCCTGTGCTTCTAAAATTTCCATTCTATCTTCACATCAAAGAAAGATTTTCCCTTCTATTTCCATTAGTCTTCTTCAAAGAAAAGGCTGAACAGGCCTCTGTGTTTCTGCTGAATTGCAACTTTCTTGGAACAAATTACATAGTAAAACTTAAGTGTTCCTTCATAACAGGTCCAGACATTTAACTTCTGGTTATGGTTTGTGGAATACATTTAGAAATGGTCATTAACATTAGCTCATTAGTGAGTATATATGCATGAAGCAAAACTGAATAATTTTTAAACTTCTGTCTACTAAATACTGTTTGTGCACAGTCTCCATTATTCTACATTTAAATAAAGCTTTCATATTTCAATAGCACATTTTGTCAGAGATCCATGTTGCCGAGGCCATATTCTGGCCACAATTGCAAACAGAATTTGGTTTGTGAGGAGAACCCATGTGAACTGCTGAAGCAGACGGAAATCATTATGGAGGGCTTTGAAATAACTGTTGAAATTATGTTTTTATATTCACTGAAAGCTCATTCTTTGGAGTCCTAACCAATGAATGATAAATTACTAAAATGAATTAAAACAATTTATAACAATACTTCAGCCAAGATTTTCCTTGGCAGAAGTTTAAATGTTCACCCATAAATTTCTCAAACTTCTGTTCTTCATTGTGTTCATTAAAATTCATTATCTGTGAGTTCTCAAGATTATGGGAAGAAGTTTCTGTAATGAACAGCTGTGAATCTGGCCGTGTCAGATCTCTCTCCCTTTGTCGAGTCATTGAATTCCAGAGGCTTCATTATAAATTAGCAACTTCAAATGACTAGCAGGGATTGTTAACCGTCTGTTCTGAAACCAGGCTTGGAGTCTGGCAGCGGCCATCCAGAAATGTTTTGTCACTAGGTCTCTGAAAGGTTGCTACAGCATCCTCAAGTGATTCTGCATAGTCTCGGCCATGCATTTCCAACAGCTGACAGCAGTTCTTGAAAAAGAGGAAAAAACATCCTTTGCACAATAATGAATTCATGAAAAGAGTCAAGTTCTTTCTGAGCTAGTTTTTAGAAGTAATTGAAGAACAATCTGTAAAATTATGGACACATACCTAATTTTAACTTTTAACCTAAATTTTAAGGTTATTTTATAGATGAAACATTACAATATGTGGCAATAATAAGTGAGAAAAAAGAAACTGAAAACATCGTGCCGGGCAGCCTGCAGTGGCAGAAATGGGCCTTAAATTACACTGAGTGCATTAGTAAGGGAGACCAGGGCTTGTTGTCTCACTTCTGACAGTCCTATATATTTCTTGGAATCAATACATCATATACTGTATATTAAAAAGATGTGTACCAAATGAAAGACCAAAGTCTCAGGTATATATTTTGCTTTCATGTCATTTTCATATCTTGCGTCACTGCAGAGTTATAAGCAATCAAATAGAGATTGTCACCATGTGACAAGTTGCCCCACTAATGGGTAAGCTGTCACACTGAGATGTCACACTGGATTTTGTAACTAATAAAACAAGGACAAAATTATTGTTGTTATTTTTTACTAGAAAATGAATAAATCTTAACATAAAATATTATGCATTATGAAACTTATGAAACTTAAACTAGTCCTGGAAAATCTATTAAAAAAATAGCTGCAAGCAGCAACGGGGTGGCCGAGCAGCATAGCAGGTCAGCCAGGGTGACCACGGTAACATCGTTGAACTGTCAGATACATCACTACTTGCACAGTTGAGAAATTTAAGATTAAATCACCACTAATCGACAGGGTTATGTGCCTGCTTCCAGTTTCGCAGATTCACCATCAATTTTGATTGGTTTTCTGGATAAATGACCAACAGCTACATGAGCCAATATAGAGGTGAGGTCCTGAGTTCAACTTATGAGTTTGGTTTAATTATTTGAAAGTGTTCCTAAAATATGACTTTTCTTCCTGTGACTTGAATATTTGCCAGGGGTCAAAGTTCACCAAATGAAAAACGTCCTCTCCAGACCGTGTTGTATTGTCCTTATACCAAGTTTCGTGTTGACACAACAAAGCATTGCTGAGATATGGGCCTACTTCCTGTTTGGCGACTTCTTGGTTAAATTCGCTTGGGTGTTAAGGCCAAACGGTTTGGACTTGAGATACAAAACTCAACAGACTTCTCAGACTTGGCCAGTAGATCATGTGAGCCAAGCTTCATAATGATAGGACAAAGCTTGTCATTTCTGTAAATCTAAGTGCATTTTGGACAAAATTCAAAATGGCTGCCAAATTCTGACGCTTACATACACAGTCTTCTAGTATCAGTCTAGAGTTGTCCAACAGCATCATCAACAGCTATTTTACACATTCAGCGTTAGAAATCATTAGTTTTGAAAATACCCGCATTAAAATATAGCATGAGTGAACTCATCCATAAAACCGTGTTTCAGTTTGGCTTCACATTATTTGACAAAAAAGTATGCATTTTAACATCATACTGGACTATATTTCCCTTAAAACATTAATTAGTTCTTGTGTTAATGTAACATCAATTAGACTACAATAAAATAATTGATGTCTTTATCTAACATAGAAACCCAGTGGTTATATGCATGTGTGATCTTAGCAGATGTTAACAGATCACCTAGTCCAACCCCCCATGTACATGTACTTATGTACGTTGTACATGTGAGTGAACTTATTATTCTGTAGGCAGGGGTTTGGTGGGTAATACGCAAAAAACAAACAATTCTATTATTTACCTGAAAGATTTCCTGAAATAAACTGAATATAATGTTGCTGTCCTATATTCAAAACATACCATTGTCAACATATAACTAATGTACTTCACAGAAATATTATTATTATTATTATTTTTACATGAATGGATGTGAAACAGAAATGTGACTTTGGAGGCACTGCATTTTTCAATAAGACCACTGCATTATTTGGATTGATTCATACATAGTCTTTTTAAAAATAAAGTTAAATATTTTACTAACAGACTCTAATGGGCTCACTAACCTCAGAACCGCAGAAACTTGGTTGCAAGTTTAATGGCAGGTGATTCTTAACGACAGGGTTTTGGAATTGAAAATTTGTGAAGTCTTCCTGTATTCTAAGACCAATTTTATTTGGCACCGTAAAACAACGAATCAATATGCATCAAATAGTATGCAAATAACTTGTCTGTTGTGGTCGTTATGTAAGCTCAATCAAATTTTAACCGAACTCATAGCTACTTGCGATAGCCAATTAATTTAACATGAGTCTTACTGCTTCCGTGTCCCCCTCCAAAAGAAAACTGCTTGCTGCATGAGGATCATAGTGGCAAAACAGCTGGTCGGTTTTTAGTTCGCATTTGAAAGCCTTAGGCTCCATATCTGCCTCCTTTATTCTCTTCGCTTTCCAGCCGCTCCATTGCTTTCTGACATTTTCGTGATCATGCAGTCGTTAAAACGCGTTTTTAGACTGTTGCCGCAGCAGGGGACAAGTAAGGCCATAAGTCAAACAAATTTCCCAGCAAGCCTGACTTCCTAAACTTTAGGACGAAAACAACAACATTAAATATATTGGATATAGCCAAAGCCTGTAACTCGTTTTGATTTGCAAGAAAACATTTTTCGGTCAAATATATAGGCCTAAATAAAAACAAAAAAGACATCACTGAGCACAACCGGAATAGTGAAGTACAACGTCTAGAGGTGTTGTACATGTGACCCTGCATGGTATAGTCTAGCTATCATTATTTTTTGATGACTTACGGTTTTTCACACAGAGTCATCATAGATTAGGGAAGGAATATTCTGTGAATTAATCTAACAAATGTCTCTAAAATGATATTTGTTGATCAATATTAAAATTTTGACAAATTTCGGACTCGGAGAGACTGTTTCTCAAGAAATTTCCATTTGAAAATAAGTACATTTTTAAAACAGCCATACTTTTGAACCATAATTTTCCTGACTATGCATCATATACTAAATTAAAGCTCACATTCTCCTCTTTTCATCCACGTATGATACATACATAAGTACGTTTTAGTATTTTGACAAAATCAGTCTTTTTATAAGGATGCGCATGACCAAAAAGCATAAATCCCATTGAAATGCATGGAAGGTGTATCAAATAATCTTCACTGCAACAGCAGTAATAAACTTAACAGCAACTGCAATAACGGAGCAAAAATAATTCTATTGAGATAATTTGTATATTTTATTAGTAAAATTGCATATCAATAGCAAAATCTTTTTCAGCTCCAAGGCTATGGCATAAAATTTGTATAATATCCCAGAAATGCAGCGTTCTCGGGTTTCGGGTGCCGCCACAATATCGGATAAAAAGATACTTCCAGGGATGCGTTTACCGAAATAACAGATGCTAATTTACATAGTTGGACCCATTGACTGTGAATGGACGAACTTTGTAAGTTGTTAACTTAGTTAGAAACTACGCTTTTGGGAAATGCACCCCAGAACGATGGGTCTGCATGTCGTCAATGTCCAAACATCAAATTGTTTCGCGAAGTAGCTGGCATGACATGTCTTCAAAGTAGGCTGGTTAGCTTCACAAGACGTTAATCTATAAACGCAAACACCTAATTGCTGAAATTTCCGAGGTGATGCAACATAATCCATGGGGAAACCCACACCCGGCTTTAAGTTGCAATTCTTCTGCCATACTACGAAACCACCTTCTTTACCAGGGTGCGCATTTATATTATGGTCTACATTCATTTTCAATGGTTGAAAAGAACTTAAACCGAATGACACCCAAACTATCGAGTGTTTATCTGCCGAAGGTAAACTAAAGCCGATTGAAACAAAACTAGAGGAAACCAACTTCCGGTATTTCTCCGTAAAAAAAAACATAAACGTAGTGTCAATGAATTCATTAATTTTAATATGTATGGTGTTAGAAATGAGTTTTTGAACACTATATTTTGAAACCCCAATATGTAACCCATCATTTACACCAATAAACTCACATCTCATATTTTTGACATTTTTTATCATAGGGACTACTTGACGGCCTTTATCTCAAAATTAGATCTGGCGACCTTAGCCGGGTTTTCACAGGCGGGGTCACATATAACGATGACACCAAAGGCCATTAGTTGGAAGATCGCCACTGGTCGACTGATTACATCTGACGCAGAACGGTAACATAGTATACTCATATCGTGGTTCTGCTAGAATTGATCAAAAATATTGGAGGGCTAATCATGCCGCTTGTAGGTAATGGGCCGTTAATTACTATGTTGCGGGCTGTCCAGATGAGACTCCGGCGGCCTTTATCGCTGACCGGAGCTGTTCACCGGGAAAACTCCCGGTATTCCCGTAGCTAGTCCGTCCCAGGATTTGAGTGTGAAAAAGTAGATTAGCAGGGAAAAAAACAAACACAAAAAAAACTTGATGACTGCAAGTCTGCCGTCCTGGAGTACCGGCCGTTCTGTGATTCCCCAGAATGCACAGATGGCCAGTCCGCCCCTGGCAAGTACCTCCGCTCCGAATCTGCCACGGCTCTGTGCCGACTCCTGCTGATCCAGCTCAGAGCCCGGGCAGATCCAGAGCAGAGGAGTTTGCTATCTGGGATGAAATTACTCATCACAGTTGTGACAGATATAATGAGTGGCACCCTCAGTGCATGCCTCATGCAACCACAGCAGACAAAAGATGCACCACACCCACACTTCTCCAGGCAAAGATGTGGCAAATGTCTCCCCACAAACAAGACATTCCTCATGATTGCTCTGAGAAACTGTGGTTGCAGTGTGTCCACTAAGCCTCGTTTTCTTTGGGAGTTTTGAAGACTGTTTTTTCAGGCCCCTCTGCCGACTCTCCTCCTCCACAGCAGCTTTCACTGGGGTGTTGGTCAGTATTACTGTTGATCTGCAACATTCAATGAGATTATAGTCAGAATCAGCTTGTTTTTATACAAGCAAGAGAATCAAGACAAGTTAAAATGACACTATGCTCACCTCTGTCTGCCTCTCTTTTTATTCTCTTTCCTCGAGCCAGCCTTTGGATATGGGTGAACCTTTTCTGGGCTGAACGTCTGTACTGGCGTGCCACTAGATGTTCCTGGAACCACAAGCATACCTGGATAGATGATATTTAAAAAAATGCTTGGCAAGGCTCAACATGCACATTTAAAGACACACACAGACACAAACTCTCACCATCTATAGGACTGTCTGACTCAAGTGGATGCAGCTCAAATGGGCTCTGGCTAGGTTGGTGCCCAGATGGCAAGCACCTCCACTCCGGATCTGCCCTGGCTCTGTGCTGACTCCAGCTGATCCGGATCAGAGCTGGGGCAGATCTGGACCGGAGGAGTTTGCTATCTGGGTGGTGTCTCAAGGGAGCAGGCGCTGGATGGAGCTGGTAATGGAGCTGGCACTGGTGATGAAGGGGGCGCTGGTGATGGAGATGGAGCTGGTGCTGGCACTGGGGATGGAGCTGGTGCTGGTGCACGACGGTCGGTCACAAAAGCTGGAGCGAAGTCTGCCTCAGCTCCAGCTGATCCGGGTCAGAGCCGGGGCAGATCCTGAGTGGAGGTGCTTGCTATATGGCGGTAGTGGTGTAGCTCTGTCTGCGGTGTTACTCCCACCTCTTCAGGACTCAGGCCAAAATATATATCGGCTGCTCTCTTCATATATGCCTGCAGTCTCTTCTCCTGTTCTGCTGTGAAGACTTCGTTGTGAGCCCTGTACCCCAGGGCCCTGGTCTGCTGCCCTCCCGCCTCTGCCCTCCTCTTGCAGTACCTGAACAGGGTGACATGACAAACGCCATGCACCTCTGCTGCCCTCCTTATACTATCTCCTCTTCGAACATCAAAAAAGGCCTTTGCGTAAACCTCTGGGTCAGCCGTTCCTCTCTGGGTAGTTCTGACCCTAACTCATGGCATTTTCTGTCGGTAAAACATAACACACATTTTTATTGAGCTTTTAAACACAAAATGCGGCTGCATTTGCAGAGAGGGACAAACCTAACTGTTGCTACTTCAGTCCCGACAGTGACTCCTGACATTTGAATGAGGATTGCATCCAAAGTGGAAAAAGTCTGACATTTAAAACTTAACCATATGTTACGGAACTAAATCACCTATCATTTCATCATAAATATGACACACGGAGCGATAAAGGCAATCTTTAAATCGAAAAAGTTTAGCATTCGTCTGAATTTACTCACCGCTGTGGAAAACAGTCTTCCTGGTCTTGTGCCGTGAGGAAGACTGGACGCCTCAAGAATGTTCGCGGCTCTGGAGAGGGGCGTGAGCTGCATGTGCTGATCTAGTGTGACGCATCGAAGTGCGGATAGCTGTGAGTAAATCGCCGTGTTACTTTCGTCCAGAATTACTTTCGCACCGGCGCTCCCCTACACCTCTGACCATCACAAAGTGCGTTAGGACGCAACTCTTTCTTTTTCTTTTTTTTTTGGGGCGATCCCCCCGGTAGTTTTCCGGCATGGCAGTTTTTCGAGCTTTAAGCGCTGTGTGTAATGTACGAAAAATGCCGTCTTTGAAAAGTCAGTCTTGCAAAAATAAACAAAAACTTCTAGGATTAGTCTAGGGATGTCGAACAGCACACACTGGAATGAAGGTTGTAGTTCAAACAGATCCAGAAATATCAGCTAAAAAATGTTTTTACAATTGATAGCACCCCCCAGAGGTCACAGCTCACAGAATTCTTTAGGCCTCCTCAGGGGCAGGTCTTGAGACTATGTCCTAAGTTTGGGGTTGATTCATCAAAGCATTGCTGATATAAGGCTTCATAACCTGTTTGGCAGCTTCGCTGTCCATTTCGATTTGCAGTTCCCGCCAAGTGGAGATACCAAGCTGCAGAAACTTCATAGGCTTGGACTGCAGATCATGATTGCCAAGTTTTGTAATGATCGGACAAACTTTGTAATTTCTGTAAATTTTAGCGCATTTTGGACAAAATTCAAAATGGGCACCAAACTCTGGTGCATTTCTATAAAGACTTTGAGGGATTGCTGAGGGATGACCAACAGCATCAGTTGACACTAAAATTAAGGCTTTATCATAAAAAAGATCAACAGATATCTGCTAAATCATGTTTTTGCAATTTGCCCCCCAGGGGAAAAAGTTCACAGTCTTTTTTGGGCCTTGCCAAGGGCAGGACTTTAGACAAATTATCAAGTTTGGTGTTGATATGACGAAGGCTGGCTTAGATATGGCCTCCCATCCTGTTTGGCTGCCAAATTTCATTGGATATTTCAGGTGAATGATTTTGAAAATTGATACGGCTTTTAGTATCGTTTGTGCGGCTCGGTCTGCAGATTGTAGGAACCATATTTTGCTCATATTGGACAAAATTTGTGACCCAAGAAACTTTTGAAAGGTTTTTGCTAAAATTCAAAATGGCGGAAAATCCAGTCGGGCACCAAAAACTTCATAAGATTCTTTGAACTTGGAATGAGCAAAGGATTCCAACGATACCTCATTTCTGGAAATCAGATAAAAGGGTCAGAAGGTATGAAGGTGAATATAGGTCAAATTTTGACCTGTTGGTGGGGCTAGAGCTTTTGAGCTAGGAGCATGAAATTTGGTGCGCTTGATCATGGTACGTCTCTGAATGAGTATGCCAAATTTCAACATTTAAACATGAACTCATGTGGAATTTTTGTAAATTTTTGCAAATTTTGGACAAAATTCAAAATGGCGCCAAATTCTGAGGCTTACACATACAGTTTTCTAAGATTTGCCTAGGCATGTCCAACAGCATCAGGAAACACTGGAGTTACAGCGTTAATTCAAACAAAACAAGAGATATTAGCTAAAACATGGTTTTGCTATTTATAGCGCCACCTAGAGGTCAGACGTCGCAGAATTTTTTTGTGCCTCACCAAGGGCAAGTACTGAGTCCGTGGATAAAGTTTGAGTTTGATATGTCCCAGTGTTGCTTAGATATGTCCTCACATCCTGTTGGGCAGCTTTGCCACCAAAATTCATTGGCTGTTACGGGCAAATGGTTTTGAATATCGAAACAGCTTTTAGTCTCATTTGTGCAGCTTGGTCTGCAGATTGTATGAACCATTTTTCGCTCAAATCGGACAAAATTTGTGACCCGTGAAACTTTTTAAAGGTTTTTGCTAAAATTCAAAATGGCGGAAAATGTCATAGGGTGCGTTGAACTCGACTTGGACCAAGGATTCCAACGATACCAAACTTGTGAAAATCAGATGAACGGATCAGAAGTTATGAGGGCAAATGTATGTCCAATTTTGACCTGTTGGTGGCTCTACAGCTTCTTAGCAAGGGGTATGAAATTTGGTGTGAGTGATCAAGGGGCTGTCCTGAACAAGTTTGCCAAATCATTCTCATTTTCCCAGGTACGGTTGTTGATGCTGCCATAGACTTCAATTGCAGAAGAAAGCGGAAGCATAATAATAATAAGAAAAACTGCAAACACAATAGTTGCCTTCGCAGCTTCGCTGCTAGGCCACCAATAATAAGAAAAGCTGCAAACACAATGGTTGGCTTCGCAGCTTCGCTGCTAGGCCACCAATAATAAGAAAAGCTGCAAACACAATGGTTGGCTTCGCAGCTTTGCCGCTAGGCCAACAAAAACTCAAACAAAACCTGACCTCACTAGTCAGTCCTGGAACATCCTGTCAGAAAATCTAAACCTCTGACCTCACAAGTCAGACTCCTCATCCAAGTCGCAGTTCTGGCATACATAGATTGATTTGCCAGGGGTGCATTCTTCATGAGCACATCCTTTGCATATTATGCACTGCACCCAAGTTTCTACTGGGCGGCTGTTTCCAAATGGCTCTACACAGACCAGGCACAGGGACTCATCTTCTTCCGATGAGGAGTCATCTGGAGTTTTTCATTTTGTACCTGCCCTCTGTCTCTACCCTGTGCTTTGCTTCTTTGGTATTTTGGATTTGGTTGCCTTGCCTTTCTTTTTGAATAGACCTTTTTCCCTTGTGCCTGCCTTTCAGCTCCAAGTGCCTCCTTCACAGGTGTGTTGGTGAGAATAGCAGTTTCTCTTCTTTCTCTGCTGGTTAACTTGTTTTCTTCACGTGACAACTTGCCCCCAAATGACTGAGACAAGTTGCCCCAAACTACCATGTTTGCTAATGCTAGCTCTAGCTTAAAGATTAGCTTAAAACAGAACAATGACTGAGGTATGACAGGATGCCGTAATATCTTCTCTAACTAGTCCACACGTACCACTAGCCTCCGTTGCAGATGTCTTGGTGTTCGGTTAATTTCCCTCAACCTACAACGTCTGCGCACTCGAGCGAGGTTTTGTGTTCCACCAATCAGAAACTAGCTCCTAAAATCCAGGAGCTAATTATATATGCAGAAACAGATAAAGCCATTAACAACTTAGTTATCCAGAGGAAAGATGTCTACGTAAATTTGCCTACAGGATTTGGCAAATCGCTCATATACCAAGTTCTTCCAATCCTCGGGGAAGCGTTTTCAAATAAAGAATCGCCTATAGTTATTGTTGTTTCTCCTCTTGTTAACCTTATGAAGGATCAAGTCAATTATTTGAATAACATAGGAGTGAAAGCAACGAGTTTAAGTCTGGTCGATACCGAAATGGAGAAGAGAAGTGTGGAAAGAGGATTGTTTTCAATAGTATACGGTTCTCCAGAGTTTTGGCTAAGTGAACGGTGGAGGAAGATGCTGCTGAATGCCGCATATTCAAACAATATTTATGCTGTTGCTGTCGATGAAGCTCACATAATAAATCATCAAGTTCTTTGTCTATTTTCTAATTTTTTCAAGTAAGCGATAGCAGCCTGTTCGGCAGACGAATAACTCGTTTGTGTATACCGCTGTGTTAACAGAGATGACAGAGCCTATTACTGCAGCGATATCAAGCTTGCTTTTTCCACGCACTCGTATCTTGTCTTTATTTTTAGATTTTACACACAAAACAAATGTCGTTTTCTACAAGTTTTTTTAGGAGTTTCTTTTCCGCCATTTCTCTATTTCTGACAAGCCGCAGGGAAAAGCCATAGTAATGACAGAGATCATAACATATAATAAGCATTCTGATTGGCTCATCAAGCACAATCACATTACATCATGGAACACAAAACCTCGCTTGAGTGCGCAGACGTTGTAGGTTGAGGGAAATTAACCGAACAGTAACACGTCTACAACGGAGGCTAACGTACCACTGCTAGGATTTATATCTGAAAGAATCTTATTTTAAAATACAAAACCCAAAACCAGTGAAGTTGGTACGTTGTGTAAATCGTAAATAAAAACGGAATACAATGATTTGCAAATCCTTTTCAACCCATATTCAATTGAATAAACTGCAAAGACAAGTTACTTAATGTTCGAACAGGTAAACTTTGTAATTTTTTTGCAAATATTAGCTCATTTGGAATTTGATGCCAGCAAAATGTTTCAAAAAAGCTGGCACAAGTGGCAAAAAAGTCTGAGAGAGTTGAGGAATGCTCATCAAACACTTATTTGGAACATCCCACAGGTGAACGGGCTAATTGGGAACAGGTGGGTGCCATGATTGGGTATAAAAGCAGCTTCCCTGAAATGCTCAGTCATTCACAAACAAGGATGAGGCGATGGTCACCATTAGAGAACAAATGCGTAAGCTGATTGTCGAACAGTTTAAAAACAACATTCCTCAATGAGCTATTGCAAGAAATGTAGGGATTTCATCATCCACGATCCGTAATATCGTCAAAAGGTTCAGAGAATCTGGAGAAATCACTGCACGTAAGCGACTAGACCGAAAACCAACATTGAATGCCCGTGACCTTCGATCCCTCAGGCGGTACTGCATCAAAAACCGACATCATTGTGTAAAGGACATCACCACATGGGCTCAGGCACACTTCAGAAAACCACTGTCAATAACTGCAGTTCGTTGCTACACCTGCAAGTGCAAGTTAAAACTCTACAATGCAAAGCGAAAGCCATTTATCAACAGCACCCAGAAACGCCGCCGGTTTCGCTGGGCCCAAGCTCATCTAAGATGGACTGATGCAAAGTGGAAAAGTGTTCTGTGGTCTGACGAGTCCACATTTCAAATTGTTTTTGGAAACTGTGGACGTCGTGTCCTCCGGACCAAAGAGGAAAAGAACCATCCGGACTGCTATAGGCGCAAAGTTCAAAAGCCAGCATCTGTGATGGTATGGGGGTGTATTAGTGCCCAAGGCATGGGCAACTTACACATATGTAAAGGCACCATTAATGCTGAAAGGCACATACAGGTTTTGGAGCAACATATGTTGCCATCCAAGCAACGTGTTTTTCATGGACGCCCCTGCTTATTTCAGCAAGACAATGCCAAGCCACATTCTGCACGTGATACAACAGCATGGCTCCGTAGTAAAAGAGTGCGGGTACTAGACTGGCCTGCCTGTAGTCCAGGCCTGTCTCCCATTGAAAATGTGTGGCGCATTATGAAGCGTAAAATACGACAACGGAGACCACGGACTGTTGAACAACTTAAGCTGAACATCAAGCAAGAATGGGAAAGAGTCCCACCTGAAAAGCTTCAAAAATTGGTCTCCTCAGTTCTCAAAAGTTTACTGAGTGTCGTTAAAAGGAAAGGCAATGTAACACAGTGGTAAAAAGGCCCCTGTGCCAACTTGCTGCCTTTAAATTCTAAGTTAATGATTATTTGCAAAAAAAAAAAAGCTTCTCAGTTTGAACATTAAACATCTTGTCTTCGCAGTGTATTCAATTGAATATAAGTTGAAAAGGATTTGCAAATCATTGTATTCTGTTTTTATCTACGATTTACATAACGTGCCAACTTCACAGGTTTTGGGTTTTGTATATAAAATTAATATTTTTTACTTTGGGTGGTGGAAAATGGTTAATTGGTCCTCATCTCAACTTACAATGTGTTTTTCTCTTCTCACACAGGACATGAGACCTGACCATGTAAAGGAAGAAAACTTGTATTCCACTTTTTAGTTGCGCCCTCTAGTGGAGAAGATAATTGAAGTGTGACAACTTACCCGTGTGACAACAAGCCCCGGTCTCCCCTACATATTAGTACATTACAAAGCATCTGCTGTATAATAATGAAGTAATTGCAAATTTTGTGTTTCAGAGCAGAATCACACCATATTAATATTAATGTTGAGAAGAATGAATCACACCTGATAAAAAAGTAGCATTAGCAATGAGATCATTTCAGAGAGGCTATGAGGTATTCTCTTCTCTTCAGGGTACGTACACAAATGAGAGTCCCTCTGAAAAGCGAAATCAGCTTAAAGCCAAAAGATAATATCACGCAGGCACACCAAATTTGAGGAGTTTCTGCAAAATGAACAATTCAGGATTGCGTGCCACAATTTGTGTGGTGTTTCAGTATCATTGCACAGTTCATATTTAAGTCAGATGCAATTAAGTCAGATTGCGCATGTGAAGTCAGTGGATTTAACTTTGGTCCTCAATAGCCCTTAGTGCTTTTCGAAAACACCAGGAGGAGAGGAGGAGCTGTAATAAAGATAATGGCTGCTAGCATGAAGCCAGCATCTATTCATTCAATTCCTGGAGAGTTTTCGTCTACCCATGAAGTAGACAACAATGTGTGAGTATGCTTTGTTCACAAGGATACACTCAAAAAAATAAAACCCGATGAAATGTTAGATGTACTTAAAAATGTTATGTCAACTGGCTCCACAAAGTTGAGTGGAATGTTAAGTACATTCCACTCAATGCAATTAATTAAACTGGCTAAAAATGTTAGAAGTCAAATAAAGGTTACGCAAAGATATTGCGTGGAACCAGTTGACATAACATTATTAAGTAAATCTAACATTTCATAGGGTTTCATTGTTTTGAGTGTACCTGACATGATGTAAAATCTTGACGAGCTCATGCACTGCAATATAGAACATGGAAAGCAAAGAAAATAAACAACCTTGCTTTTTATCCACAAGCAATATGAAAGCAATTGTGCAAGCAATTGTGCAAGTAACATTCAGGCAACACATGCAGTACCACCTGGAAAATCCAGGGCAGCCATTGGCTTGCTTGCTGGGGGGCTCATGGTGTATGGTGCACCTGGGCTTGCTGGCTGCACCCCTTGGTTCCAATGAAGACTGTCATGAGGATTGCTCATTGGTCTTCGCATTTTGATGGATGGGTCTTGTTCTACACCATCTGGTCAAGGATAAATCACATTAATCAGAGTCCTGGAGAGTCTCTGCTTATTAATATGCAGCTGTTTATGAAGTTACATCACCCATCGCCTTCCGGAAAAGGAGTCACAAGGGGAACGAGCGAATTCAGACCTTGCTAATGCAAATGGTCCTCTGCCTCAGAGGTAGTTATATTGTGCAGAGAGGCTCAATTTGACATAATTGCATAATTTCCCTCCCCTTTGCTTTTACTGTGATGGTGCTATAAGATTTAAAACTGCCAGACTGTCATAGTAAACAATGAGCAAGGGCTCCTCTTGCCAACCAGTGTCCTTTTTTTGATTAGGCAGTGCACGCACAAACTACTGATTGCTGAAATTAAGAGCCAAAAAAAGAAACATTAACATTTCAAAATCCATAATGGGAAAAGGCCTCCTCTTTCCAAAATAATTGTAATTATTCCACTCGGTGTATTGTGGAGAAGTGCAATTACTTCATTCAGCACCCAGGACATTAGCATTGCTGGGAGAGCTATTTATTTGTAACAGCAGTTGGCATGTCTTTATGTTATTGTGAAAATGAGTTATTTCTGTTACATCTGGCATGAAGATCTTGTTAGAAAAGCCTAAACATCTCAGCCTTTTTCATAAATGTATTTCTTCTCCATCTCTGTTCCATTAATTCGCATCGCAGTCTGTGCTCTAGGTGTTTAGAGTTTTTCTTCATTATTGTACAGAGCATGCATGGCCTTTGGCTCATGAGAAGCAATTTTTAAAAAAAAATGTGTTTAGAAAAAGGTCTTAGATATTGCCTTCCAGGAATAAACATTTTTTCGCATTGAATTTCTTTGAAAAAAAGATGCAAAAATCTAGTATCTTTTGCTGCATGTTCCATCATTAACGGGATTGGACACCGGACTTGTTTACATTTCTTTTTTCTTTGCATAAACGTTCTAACGTCCCAGCTTGAACAAACATCACGCTTTGTCGTTTCATGTCAGATAGCTGTGGCAAAGAAGTCAGGCAGCTGGGAGGGGATATGAGTTTAGAGACGTAGCTACATGTCGAACCAAACACTAAATCAATATCAGCCACTGAAGATGAAAAAAAGAACTGAAGAAACAGAGGCTTTGAAAAGAACATTTTTTAATATTGTCAAGAGGATTAGAAAATGTTCGTACACAGGATCAAACAACGAATGAAGCCGTGCTATATTTTTGTACAAGGATATGTGAATGAATAATATCTATATCTGTGCAACATTCATCATGTGTATCAGACAGACCGAGAGAGGGAAAGAGAGAGGAGAAGAGTGAGGGTTCAAATATAAAGTAGCAGCATGAGGAGGTGAAAGAGGTGCCAAGAATGCCAATTTGAGCTCCAGAATACCTGCAACAAAGGAGAAGGAGAAATGAAATACGGTGTAATTCATTCAGCGACCAGTGTTTGTGCTTCTGCACAAAATATAACAGGCACAGGAACCGTAAACAATTGGGGAAATAAGATTATATACAATTAAAACTGTTTTTCTTGCTGCTGTATTAACAGACAGAGGTTTGTTTGTATTCATGTGTGCGCGAATTTGTGCGTCAGCGCAAGGGTGTGTGTCTGTGTGTGTGTGTGTGTGCATTTGGTTGATGATGAGGGTAAAGGTGAGCAGTCGGATTCCGAAATGGGTTTGGTATTGTTCTTCTTATTTGTTACGCGCCAAAAGAAATGTTAATATTTATGCATGTCCGGTTGGTCACACTATTTGCATGGTCTCATTCTTTTTGAGCAGGGAGCTTTCATTGTGCACCTTCATACATCTGCAGATAATCTGCTGGGTAAAAACTATGTCACTTACTATGAATTACAGATTTCCCAGTGAGACCTCCCCGTTGCCGTGGTTTCGCTGCGTTTGTCCCAAAGAAATAGCACACAGTTTGAAGCTGGCAGTTCTTCACATAGTGACCCCCTCGGTGTGTGCCAGCTTTTCTTTGTGTGTTTTGGTGCGATTCCACGCTGGCCATCTGCGGCAAGCCGCTCAATGTGGGCGCTTGAAATAGGGTTACCAAAGCTGGGCGGGGGGACAGCTGGTTGTCAGGGGTGCAGCAGCAAGCCCAAAAAATCCCCCCACCCTTCTCTTTCCATGGAGTTTGCAGCGGCTGAGAAGGCAGGGGAGAAGGCATTGGAGTTTGCAGCGCCTAAGAAGGCAGGGGAAAAAGCATTGGAGTTTGCAGCGACTGAGAAGGCAGGGCAGAAAGCATTGGAGTTTGCAGCCGCTGAGAAGGCAGTAGAAAAAGCACTGGAGTTTGCAGCCGCTGAGAAGGCAGGGGAGAAAGCACTGGAGTTTGCAGCCGCTGATAAGGCAGGGGAGAAAGCACTGGAGTTTGCGGCCGCTGATAAGGCAGGGGAGAAAGCACTGGAGTTTGCAGCCGCTGAGAAGGCAGGGGAGAAAGCATTGGAGTTTGCAGCCGCTGAGAAGGCAGGAGAAAAAGCACTGGAGTTTGCAGCCGCTGATAAGGCAGGGGAGAAAGCACTGGAGTTTGCAGCTGCTGAGAAGGCAGGGGAGAAAGCACTGGAGTTTGCAGCTGCTGAGAAGGCAGGGGAGAAAGCATTGGAGTTTGCAGCGGCTGAGAAGGCAGGAGAAAAAGCACTGGAGTTTGCAGCCGCTGAGAAGGCAGGGGAGAAAGCATTGGAGTTTGCAGCCGCTGAGAAGGCAGGGGAGAAAGCACTGGAGTTTGCAGCGACTGAGAAGGCAGGGCAGAAAGCATTGGAGTTTGCAGCGACTGAGAAGGCAAGGGAGAAAGCATTGGAGTTTGCAGCGACTGAGAAGGCAGGGCAGAAAGCACTGGAGTTTGCAGCGACTGAGAAGGCAGGGGAAAAAGCACTGGAGTTTGCAGCCGCTGAGAAGGCAGGGGAGAAAGCACTGGAGTTTGCAGCCGCTGAGAAGGCAGGGGAGAAAGCATTGGAGTTTGCAGCCGCTGAGAAGGCAGGGGAGAAAGCATTGGAGTTTGCAGCCGCTGAGAAGGCAGGAGAAAAAGCACTGGAGTTTGCAGCCGCTGATAAGGCAGGGGAGAAAGCACTGGAGTTTGCAGCCGCTGAGAAGGCAGGGGAGAAAGCACTGGAGTTTGCAGCCGCTGAGAAGGCAGGGGAGAAAGCATTGGAGTTTGCAGCCGCTGAGAAGGCAGGGGAGAAAGCACTGGAGTTTGCATCGACTGAGAAGGCAGGGGAGAAAGGATTGGAGTTTGCAGCGGCTGAGAAGGCAGGAGAAAAAGCACTGGAGTTTGCAGCCGCTGAGAAGGCAGGGGAGAAAGCATTGGAGTTTGCAGCGGCTGAGAAGGCAGGAGAAAAAGCACTGGAGTTTGCAGCCGCTGAGAAGGCAGGGGAGAAAGCATTGGAGTGCGCAGCATCTGAGAAGGCAGGGGAGAAAGCACTGGAGTTTGCAGCGACTGAGAAGGCAGGGGAGAAAGCATTGGAGTGCGCAGCGGCTGAGAAGGCAGGGGAGAAAGCACTAAAGTTTGCAGCTGCTGAGAAGGCAGGGGAGAAAGCATTGGAGTGCGCAGCGGCTGAGAAGGCAGGGGAGAAAGCATTGGAGTTTACAGCGGCTGAGAAGGCAGGAGAAAAAGCACTGGAGTTTGCAGCCGCTGAGAAGGCAGGGGAGAAAGCATTGGAGTGCACAGCGGCTGAGAAGGCAGGGGAGAAAGCACTGGAGTTTGCAGCCGCTGAGAAGGCAGGGGAGAAAGCACTGGAGTTTGCAGTGTCCTACACTGGCCATCCTACTTGCTTCATTTAACAAGCACATATTCAGATTTCCTCCACCCTGTCTGTGCATACAAGGTCTGTAATCGTGATGGAGAAGAAGCACCATCAGACAGGCAGGTGTTTTGGAGAAGTGCCACAAACTTTCTGCACTCTCCCGAGATGGCGGAATGAGTCCAGTTCATGCATGCTTAGACATACAGTGGCTCCAATAAGTATTCGTACACTACTTGAAAATTTGACTACATTACAGCTTTTGTATATTCGGCTAAATGCTTGCTATTGTGTGTAAAAGTGATTAAAATATTTGATAATCAATACGTTTTAAACAAATATTTAATGTCAAAATGGCGATTATCTGACCCAATAAGTACCTGTACAGTTCCATTAGTGAGTCACAAAACTTATAATACTCACCTAAAATTGACTCAAGATGTTTACAGGGCATGGTTGACTCACTTGGTCTGATTTGGTCAAGCGTGATCACACTAGACACTCCCTCTGTACACAGACTGGCCTATGTAAATGGCCTGACCATGCCCATAATGTATTCCTGTGATATATGGCTAAGACAGGCGAGATACCCCGTCGAATGCGGGAGCAAATCATTCAGCTACATAAAGAAGGCCAAAGCACCAGAAAAATTGAAACTCGGCCATCGTTACGCCACACGACCGTGCAGTACATCATCAAGAAGTACAAACAGTCTGAACGCATAGCCAATGCAGCCAGGAAAGGACGTCCCAGGAAGACCAGCCAGCGCACTGACCAGTACATCTCCCTGCTGGTACAGAGGGTACCTCCTTGACCTCCGCCTCCAGTCTTGCCACCAAAGTGGATGAAGCAACTGGAAGCCATGTTTGTGCCCAGGCCATCCGTAACCGGCTCCATGAAGTACAGTAGTGTACAAATACTTATTGGAGCCACTGTAAATCCTTATTTTTTGAAGATTGGTATGAGAGGAATATATGGTCTATAGTTGACTTGATGGACACGAATGGCAATTTCTTAACTTATGAACAATTCTGTATGAAATATACAGTGGCTCCAATAAGTAATTATACACTACTGTACTGCATGGAGCCGGTTACGGATGGCCTGGGCACAAACGTGTGTTTCTGTTTCTGTCTGAGATTGCCTTCTGAGTCCCCGCCTCCTCCGGTGTGTATTTCTGTGGGCAGGAGTGAAGTGATCTTTTGATGGAACTTTGTTGGCTATTCGCTACATTGTGAAATTTCAGCTTCTGTGTCTTCCTGAGTACTTCTTTTCTGTGAGCCTTGTGTTTTTGCTGCGCCCATGTCATGTCTATGGTGGACCAAAACTGCCAAAATTAAAAATAAATAAAAGTGAAAATAAATAAAAAAATAAAAAATATACATAAAAGTAAATACAAAAATAAAAAACACATTTCAAAAATTAAAAATAGAAAAATAAATGTGGAAATAAATACAAAAATAAATGTATAAATAGAATTGAATATCAATAAATTTTGTAGGTGAAAGCGTTCTGCTCTCATTTATTTTTGCTGTCAGCATTTAATGCAGAAGGAAATGTTATTCAAATGAGGGGGCGGTCCTAAGTGTGCCTTGGGTTGAACTGTTCGCCTATTGGTTGTGCAGAGGTACACCTGCCAACAGCCACACACTTTTCTCTCAGAAACATTGACGGGCTAATGATGGCGGAATGCTCGAGGAGGTCGGTCTCCGAACTTCTCCGGTATGCTGCCAATCGTTTGGATGATTTGAAACGCGGTAAGTATGAAATACGTTATATGTGTTATGTTTTTACTTCCAGTTTTTTCCAGTTTTACTTCCAAAAACATAACACATAACGTATTTCATACTTACCGCGTTCCAAATAATCCAAACGATTGGCAGCGTAGATTCCGCCATTATTAGCCCGTCAATGTTTGTAAGAGAAAAGTGTGTGGTTGTTGGCAGGTGTACCTCTGCACAACCAATAGGCGAATAGTTCAACCCAAGGCACACTTAGGACAGCAGGGGCTGTAACATTTTGTGTACTGTACTGTCCTGTAACACGGACCACTGGTCCTTGGAGCATGGACCACTGCAGTAACTGTCCTGCTCCACTAGGGGACTGGTCCGGACCACAGGTCCTTGGAGCACGGACCACTGCAGTAACTGTCCTGCTCCACTGGTCCGTGGTGTCTCGAGACAGCGAAATTTTTCTTTCAGTGGCCTTGAAGAGGTACGGTCTTGGAACCACTGCACAGTCCATGCTAGGAATATTGCAATTACATTGAAAATGGCTGCTTTACCCTCAGCATTACTGTTGGGCAAATCATTTATTTAGCCGCTATTTGGATAATCAAATCGTTAGGACTGTAGGTCTAATTGCTCAAAACATTTGAAGCCAGTAAAAAAAGCTTGTAATGATCAATGTGGCCTGACAATATGCAGCCCAGCGCTTTTTAATGCGCTGTCAGCTGTCCGATTGGAACAGCTGTCTGATGAGAAAACATAGCCTAAATGAGGACACCACACTCTTCACCGAAATTATCTTCATTTGCAGAACAATTCTGAAATGTCGCTCTCGCTGGAGGAAAAAAAATTGTCCTTGAGTGACAGCGCATAGACCTTATTATAATTAAATTATATATAGGCTACTGAATGTAGCCCATTATATTGTCGCAGGGGGTGAAATAATTCTGGCGCCGGTCGTGTTAAGAGGGAATTTCAACTGTTAAATTATTAGACTTTCATTTCTGATAGGCGTAGTCATGGCCTCCTCATAAATCATTTTTCTTTTGAGTAAAAAGAAGCGCCTACGAAGGTAATCTAAGCTGGAAAAAGTGTGATTAGAATTCATTTCCATTACTGATAATAACTTGAATAAATCTTGATAATAACATAAATAAATCTATTCAGAACATTATGATAAGCTAACACAATTTGTGTTATTGTTTTATATCCATTGGGTTTTACCAAAAGTCATTCTCGAAAGTAGGCTACGTTACTTTGATGGATTCTAGCAGTGGAGTCTCTGGAAGTGATAACTGGACCCGGACTATGCCTTTGCGTGAATGATTGTTCCTGGCTTGTACTCAGTTATTTTTCGTTATTAACACGTTTTCCAATTTTGACAATAATCCTCTGGCAATCGAAGTTACGGTTTCTCTCTCCATGAGAACTATTGACGACTAAATAATAGGACAAATTCAGATCAGAAAAATTATTTAGGCCACTCAAAATTTGTTTAACGCTTTATGAAAGACAAACGTGTGCGACAAACGCTCTCAAACGTGTGCGCTACCTTTTCCACACATCAAGTGATTTAACTGGCGCTTCATGATCGTATTGTTTAAATAAAATAAAAGACCATTTGAAACGTCTATGTGCAATTCTGAAAAACGCTGATTTAAATGCACGAAATTACGCGTCCAGATTAATGATTGTCGCCGTACCGAAATGTACCATACTGTACCGGCCTGTTCTCGGAGTGAATGCATTGCTCAGTCCTTCAAGGAAATTGCTTGTCGCGATTGTATCTATTAAAGCAAATTCAACCAATTCACGCAAATTTCTCGCGGAGAAAAAAATAAATCGCCAAGACATTGTAACTTTCATTGCCTCTTTTTGAGAAAAAGTTACTGCAAAAAAAATAAAATAAATAAATAAATAAATAAACATTAAAAAGCTAGGAAAATCCTGGGAAAATTGTTTGTCAATAATCCGAATGGTTGGGTGCAAGTCAGAGTTAGTAATTGTTTTAAAGGGGAACTCTGGGCCCTACCAATCTTTAGTCCTAGAGATGCCCCTGAATAGCCTATAGCGTAACTCTTTTCAGTCGGCGATTATATCAGTAGGCTAGATCGTGGCGCTTTTATTCTGCAGATAGAAATACTAATTTTAGTGGAAGGCGAGAAGAGTGAAATAGGCTATAGTCTGATCTAATCATTAAAATTAGTTTTGATTACAACTAGCTCATCTTGGCCGATGCTGCTACAGTACTAAGATCTGCTGTAAATCGGCTTTAACAATTAAAATAGGTTACAGGATATTACAGTCATGGGATGATTTCAGTCCCATTCCTGATGGACAGCAGCTCTAGCCCTCTGCATGGGTCAAAAACATTTATCCCCCTTGACAGACTAAACACTTTTATCCTTTGCTCAGAAGGATTGAATGGTAAAACCATGAAGTCATTTTGTAGTGTTTTCTGTGAAGCCAATTTACATGTCAGAAATGGCCACCGCATTTTCAAATGAATTACGCGGAGCTATAATCAAAACCTCATTTCGGGTATTACATCATAGGCTGTATCATACCCCTCTGCCTGAGTATCTTATAGCTATAACCTTATATTTAAAATTTTGCTTTTATGGTGCAGAAAGAAAGCACATTATTCAACCGTGATTAACAGCAGAAAGCATGTGTGAACATGGCTGCAATTTGGACACAACTTTCCAAACCTGCCAAATTATTTTTACCGTTCTCTAGCTAGACTAGATAAAATAATCTGTTCAGAGCATTAATATTTTCGAGAATAAACTGAGGCAATATTGGTTTTTTTTTTTACTCTATATTCATCGAGTTTTGTTTGGTGTCTCTGGCTAGTTTATTGACTTGGGTCAGTGTTTATAGTTGACTGTTGTTACAACAAAGTTTAAATAATATACAATTGGACAACCTCTTGTTTATTATTTATTTATTTATTTATTTATTTTCCTCCCGGAAACGGCCACCGCATTTTCAAATGAATTAACGAACATGAAGTTGCAATAAAAGCTCAATTTCAATGTAAAATCATTATCGCTTCTCCCACAGTAAAATGATTTCTATCCTGCTGATTAGAATCTCCACGATCTACTGAAATAAACACCGACTGCAAAGAGTTATTAGAATTCCTTAACATAACCCACTTACGAGAATGACAAATTGTACAAGCTTATGGACTAAAATCATAATGCTCCGAATAGATTTATTTATGTAGTCTATTTATAAAAATAGTTAGCAAGTTATGACCAGTAGGTCTAACATTTATGAATTCTACTCACACGTTTTCCAGCTTATCTTCCCTCAGTATAGGCGCTTCTTTTTGCAGCAAAGAAACATGTTATATTGCAGGAGGCTATTTCTGTCAGCGTAAAATGTCAAGTCAAAGTCAAATGATTGTGTAGGGTATAGTTACAATTGACTTTTAATTATAAAACTGTTTAAGCCTCGTTCATTTGAAAATGCCGCGGCCGTTTCCGAAGAGAAGGGGAAAATACATGAACACAAAGCTCGGTGATAAATATAATAGCCTAAGCTTGGTTGTAGTCTAACAACAGTCACACGATAATCACTGACCCGAGTTATTCACGGCTAATCTTGGTCGATGTATTACTGTAGCCTACTACCAGTTGCAAAAAATTGTTTTAAGCGATTACGCTATTTTAAAGATTACTCGTTTTTCGGAGGGATTGAATGGTAAGACCATTCAGTCATTTTCTCATGTCTTCTTAGAAACCAAATTACTTTTCTGAAAGGGGTCACCGCATTTTCAAATGAACTACACGGAGCTGCAATAGAAGGTCCATATAGGCTATAAAATGATAAGGCTGTACCACACCCCTCTGCCTGAGTATAGCCTTCTATTTAAAATTATGTTTTTATGGTAGAGAAAGAAAGCACAATAATCAACCGAAATTAACAGCCGACAGCAATGTATGAAAAGGCTGCCATTTTATTAACATTACTTTCCAAACCAGCCGATCATTTTTAATGCTCTCCAGCTAGGATAGATAAAAAATAATCTGTTCAGAGCATTCATATTTTCGAGAATAAGATGATGCAATTTTGCCCGTAGTCAGCTGGGAGAGGCTCCAGCTCGCCCTGTGACCCTATTGAGGAATAAGCGGGTATAGAAAATGGATGGATGGATGGAAGATGACGCAATATCATCATATTCATTGAGTTTTGTTAGGTATCACTAGCTGCTTAATTAATTTGCCTGATTAGAGCAGTATAGAAAAAGCGACGAGCTGCTGACTACCGGCTTCAAACATTTTGAACAATCACAATCATTGCAATTTATTTATGAAAATGGCAGGCTAGATAAATAGTTTGGCCAACAGTTATGCTGAGCTTAAGGTAGGCATTTTCCTTCTAATCGCAGTATTTCGAGAGTGGACTGCTCAGCTAGTGGTTCCTAGACCTTACCTTGGTGGGAGGCCAGCAAAGACTGAAAATTTCACTGTCTCGAGAAACCCCGGACCAGTGGTCCGGACCAGACCCCTAGTGGAGCAGGACAGTTGCTGCAGTGGTCCGTGCTCCAAAGACCAGTGGTCCGGACCAGTCCTCTAGTGGAGCAGGACAGTTACTGCAGAGGTCCGTGCTCCAGGGACCAGTAGTCCGGACCAGTCCCCTAGTGGAGCAGGACAGTAATTGCAGCGGTCCGTGTTACAGGACCGTACTGTACACAAAATGTTACAGCCCTCTCTCACTTAGAACCACCCCCTCATTTGAATAACATTTCCTTCTGCATTACAAGCTGACCGCAAAAAATAAATAAATGAGAGCAGAACGCTTTTACCTATTTATTGATAGGAAATTCTATTTATACATTTACTTTTGTACTTGTTTTTAATTTGTAAAATCTTTTTTATTTTTGAATTTATTTTTACTCTTATTTATTTTCAATTTTATTTATGTATATATATATTTTTTGTTTTTATTTTCACTTTTATTTATTTATTTTTAATTTAAAAATATTTATATTTATTTAGTTTTTGTCCTCTATAATGTCTCCCTGTTGTCTTAGTCTCCCAGTGTTTCCGTCAGTCTAGTTCGGTGAAGTTTTGTTTTCTAGTTTAGCCACTCATTGAGCGTGTACCTTTGTTTTCTAAGGTAGTTTCTCCTATTTGTTCAGTGCATGTGCATGGTGTTTTGTTTCTGGCCTGATTGCCTGCTTTTCTCATTTAGTGTTTGGTGTTCTCAAACTCATTGTTCCTGCATCTGGTCCCCCCCGCCCCTCCACTTGACAATCTCCAAGTCAAATCACAGCAAATGTATATTCTGAGCTGGAACCTTCCTGTAGTCACTGACAGTCGTCTCTATACAGACAGTGACAGTTGGCCAGGGAGTTCCTTATGAGAGCTGAGGCATCTGGATGGAAGAAGCATGTCGGTGATGAATGCAGAATAATTCCGCACCAAGAAACACGCTGGCAACATGCAGTCCCATCGGCCCGAGAAGTCCATCACTTCCCAGTAACAGAAAAGGTGTGACAAAAATAAAGGTGACCAATGAAGCGCAGGCATGTAAATCACTGTCTTTTACTGGACACGTATGTTCATGAGGCCTCTTTCAGAAAACATTTCCCTGACTGAAGGCTGTGGCTAATTCAAATGGGCTGGAAAAAGAAGCGGAGGCGAGCAGAAGGAATATGAATTGCACAATCTGGTGAGGACATGCACCACTGAGCCGGCTAACATTCAAGCCTGTATGAGAATCTATGCTGTCTACCTGGTAATCAATAGAAGGCCTCCTGACTCACTGCTTCTTCTGGGGTTTAACAGATCTCAGCTGCATCCTGTTCATGACTTGATTAGCTACGCGGCCTGGCTATCAAAGCGCTGGCATGGCAACATATCAAAAGAACCCCACCAATAAAAGTCTGGAGCTGCTGGGGATGAAATAACTGACTTTACTCTCTTTTTATCACAGACATAATACAGAGGTAATGGTGTGAGGCACTGGTTCATGAACTGCTGGTTCGAATTTCAATAGGACACCAATTTACCCTTGAGCAAAGCACTTAACCTGAATTGCTTTGGTAAATACGAATGGTTATAATATATCAGAAAAATCATAAACCAAGCCATGAAAGTTGCTCCACATTGTGGTGCCCCCCACAAAAATAATACTGAGTAATGACATTTACTTTTCAAATTACATAGAACAAGTCCTGACATTCTTTGTCCTTTACTGAGTGTAAAGACTGGAGCTCACGTCTATAAGGGGCACCATTCACCAGCAGCACAGAGAGAGCCCCATCACCACAACTTCACTGGTTTGCGTAACCTAACTATTACCGAGGCTGTGTGGTCAAAATTATGGATATGTTCAAATTAGACTAATCCTGAATTTGTTTTCAGAAGCACTGCTCTTAACAAAAGAAATATATGTGCGGGTGTTCCAACATAATGGTGATGCTCTGAAAATCAAAACTACAGGGAAAATGGCTTTAGAAATTCATTCCTTTTACTTCTGGTAATGATGGTCATTTATATGCTATTGATAGCAGCACATTCACTCTGGTTGTTTAATCATTTCTACATTGATTCAAGATGTTTTAAGGAGGCTTACTTGGTGATATCAGATTAGCAATAAATGGTAAGAGAGTAATGTTATGCAAGTAATTCAATGTTTTTGCTTTATTTTTTTCCCATGAATGCACCTGAGAAGTGCATGCAATCACTGTGCTCCAGTCAGCAGCCGACTCAGTCCTTTTTCATAGTTAGAGTTCCTGTAGGCTCACATCAGGAGCTATGTGGGCACTAATGTCTATGAACAGCCAAGCTAGTTTATGTAATTACCAGGGTAACAGGGGGTCGCTGAGGGACGAAAGAGGACGCTATCAAAATTATTCAGATCTTTGTGTAATAAAACAGTTTATGTGTTGAAATTTATTGTGTAAATTGCAGTAAATAGTTAGTTGAATAGTTGAGGGGGGGGCGGTAAAAGGAGGGGACTGGTATCCCCGGGCATCAGACTGGGGGGGCATGGAATAACTGTGAAGATTTTACATAGTATTTCTCAGTTACATTAAAGCTTTATATATTCTATTTTGCTCATTTTCCTTGCCAAATGACATAAAAATGGATTTACACCCCCCCCCCCCAATGCAAATGGTTTGGCCGTCTCTAGCGCCGCAACACAAGACTGATGACGTGAGCTACCACACACGCTCGCTCGCCTGAGATCCCTTGTTGTGTGTCTTTCTGACTTTTCCCGGAATGGTGGCTGGAGGCGAGTGCACTTTCAGTAAACTTAAATTAATAAAAAAATTACTTGCGCTCCACCATGTCACAAGAGACCAAATGGTTTAGCGATAATCTCAATAGAACATGAACTGGCCAAGAGAATTGATTTCGATGATACTATACATGACTTTGCAACTAGAAAAGTGTGCCACCTTTCATTTGTTAAGTGAATAGGCTATGTGTAGCCCCCTTTTTTTGTTTTTGTTTTACTTGGCCTGTCAAAACATTTAGCTAAGTATGTATGTAACAATATTCATGATTTTATCTGTTTGTGATCCTTGACAATACATACTTTCGTTTCGGCTTCTGAGACATTTATCCAGTGGCGGGCGGTGGACAGAGAACATGGAGGGCGATAAACACGTCTTTAAACTGCACATTAGTCTTGACCTGTTATCAGTAAATTTCCCCAGTAAAAGACACTTGAACTCTCCCCTCTCTGGTATAGCTAATTGTCTTTGTTGAGACGAGAAATCAAATGCACCAGTTGAGCGCAAAAAATGAGTGCATTTCAATTTTTTTCAATTAAACCATCATTACGCACAGGTTTGACGACTTGCTTAGGATGTGACAAAATTTTACGCGGAAAATCCACTGTGGTTTTTTCATGAACAGTTGTCTATTAAGGCACCTGAATTAAACATTTTATAGAATTTACTAGCTGCTACCCGCTACCCGGAGTGAAATTGCCATTTTTTTGTGTGCTTGACCGTTTTTCAAAAATTGGGGCGACGTCAAGTCCTTCCTGGTGTCCAAGTGGATATTCACACTAAATTTGGTGACAATCGGTTGAGAAATGTAGGAGAAAAATGTATACATACACACAGACAGACAGACATCGACCTCAAATATATTATAGATTATTTACTTGCCTAAACATTTCATTATTAGGGAAATTAACACTGATTGAAATCAGGTCACTAATCTCATCCGTTTCAAGGGATGTTTTCTGCCCCCTCGGTTTTCCGTTCACCGCCCGCCACTGCATTTATCTGTGAATTCCTGCATCTGTTTGAGAAAAGTAGCCTACATTATTTATTTTACATGCGATTCTTGAAACATGATATGATTTATCTAAACAACACTAAACAAGTGTCACATAAAGTGTCCTGTCAGTGTGTTTTTTCATAATTCTATTTTTCATTATTATGAAATTATTGTAGGCCATTAATTAACTCTACAGCCTACTTTTCGGGGGGGGCATTGCGAGACCATTTTATCCCCGGGCATTGGCTAGGCTGATGGCGACGCTGCTTCAATGTACGACACGTGCCACATTGCAAGGACACCTACTAAGAATTCTATCTCCTTGAAACCAGAAGTAACATAATATATGGAGCATTTGATCAGTGACACTCAACAAGAAGTGTATCGGATGGCAAATAAACCTATATTATACTGAGTCAAAAAAGAAACTTCACACTCATAAATTTGTAAATATTTTCTTGAAACTTTTAATAAAAGAGTTTTTATTATCACTAGGGGTAAATGCGTTGTCAAAGACATCATGACACACATCAACTCCGACGTGCACAGGTACGTAGCACGTGCGAGCGTACTTTAAGCTAAAACCATGTTTTCTTGTGTTCCTAGTCACGTGACCACATGAGAGATGTGCAGCTGAGCTCACGTTAGCACGTTAGAGTGACATCTCGGAAAAACAAGTTTTTATAGTTAATTATTCATTGATTTTCAATCCCATGGCTGTAAAACATTCAGCGTGAAAGTGCCATTGGCTTGCTGAATATGGAAACGTCCGTCACTGACGTTGCAAGGGTTATGGGATGCAGTTGATGGACTATCCATGATCTTCGGACACGTCTCCAACAAACTGGCACCATAGCTGACCGACCTCGTTCTGGTTGCCCACGTGTGATGTCAAAAGCAGAAGACTAACAAATTGTCTTACGTCATTTGCATAATCGATTTGTCACTGCAACATCCACTAGGAATGAATTGTTTAGAGGTCATGTGACTGCCCAAACCATACGTAATCGCCTGCACACTGCTCTTATTCAAGTTGTAACTTACCATTTTTACTCTTGGACATTTCCGTAGCATTTCCAGTGGAACTGATTACATTATGGACATTGTTTTTATGATACACCGTCTTTAATGAGTACAGAATTGAATAAAATCATGATTTAAAACCTCATTTCTTGTATGTTCAACTTATCAACCTCCAAACGTGTGTGAAGTTTTTATTTTGGCTGAGTATATTTGAGCAGTGTGAGAGCTGTACAGCCACTAAGGGTTGAACGAACATTGTTTTCAGCTTCACTTGTAACGTCAACAAGAAACATTTGTCAAATTAAAGCAGTCCTGCTCCAAGAAACGCAACTGAGAGACCCTGTGCTCTTATTGTGCCACGTTATCATCAGCAGAGAGCAAGCGGACCTGTACATCGATAACCATGAACATGTGAATGGAGTGTTGCATTTTAATTTGCGTCTTCCTGTCCTCCCCATTGGCATGGGTGCACTGGGTGCTGGGCTTGGCTGTGATATACACAGAGGGCTCTGCCAGTGATATGTGCACATAGGGCGGTCAGTGGGGAGCCATCTTAGGGCCCCCAAGAAGGAAAAAAGGCCCCTGTGATTAGGCAGGCAGAAACAAAGGGGTCCCGTGTGCGGGGGCCTGGCCTGTATTTATTCGCTCAGCAGGGCACCGTCTCCAGGCAGAGCTCGCTGATTGAACCCGCCTCCCCGCCTCTCACCCCCGCAACGACACAAGGTAGGGGCGTCTGATTGGAGAAGAGAGGTGAAATTGCCTTCTGCAATTCATTTGCATAATAAATGGCATAGACTGGGGAGGCTAGGGGAGAGGGGAGGGGACTGCTGTCTGGGCAAGTGGAGATGAGTGAAGTGGTCGGACTGGTTGGGGACGTGTGGTGGTTAACACCGTTAGTTGGCTGTTGTAGGTGACTCTCCACAGTGACTCTCCACTCCGTATTCAGGATGCACCTAGGCTTTCAACTAGCCACAGAATAAAAGTGTTCTCTTCGAGTATTCCTTTGTCTGAAATGACCACTGAAGTACACTGTATAAGTTTTAAAGGGTGAAAGGCAAATGCTGATTTTGATAAAAATGCATAATCTTCTTTTGGACGAAAAAGAAATGTCTGCGTTGTTGTATCACACATTGTATCTCAAACGACAAGAGTTACTTGACTCAACCCAGGGGAAATTTGCCACTACTATTGTACTGTAAGAAGAGAGAGTCTACAGCAAGCCTTTTCAGCCGTCTCATTTGCATATGCCTGCTTTGCTGCCAAGCGCAACACATCATGAGACTGACGTGGCGCTACCCTCTACCTTGAAAACGGAGCTGAGTGAGAAGCTTGCAGCGGTCAGGCACGTACGCGGATGCGACTGCTGGCGTGCTTACGAGGGACAAAGTCATCAACACGAGGGGCTCAGCCTGCAAACAGCGACGCAATTCTCCGTATCCCCACACCACATGTGTCTGTCATCACGGCGATGATGAGCGATAGCACCTTACAATTTCCCCATCTGCTGCTCCCTCCAATTACAAAGCACACACAGTGACACATGTACACACGCACACACATACACACGTGTTACACAGTCACATCTAGACAACGTCACAATTCACAATTTATGCTTCACAAGGTCCATGCCACTTGCGGCAGCTGTATGTCGCTTGGATCTTCATCAACTTAAAAATAGCATGAAAGTGTTGGTTCCATTCAGATAGCTGAGCATGATCACGGGACAGACGACATTTCTCACTAATGTGCCGTGCTCTGTCTGTGGTCAGTTCTTCCCGCTCTGCAACCAGAGTCTTGTCAGAGGAGACTGATGAGACCAATGACCAATCAGTGAGCAACAGACCACTCCCTCACCCATATAGAAGCCTGATGCGCGTGAGCTGCTGAATTGAAGGTTATGGTGTCTGATGTCATGCTCTACCCCATCATGTGACGTTTAATGACAGACAGATGGGGCAGCGGTAGATTCAGGTCCCATGGGCGTCGCCTGGCAGCAGGGCTAATCACAAGAGCCAGGCCACGCCTCTGAGCAGAAGCAGGACACACCGAGCACGCAATGTCCCCACGATGAATGTCGAGAAATGGCAATGAACAGCCGTGTCCCTTCCCAAGAACGAATGAGGTCCCTGAAGAGGGCAGAGCACCCCCCTGAGAGACACTGAGCAGTAACCAGGCTGCTGTATTGGCTCCTGAATTATTTAGTGGTGCGAATGATGCGTAAGGTGATGGTGGGGGGAGAGTGTGTCCCGGGGACATAGCACCTGGATGATGATGATGAAACAATAGCCCGCGGGGTCCAAAACGAAGACGCCGGGCATATGGGACAACGAGACGCAAGGACCTAGCGCAATTATTACTAACTGAGCATACACAGTACACATATGGCTCTGTGGTGATCGCGCACATGACAAGTCCATTTAATTGCGTTTTAGGCACAAGTGCACGATGCCGCATAAAACAGCATCTGCAGACATACAGAAGTGTCGACATAAACTTTTATGACAACACTAAACCTGAGAGAAATGTACATACTCTCGCTTAGCAATGCATAAATGCAGGACACTTTTTTTTCGCTTTTGGCATCTTACTCTGAACATTGTCGGCTAGTGCTATGGCCTGTGCTGTTAAAATATTGAATTAATGTGTGGCACACTCCTACTGTGGCAGGGATGGGTCCTTCTGCAAGAAAAGTGCTCATTTGATTGGGGAATCACCCTGGAAAGGAAGGACAACAGCCTGTAGGACTTTCTACGGTCTACTACGGGCTGAAAGTCTGCTGTTTGCCGCCACTAACTTCCTATGAGGAGAGATTCTTTTACTCAAAGAGCGTGTGACTTAGCTGGTGGACTGTGCTGCGGTGCAAACTAAAGCTGTCAGCATAAGCTTCAGAGGACAAAATTTTCTCTAATCTCTTATTTTCTGCTGTGAAAATTGGTTGATGAATACAAAATGACATTTCAATTTGAGATTTAACATAGTCAAGGTAGAAATAGACACACTTAGACATAATCACCCAATACATTCATAAGATTTATTCATAACACCCCATTTCATTCATTAGAGATCCATAAAATGACATTTTCCACAGCCAGTCCATCAACTGGTAAATGAGATTACAGTGCAGGCCTCTGAAAACACTCATTAACACGTGTTCTTCACCTTTACCGAGTGAGCAAACTCAAAAGCCTGTAGTCACATTATTAAACAAGATAGTAAGTAGCTGTATGTACCTAGTATGTGCACCTTATCCGAAGGATGGAAGCTGTCAGGGCTTCTTGATTTTTCTTTCCACCGGAGAAAAACTACAACAAACGAGGTGAACCCGTCACAGCTCCATTTATGCTGCACTGTGCTCTACCCTATGAGACAAACTCAAACGGGCAAGTTATGAAACAAATGCAAAGAAATTGTAATGAGAGCAGTAAGAAGTTAAACTGTCTAACAGCCTGTGCCTCCACCATGAATGCATACAAGCACACACACACGAAAACATACATATATGCTTATTTGCAAGCATGTGAGCATATGTCTGCACCAAGCAATAGCACAGCACAAATGGTTTTCTGAATGCAAAGCAAATATGCCATCACAATAAGATAAGTAACCATGACCCTCTAAATTCATTGTGTCACCTTAAATAAATGGGAAAGACATAATTTACAGATAACATGCCATTATGTATACGTGCATGACAGTCATTCTTGCAAGTGACCTTGCTCTTTAGTTCACCCAAGAGGAACAAAAGCATTCCCATTACAAAAGAAAATGGCAATAAAAACTGCAAGCATAATTACAGCAGAGCTATGATGAAATATAAATGGTTCAGTAATTTCTTTTGTGTGGCAGAATGCAATATAGGTTCAGTGTAAGCACACAATGCAGGGAACTGCATACTGTTGTTCTGTAGGGCTCTTGATTCCATTATCAGCTATCTGTATGTGCTGCGTGTGTCCGTCTGTGGGTGGGTGGGTGTGTATGTAGTGTGGAGACGGTAAGATGATGACACGATGATCACAGGATCTAACCTGATGATGAAAGGTAATGGTCAGCTATCAAGGCAACAAAGCATCAGAGTGGTTCAGAGCTTTCTGATACATTGATATTTCATTTACGATAGACATATAAACCAACAAGTCGACATGGTCTACAACATCCCCCGCCAATCGTGCGCTTCTCATTTTCGAACTCAATCAAGGCCTTTATGGTCTGAAGCTACACACCAAATTTGGTTACTGTATCTGTAGTAGTTTCTGAGTAAAGCTGTCCCCTTTATCTCGGACGGACAGACGGACGCACACACGGACGGACGGACGGACAGAGGTCAAACCTATATCCCCCTCCCACTTCGTGTTGGCGGGGGATAATAAAAACTACTAAAGTCTGTCATTTGAGATTGTAGTTTTATCCCAATTTGGAACTTTACTTCATCTGACTCGTATCAGTAAACAATTATCATGATAACAGTAACCAAAACTAATGGTTTGTGGAAATGGACTGTACCATGTGACCTCATGTGTACCATGTGACCTCTACCCATTTTCAACGACAACCAGCAACATTCTTTATTTTATTGCACTTCCTTATCGGCCCAGAATTATTTTTGTTGAGGAAAACAAAATGGAATTAAGAGATTTGTTTACATGTTTTTGAAATTCACAAACACAACAAAAACAGGGCCTTATCAGTTAATAAAATGTAAACAGATATGAATAATTATGCAGTAATTCTAGTAAAATTGTTGATTTGCCCTCTCATCATTAGAAAAGTCTACATCAATGTAGAAATTGACAGATGAAAAACTGTTCTGAGATTGAACTCTGCGGTGGCAGGGTTATGGCTGCTGATTTACCATCATCATCACCCAATACAATGGATGTAAAATAAATTTAAAATACAACCGTGAAATAATTCCATTTGATATAGTTCCATGTCAGTCACTGGAACAAAGGTGTGCTGTGGAAAAAAAATACAGCTCCCATGATAATGCTCTCTCTCTCTCTCTTTATTTTTTACGTTTTTGTCCTTTTGAAATTACTGTGCTCTTTGTCGGGTGTTTTATAAAGTACTTAAGAAGTCTCTTACGCAAGACACAAATACACACACAAAAAACAGAAACATACTTCACAGTTGAAAGACAAGTCTTTGAAGTTAATGCTGTCTGTTCACACTAGCAAACAAGTAATAAAGGTTAGAAGAAAATAAAAGAATTACTTTTCTTTGGAAATTAAATTTATTCATTTTAGCTCCTGGTAAAGATGAAAAGTGTATTAACTGCCTAAGTCAGTCCAATATGCAGCAGAACTGACTTTGAAGGCATTAATTCATAAAAAGCACTGAGGCCACTTGGGGCCACATCCAGGGGACATTTTTGACATAACTGGAACAGTTTGACAGCTCATTTTTTTGCTTTTATTTCTGGAGGTTATTGTCTTATAGAGACAGTTTCACCGACATAGATTGTGTCGAGTGTAGGATGGGGATTCTAAATACAAAACTCAAGTTAGTCCACAACAAAGTATAATCTTAGTCTGTGAAACTGGTCTGAAATGTTTTACCAGGAGGAGTGAATGAGACACGATATAATTTAAATAAATCCCGAGAAACATTTTTTTTTTCTCAAAACAAAACCAGGTGAGTGTTGGCAATAAATACATATATTCATTGCTTGGTAATACTTACAAACAATCCAGTTTTTCTCCTCAGCTGTCATGGCTAATGCGCAGAGAAAAATCTTAATCCAGCATATGAAGAATTAAAGGGTACCTCTACTTCAATTTGAATAAAAAATATTTTATTTCCTTGCAGAAATAGAAATAAAAAATCAGTTTTCCAGCGCTTTATGGTAACACAGTGAAAAAATATAGCTGAAATTGACATGCTGGCTGAGCCCGCAAGTTTTTCCTGGCAGGCGCCATACTGGGTCAGGCTCTGACAGCTGCGAGTTGATTGTGTTCACTCCAGTCAAACACCAGTTAGAGGTGATCATAGGCATTCCAGCTGCGTTAACACTCAACAAGAGTGGTCAGAAGACAACACAGCTCACCAGAAAACTTTAACCTTGCTATATCCAAGCTGCACCTGGACCATCTCTACCTCCACCCTCAAATATGAAGTGGTAGATGCAGAAGGAGATGAACTCTTACAGTGAATGTGGAGTGTGGATAATCCTACAAAATACTGTCAGCAAAATTATGTGGGCTATTGCACATAATATACATCGGAAAGTGTAATTTTCAATAGAAGAGCTGAGACTGGTTTTCCAGGTTGCAAACTTTCAAGGGTTACTTGTTATGAGACTGTCAAAGACTGACCAAACTTTTACATTTTTTGTACTTGCTAGCCTGAGACAGAACTTCGGTTAGATGACTTTTGGCATCTTGAACTAGGTTAAACAGGCATGACCATTACAGGGCTCGATATTAACGCTTTTCTGGGGCAAGTAGATTTCATTGTCGGACAAGCGGAAGCGAAATTTACTTGCCTCACCGGGCAAGTTAAAAGTCACTGAAAAAATACTGTCTTCACATTATGTGCCCCTGAATTCAATTCGCTATGGGGTCTATTCTCCCATTTGCGCGTAAGTCCTTTTTTACGCGATTCGAATTAAGCACTTTTGAGTTATGCGTATTCTCCCCTACTCCCTTTGATCACGCCCACAGCGCTTAACTTCAGAATGTAGGCGGCCTTATGAAAGAGGTGTGACTGATCCAAAAGAGCAGCAGACTCTGTACAAAGTTCGTTGATTATGGATATCAGGAAAACATGGAACAAGGATTTTCTGATTAACCATGAAAATGCAGTTGTGGTCCATGGAAAACGCAAACCAGACTTTAAATTTAAATATCGTGGGCCTGCTGATAAAATCTCATATCTCCAAACTGATAAGAAACAAAAACTCATATGTCCACTATTCTAACATGCAGAATTAAACATTTTTTATTTTAAATTATAATGTATATTATATATATATATATATATATAATTTATATTATAAAACATTATTTTATTGTTATATTTTAAGTTTATATATATTTTTTTAATTTTCCTGTGAAGTTTATCATTTTGAAGATACAAGGTTTTATCAGCAGGCCGACGATATGCTGCTGTAATAGCAGGCCTATGCATGTCTGTGCCAATTACAAGAAGTAATGCAGACATCTCTTTTTTATTTCTTATTCTAGCCACTATGGCATTAAAGCTTTGCAAACAAACAAATTGTCGCGATAATGAAATAATAAATTAATCAAGAATTTAGCACTTCTCAACCAGCGTAATCAGAGCATTGAAAAAGTGCTCCTCCAACACTAGCCTGTTCTATGCGCTTTTTTCGACTTAAGCGCATGGGAGAATAGACCCCTAAATCAATACATTCAGAATACCGATTTGAAACAAAAATGATTTTTCCAAGAATAAAAACACCAATTGCACTAACTCACTAGCTGACTGAGACATTAGCGGGTTTATTAAAAATTTCCAAGGTAACAGCATAGGATTGTGGGTAATGTAGTAATTCTCTGTGACATGTATAAAACATTTTTTTTTCAAAACAAGTTTGATTGCATGTGGACTTGTAGTTTCTACAGGAGCAGATATCATTGTTTTACAGTCTCCTAGCTCTTGGTCAGTCTGTCCTCGATCCTCGATGTTTGCGACAGTATAGCAAATAATCACAGTCTTAGTCACTGAATATCATTGGGATTTCACCTCCGGAACCTCATTGGTCTATTGATCTGCAAATTAGTAGTTGAATTTTTAGGCTAAGCCATTTAAATTTCAAATGAGTCATGCAGAGGTAGCAACCCAAACATGCCAGTTTTTATTATGTAGTTACCCCTATAGTCACCTGTGCACTAATGATTGGTTGGAAAAAAGTGTCTAATAACTTTTGCGATGTTAATAACATCATGTTGAGAAATAACTTTCTTATTGTAAAAGTCCCGCATTTAGAATGCAATTGATTTGTAAACATTTTTATTGGTTAAATTTGGTTAAATGCCATTGGAAAAGTCTTCAACTGCTATCTGTTCACATATTCTTTAGCTATTGGAGACAAGCTTACTGGTAAATATCAACTCATTCTTCAAGATAGTGTATGTGTATGAGTTGTAAAACATAAATTAACTAATTTGGCAAACATTTAATATAATTCAGTGCCAATCCTAGCTCCATGTAAAGTGCATAAACATGTTTCCCAGATAACGTTTTGCCACATTTTAATAACTGCTGATTTGTTAGATTGGAGTTATAGTGACTGAGACCCTTCATAAAGCACAGTTTTAAATGTTGGAAAATGTTTATGCACCAAAATTTTAAAATGCCTCAATAATCACCAATATCATTCCTAAAATATTCCAGCTCATCTTCCTTGGTCAAAGGGACAAGTTCCTTTAGGCACAACAATCTGCTGTCCCATGGGGCAAGCAAACAAGAGCTATCAGGAGATGGCATATCCCCCCAGCCCCACATATTGATAGAATGAAAATGCCACCTGCTCCGGAAACAAACCATACCCCCTAAAATTCTAAGTTCAAAATGTTTCCATGGAAACTAGAAAAAATGTAAAATTCATCAACTTCAGATTAGCAAAAGGCACCTCTTCAGGTCATGAGTAATGTGCTCACGAAGTTTTGTTACAAAATTTTGAATGGTTTTCAAGTTATGCTCTGGAAACAAAATGTTCACAGCCAGACGGACAGATAACAGCACCCATGACTGTATTCCCCCACAATATATGCTGGGGTGATAATAATAATAAACAAACCAACAGACGGACCGGCCAAAAACAATATGCGCCCGAATCTTTGATTCCGATAATTTGCAGTTTCAGAAAATTCTGAGCAGGGGCGGAATTTTGATTTCAAATGTGGGGGGGGGGTACAGTACTGGCACAAATCTACGTAAGGGCATTGGTTTTTCAAATACCCCCTCCAGATTTAGAACAAAATGACAATGTTTTTGGATGGTTATACCAAAAATCTTTTATGAATAGCAGCCTGCTGACATAGTTTTGGTTTTTGGTCATGTTTATGTGCTGGTTTTGTGTTCATGATTATTATCTTTTATTTATTCTTTTTGGTTATTGTAATGCTCAGGTTTTAGTTCATTCCATTTCTCATTTCCATTGCACTTGTCTCCCCCGTCTTGTGATCTAGTTGGTTCAGTTTGTCTTCCCTGTCTGCGTGCTCACTGACTTCGGGTGATTTAAATGTATTCTGGTGTTTAAAATATTCCTTTGAATCTCGTTTTCTTTCTTCGTCCATCTGTTCTGATTACTAACAAGACTAACATTTATATTTTGTATTATAGTCTACTAACCCAACTAATCCATGTATATATTAGAGTACTAACTTACTAATGAGCACTCTAGTTCAATTTGTAAAGTTGCACCGCGACTAATAGACTAATTACCTCTCCGCAATCGCCCTGTTCTAATCTCCGCCTCTTACTGAGCTATCCCTGTTCTTGGCTTTGTGTTCAGCGAGAAACTCTCGCTCGTGCTTAATTACTCTCCTGCTCCTTATCTGTGCACGTAGAACTCCTGGACCAGAGCTGTTTAAATGTAATTGACTGTCTGTGTGATTCCCGCTCGTATTTTGTCTCTCGCCAATTTTCGTGGTTAGGGTTTCCCTCGTGATTCTCCCGATGTAATTAGCCCCATTTCCTACACCTGTCTCAGTATAGCATGTGACCTTCCCTGAGTGTATATTAGCAGTCTTTTAACTCACAGCTCTCGTCAGAACATTGATCAATACTTCTTTGTACAGAGCGCCTCTTATGCCATTGAATATTGGTTCGCTTCTACTGGATAGTCTGATCTTGATTCTTGACATAGCCCTTTTTGTACTGTTTTAATCTTCTGGATTTTGACCTATTTTTGTATGACCAAGAGTCCTGTATTTGGATGCCCTGTGTATGACCATTGGCTTTGTTCATCGACTACGACTTTTTGCCTATCGTTTTTGTACCTCTGCCCATCTGTCTTACTGGTTCTGACCCCTGTCTAGTTGATACTGTTTTTGGATTTCGTATTGTGGCTTAGCAATTCCTGTGTATTTTGGCTTTGACTCGGATCCCATTAAAGGCATACCTTTTTTGGATTTCTGTCTCTCGCGAGTGGCTCCTGAACGATACCTCACACCTGCATTCCCCTGTTGCCCCAGGCACCAGTGAAAACCAGAGGGCTTTCCTTGCATGCAGGAGGTTCTGACCCAGTGTTTGAATGCTCCACCGGTCATCCCCGGTCCCCAGGAAGATGAAGGTCTTACCCTGTCGCCCCAGGCTCCAGCAGCCTGCATAACCCTGGTCACCCAGCTGCTTCAGGCACACCCCTGGTCACCCGGCTGCCTCATGCCCAGTATACACTGTGCGATTTTGGGCTGCCTCAGACCAAAGATGACCATCATAACAATGTCTTTGGCCTTGGGTCCAAAACGGTGGTCACATGTTGCACTGTAAGAGGCTTAGAGATGGCCATTGTCACGGTCTAGCGACCAAAGATAGCCAGGGATGAAAGACTGACAGTGCCAGAAATTTGGGATAACCATCTAAGTGTGACAGCGCCTACAACCTACGTCCACTAACCCACAAATAGGAATGCAGCATGAAATGACGTACTGATCAATGCGACGCTAGCGCTGAACCTAAACACACGGTGTGCTCCCACCATGGAGGTGAAACGAGCAAGAGGTGGTGTTTGGGACTCGAACAAAGAAGAAACTTGTGTCCAGTTGCGGCAGCAGAAGCCTTGTTTATATGATTTGTCCTCCAGCTGTTACCATCCAGAAATAGTCTGGATGATGTAAGGTGTTGACGTTTTCCTGGTATATTGACATGCATCTTTGCCTGCGATTCAGTAGGTATGATTATCATTCAGTCTACAAACATTAAACTTGGATGTTGCACCCAAGTTTAGTACACCAGCCAAAATAAATTCACACTGGTTTGGAGGTTGATAAGTTGAAGATACAAGAAATGAAGTTTTAAATGATTTTATTCAATTCTGTACTTATTAAAGACGGTGTATCATAAAAACAATGTCCATAATGTAATCAGTTCCACTGGAAATGCTACGGAAATGTCCAAGAGTAAAAATGGTAAGTTACAACTTGAATAAGAGCAGTGCGCAGGCGATTACGTATGGTTTGGGCAGTCACATGACCTCTAAACAATTCATTCCTAGTGGATGTTGCAGTGACAAATCGATTATGCAAATGACGTAAGACAATTTGTTGGTCTTCTGCTTTTGACATCACACGTGGGCAACCAGAACGAGGTCGGTCAGCTATGGTGCCAGTTTGTTGGAGACGTGTCCGAAGATCATGGATAGTCCGTCGACTGCATCCCATAACCCTTGCAACGTCAGTGACGGACATTTCCGTATTCAGCAAGCCAATGGCACGTTCACGCTGAATGTTTGACAGCCATGGCATTGAAAATCAACGAATAATTAACTGTAAAAACTTGTTTTTCCGAGATGTCACTCTAACGTGCTAATGTGAGCTTAGTTGCACGTCTCTCATATGGTCATGTGACTAGGAACACGAGAAAACATGGTTTTAGCTTAAAGTACGCTCGCACGTCGGAGTTGATGTGTGTCATGATGTCTTTGACAACGCATTTACCCCAAGTGATAATAAAAACTCTTATTAAAGTTTCAAGAAAATATTTAGAAATTCATGAGTGTCAGGTTTCTTTTTTGACTCAGTATAGATCCATGTCGAACAGTGTGGCTTGCATTAAACATACAAGATTGCTGAAATCGCACAATGTGTAACCAGCATCAGGCGCGCCCCTGGTCCCCCAGCTGCTGCAGCACATCCGCCAGATTCGAGCAGCTTCAGCGCCTCACCCGTCTGGAAGCCGTGTCTTGGGGGGGGAGGTACTGTACTGCCCCTCCCCTTAGGCATTGAGACTTTTGGCTGCCTGCCCTCGTCTGATTATTCAATTTCCTCCTCTGTTCTTCATCTCCATTAGCACACATACTTTTCCTTATTTGAGTTTCATTTCAAGTGGGATTCACTATGTACGTTCTTTTTTTTTTACATCTGCAGATGATCAAAATAATTATGAACAATTGATAAAAAATATTCTTAACATTTTTGGAGATAAGTGAGATCAGGTTTCCATACTTTCAGTGATGGTTTACACGCGGCTTTCACTGTACGTTTTCTACACATGGAAGCGTTTTTCCTCCTACTTCATAAATATGCCATAATAATTTCATATTTATTTCATGTTACACCCAACTCGCGGCTATGATTAATTAAGAGACTAAGTACAACCCCTCTGAACCATGTGCCGTACCTTGCGCTCTGATTACTCACCTTTAAAACCAGCAGAAGTTGATTAGAACATGCCCTAATTGCACTTGTGCCATACACTTCAGACCCTGCATGTAGATTGTTAAAATAGAGCCCACAGGGTTTTTACAACCTGTCTGTACAGGTTTCAGTACTAAGGATACTATTCCAAAAGTCTTTGGTGGAAACGCAGCTTCACTGCAAGAAGGGAGCTCGGTGTCTGTCCTGCAGCCTTTTTTTTTTCTATCCCGCCACCACCCCCCCTCTTTGGAGGACAACTTTATTATTTTGCCGGACTTAAATACAATGATATATCACCTCTTGAGGGAGGCACTAAACAAAGGAAATACAGAAAAGAAAAGAAAAAATAATATAATAAAGTAATGAAAGGAAAAAAAACCTAGAAAAATAAAGTACGTAACCACACACCAACAACTCTCAAAGCTATCAATCCTCCTGTGAACCCCCCAAACCTCCTAAAGCCTCATCATTCCAATGCATGATTGGAATTGTATTTTACATGCAATGATGTCTCCATAAGAAGAATTCTGCGAAGCTCTGACGAAACAGCCAGTTGAAGATTTGTCTGACCTCCTGCTTCGTCACCCTCTTTTTTTCCTCCGCACATCCTCTGTAAATGTCCTCTTTGGTCTCCTCACCTCTGCCATCATGTCTGTGGGCTCCTGAGAATACTGTGACGGCTTCATCTGGGAATGACCTGGCTAGTCTAGCAAAGTGTGACACACCTTTTTGCAGGTGATCGTCCCTGATCATAGTGCAAGAACAGGCATTTTGGGGCTCGGAGTGGGAATGAATGTTGTACCATTCACCCTATTAAAAGTCAGCGTACCATAAAAATTATTATGCAGCTGCTATTTCAAGGTTAAATTGTTGAATAATGTTGCTTTAAATTCTCAGGTATTTTTACTGTAATGTATAAGAGCATATACAACTGAGAAAGTGATGCATCTATGAGTCAATTCTTAAACTTTGTATTATCAAAAGATATCATATTTGAGAATTACGAACTGTCCGTGATGCTTTGTCTAAACAGAGTTAAACAGTAATGCTGAAAAATAGCTTGGAGTGAAGAGCAAATCCACACCATACACTCCTCGCCTTTATTGCGTGCCATCTGCCTATTTAACTGTTAATTCTTTAATACATCACCACTGTCCACCTCTGGTGCTCTACATCACTTTTGGAGTGATCTCTTTTTGCCCAGTACAAAAAAAAAACATGAGAAAAAAATTTCCTGTTGAAAGAACTGCATTGGAATAATCATGCCCCGGCTGCAAGCCTCCATTTCCACTGCATTACATGCACAACCTTAAAAGCCTACATGAGATGAGGTCAAAGATCTGTTTGTCTCTGGCTCAAGGGCTTGGTACAGATACATGTAGATTGTGCTGCTCCCTGAGTCATATATTAACTAAGCTGCTTGAATTTATGTGGTTTCTATGCCCAGTATGAGACAGGAGTAGAGAGCAAGAAAGAGAGAGAGAGAGACAGAGAGTGCGTCTGGCGATTTGTTAGTGATGCCCTGCCTGTGAGCTGGACCCTGCTTGTGTAAAACCTTGCAATGTGTGTCTGACATTGTTGCCTAAATGGAGGTAATTGCTGCACAAACACCACTGAAATTTTTCCATTTAACAAGACCTGATGCACGTAAACAGTCAGAAATTGGCCTGCTTGGTTGCCAAACTTTCCTGCTCTGCCTTAAATCCCCTCTCTGCCATCTTTCGGGAACTCCAAATTGGGTAATTTTTTAACATCTGCACTGCAGATGGTCAGGGGCACAGGGCAGGTACAATGCACTCAGCCAAACCCCACCAATCGCTCACTTCCCTTCAAATTCTGAATTATTGTTCTTTTCCTTGGGGTTGGAAGCTTGAAATCGCAAGTTACCTTCATGCTACTGAGAGGTGGCAAGAAGTGGCCTGATCCTCTCTTTAACCCCAAAATCACTTGCAGATTGACTATAAAGTTGCAAGGCTGCCAGGTTCAGCCATTTTTATTCACCACTTTCAGTTAAGAGTGCCAACAAATTGGTTGAGTGCCTTGTGCCTCATGGCATTGGCGAATGAAGCATTATGGCATGATTTGTGTTTATTTGACCATCTAAAAAGGATGGAAGAGATCAAGAAAGAGAAAAATAATAATAATGTTGTTATTGAGGGAACACTGTTTATTTATTATGTTAGAGTTATTAGACCATCACTTGACTGGATACATGTCACATGCTACTGTGTCACAAAAAGTGGATTTATAAACTGTACAGTACGACAGGCTTTTACCCTCAAATAATGAACTCCTGTAAGCATAAGTGTTTGTGCATGCAAGTACACTTGTGCTCATAACCACGAACAAACACACACACACACACACACACACACACACACACACACAGAACTAAGAGAACCAAAGGCAAATGTTGACTTCACAGATACACAGATGGTTCTAGATGCAGGCTATACAGGTACTCAAACGGCAGATTTTTTTTTTTTGCCACTGTGTGCAAAACACAGTCTGACACTGAAGCGGGTGGGTTCAATGATTGAAGTTTTTTCTTCTTTTTTCTCTGCATTTTGTTTTATTGATACTGACATGCTAATATGACCACAAATGAGCTCCTTCAGTCTACAGGACAGTGCTAGTTTACAAGACCTGATTTAGCCCCTCAGTGGCGATTGATTGCTTGTCTTAGTAAAGATTGAATTAGCACCCCTGAGAGACATGAGTTTATTGATTGTTCATGCATTTATCAATCCAAATCCAGAAAGCATAAACCCAGGAGATTTATCATTTTATCTGTTATGCTCTTTCCTCCAACTAGCATTTGAAGGAAGATACATAATTGTTCACACTACACAGTTCACTCAGTCTACATCTGTTTAAAACACAATGCGTTGTAACTCCCAGGCACATAGCAGACTTGGGGGATGCGGGGGATGTAACACCCACACTTTTGCTAAAAATATATTCCCTCCCCCACACTTCTTTTGCGAGACAAAACGAGATTAAAAAGCCAACGTAAAAAAATGACACTTGCGAACGAGTAGGACCACCCCACAACACACACAGGCACAAAGAGTAGCCCAGGCTATACACATTGGCCACTCAGTTTGAGTGATAGACCCTCCAGCCAATCGCTGCAAATCCACCAGTTGGCGTCGGTGAAGACGGAACCGCAAATCAGTACGCGTTCGAGTAACAACAGTGGTAGCCCTATACTTTGAGCTTCAGAGGGATTCGGCAGCAGTCTGACTCAAGGTGAGGTAGTAGCAGATGTAAATTATCTACTGCATCGCACTAAATTAGTGATGCAGAATTCACTGCCACTGAGATGTAATACAGTCATATCTACTTAATATCCAACATGAAACATATGAAATTGGCACCCTGTTCATCTCTGTGAGAGACAGCCGAATGACCGGTCACCTTGTAGCTTTGAGTGTTACACTGACCTTGAATTTCACACTATTGGAGTTAGCAGTGAACTTTTCAAAAGCTGAGTCTTACTGGATTGTTCATGTCATACAGACCTATTCGCTGTTGCAGTGTTGTTATGTTGTCATTATTGTCCATGAATGAAACACATAGAGCCAAAATATGTTACTTTGGAGTTAAATAGCGAGCTCTGTGATGTCAGCGTAAGTGCGGATAACTGTTCAGTTTTCATGCCAATGCAGATCGTCCTAATGTACAAAAGTAAATTATGCGTTATTCTCGCCGATTCTGCCGTTGGTTTCGACTCTCTTACATTTTTGTCAATTGCAGCAGTGTTTTTTCTAGCGTTTCTGAAGACAGCGTGAAAATGAGGTGAAAGCCAATAAAAACCAAAACTTTATGAAATGTCAAATCGCGCTTATGTAATACCGCTTACGCCATTTATATGTGAGGTATGCATGGTTTTATGGCATAGGAAAAAGACATTAGCAGGTTACAAACCACAATGAAAAAGCCCATTTAGCACCATTAAAAGATTTTATTTTGCAAATAATATTTAAAACCTCTCAAATTCAATCATATGTTGTTTTCAGATGGTCCCAATCAATACTCACAAAGTATGAAAAAAAATGAAAAGGGGTTGCTTGATTAGATTTCTAGTAATGAAGGGTTGACCAGGAGCTGCTGACACCTGGTGTCTAATGAAATATAAAGCACAACCATGTGTTAAGAGTCTCAAGTTGTTGCTGGCATTCTTTTACCGGAGAATAACTTTGATAGTAAAGAGAATTTAATTCTTTAACCTCTGAATCAGGGTTGTGCAAAAGAGATGGGTAAACCAACAATATGAGTGTGTGACATAATGTTGGTGAGTGTAGGCTACATATTGAAAATCTGAATAATGTCATGTAAATTTGGATACACTTAACTATAACTGTGTTGTGCTGATAACAGTAGTAACGTAGTAAATTTAGAGATGAGTAAACCCTCCACAATAGCCTTGCTCAGATACACATCCCCCCCACCGTGCGGACGAACTACAACCCCCTCACTTTTGAAAAGCTTGATATGCCCCTGGTAACTGCATTTCCTACGATTATTACATAGGACAGGAATTTATGATAATGAAATTTTAGAATGTTCTGGAGTTGCTGCATATTCATTTTATGGCTGAAAAATGTTATGCATAAGAAAAATTGTGCACTGAATTTACCTGCATGTGCCATGGCACTGTAAGAAAAGCCATCAAGTGTTTCAAAGTTTGCTGGTTGGCTGAAAATTAGGGGCAATAGAGGTGCAAAACGGAAGTTATGTGCCTCCGATGTTCATTATCTGTGTATGAAAAGTAAAAAAAAAAAAAATCGCGGTTGACAGCATGACAACTCCGTAATAATATTTATAGCGCCAGAAGTGAAGAGATGAAAGTATCAAGACCTACTATTTCCAGACACTTGTGTGAAAATGGTCTGATTGATTTTGTTGCTGTCAAGAGCTGGCAACAGTATAAAAAAAAAATTTTTTTTTTAAAACTTGCTTGCCAAGAAATTCTAGGATTGGACACCAACGGACTGGGAGCAAGTCCTTTGGACTGATGAATCAAAATTTTAATTTTTTGTACCCAAGCACAGAATTTATGTGTGCCTTTTAGGAGGAGAACATTTCAAAAATGACTGTTTAACCCCTTTAGTAAACCAGGGAGGTGGTTATATTATGGTCTGGGGTTCAGTCTGCTTGAAAGGAGCTGGCTATCTCATAAAAATCAACAAAATGATGGATCAAAAGAAGTATAACAGCATCCTTGTGAGGCAAGCATTGCCATCTAGAAAAATGTAATTCTCGTACAATTTAGAAGTGTATCTCAGTCGAAAAAAAAAAAAAATCTGGTGATATAAACTATGACTTTGCCAGCTCAAAGTCCAGACCTTAATCCGACTGAGCAAATCTGTTGTAACAATGAAAGAGTTTTTTTGGAATGAACTTCAAGCCATTTGGAATAGTTTAACAAGCGAGGAAATTAAAAAAAATATATGTAAAAAAATATACCTGAACATGAGTTTGACTGGCTTCCTTGCGAGAATTCCTAAATTTTTGCCTATAAGCCTTGGGGACCAATTCATAACCCTTAAGAATGGCAGATTTAACAAAATCATAATCAGAACAATGTTGGACAGATAGCTGGTTATGGATTTTCCTAGCTTTACCAGTAAGAACACTTTGTAACATCATTGTCCAATGTTCCTTTGGCCATTTCAAATTTTCAGCAATTTTTTCAAAATGGGTAGAGTATTGGTCTACATCATTTTCTAAGAACAAGTCTAATGTGTTTAACCACATCACAATGGTTAGAAAGTCCAAAATATTTTGGTACAGTACCTGCTTCTATTTTCTTCATTTCAAATTCATACTGTATCACCAACCTTCTTTCCTCCTTCTCCATCCTTCTTTCCTCAAGTTCTCTCCTTCCCCAAGCTTCTTTCTTCCAGCTATAGTTGTTTTTGGCGTAGCTGGAATTCAAGTCTTTGCAGCTCCGTTGCTGACACTTCCACATCTTTAATCAATTCTGCTGCCTCTTCCCCAAAGATATCTTCCTCGATAAAATGTTGCACCAAAATGTTGAATATTTCTTGTTTCTTCATTGATAATTTCACACCAGATAATCCAAGGGTTGAGGCTTTTTGCAGCAAGTCCTTCTTTGCCAGCACAATTGATTCCTGGGTTGGAGTTTTCAAAAAATTTTCAACATCAAAAGTCATGATTGCTGGTTTCTCAAATAATCACAAGATTTAAAATGATAATTCTGCTTTAATCTTTGGTGAATCCAATCGCTGATCCAATGAATAGTTTATCTCGGTGGGACCTCCAATTTGTTATGACTCGAAAATCACAACAAAGAAAACCAGAAATTACAACTTATACAAATTTATCCTTCACTAAATAAAAAAACCTCTACAAATAATCCACTGTTCAATCCTCTAATAACACTCTAATACCACTATTTAACTCTGTTGCCCAAACAAAAACTCTGCTTCTGCTCTGCTCCTGGTGACCAAAATCACAGGATTTCTATAGACTAGCAACATTCTGGAAAGATCTACTGGATTCCTGGGTAATCCCGGCCCCCAAGACTGGAAGATGCCAGATGCTTCTCGAAAGCACTAGTCCATTACAAAGAAGTGATATTACATCAGATCTTTGGCTACAGAAACACCACCAGAGGGTGCTGAAGAACAAAATAAATAGCTGACCAGCAAGGCAGCAAAAACAATATGGAACAAATCTCCATTTACAAATGATATACAGTGCTTTACATAAAATACTCATACATAACAATTCTAAGATACTGCCAGGAAAGTATGTCTCGTGAATTTAAGCTAAGGAATGGTATTTTGACTGTACTGTTGAGTTCAGATGAAAGTAGTGATGCATTCATTAATTTAATGCTGCAGTCAAACACAGGACTGCTCTTGTAGCCTACTTCAATTCATAAGAATGTCTGCTGGGTGCCATTTCAGATTATGCCAGAATTTCAGAAACTTTCTCCTCAGGATACTGCCCTCATTCAAAGGAATTTGCCATCATTTATATGAATTCATTGTGCTGTGACTGAGTAGGATTACTTCTTCACTGCCACTGTTGTTTTTGACATTTACCTTTGACAGCTAGATCTTAGTCTTCAATGAAAGACACTATTGTTTCATGACTTTTCATTGTTTATTCTGGGCAAATTATGCCTCAGTGCAGCTCATGTTACTATTGAGGTGAATTTTAACCCCTTTGCACAGATATAGAAGCCCGTGTCCATAAATTCCAAAACGTCATTGTCAAATTAATTCTTTAATTGAATTTCCAAATGTCTCTCTTCACTGGAATAATTATGTGTCCATATACCAGAGTTCTGACATAGAGGGGAAGTATTAGTATTGAAGTTGACCCAAGCTCTTTAAACAGCGCCCTTTTTTTAATCATACCCACATTGGCATTGGCATAAAGCTTAAGTGCATTTACATTCACACAGGAGTGCCACTCCTATTGACAGATCTAGGAAGCAGTGACGTGCGGTGGAGGTTGGTTTGGTGAGGCAAAAACCTCCCCTTTGCTTGATTAGCAATCAGACGATTAACTAGTTTAATAAGACTATTCTACAGAATGACGGGCCTGTTTAAGTTTCCGCGGCGTTAGTACTTAGAACATCGAACCTGAAATGCTCAACAGCAGATTTGCGCTTACTAGCTTCCAGGAAGCCGAAGCAATGTCATCAAAATATATTGACATAGTTCGACTTAAGCAGAGTTCAATGCTTAATCAATAGCCTATAATGTATTCTCCTTTAAATACTCGGTTATACACCCAAACAAAAAGCAGGCGTTTATTTTCAGTTTCAGTATTTTCAGTAACAAAATGTTTAAAAACAGAATTACCGAGCCGAGACTTTTTCCTAATTGATTATTCAGATTTCCATCCTTGTAGTCTTGAACTGCAGCGTATACATGAATTAAGTTATTATCTCCTCTATCAGCATCAGGCTTCCATAAGGCTTGGTCTTAATTGTTTTCATTGTCAATCAGGAATAGCATGTAGGAACAGGTTCACAAAATTCTGTGATAAAAGTTTGGGTCACTGCCTCATCTCACCGTATGTCTCTGGCTTCCTGTAAGCAAGTACTCGCAAATCTGCAGTTTTGTGAGCATTTCAAGTTCGATGTAGCCTACTGAGTAATAACGCCGCGGAAACCTAAAATGGCCCATCATTCTGCCGAATAGTCCTTCTAAATTAGTTAATCGTCTGATTGCGAATGAAGCAAAGGGAAGGTTTCTGCCTCACCAAACTAAGCTCCGACTGCACGTCACTGCTAGGAAGAGTATTGCATTTGACAGGAAAAATATGTTCCTGAGGGTCAACTGCTGCTTGGCTGAATGGGGTTTAAACTTCAGGTTTAACCCCCTATACATCAGTGCTGCATTATATCTGAAGCTCGTAATGGCTATGTAATCCGAGTGAATACAGTCGGTATTTCTGGACCATCTACCTACACAAACATCACCAAGGCCACATAACACAGGTACCACACAATTTACCCGGAATAAAGACTGAGACGGGATTCAATTTCACCAGAGGTTATGAAAAAGAGCATCCTAAATTGGAAGCAGCAATAATCCCGAAAGGGAGGGCTAAAAGGAATTCAATAACAAAGTAGGTATTGATCTCTACTTCATTAAAAGATTATTTTTCATTTAAGAATGGATTAAACACACGGAAATATTAAGACACCAATCGTTTCAATATCCAACAACCAGCCCCAACTACTGAGGGCTTATACTATAGTAGGGTGAAGAACTGCCTGGAGGAGGAAAGGGGTTTGTTAAACCTACTCGCCAGTGAAGAATCCGAGGTGCACACACACTCACTTCAGCGCTCGCTAATTATCGTGCCATGCTCGCTATAATCCACTTTAAGCTTGTGAAAAATAGTGACGTGATTAGAGCACCTATGTCACAGCATGCACGTATCCGTATTCAGTGACAAAACGTTAATAGCAACCCGCCCCTAGACAGCACATTCCCCACAGAAGTCAATGGCTATGTTTCTAGAATAAAATACATTAAAAGCCACTAAACAAACAAGATAAATGCCAATGGCTTGTTCACAATTGCAGCATAACCCAACCCCCGCCGCCAGTTCCACGTCAAGCAATTCGTATGCATGAAATAACCCAACAAAGAGGATAAAGCAAAACAGCAGCTAGCTGTAGAAAAAACCTGAAACATGAGACAAACAGGTAACACTCGGCAGCAATCATAACGGGTATGAGCGTTACTGGTCACAATGGTATATAGTATGTAATCTAAAACTATATTACCTGCACAAAACACTGTTCACTGATGCAAAGAGGAGAAAAACAGCCAAAACATCTTCCTATCGGGACAGCAAGTTAAATAGAAATAGAATGTTGGTGCTGGACCTGGAGTCCATGATTCCAAACCGACAGACTAAACACGTACCTGCAGCCACAGGAACTCTAGTCTTTAACCATTTGGTTTTAACCGGGAAGTGTCGCAAGTACAATCTACAAAGATGGACAAAGATGCTGATAAAACAAACAGCTAAAATTTGTAGCGACTAAGCAAAGGACATACCGCAGTTCACCCAGGAAGAGGATGACAAAGCCAGCTGGAGGAGACCCGGAACATGAAAAGATGAAGAGGGAGACGCACTTAATTACCTGTGGTAGCAGGACCACCCTTAATAGAAACTTGGAGTGAAATGGACACTATAATCTTGCTCCGCTACACTTATTTCAGATTTTGGTGACTACTCCAGTTTTTAAGCAGTTTATGGTTGTGGGGATTGAACCTCAGTTTACACATTAGCTGTCACCCTGGAATTGGTCATACATAATTGCTGGCTATTTCTTGGCTTTAGGATTAACTGGGCCTATCTCCACTTTTCATCAAAAATCATGTTCTACTATAGAAATAATCTCAGTCTTAGCAGGTAATATGTCCTGATGTAATTTTTTTCAGTGATAGATGGCAGCTGGGAGAAACATCCAGAAAGTGCATAGTACTTTGCTTGAATTTTCAGTCCACTTCAGTTTAACACCTTTCTGCAGATGTAGACGCCTGCATACATAGAGTAGCTCTTTTTATGGAAGCAGTTGCACTACTCCATCACTAGATGGCACTCCCAGATCAGTTATTGAATATTCACAAGCAAGCAGAGCTTGACCACTGTCTAGAATATTGACGAGTTCACTCCTATCCCTGTTTTTCAGGGGTTGCATGAATTAAACTCCTGAGCTAAGCCTGATGTGCAAACCGCTCAATATCCTTGCCTATAGTATCTATCCAGCAGTTTAAAAAAATAATATCTTGCGACAGAGAAAAATTGTAGTCCTCTGTAGCAACCACTTCAGTTACAGTGACCCAATGGTATTCCAAGTAGTAAAAAAAAAAAATCAGTTTCCTGAGGCAAAAATTTGCCACGGTATTGACACTATGTCATATTATCAATTTCAGTCATCTCATATTAAAGACGCGCAATTTCCTATTGCGGATTAACACGTAGATGTGTTGGTTGAAGAATTTAGCCGCTTTTAGAGCCTCATACATGCTCTCACAGAAATCCAATCACTTTAACGGTGATTCAATGGTATCTGCGTGAAAGCCCAGCTGTAGTTCACAGCCACGTGAAATTCTCCTGGTAATTACCAGTTGGTTGACACAAATTTTATCCAATTGCAGACAGTATAAGCTGTCTACGCAGGCCTACGCAGTTTGTGGTAGGAAAGGGGTAACGGTTACAATAAGTGTTCGAATTACACATTGGTTTTTGGGGGAGCACCATTTTCTGGTGGGCACCACTACTAAAACAGGTCACATGCACGTGCGTAAATACAAGAGCGTGGCAGCGCGATCATTAACTGGGTTACTGCAAAAAATATTGTACAATTTCTATTATTAGCAGTTAATACCGCAGGTAATATTTCATAGAGGCACAAGCGAACGTCAAGTTTCTGGGCAGAAAACAAGAACGAAATTGGTCATTAGCTGGGAAGGAATTCCATATTCAATCAATATCAAATGAAATCAGTACTTTTTCGGCTCACCTTGATGTTTGGGTACCCAGAGAAGCATTCTGGTGTGTTGACTACATCCAGTCAAGAAAGTTTAGCGTTTGATTTCTAATGCTGCTGTACGCGGTAATAGCATTCAATAGCAACAGCCATGCTATGATGACATATCAGGTTGCTAGGGCATGCACAACTTTCTCTTCTACCACGATAATTGAGTTACTTCAAACATCCGAAAACTTGCATTTTTGTGCAGCTACCTCACTAGTGCATTATTTGACATAAAGGCAGGATATGACAGTGACTTGAAAAAGCACACGATGAGATGGACGAAAGCTGAAATAATTGACAATATATATAAAAAACAATGCCACAATGTCCCCCAAATGGCCCAGCTGAACATTCTTAGCACAAACCCCATAAAATGATCAATTTACTGCACAGACAGCCTTATTTCTGCAATATATCCTATATATAAAAATCGACTCGGGACTAAAACAAAAATCACTTGTAGGCCTACTTACCTATTTAAATGTCATTTAGCAAGCTTTGTCTTGAAATTTATGCAATAGCCATGTTTGTTATCATTATTTTGTTCAAACGCTATCTTGCTTGATCTCTTACCAGCTGGCCGCATCGTTGCTTGAGGGAGGGCCGTCTGTGGTGCGGCAGCTGCTAGTCAAAAAGCCCAATGAACTTAGTTTTGGCGGCTTTGCCACCCTCTCCTCCTGTTCTTTATTGACTTCTGCTTTATGTTAGAATGGAAGTTTGAAATTTTGCTACTAAGTCTGATCTTCACATTTTGCGCTCCTACTATGAGCTGTCACCCTGGTCGCATGATCAAATCAAATACAGACTTGACATTGGACAACACATTACCCAGAAACCACCTTGACACATTTGCAAATCAGTATAAAAGAAAAACCAAATCAAATAAAATAAGAAAATTGTAAATCTAATTAATGTTTTTAAAAATATGTGTAGATTTAGCAAGTAACTTTGTCATAAAATGCTCTGAATAATTGTTTTTAAAAAACCCATGATTAAGATAAGCTTGGCTTCATGAGGGTTTATATGTTCACAATTTCACTAACAACGCAGCTCAGGGAGATGATTAAAGTAAATCAGGACAGGTGATAAAATGCATTTTCACATGCAAAATTGATTTAATAAACTGCAATTTTGGACTATGTGGGTGTGCGATCAATGCTCACTATATATTATAACTGGTATTGAGATCCCTGTGTTCTATGCTGATAGCACACAAATAGGCCTGCTGGTTCACTGGCGATTTCCTGACTAAACAGGCTATTTCGGGAACTAGACAAAGATTTTGGGGCAAATTTTCCCAATGAAATAGCCGCTATTCATGTCTTCAAACAGCAAGAATAGCTGGCTAATTTGACATCGGGCTAATTTCAAAACCGCAAAATAGCGTTCTAGTTTAAAACTTCGGTCTGATGAGAACATGCCTATTGGTGACTCAGCTCTTTCTTGTCCTCATCCTCGCAATTACTTTGTTGCTGAAATTCTAGTGTGAACTTTACTCTAGTCTGTCCGGGTCTATCCAACTGTGTTATTCTGGCTGAAGTTGTTACAATGTTGCGATATGCACGCAGCCAGTCCTGTTTCTATGCAGGAAAATTTAGTGGCTGTTTGCGGTCTTTCCTATAAAATGATATGTATGAGGATTTTTTTTTTCATTGAATAAAAAAAGAAAACCACTGAGAGACAAAGTGGGGTGGACACGTTCCCCCCGCCCCCTCCTAAACTGATGCCTATGGCTGCAAGTGTCTTTTCTGAGTTGAGCCACATTCGTCCTCTTAATGAAGCTTAAATCGTGAATTATAAAGCATCAAATTTGGTAACCCATAAATGGCCAAATTTGGCTTCTGTGCAAAGGGGTTAAAAGGTTCTACAAAACCCAAAACCAGTGAAGTTGGCACGTTATGTAAATCGAAGATAAAAACAGAATACAATGATTTGCAAATCCTTTTCAACTTATATTCAATTGAATACACTGCAAAGACAAGATGTTTAATGTTCAAACTGAGAAACTTTTTTTTTTTGCAAATAATCATTAACTTACAATTTAAAGGCAGCAACACATTGCAAAAAAGTTGGCACAGGGACCTTTTTACCACTGTGTTACATCGCCTTTCCTTTTAACGACACTCAGTAAACGTTTGGGAACTGAGGAGAACCATTTTTGAAGCTTTTCAGGTGGAACTCTTTCCCATTCTTGCTTGATATAAAGCTTAAGTTGTTCAACAGTCCGGGGTCTCTGTTGTTGTATTTTACGCTTCATAATGCGCCACACATTTTCAATGGGAGACAGGTCTGGACTACAAGCAGGCCAGTCTAGTACCCGCACTCTTTTACTGCGGAGCCATGCTGTTATAACACGTGCAGAATGTGGCTTGGCATTGTCTTGCTGAAATAAGCAGGGGCGTCCATGAAAAAGACGTTGCTTGGATGGCAACATATGTTGCTCCAAAACCTGTATGTACCTTTCAGCATTATTGGTGCCTTCACATATGTGTAAGTTGCCCATGCCTTGGGCACTAATTCACCCCCATACCATCACAGATGCTGGCTTTTGAGCTTTGCGCCTATAACAGTCTGGATGGTTCTTTTCCTCTTTGGTCTAGAGGACACGACGTCCAGTTTCCAAAAACAATTTGAAATGTGGACTCATCAGACCACAGAACACTTTTCCACTTTGCATCAGTCCATCTTAGATGAGCTTGGGCCCAGCGAAGCGGCGGCATTTCTGGGTACTGTTGATAAATGGCTTTCGCTTTGCATTGTAGAGTTTTAACTTGCACTTGCAGATGTAGTGACGAACTGTAGTTACTGACAGTGGTTTTCTGAAGTGTTCCTGAGCCCATGTGGTGATGTCCTTTACACACTGATGTCGGTTTTTGATGCAGTACCACCTGAGGTATCGAAGGTCACAGGCATTCAATGTTGGTTTTCGGCCTTGTCGCTTACGTGCAGTGATTTCTCCAGATTCTCTGAACCTTTTGACGATATTACGGACCGTAAATGATGAAATCCCTAAATTTCTTGCAATAGCTTGTTGAGGAATGTTGTTTTTAAACTGTTCAACAATCAGCTCACGCATTTGTTCACTAAGTGGTGACCCTCGCCCCATCCATGTTTGTGAATGACTGAGCATTTCAGGGAAGCTGCTTTTATGCCCAATCATGGCACCCACCTGTTCCCAATTAGCCCGTTCACCTGTGGGATGTTCCAAATAAGTGTTTGATGTTCATTCCTCAACTCTCTCAGTCTTTTTTGATTTGATTGACTCTCAGACTTTTTAATTTTTTCAAGAACTTGCATTTAATACCACAAACCCAATTCCAAAATAGTTGGGAAAAAGTGTAAATTGTGAATAAAATCAAAATGCAATGACTTTCATATCACATCAGCCAGTAACCTATTAACAATTGAACAGATATAACAAAGTTTCAACATTTGCTAAGAAATTTTACTTTTGTACAATTTTATCCATAAAATGAGCTCATCTCAAATTTGATGACTGCTAAAGGTCTCAAAAAAGTAGGGACAGGGGCCTGTTTACTATGGTGAAGCATCCCCTCTTCTTTTTAACGCAGAGTGGAGCCGTCTGGGCATTATGGACACCAGTTTCTTGAGTTTAGCAATTGGAATTTGATCCCACTCTTGTTTAATACAGGTTTCCAGCTGCTGGAGAGTTTTGGGTGTCCTTTGACGGACTTTTCATTTAATTATGTGCCAAATAGTCTCAATCGGTGAAAGATCAGGAATGCAGGCAGGCCAGTTCAGCACACGGACTGTTCTACTACGAAGTCATGCTGTTGTAATAGCTGCAGTATGTGGTTTTGCATTGTCCTGCTGAAATACACAAGACTTTCCCTGGATTAGAAGTCATCTGGAGGGGAGCATATGTTGCTCTAAAACCTTTATACACCTTTCAGCATTCATGGTGCTTTTTAAAACATGCAAGTGTCCTATACCATATGCACCAGTGCATCCTCATACCATCAGAGATGCTGGCTTTTGAACTGAACGCTGATAACAGGAGGGGTGGTCTTTCTCCTCTTTCGCCCGGAGGACATGACGCCCATGATTTCCTACAAGAATGTCAAATTTGGACTTGTCTGACCACAGGACGCTTTGCTGCAGTCCATTTTAAATGAGCCTTGGCCCACAGAACACGGCAGCCCTTCTGGATCATGCTCAAAAATGACTTCCTTTTTGCATGATCAAGTTCTAGGTAGCATCTGTGGATGGCACAGCAGACTGTGTTTACAGACAGTGGTTTCTTGAAGTATTCCTGGGCCCATTTAGTAATATCAATGACAGAATCATGCCGGGGAGTGATGCACTGGTGTCTGAGGGCCCGAAGATCACAGGAATCCAGTAAAGGTCTTTGGTCTTGTGCCTTATGCACAGATATTTTTCGAATTTCTCTGAATCTTTTGATGATGTTTTGCACTGTCAATGATGAGACCTTCAAAGCCTTTGCAATTTGATGTTGAGGAACATTGTTTTTAATGTATTCCTGTTGTGATTCTGCCTTGTTATCATGTTCTGTGTTCATGATTTTGTTTTATTTATTCTTTTTGGTTAGTGTAATACTCAGGTTTTTAGTTCATTCCATTTCTCAGTTCCATTGCACTTGTCTCCCCTGTCTTGTGATCTATTTGGTTCAGTCCGTCTTCCCTGTCTGCGTGCCCACTGACTTCGGGTGATTTAAATGAATTTCGGTGTTCAAAATATTCCTTCAATTCTCGTTTACTTCCTTCGTCTCTCTGTTCTGATTACTAACAAGACTAACATTTGTATTTTGTATTGCGGTGTACTAACACAACTAATCCATGTATATAGATTACTAAATTACTAACGAGCACTCTTACTAAATCTGTAAAAATTGCACCTCTACTAATTTAGACTAATTCCCTCTCAGCAATCGCCCTGTTCTAATCTCCGCCTCTTGCTCAGCTGTTCCTGTCTTCTCCTGAGTTTCGGCAAGATTTCTCGCATGTGCTTAATTGCTTTCCTGCGCTCGTTATCTGTGCACTTAGAACTCCTTGACCGGGGCTGTTTAAATGTCATAGGCTGTTTGTGTGATTCCCGTCCGTGTCTTGGCTTTCGCCAGTTTTCGTGGTTAGGGTTTCCCTCATGTGATTCTCCCGTTGTAATTAGTCTGATTCACTACAACTGATTCCTGCATAGCATGTGACCTCTCGTCTATAAGCAGTCATTTCACAGCCAGCTCCTTGTCAGAACGTTGATCACCATATCTTTGTGCAGAGCGCCTTGTATGCCATTGTGTATCGTTTCTCTTCTACTGGATTGTCTGACGTCGATTTTTGCCATTGCCCTTTTTGTACTGTTTTTGTCTTTCTGGATTTTGACCCATTTTTATATGACTACGATTTCTGTGTTTGGATGCCCTGTGTATAACCTTTGCCTTTGTTCATCGACTACGACTTTTTAACTATTGTTTTTGTACCTCTACTCATCTGTCTTACTGCTTCTGACCCCTGCCTGTCTAGTCAACACTGTTTTTGGATTTCGTATTTTGGCTTGGCAATTCCTGTGTTTTTTGACTTTGACTCGGATTCCATTAAAGGCATATGTCTTTTTGGATTTCTGTCTCTCGCGAGTGGTTCCTGAACAGTTCCTCACAATTCCACAATATTTTTATGCAAGCCTTCCCAGGTTGGAGAGCCTCTGGCCATCTTCACTTCTGAGAGACTCCGCCTCTAAGACATCCCTTTTATAGCCAATCATGTTACACACCTGATGCCAATTAACTTAAATACTTGCTCAATGTTCTTTCAGCTGATTCTCCTACATATTAATTGCTTTCTAAGCCCTTTTTCGCTTGTATCTCAACTTTTTCGAGACCTGTTGCAGCCAGAAAATTTGAAATAAGCTCATTTTGTGGATAAAAATGTTAAATGTCTCATTTTTCAACATTTGACATGTTATCTATTTTCTATTGTAAGTAGCATTGACTCGTGTGATCTGAAAGTCATTGCATTTTGATTTTATTTACAATTTACACTTTGTCCCAACTATTTTGGAATTGGGGTTGTATATGTACTGTATTTGATCAATGATCTTGGAATGAGGCTCATAGTTTCATCATCACATATGAACAAGGAATATGATTTGGTATCAATAAAAATACAAGACATCGTCACCTCCTCATTAAAACGTAGTGCATGAGCATTGCTTCACCACCATTTTCAGCTAATTTGCACCCATTGAAATTTTGACATATTAGAAATAATTACCCACATTGAAAGGGAGGCACCATCTTTTTGAAGCTGGCCTATCATTACACTTGAATGGTATGTTTCCTGACTTTCACCTCAATGATCTATTCCATTCAACTGCAACATTTTCAATTCCTTGTTTCACTGGAGAACAATGAATACTTTTAAATCATGATAACTCACACTGAGGTGCAGCAACAGTAATAATAAGCCAGCTGCAAAAAAAAAAAAAAAAACTGTCTTAATGTCCAAATGAATTCAAGAGGGAGCAAAGATGAACTTTCCAAGGTTGTGTGCATCTTGCTTCCTTATGGAACAGCTCAATTAAGAGTTTATGGATACGGCACGGCTCCATCCATTAGAGACGAGATGTCACTGAAGCTTTACATCACCCCTGCACCAGAGCCCAGCTTCTCTGGTGGGGGGAAACACAAATGGTAAAGACAGATGAAAGTGGGGCAGCTTTAGTGTAAATATTGGATTTCGCTGTGTAATATCACTCACAGGCCCAGAGAGATTTGGCTGTTTAGGAGGAGCTGGCGAACAGATTTCATGCAGTACAAGGGAGTTTGGAAGCAATTTCAAGGAAGTCATTCAAAAAATCCTCGCTCATGATCGCTCTCTAAACCCTCAAAAGTGCAGGCTTTGGAAAATGCTTGCATCAACAACATCAAGACTTTTAAGACCCAGATCAGAGAAATTCTTTGCAGGTGCTAGATAGGGAGTTGATGGACAGGAAAACCATCTGTCAAAAACACTTCAAACAACCAAAAAAAAACAACAACAAAAAAAAACTATTTGTGAAAGCCCAAAAAAAAAAAAAACATTTATTAGGTGTAAAGGCATGGATATCAATCCCTTGAACATGGACATGACTTCATGACTGCATACTATGTTACAGCAGGTCTAATTTCATGATTCCATCAAGATTGGCCTGTATACTACTTGTTCAGTTCACTTAGTTATAAACTGTGCAAATAGATTTTTCAATGAACGGTAAGTTTGTAGAGAATAAGCGCGTGTATGTGTATGAGGTTTTACTTGATTAACCCATTTGAGAGACTGTTTATTTCACGTGCCACAAGGTGCAGGTCAGACTGACCCAAATAAACCTCTTCTATTCAGGATTTCCAGTGACATGCAATTGGAGGTATAAAAGCCCTTCCAGAACCTTGACATAAAATGTATATATATTCCAAAACAGTTTGGATTTACTTTCACAAATTAGGAGAGTTGTTGTGTTGGGCAAAATTGCATATTGACAGCCATGATGCACATGAGCCACTGCAACTACAACAGTGCAGTACGTATTTTCTTTCCCCATTCGTTGAATGGGCAATTTGACCAAAGACTGTTGTCAATTGGTGCAGCCTATTGGATAAAATGCTTTATCTTGGAATGTCACGGAAATACAAGCGTCTATGCGTCGTGTTACAAAAATTTGGACGACACACTTTGCTACGCAAGGATGCAAGATGGCTACCTTGCGTTGCTCGATGCGTTGCCTTGCATTCGCGCTCGCGTACCTTGCGTAGAGTATGAACCGGCCCTATGTTGCCACGGCAATGTACCCTGATAAAAAGCAAACTACCTTCGTGATACGGAGAACCCAGGGTTAATCCAGAAGTTACCTCGCAAAACCGAAATCCAGCTTCGTCAGACAGGCCCCAGGTGATATGCTGTCTCGTAAGTTCTGTCAACATACCAATGACGTAGAGACAAAACTAGACTGCGCAAAGCCCCCTTTCTCATGGTTAGTTGGCTTTATCATCCAGTTATGGCAAAACAAAGCATGTAGTGCTTTAACCAATGAATGCGTTCTCTGATAGGATAATTACTAACCCGTACTAACCAGCACTTATTTTTACGGTGATTGTGTATATTTTGTCACGTAGTATAAACCTAATTAACTCATTAGAGAGTGCTAAGAAAGATAAGAACCTATAGAAGATGAATTTATTACTTTCAAGTTATCCAAGGAAAAAAGCATTTGTGGACACCCTTTCAAGAACTGCAATCACCTAGAAATGACAGCGATTGAAATCATTGCTTATCGATGACGTCACAGCTTGGACAAAATAGTTGTGGTTCTAGGGTGAGCTAGCTTAATCTATGGTATATCGATATCTAGCTATATCTATGGCATTAAGGTACTGTGGAGCATCAATTTACGTAGCTAATATTTTGGGCTGAAAGGCAATGTGATGATATAGTTTACGTCTATTCATGAACAGACTCTCATAGGGAAGTTTGATTCCACTTCAGAGACAATCTGTCCTATAATAGCACATTTCCACAAATGTCGTTTCCACAACTGTTTCCTTGGCCACCCTTCATTTTCATCATCTTGCATTTGGTTTCCTTTTGGTTCAGCCTCATGGTGGTAACCTCAAATAGCAGCAGCTGCAGCACCCTCACCTGCATTGTCATCAACATTTACCCATATCCCCCTCATCATTTTCATGATCTGAGTTTGAACCTCTGCTTTCTTCAGGGAGATGTGCCTCCTGGTCATCAACTTCTAAACTCAAATCAAGGTCGTTTTATAAGGGTTTGTCCCTTGCAGCCCCTCCCCTTCCACATTCTTTCACCTCCACCTTAAAAGGCTGCCAGTGCGACCTGATGGGGTAGAGGTGATAAAGCATTGTTGGTCAGCCCCAGTTTGCCTCTGCATTGTTTTCTGAGCATGGTGGCTGTGCTCTGTTACTGCTATTAAACGCCGGTTCCTTTTTAAGTCTGCTTAAACTCTCGCTATGGTCTTAGCGCCCGCCAGATTGCATTATTCATCCGGTGGGAGCGAATCCATTACAGAATATAGAGGCCAAAGTCAAGACTCAGGCAGGCAGTGGGTTCCCTGCCCAAAGGAGTTAAGTATTCCTGGCTTCGCAGTCCGGCTGATTCCTGGCTTTGTGGTTCGGCGGTGCCATTGCGTTTGGGGTTCCGGCTGGTGCCATGCGTTTGGGGGTCCAGCTGGAGTCGTGCCTGGGGGAAGGGGTACTGCAGCCCCTCCCTTTCCACATTCTTTCACCTCCACCTTAAAGGTTTTTTTTTTTTGGCTATTTTTTTGAAGAAATGGAGCAAATTTATATGCATGAGGTCATTAATGAGACAGGGGAAAATACAAGTGAAAATGACAGTAAATTTAGGGAGTTCAGGCGATTCTTGTGAATTGCAGGAAAATAAGACGGGTGAGCTTTGTCAAGAACAGGCAGTTAAGACGGGTGAGACAAACACTGCATGGTGTGATCTTTTTGAGGAGGCGGAGAAGGTTGAGAAAGACGATGCATGCGATCCCAATAAGTCCACTCCATATAAACGCAAGAGTAAAACCAAAAACGTGTGCAGTGAGGCAAAAACAAGTAGCGTGAGTTCAAACAAGCAGACCGATAAAAAGCAGGAGCTGTTGGACATTAGCGACAGTGATGATGGGTGTGTGTCTGATAGCAGTGATGTGTCAGTTGCAACAATGAGTAGCAGCCAGAAGGGAAAGATGTACTCTGCCCATATGCTTAAATCTTTCCTTCAACAAACTAAACATTTGAAGGGTGTTAAAGTGGCGGAACATTTTCCTGATCTGGAAGTTTTCTGTAACTCAGCCAGAGTTCATATGAGAAATGAAGGAGAATCACTCCTTTCTGATTTTAGATTGAAAAAACTTGTACTTACAGTTTAAAAAACAATTAACTAGTGATGATGGAAAAGGCTCCACTGTATCTCTCACCTAAGTCAATGTTTGTTCTTAGTTTTGCCTTTTATATCCCACTCTTGATGGACATTTTTAGAGTTGCAAGCTTGAACGTTAATGGAGCTAGGGATGCAAAGAACAAAAGCAATCTTGTATGAAACTGCAAAAATAAAAAAAATGACGTATTTTTCTTACAAGAAACCCACATTGATGTTGATGTTTGAGTAGACTTGAGAAGGACATGGGAAGGGGAGGTGATTTTAAAGGAAATTGGTGTGAAATAGTACTGGTGTGAAATTGAATTAGTGTATTGAAGCATGATAACGAGTACTAGCCTTTGTCGAATACCCCACTTCCATATGCACGCATCATTTCGTAATAAATGGAATTTTAGCGGAAGCTTCCAACAGGCTTACAATAGTAGTGAATCGGGCATGCGATTTCTTTGCATGGGAACGCTAATTCTTTCATCATTAACAAGGCTCAAAGTAGCTCCACACTTCATCGGTAGAATTCCGAGAGCCCTGACATTTATAACAAGGCCCTGAGAACTTTGAAAATGCACCAGTAGTTCATTAAAAAAGACTATTTATGCAGATAGTACCTTCAGGTAGCTTCCAGTCGCCTCCATCTTGAAAGTAACGTTGACGAGCACGAACGAATAGGAAGGATAAGGTAACAGATTGCAGTCTATTCCTTCGTGCTCGTCAATCGACTTGTGACTTTCAAGATGGAGGCAACTGGAAACTACCTCAAGGTACTGTTTGCATAAATAGTCTTTTTTGATAAACTACCTGGCATTTTCAAAGTTCTCAGTGCCTCGTTTTTAGTTGTTTTTAGAAAAAATTGGTGATCAATTAAATGACTGTCACTTGGAGGATTTTTTACTCTTGGGTGGGGATTTTAACTATACTGAAAATGAATTTTTTAGATAGTAATAATTTGGAACCACATCCAGCCTCCCAACATGCTCTGAAGCAGCTGGTTGCTTCTCATGGCCTGGTGGATGCGTGGAGACGGATGCACACAGACTCTATGCAGTACACATGGTCCCACCTAAGAGAAAACATCATCTGTTTGGCCCGGCTTGATCGATTTTGTTCTAAACACCATTTTGATATTTTTAAAAAATGTGTAAAATCATGCCGGTTGGTTTTTCAGATCATTATCTGCTTCTGTGTCATGTTTTTGTAAAAAATATTTTTCCTAAAAGTGCATATTGGCATTTTAATTTGGTTTTAACTTGTGAAAAGAGTTTTAGGGATGTTTTTAGGTTTTTCTGGACTGCTTTTAGACAGAGGAAGGATGAATTTACTTGTCTTAGACAGAGGTGAGACCATGGAAAGACTGCAATTAAACTTTTATGTCAGCAGCACACTCTTAATGTCACCCGTGACATCACCAGATCCATAAAAGATTTGGAATCTGACATTATGAAGCTAGAAACAATGAGTGAATGCACAGGCAGTGAAACATTTACTGAAACCCTTAAAATAAAAAAGATAGCTCTTACTGACCTGCTGGATACTAAAGTACAAGGTTCAAGGTAAAGGTCCCGATTTCAAAATATTTCTGAGACGGATGCTCCCTCTAGCTTTTTCTTTAACCTAGAGAAAAAACAAGAGCAGAAAAAGTCAATCTTTCTCTTCTGTCAGACACAGGACAGGAACTCACGGAACCTGCCCAGATAAGAAGACGTGCTATTGAGTTCTATTCCTCCCTCTACACCAGTGAGTATGAGGAGAAGGATGCGCTGTTTGAGGAGTTCTGCAGTGAGCTGCCTCAGGTCTCTGAGGAGACCAACTCTGAGCTGGAGAAGCCATTACATATGCAGGAGCTCCGTGCTGCTCTGTAGTGTATGCAGGGACGTAGAGCTCCGGGCATCGATAGCCTGACTGATGAATTTTACAAAGCCTTCTGGGATATACTTGCTAATGATCTTTTAGATGTATTTAAAGGGACACTGTGTAGGGATTACTCCCATCCAGCGCTGGAATCGTGTATTACATTCAAACGAATAATGCACTCTAGCGCCTCACTTTTTTAAACATGTATTGCAACTACGGCAGCCACCGTGTATCTAAAAGCCTTTTCAGCGCTGAAGAAACCATGGCTGTATTAAAAGAACTGGTACTACTGAACTGAAAGCCTGCATATTGAGGGCTGACTGCAATAAACAGTTATGCCCAATACATAAGATCCAGACATAACTGTTTATTGCAGTCAGCCCTCGATATAATACATGAAGCAGCAAAATACAGTACCGTGAGTCGGTGTTAGATATTCAAAGTAATGGGAATAAACAACGCAGCTTAGGTGCATCTTGAACATTTTATACTACGAAAAACCAAAGCAAGTGTTAGCTACATGCACGCTTATAGGATGTCACCTTCAATAGTTAATACATACCCGTCATCCAACCCAAGTTAACCAACAACAGCCTTTGCTACCTTACTGTTTATTCTGTAATGTTACATAAAAGACAGGTGAAGCAGTCAAGTCGCTATATAACAAAACCATTCATCAAATACAATAACTGAAAATAATGGTGTCATTACACCTGCTCACTTTATCGAATTGGTAATGACATAATCTGACAGCACGGAATCTCCTGACCAGTGCTAAACGCAGAGAACCACAGCAGTGCAGCTTATGAGAACGCTCTAAGAGACAAGGTCCCCTTGGTGTTTGCGTAGCCTGAATTAATATTTTAAAAAATTGTCTCTGCCGTGGAAAAAGGCGCTGACAATCTATAAGAGAAAAATCAACAGATTATATATTGATCATTTGCGGTAGTCAAAAAATGTTTAGCTGTACTTGCGTAATCAAACGGTCAGGCAGAGTTGACCACGTTTTATTGTTCGGCCTGTTACTTGCATGATGCATTGGGGGAAGTAGGAGCATTTAGCAGTGTGTCTCAACCACCTGCAAAATAACGGACAAAAGACACCGTCGTGAAAATTTAATGTCGGATGAGGCGGACCCTCATAGACTGTCAAAGCACGGACAGGTGGCATTTCAGACAGGAAGGCTGATGCGAAGTCTAACGAAAATAAGTCTGCTGCATGGACCAGCATCCAGAAGCGCAAATTGAACTGGGTATTGGAAGGGACAGAGACATGTTCTTTATGACAAAAATTGCTCCTGGCTAGTTCTCGATTATTTACCTTCATTGAAAACTGAAGACACGGTTCATCTCCATATGCGATCTAACAGTGACGCAATCATGGGCTTAGTTCAGTACAGGGAAATAATGTACTTATTAAAAGGCTGATGCTTCGCCTCGATCGAACTGGTCCGCAATGTAATAAAATATCGCCTTTCACTCTCGGTATTGCATGGGTTGATAAAAAATGTGGCACTCTGCTGTTAAATAGGCTATTAAAATCGTGCGTGACAGTCGAATGGTGTACAATTTTTAACGACGTTGATTTAAATGCAGCAAACACGCGTCCAGATGAATGGTTGTCGTCTTACTTAACAGATCCTGCTTGTTCTCTCCGATTAAGCATGGAGTGCTCTCAGAGTGAACCTTTTGTTAATTATGAAAATGACTGAGAACAGGTCAGGACTAATAATTGTTTAAAATGGATGCTTTGTGCAAGCCGATTCTCAGTTTTGGCTACGTCACTGTATACTGAATTTATCCCACAAATTCATCGTTGTTAGATCACATATAAAGAGAAACAGTAGCTATTTTTCCATCCACTTGTCAATCGAACTATCTGAAGTTTGCCAAAAATATTCATGCGAAAAAAGCAGGTGAAAAGGCATTCCCATCTAATTGCATTAAAGCGAATAAAAAGTATTGCGTAGTGATGTCACATGCTGTCTTACGATCAAGTTGGTGTATCGAATAGATTTGTGACATTTTTAAGCTGTTTCCATTCATTTTCACGCTGAATTGCAGAACCTTCAAGTGAACAAAAGTAATGTCTTAACCGACTAATTCAGCAAGTCAGCCAAATGGATCGCGTCTACCAACAAATGATGACAATTGCACAAGTTGTACTTGCTATTGTGCCAGCTATTAGCAGCATAGCAAACCATTATCAGAAGGCAATGATGGCATCGAAACACCGTCACGGTACAGTAGCAGATTATTCGTAAAATAACGTTTCCATCAGCATTTATCACTTAAGCCTTTTACCATCAAGATAAAATCATATCTTGATCATATCAACCATATCAACCAACTTTGTGTCGAAATTCTTGAAATCAAGTCGACTTTAACCGTTTCCACGAGGCATTTTTAATTCGATATGACTTAATTTGCATAAGAACGCGTGGATGGAAACATGGCTACTGTATTCAGTGCCAATTATGATTTTTTCACGCACAAAAACGCGTCAAGGAAATGAAAAAGATTGAGAAGTAACTAACTAACATGCCCCCCCCCCCCCATTCCCCGTTCGATTTGCGCCACTGCCAACAACATTCTTTCCGGACCACAATAGAAGACACGTCAAAGAACTCTGGCGGCGAATGAAAAATAAAACTAGGTCTGCCGATCAAGCCCGGAAAATTGACGCACTGAAAACAGGTGGTGGCACCTTCCCATTATTAAAACATGACCAAAAGCGTAGCTTATTTTTAGTCCGATATGACAAAAATGATGCACGTTTTAGGAACTGTTCAGCCGTTTCATTCACGTACAGGAGATAAGCACCTCTCGTAGTTATGAGCCTGTATGTTTACGTGGTTTCAGTAGCTTTAGTCGCGATAAACGCCGGCTTTTAGTCACAGTAAATGCCAGCTTCTAAAGTCTACCCACCAGCTTCACCGCCACTAAAAGCCGGTGGGTAGGCTTCGAAAGCCGGCATTTACCACAATTATGAAAGCTACTGAAACCGCGTAAACATACAATTCCACCTGTAACAATGAGGATGCAGAATTTTAGCAAGATCTACTATTATACTGCTTATGATAACCAGCAACACTGTGTAACAAAACTGAATAAATGAAAAGTTGCATTTAGGCTAAATTTGGCAGTACAGTTGACTTACTTGTCGAGGAGAAAGCTGGCAACTTTGGCGTCCCTTAGAAAATCTTTCTCCCTCATTAGCTCCTTCCACCTGGGGAAGGCTAGCCCGATGTTCACCCTTGTTTTCTGAGCTGACGGTCACGCTGCCTTTTCAATTCTCTTTTTCGCTTTTTTGCGGATGAGGATTCCATCTCCTGTGCTGCTGCTGCATATGTATTGTCCTACATTATGCTGCTGTAATGCTGATTTTCAAAGTCGCCGCGATAGCCTCTCTTCCTTATTTCCTCCGGTGTCTCAATCAGTCTGCACTGCCTGGCAGGGCAAAGGCGGTACTCGTCCCTTGCCAGCGGCAACAGTTTCAAGATGGCTGACTGTCATGGTGCTCCTCTACCAGCTTACCCGCCCAAAGTAGAAACAAGTCTAAAATTCTTCATTTACGAGAATATATCAGATTATTAGTCGAGGTCATAATACACCACTGATGACATACACATGAATGCAGACTTAGATTTTGGCAAATGAAAAATGTAAATGTTACACATTGTCCCTTTAACGAAAGTCTGCTTTCAGGATCTTTGTAGTTGTCCTGCTGTCCTTATTGCCCTCATGCCAAAAAAGGGCAATTTGCAGGATATCAAAAATTTGTGCCCTGTGTCACTCCTCTGTACACATTGCAAGATTCTGTCCAAGGCCCTAGCAAATAGGTTGAGGGAAGCTATGGAGCAAGTTATCCATCAGGATGAGACATACTGTGTGCCCAGCAGGTCAATATTCGGCAACATATAACTGATCCGAGACGCTTTGGAGATCTCCAGTTCAGGTTTGCCTTTACCTGTTGTAAATAAGAACATTGTTTTTTCGGCTTATGCAGATGATGTGATTGTTTTTATAAAACATCTGAGTAACATTGACCCTTTAGCAAATATTATTGAAGATTTTACTTCTGTGTCAGCAACGAAGATGAACTGGAGGAATAGCCCTTGCTGTTGGGAAATGGTACGGTGGTCTCCTGATTCTTCCCCAGAACCTGGCCTGGAAAAATGATGGCCTAAAAAACCTCTGTATCTTTTTAGGTAATGAAGCAATGGTGCAAAGAAACTGGGAGAATGTTGCAGAGAAAATTGAAGGTAAATTAGCTAAATGGAAATGGCTGCTCCGCAGATGTCTTTTAGAGGTAGAGTGCTTGTGCTTAATAATCTTGTTGCCTCTTTACTTAGGCATCGCCTGGCTTGGGTGGACCCTTCATTGGGTCTCTTAGCCTATATACAAGCAAAGCTGGTAAACTTCTTTTGGAATCGCTTACTTTGGGTTCCACATAGGGTGCTGTTTTTATCCAGAGAGGACGGGGGACAGGGCCTCATCCACTTAGCCAGGAGAACAGCCACCTTTTGGCTGCAGTTCATTCAAAAATGTTTAAGGCGAGACACGGCAGGCAAAAACATGGATTTTCCATGCAATGGTCAAATTTGAGATTCTGGGCTAGTTTACTCCTTGAATATGTATTCTTTCAAACTGCAATAAAGAAAACATAAAAATTATACATTTAGACGTTTATTTTATTACATTTTGTCTACTTGCGGCAGTGAGTTTCTTCCGAATTTACCAAAAAGTTAGCATTCCAACGCAACGAACAGTACTCCGCCTCTTCACTGAAGTCCGTCATGTCCGGTATCATTGAAAAGCTCTGATTGTGTAATCCAAATAAGGGTATTTCCTTTCTGTCAGTCACAAATTGTGACAGTTCATATGGGGATTTAAAGCTAATGACAAAATCTCATTGGCTACTGTTGGTTTCTGCTAACGTGATTCGCTCAGATGCATCACATGGTGCGCTCTGACACTTCCGTCTTTCGCTTGCCGCGGAACCATGGCTGCGTCCGAATAGTTAAATAATCACGTCCTATCGTCTAATTCCGAGCCACTTTTCTTAAACCCCTGTGTAAAACGTCATGAGATAAAGGAAAGGTGTAAAGGGGACTCTTTTACAACTTAGGGAGAGAACCGCGCTCATATGAGAATCCGAATGCACTTACACTGGGCACAGTGATCACCCGCCTCCTGCGCGTCATGTTTGTTTGTTTGTTTCAGATTAGGTGGCATGCTTGCGTTCCCATGCCGTGGTCAGCAATTAGTCAATAAACGCAATGCATGTGTTCCACGATCGTTCAAGTTGTTTAAATCAAATAGGACAATTTGAAACCATTCCATTGCTTTAAACCCATGTGTAAAGAAAAGTGTGAAAAGTCTGGAGTCATAATTATGTCACTAGTGGTGAAATCCACCGAAACGCATGTGGAACTGATAAACCTCCATGCACAATTCTGCTTGAGAGTCTCTTACAAACGCGCTGGTTGAATGGTTGCTGACATACGGGACGGGAACGTGAATATGACACTTAAATTGCGAATGCTAGAAAGTTGATAGCCTTTTGTCCTAATTATGCTGCGTCGGGTGAATAAACATTGATACAGAAAATCATGGGTTCTGCAGCAGTTTATTGCTCGAGTGCAGTAATTCCAAAGAGGACACTCGTGCAGACGAAGCGTCTTTACATCTACACCGGTGGTTTTCAACATTGTTCCTGGGGACCCACTGTGTATGGATTTTGTTCTAACCTCAGCTGTAATCGCAGGATTTTAACGAGCTGTTGATTAGTCTTAATTAAGTGTATTTAATGCTTAGAGCAGTTATTTGCCCTCGTAATTCACAAGATAAGAGTAATATCCGTGTTTGCCATCCAGAATAAAAAAAGGCCATACCCACATTGCTATGCATGGGAAATAACAACATAAAATGAGAGAAAACAATGTCTCTAATCAAATTAAAGATGTATTTGGCTCCTACTTGGTGAAAACTAATTGGCACATCAAGACAAATTTATTCGACAAGCAAATGGTAAAGAGTCAAACCAGCTCTGTGTTAATCTAATTAATTCACCTGAAGTTTTTTGAAAGAACTTGAACTTGAAACAGTTGTGTCCCTCAGCCCAATTTGGGGTTTACTGAGTTCTTCAGTGTCTAATTTGATCAGTTTCAAATGTTACAATGCTGGAAATTTCTTACAGTATAGAAATAAAACCACAATCTTCAAGGATATTTTATTCTTCATAGCATGTATCGATGCTTCTATGAAACATTTGGCTAAAAATAGTCAGTAACAACGCTAAATTTGAAAAACAACCAATTAAGACATTAACAACTTGTTAAAATCTTGTGATAACAATTGTGGTTGGAACAAAAATCAGCAAACACAGTGGGTCCCAAGAACAACGTTGAAGACCACTGATCTACATGATTGTAGAGTGAGAGTAGAAGTGTTGTAGCATTTGACGTGAGTTTCATCTGCAAGTTTGAGCAGTGTAGGCAAATATGTTTATTAGTTGAATAACTACAGGTGTATACCTTAGATGTCTGTTATGTTATTAAATTATCTTAAAATATACCCCACATTACTATTTTTAAGGGCCTGAACATTTATTCTGTTCGTGAGCAATTGTTTCCAAAAGAAATGCATTAAATTCCCCTATGTAAATCTTTGAATGCCGTTTTCTCAAAACAAGTTTTTTGTCATACTCCAAGTCTAACTTCTCTGCCTCTGTAGTACCTATGTATACCAAACTTTGCAGTTATACACTTAGCAATATTCTGAAGATATTTACTGAGGGATTTGTTAATATATCATCCCTAGCCTGATTTATGAGACATTTTATTCCCAAAAATATGGCGAAAATGGATTTTTTGAGGCCATGGACAGCATATTTTGATTTTCTCAGTAATAAAAGCAGATATCCTTAAATCCCTCTGTAATTGTTTTTTCATCTTATATGTTAACAAAATGAAAAAAGAATTTTGCACCTGACTTTATCAGATGTTTAGATTTATCTTCCTAAAATATATGCAAATTAGCGCATATTTAATGAGATAATGCCTGATTTGCATATTTAAACATAAAAATTTCAAAAACTTGTAATACAAATTTTTTTCATACTACTGCAAGTAATTAACTGAGGAAGTTTCATGATGATATCTATTTAAAATTTTTACCCTATTCACCTGTAGTGTCTCGCCTTAACAGGTCCATCGGATTTAGTGTGGAGAGGAGTTGCCAGCTGCATTCTTAGGCGTGCAAAGAACCTGGGGTTGGATGCTGTTCCGTTTTAAACATATTTAAAATTTTAAAATTTAATGGGTTGCCTCCATTTTACCAGAGTGTTTTTAAATCCTGTGCTCTTTTTAATCAAATTAGATCTGAGAAATCAGACTCTCTGCACTGGTTATTGAAGGAGCCATTGATTCATGGGGCTTGATGTAAGCAGCTGTGTTACGCCTGGACTTATGACGGCACTGTGTCGCACTAAGACTGTATGTCGACAACAGTTAGTTAGATGCTGTGGGACTGATGCTGACTGATGCCCGTGCCGTGAGCTCTCTGGTGGGAATGCGGTCGATCCGAGTGGTACAGCGGGTCCTAGAGCTCTGGAGACAGAGACTGACAGAAAAGGAGAGAGGTAATGGAGTACAGCAGGGGAACTGCTCAGCCCGACCACAGAGATCAATTTCCAGAGATCTTCTTGGACCCTGCTTTTGGAGAGCTGAGCGGACCCCTGTTGACAGCTGTTAGCCCTGAAAAACTGAGTCTGCAAAGAGCAGACAAGAGAACTTTATACCTCAGTTGTGTGAAGATCATCAACAGGACAGGACTGAGCAACAGGCAACTCAGTGTCTGGATGGGCAGCCTGAGGGGAGATGTAGACTGAGCCCTCAGTGGCGGGTTGTATATAAACCTCCCCTCAAAAAAACGGTCAGCAGACCTCCAGTGGAGGACATGGTGCCATCGCTTGAAATGCTTTTATCTCTGTTATAAATCCCTCTGTTTCAAATAAGTGTTCTTTTTGTGATCTCCGTTAGACTGCTTTTCATGTTTTTACTGGGTGTAAGAGACTTGCTGGATTTTTCACTCTTTTAACTTGCTCTTTTGGTTTATTTGGTGAAGCCTTTTCAAACAATATTTTTATTTTTGGCGAGGGTTATAAAAGGGTCGACAGTACGAAGTGGAAATTGCTTAACTTTCTCTCCGGAGAAGCCAAACTTGGCATTTATATTAGTAAAAGGAACAAAACTGAAGGCAAGGTCAGGAGGCTGCATCTGTGTGGCTTTGCAATGTCAGAGCCAGAGTGTGGCTGGAGTTAAAATTTTACAAACAGATGGATGATTTGGAAGCTTTTAAACAACAATGGTACTATAAGGATATCAAATGCTCGATCAGTAATGATGAATTGCATTTTGCACATGTTTTTAATGTAGGAGTGTACATACATTTGACAATTTTTCTCCTCTGAGATGTGTAGATAGGTGCTATTGTAAATAAAGTATACTACTCAAAATTTGATAGGGATCATAGGAATTTTTTTGTGAAATGACATGCAAATTTGGTAACTGCCAATAATGAGCAATATATTGGATAAATGACATGCAGCCAGACACAAAACACATTTGCATGTGCATTTCATGACATTAAATGAGCGTGCAGCCTCACATTTTGGCTTTGACTAACACCTCACTATTTCAACTCAGACGTGTGCGTTGCTTGTTGGTGAAAATTTGGAAGTTCCCAAATTTTTTGCATTACAGTTAGCAATAACAATGCTAATCGTCTTAGATGTCGATTGACTTCAGATCAATCGGGAAGATGCATCGGAATGCTTGACACTGGGTTCTCACAATGTCATGTCGCTAATGCACTTAACGTCAGCCAAAGCGTTGTGAACAGAGCGTGGAACTGGCGTCAAACGTTTGGTACAGCAGCACACCATCATGGGGGTGGTCGTCAGACATCGACTACACAATGACAAGACCACTTTCTTACACTTTGGGCACGACGTCATCCTTTCTGGACATCCACCTCCCTATGAAATGACCTTCATGACGCCTCGGGGGTCAGGGTATCCACTCAGACGATACGGAATCGTCTTCATACTGCCGCCCTCAACTCAAGAAGGCCATGTGTTTGAATCCCACTGACCGTGCGTCATAGACGTGACCGTTTGGATTGGGCTCACGATCATGTCACATGGACACACAACGATTGGGCTCCAGTTCTCTTTGCTGATGAGTCCTGATATTGCTTTGACTTTACTGGCAGGAAGCAACGGGCGTAGCGAGGACAACATAAGCGATTTAATGATGCCTACATCATCGAACACGACCGTTATGGTGGCGGATCAATTATGGTCTGGGGAGGAATAAGCAGGAATGGCAGAATGGACCTGCATGTCATGGGGAGAGGGATGGTGACAGGGGTACGGTACAGGGATGAGATCCTGAATGTGTATGTAAGACCATACGCTGGTGCTGTTGACCCTGATTTCATCTTGATGGATGATAACGCCCATCCCCATCATGCTAGGGTGGTGAATCAATTCCTAGAGCAGGACACAATTATCCGCATGGACTAGAGCAGCACAAACTGGCACCAACAAGGACAGAAAAAGGAGTGGGAGGCCCCAATGCACAACTGTACTAGAAGACAAATATCTGAGAGTGTTTAGTTTAAGACAAAGACGCTTCACAGGTTGTCAACTAGCAGCTGCGCAAAAAAGTTTTCGTCAAACACCAGTTTCAGTATCAACAGTGACGGTGGGGTTTTTTTTTTTTTTGATGAAGGCAAAGTTTAATGTACATATTCATCATTTTCCATTAAAATCATTATTTCTAACTCAGATAATGCCAGCATGTTCTGCTCATTTGCTATATTTCCTTTTCAGACTAATTTCTTGTGTGTTTCCATGGAAAACAAGAAAATTTCCAAGTGATCCCAAACCTTTGAGCGGTAGTGTACTAGTGCTGGTCAACGAATTACAATAATTTGAAATAGCGCAATCGTTAAATTTTCTTGATGCATTTTTTTGCAGAAAGCAAATCAGGTGTTCACCGCGCCTGTCCTACTTGTTAGAGTAATCACAGAACTCGCTACCTGTAAAAAATTTGCTCAGCTGAGCTTTCCAAAAGGCCCATTTAGGCCATTTAACTGTGACACTGTTGTTTTATGTCCCTGACTGTGATAACCCAGCTAAAGTCATTTTCTGGTGATGTACAGTTTTCAACACAGTCATTCTACATCAACTAAGGAATATTCTGTGAAAAAATCTAACTGATATCTCTATTGACCGAGAAAGGTCATTTCAAAGTTCTGAATTCCAGGTTCAGAAAAACAGTTTTTCTGCAGACATTCCGATTTAAAAATAGGTACATTTTTGAAACAGCCATACTTTTGAACCTTACTTTTCCTGACTGTTATATACCAAATTAAAGCTTATATTCTCCTTTTGTCCATTTATGATACATACATGGGAAAATTTTTAGTAGTTTGACAAAATCAGTCTTATAAGGATGTTCATGACCAAAAAGCATAAATTCCATTGAAATCCGTGGAAGGAAGGGGGCTCATATAAACTTGTAATGGCCAGTACAATACGGAGGCCAAGCACAATGACCAGAGAGAAAGAGAGGAGCACAGATATTGTACAAACACAGAATAATACAGACCAAACGCAAGAACTTGCGCTTCTGAAGGACGTATTATACTTTCGTAGTACGAACAACGGAAGCAAAGCGAGATAGAAAAAGGGAGAAGAAACTCCAAAATAGAAGATAGAAAGTCATACAAAACCTGACTACAGATATCTTCGGCTATAGTGCTTAGCTACAAACAGACACTCTAGCAAAGAGGCGTGGCGAACATCCGGCTTATATAGAGTCCAGGGAAGCGCCGCCCCAGTTCAATCAGCCACCGGGGTAAAGAATCCGATTAAACAGGAATTTGATATCGTCCAGGGACGAGATCCACAAAGAAAAGTCCAAAACACACGCTCAAACATCCAGAACCATGACAAAACTTTACTGCAACAGCAGTAATAAACTTTACTGCAACGGCAATTACAGAGCAAAAATAATTCTATTGGGATAATTTGTATATTTTAATAGTAAAATTGCATATCAGTATGCATTTCAGCTTCAAAGCAATGGCATAACATTTGTATAATTTCGCGGAAATGTTACGTTCTTGTTTTTTGAGTGCCACCGCCATATCGGATAAAAAGATACTTCCAGGGATGCGTTTCCCGAAATCACAGATGCTTACTTACATTGTTGGACCCATTGACTGTGAATGGATGAACTTTGTTGGGAAACGCACCCCAGACTGATGGGCCTGCATGCCGTCAATGTCCAAACACTGAATTGTTTCGTGAAGTAGCTAGCATGACATGTCTTCAAACTAGGTTGGTTAGCTTCACAAGATGTTAATCTATAAACGCAATCACTTAATTTCTGACTTTTGAAGGTGATACGACATGATCTATGAAGAAATCCGCACCCGGCTGAAGTTGCAACTCTTCTGCCATACCATGAAATGACCTTCTTTACCAACCCTCCAGACTAAATTTTGGACCTAGGATGCGCTCCCAACCTGATAAAGTTGGGCGCACAGGCCAAAATTTAGGCGCGCAGGCCAAAACTGTGGTCACACAAAGTATCATGATACCTTTCTGAATATTTACAAGCCCAAATAAAGACACCTGTACAGACTATCAGTCGTTGCGGCATTTATTTAAGAAACATTATCAGAAACCACTTTGTGAACTGAAAAGTAGATATTCATGTTCACAAGAATGTTAGAAAAATGTATAAATGCAGTTATTATTTTGGAGAGTTATCATACAAGTCTAAATGTGCATACAAGTCTCCATTTCCCCAAGGGACAACTTTTCATCAATCCCTCCCCTGTACATAAACCGAATCATTCATAGAAAAATTATGACCAACTTTGGATGAGCACCCGCCGAAAACCAACATATGGGGATAAATCAATGAATAACTCCCAATTATCACTGTGCTAGTTTTAAAATTTTCAAGAAATTCTTAAACTGGTAAAAATGTAGCAGGATGGCTTACGGATGGAAACACACACAGTAAGTGAAGACGATGTCCAATGTTATTAGCCCCTGCTTCGTGACCATACACTGTTCGTGACTCAGACTCATATTTGAGGCATTGCGCTGATAAGCCAATGGTAGTCATTGGAGTACATGGGACAGGTGTCACCAGTTAGTTTTTGAATCAGTTTTGAACATTTGCTGCAATCAATAAAATACTATTCCTCTGACAGCTGGCCAATTATCGGAACCCCAAAGAAAACAGACTATTAATCTATAAGAACCGCAGCTTTTCTCATCTTTATCGTACTCTATTGACAATAAATAATCTTGCACTCGGACCAACCAGTCACCTATTTCATACATACTGCATGAATAATGTACTTGCGGAACTTCAGAACAGAGTGGAAGTGCGCATCCAACCTAATCCATCAGGATAGAAGGTTTGTGATTGATATTGATATTGATTGATATTCACAAAACGTAAATCTTGGTCGCAGACTGGAGCGGTTTTTACGATGGAGCGCATTGATATTATGGTCTACATTGATTTTAAATGGTAGAAAAGAACTTCCTAAATCGAAAGATACCCAAACTATTGGGTGTTTATCCACTGAAGGTAAACTAAATACCGATTGTAACCATAGTTGAAACGAGCCTAGTGGAAATCAACTTCCGGTATTTCTCTTTTAACCCGTTACCACTCCGACGGGCCGTCAGGGAAGTTAAAAACATACTACGTCATTTACACAGCTTGTATGCAACTAAGATACTCATGCCACATATCGTCGGAAAGCTAAGATTCTTGAGATTCGAGTGATGCCAACCATTTCAAAGTTTAATCATCCCAGCAGCTTTAATCAACGCCCATGTCAGACCACAAACAAACAAACGAACAGTTACAAAACTGATGTATCTCACCTATGGAGCCCCCTAGCACTCCTCCAGTCCAACATATCCCCTCCAACATGGGTTTGTTAAATCCACGAAGCTCCAGTAAATCCAACCAAGTAAAGTTTTTAGTCCAAAACACACTATTATACCGGTAAATATCCATGAACAGCTGCTGCATCGTTTGAAATGAGTCGGTGGTTATCCACAAAGTTCGCTGCATTAGTAATCTTTGCTTCGCTGCAGAGATAAACAGTCCAAATCCATTTCCGTCAAAATGGAGTCTACACTCTAACCTTTCGATTGACACCTCACTCGACCAGTTACGAGCTTCCCTGCCCTGTCTACAGCCTGCTATAGCCAACGAGTGCCTGTGTTGAAACGAAGCTCATGACTCCTTGTTTTGCGTGTAGCCCGAGCAACCAGCAACCAATCGAGACGACGATTGTTGCAATGTAAAGCCAAGGGAATTCTGCAAACGCCGATATATAGATTGTTGGGGTGGCTACATATTGCAAGCCGATAGTGACATAATTCGTCGGTATAAAACGCATTTTGGGACGAGAGCACGTGTATTTTACGGCGTTATTGCTTTTTATGTCGCATTTGAACTTGGTCCAGACCCGCTGGTTAACATGATTGAGGTTCAGAGATAATGTAATAATGTTGCTGGGCCGAATCCCGACGTATGTTTGCCTATTTTCTGGTCAAAAGTTAACCGCGATTGACGCAGGATCTTATTGGAATGATTGGGCAACGATACGTCTTCCCAATTAAGTAACCTGATGGACCACAGATACTGCTCATACATATAAACAGTATGCTATGTAACTGACAATATTATTCACAGAATGGTAACCTTATTTGTCAAATAAATGTTTAATTATTGAAAAAGTGTGCATGGTTTATTTCCTTTCGGCACGCATCAGACTGTAGCGATGCACTGCAGGTTAGTGCAAACTTTCTGACGGGAAGATCTGCAGAAAGAAATCTGGGTTGAATTGATGTGGTCTGTTTCCCTAGGCAGGTGATTGGAGGAGAGCAGTTAATATGTGTTGGCTGCAAGAAATCAATGGGAGGAGCTCATTACCATGGAAACGGCGCTTTTAATGCCGATTTCCACAACGCAGTCAAAAACGGCGTTAATTTGCATATGAAAACGGCGCTTTTAACGCCGTTTTCCACAACGCCGTAATTAACGCCGCTAATGTTCAAATGAAAACGGCGCTTTTTACGGCGTTCTCGCGAGAAAACGGCGTTAAAAGCGCCGGAAAAAAAGCAATAACGGCGTAAAATACATGTGCTCTCGTCCCAAAACGCGTTTTATACCGACGAATTATGTCACTATCGGCTTGCCATAGCTACAAAGCTGAGGCTGCGTGTTGCTCGCGTAAGAGAACGGACAGAATATGGCTCAGCCGTGCGTAATGCGTGCTTGCGCGTTCTGCAAAACAGAGCGAGGCTGAGAGAGATTTCCAGCGAATGTTTGTTGGTTGTGTTATGGCCCCAATTTGTTTTTACATTTACAACATAACAGCAACAGCAACAGCAAGGGTTGACAGACACAGTTTTAAAAACCTCAACACATTTAATTAACAGACAAAGACAATAACCACTAACTAACAACTAATGACCAAGATTGAATTATAACAAAAACAAAAATTTTTACAGTCCCTTTGGGTTTTCTGGTGATGTGCTGGGTGAGAAAAATCCACAAAAGAAACTTAACAGGTCTTGAACAGAAATGACAGGTCTGGTCACACGTATCCTTCTTCTTGCAATTTCTCCTACTACTTTACTGTCTCAATTCTTTTCTTTATATACTCTTTTGCAGACCCCACCCACATTTAGACCTCTTTTTTTTAACTTTCTGAGACTTGCCCCAGACATGTCCAGGACATGTCTAAACATGACTCCAGTCTGAGCTTAACAAAAAAAAGGTAAATACTGCCATCTAGTGGCCTATATTCACATTACACCTCCATTCCAAAAGGGAAAAATTTTGACTCATAAAGGCAAAATTTTTCTTTTCAATACAAAATGGTAAAGTGAACACTTGTCTATATATCCATATCATACAATATTCAAATAAACACATGATATATATATACATATTCAAACACGGGATAAGCAATCAGCAATTACATTGTCTGTACCCTTCACATGCTTAATTTCCAAGTCAAACTCCTGTAAAATCAAACTCCAATTCAACAATCTCCGATTCTTGTTTTTCATCTTACTCAAAAACGTTAACGGATTGTGGTCAGTGTACACAATCATTGGCTTTTGTCCTGTACAAACATAAACCTCAAAGTGTTGTAAAGAAAGGACCAGAGCCAACAGTTCCTTCTCTATTGTGGAATAGTTCCTTTGTTGGCGATTGAACTTCCTGGAGAAGTATGCCACGGGATGCTCAATGTCATCAGAGTCACTTCTCTGTAGGAGCACAGATCCACAAGCTTGGTCGCTAGCATCGACCGCGATGGAGAACGGTTTGTTGAAGTCAGGAGATTTGAGCACGGGGAAGTGACACAGCAGAGACTTCAGGCGATCGAAGGCTCTCTGGCATGCATCATCCCAGGTGAACTTTACGCCTTTCTTCAGTTGGTTAGTTAGACTGAGAGCAATCTCAGCAAAGTTCTTGCAGAACTTGCGGTAGTACCCGATCATTCCAAGGAAGCGGCGCAAAGCTTTTTTGTTGTCAGGAACTGGAAAGTCCATGATGGCTTGGACTTTAGCATTTATGGGTGCCACCTTACCCTGGCCTATGACGTAGCCAAGATAGGTGACAGTAGCACAACCAAAGTCACTCTTGTTCAGGTTAACAGTCAGGTTAGCCTGGGTCAGGCGCTGGAACAACGTCTCTACATCTTTTAGATGTTCTTCCCAGGAGTCACTCCATGTGATCAGGTCATCGATGTATGCACCCGTGTGTGGCAATCCGGCGATTGTAGACTGTATCGTCCTTTGGAACGTGGCTGGGGCATTTTTCATGCCAAAGGGTAGGACTTCATACTGGTACAATCCAGATAGTGTGGCAAAAGCAGAGATGCTCTTGGCCCTCTCAGTTAAAGGCACACACCAATAACCCTTCAATAAATCAATCTTGGTCAGAAACTTTGCTTGCCCTACACTATCAATACAATCATCAATCCTAGGTATTGGAAACACATCAGTTCTAGTTACAGCATTGACTTTGCGATAATCTGTACAGAATCTAGTACTTCCATCAGGTTTTGGAACTAGCACACAGGGTGAACTCCAATCTGAGTTGGAGGGTCTGATAATATCATGTTTTAACATGTACTCAACCTCTTTCTCAGCAATCTTTCTCTTTTCAGGATTCATCCGGTATGGATGCTGTTTTATTGGTTTGGCATCACCAACATCTACATCATGAGAGGCTATAGTAACTCTCTTTGGAACATCAGGAAACAATTCCTCATATTTCTTGATCAACCTTTCAAACTGATCTCTCTGTGAGGGTTCTAAGTGCTGGAGTTTTACATCAAGATTTTGCAACACTTCAGTGTTTGACAATTTACATGAAAGAACTTCAGCTTTAATTCTTGGTTCATCACCTTGAAACTCCCCCTCATCTTCACACGTTTCGACCATTGGGGAATCTGAAGTGACAGCTGCAACCCTAGCATTTCTGTCATGATAAGGCTTTAGCATGTTAATATGACACAATTGTTTTGGTTTTCTCCTATCTGGAGTCTTCACAATGTAATTGAGATCATTGAGTTTTGTCAGAATTTCATAAGGACCATGAAATCTAGCCTGCAATGGATTGGACTGCAAGGGAAACAACACAAGGACCTTTTCTCCTCGTTTAAACTCACGGCTTCTAGCCTTATGATCATACCAAGTTTTCATTTTTCCCTGACTTGATTTCAAGTTCTCTTTGGCAAGGTCACAAGCTGCACGCAATCTTTCCTTGAACTTGCCAACATAGTCTAACAGACTGATATGCGGCTCTTTCTCTTGCCATTGTTCACTCAATAATAGCAAAGGTCCTCTCACTTCATGACCAAACACTAGCTCAAATGGACTGAATCCAGTAGACTCCTGCACTGCTTCTCTAGCTGCAAACAACAGCAAATGAACCCCTTCATCCCAGTCTTTCTCATGGTCATAACAATAAGTCCTCATCGTTGTCTTGAGAGTGGAATGAAACCGCTCTAAGGCACCCTGACTTTCTGGATGATAGGCACTAGAAAGAATCTGCTTTGCACCTAGTTCATACACAACCTGCTGAAACAATCCTGAAGTGAAATTGCTACCCTGGTCTGACTGAATTTCCCTGGGAAGGCCAAACAACGTGAAGAACTTTATCAAAGCCTTCGAGATTGCAGCTGCCTTGATGTTACGTAGAGGTATGGCTTCAGGGAATCTGGTAGATGCACACATGATTGTCAACAAGTACTGATTTCCAGATCTAGTCTTGGGTAATGGACCAACGCAATCAACAATGACCCTAGAGAATGGCTCCCCAAATGCTGGGATAGGCTGCAATGGAGCTACAGGTGGGTCTAACTGGTGTTTTCCAACTACCTGACAAGTGTGACAGGTTTTGCAAAAGTTGGAAACGTCTTTCCGAAGCCCAGGCCAAAAGAAGTGTTTCATGATCTTATCAACAGTCTTGTTAACACCAAGATGACCTCCTAAAGGTAAACTATGAGCCATTGTTAAGATCTCATTCCTATAGACCTTGGGAACAACAATTTGCCTGACCACTGCCCAATCTGCATTGGCAGGGATATCAGGAGGTCGCCACTTCCGCATCAACACACCATCCTTGAGATAATACCCAACTGGAACTGCGTCTATTTCTTTTTCAGGAAGGGCTCTCCTCTTTAGTACACCAATTTCAGGATCATTAGTTTGCTCCTCAATCAACCGCTCTCTGGACAGAGACAAGTCTCCAGACACATCAGAATCACCAGACCCATCCGGCTGGCTGAATAGAGAACTGATAAAAGTATCTGATAAGTCCTCAAACGGAGAAACCATAGTAGGCCAATCAGAGTCATGAGGCGAACCACCTGAGTCCTGACTATTCAATGTACTGGACGGCACCACAACATCATCTTCTTTAGCCTTCTTGGCCATAGCACGAGTCACTGCGCAAGAAGGATACAGAGATGGGTCCTCATCCCCATTTTCAGTGCTCGGCTGTGAAGTAAGATGTACAGGGGGAACTACTTTGCCCCCAGCCAGGTCATTGCCTAGCAACAGAGAAACACCCTTTATAGGTAGACTTGACATAAGTCCCACCTTTACCTGTCCTGTAACTAAATCTGACTTCAAGAATATAGAGCGCAGGGGTACAGATACAGTCCTCCCTTCAATACCTTGTACAAGTATGAAATCCCCTGAAGCGGTCTCATCACGTAACTCCAAGGAGTCCATCAACAAAAGTGACTGAGAAGCTCCGGTATCCCTTAGGATATATATGGGGACAGGAGTAGTATGCTCATTCAGAGCCACAAATCCCTCTGACACAAATGGAAGAAATTCCTCCCTCACAAAGTCAGCTGTATTAGGCTTTTTAGCCCCACAAGAAGCAGGCAATTTAGCAGATTGGTTATCCACTACAGGGGTTTCTAACCTTGTTTTCACAAAGGCATTTGGTTTGGTATCCTTTTCTTTTTCTTTCTTAGCTTTAAGGAACCAACAGTTAGTTGTAACATGACCAGATTTCTTGCAATAACTGCAAACTAGACCACTTCTGTCACTGTCAGCTTTCACACTTTGATCAGACCTGTTACTGGATTTCTGAGCACCATCACCAGATTTGTCTTTGTCTTTGGGTGAGGAATCTTGGGTATCACCGTAACCCTTTTTCTGAAATTGGGACCATTTATTGTTACTGCTAGACTGGAATTTGGACTTATGAGTGAGAACATATTCATCTGCAAATTTGGCAGCTGATTGCAAGTTCAGTGCTTGCTTCTCATTAAGGTAGGTCTTAACATCATCCTTAACACAGTTCTTGAATTCTTCAACTAACACCATCTCTTTTAGTGAGTTGAAATCATCCTTGACCTCCATAGAAGTACACCAGCGCTCAAAGCAAACCTGCTTCTCATTAGCAAATTCAACATAAGTCTGATTTTCAGATTTCTTCAGACCTCTGAATTTCTGTCGGTAAGCCTCTGGAACCAACTCATAAGCTCTCATAATAACCTTTTTGACAACCTCATAATCAGAGGAATCATCTGCAGACAAAGCCGAATAGGCTTGTTGAGCTTTACCCTTGAGGACAGTTTGCAACATCAGAGGCCAGTGTTCCTTAGGCCACTGGCAACTCTTTGCTACCTTTTCAAAACACTGGAAATAGTTGTCAACATCCTTTTCCGAAAATGGAGGCACCAGTTTTACCTCCTGGCTAGCCCGAAATTTATTTTCAGTTTGAATTTTTATTTTTAGTTGCTCCATTTGGAGTCTTTCTTCTCTATCGAATTTCTCTAATTCAAAATCTCTCTGTCTTGCAAATTTTTCTAACTCAAATTCTCTTTGTTTTTCTTCTCTTGCTAATTTTTCTCACTCAATCTTCCTTTCTTTTTCTTTTTCTTCCCTCTCAAACTCCCTTTCTTTTTCTCTTTCCTCCCTTTCAATCTCTAGCATTTTTAATTTAAGTTCCATTTCTATATTTGGATTTTCCACTGGAAACTGTTCCAGATCTCCTGGTGCAAACACATTTTCATCAATGTAATATTCAACTATCTCTCTAGCCAGTCTTGCTTTTCGCATGGCTGGTTTTACCTCTGTCAACTCCAACTGTCTGCAAATTTCTAGCAGTTCTGTCTTTTTAAAAGACTTCAAAACCCCTACGGTTGGTGATGCCAAGAAATCATCCATTGCTGTTGTCAATATATATCTAGGAAAATTCACAAAAACAATTTCACAATTTGGAATGTTAGATTTTCAATAAATTACTCACACAATGGTCTATCCCGGACCTTGAGCCCCCAATTTGTTATGGCCCCAATTTGTTTTTACATTTACAACATAACAGCAACAGCAACAGCAAGGGTTGACAGACACAGTTTTAAAAACCTCAACACATTTAATTAACAGACAAAGACAATAACCACTAACTAACAACTAATGACCAAGATTGAATTATAACAAAAACAAAAATTTTTACAGTCCCTTTGGGTTTTCTGGTGATGTGCTGGGTGAGAAAAATCCACAAAAGAAACTTAACAGGTCTTGAACAGAAATGACAGGTCTGGTCACACGTATCCTTCTTCTTGCAATTTCTCCTACTACTTTACTGTCTCAATTCTTTTCTTTATATACTCTTTTGCAGACCCCACCCACATTTAGACCTCTTTTTTTTAACTTTCTGAGACTTGCCCCAGACATGTCCAGGACATGTCTAAACATGACTCCAGTCTGAGCTTAACAAAAAAAAGGTAAATACTGCCATCTAGTGGCCTATATTCACATTACAGTTGTTTATGGAGTTTGAAAGAAAAAATAACAAAAAGGTTGCAAAAAAAAATCATTTTCAGTTCAGAAGCTGCAGAGCTGTGCACTCGGCGTGCAAGTGATAGCTCAGGGGAAGAAACATCCGACCAAAACCGTGATGGCTCCGTAGCAGAGGAAATGTTTCTCGAGGGAGATTACATTACTCTTGACAAGTAGGCTACGCATCATATTATAACTTATATTTCATTATATAATAATATTACGTTTATATTGTATTATTATTATTATTTATTATTTTTATTATTATTATTATTATTATTATTATTATTATTATAACATTACATTACATATTATTTGCATCTGTCACGGAAGGTGGAAGGACGTCATGTTTTCACCGGAGTTGGTGATTCTGTCTGTAATTCTCTGTAAGGATTACGGGAAAAGGATATTATAATATTATGCTCATATTATGATGATTATATTATTACCATATTACGCATTATTACCTCCGTCACCGAAGGTGGAAGGAAGTTATTTTTTCGCCGGCGTTGCTTGTTGTGGAAATTTTAATTTTCATCCCTGTAAGAAATCAGAATGAGATAAAGTAAGTAAATAGGATCCATTTTACTATGTGCCACATAGGGTCTTCCTTACAGGCAAGAACAAAAACAAAGGAATCTCTCCTTTGCATTGGATATATGTAATAGAACAAAGTCAGAATCTCCTCCCCTTGGGGTTTATATGCACAAATTTGAGTTTATGCCTCAGTAACCTTTTAATTTTTTTTATTTTTTATTTATCATATATTGTAAATAGTTTGCTATGGAAAGGTTATTTGTTTGTTTACATTTCATGTAAAAAATGTTTTTTTATATAACAGCACTCGTTTTGAATTTTATATGCACAAATTTGAATTTATGCTTCAGTAACTTTTGATTTTTTTATTTATCATATATTGTAAATATTTTGCTGTGAGTTTGCTGCGTAAAGGTTATTTGTTTGTTTACATTTCATATAAAAAAGCATTTTTTCACATAACGGCACTCGTTTTGACTCTTATGTGCACAAATTTGAGTTTATGCTTCAGTAACTTTTTTTCAGCAATATTGATAGTGAATCTGGATATGGGATTGGATTCCTCTAAGTGTCACCTTTCATTAGAACCCAACATTATGACTGTACATTGAAGCGTTCAAGAGTTATGCCCTTTTATCCTAGGTATGTGACCATGGTTATCCAAGGGTCCTTTTGGGGTCTCCAAATGGCCATTTTTGGAAACGCCTAGACATGGCCTTAGAAAAACATGTGTAAAATGCTCATTTTCTGTAGGATTGTTTTCAAATTTGAACTGGAACTAAGTAAGGCTTTATGCTGTGGTCCTATTGTGTTTTTCAGCTAATAAGTCCCAGCTGCTCTCATCTACTGGTAATCTGTTTGCAAAAAAAAATTTTGGCGAGAGTAAAAACCTTCTACTTCAGTGTGTTCCAGCTTGGATTACTCAATGACAGTAGCACTTAAAGTATTTCCTTCAGAGTGTTTCCTTTCAAATGAGACCATAACCATCCATATAGTCCAAACGGTTCAAGAACAGCGTTCAATTTACTTTGGGTACGCTTTTCATAGGCATTTTAGGCAAATTTTCCCGGAGTTTTAAGATTTAAACGATAAATCGATAAATTCATTAATTTTAATATGTATGATGTCACAAATTAATTTTTGAACAGTATATTTTGAAACCTCAATATGTAACCTATCACTTACACCAATAAACTCTCATCTCATATTTTTTTAATTTTTTATCGTAGGGACTACTTGACGGCCTTAATCTCAAAATTAAATCAGGCGAGTTTTGCCGGGTTTTCACAGGACTTGTTCAGCATATAGACTTGTTCAGCATATTTTTACCTTTGTTATCATACCAAATTTGATCAAGATTTAAATAAACGAACTCCCACTTTAAACAGCACAGGTCAACAGCAAATGCTTTAAAGGGGACCTATTATCCTGATCCTTCTATTAATACATGCAATTAATGATATAATGTTCGATGTCCATACTCAACCTCTGTAAAGTTTCTAAACATAAGATACAGGAGTTTTACTGTAATCTGAGAACATGATTTCCTGAACGTGATTTCCTCTCTGAACAGCTCGTCCTGAGATGTTCACGAGATCTGGGCAAGACCTGACATCAGGTTGTGCCATCCAATTAGTACAAACCTAGCCAGAGCCAATCACGGCGCTGGACCTGCCCATCCCAGAAACTATTCTAGCAGGCACAGGCAACTGCAGATCATATTAGTAGGGTCTACACTTCCAAAAATACAGAAGAAAAGAAGAAGAAGAACTGTGGATCATTTGAGGTGCAGTTTCGTCAGTATGTCACCCAAAGCTGCTCGTCCGTGTTTTTTTTTGGATGCAAAAAAAAGCACAACTATTTTCTCTTCCAAAACATGATGCCACCAGAAATCACTGGGTAGCTTTTTTGTTTGCTGATGGCAAACAGCCACACTTGAAAGGAACGTTACCTGTTTATGCTTGGCATTTCACCAAAGTGCTTTGTCAATAAAGTTTAATTCGACGCGAGATATGTGGCTCAGCTGCTTCTCAAACCTGGAGCAGTTGCATCAGTCAAGTGCTTGAAGCCACAAGCTGTAAGTAAGGATATAACAGCAAATAATGTAAGTGAAGCTAACATGTTAGGGGTGGCTAGTGGGACCGCTAACGATGGTAAGCACTAATGCTGCGTTCAATTTGTTTTGGAAAGTCGGGACTTCCGAGCTTCTGAGCTCTGAAATTTCTATTTGAAAGTCCCCAGACGTCGGATTTTCAACTTGGAAAGTCAGAGATTCCTCACCTACCCCAAGATGTTTATTAAGGGAAAGCACAAACGCAAAAGCCGCAACACCAACCCATTAACAGGAAACACAAACACAAAAGCCGGAACAAAATGGAAGTGAGTTGACAATGGAGGTAAACTAAAATAGGTGCTGTGCTGCGGAATGCATCCTGCATCCCTTAATTTAGTTCAAAAAGTGAAATAGCCTAGTTTGAATTTGGATAAAGGACCCAGGAAAGCTTTTTTAGTTGCAATGACATTGTTACAGCCTGAAAACCACAAAAACAGGTTGCATGGTTTTTGTCACAGTTTGTCTACTTTCAACCAATTAATTGCATAATTCAGCTTAAAGCAATTTGGGTATTAGTATGTCTGGTTAACTACGTCCTCTCAAACACATAGCAGTGTTATATTAATAGCCTAGATATTTTTCTGTTGCATTCAAAAACTCAAAATTGTGCGGTTGATAGTCTTAACTCAGCAGCTACCGTCAAAATAAACTCCCAAGAGTGATAGGCAAACAATCAAGGTGACAATTCACCTTTTTCAATGAAAATGGAATGCATTTGTCAGCCAAATTACTTCTCAGTCCCCATGAAAAAAACTGTTCTCAATGACACCTTTTAAGTGAAATGTACTATGGGACATTAATATTCAGAACAGGGGGACGCGGTAGCACAGTGGTTAAGTGCGCTTGACTTGGGATCAAAAGGTCCAGAATTCAAGTCCTTGGCATAGCTTTCGTGGTGTGTTCTTGGGCAAAAACACTTCACCCCCACAATGCCTCACTCTACCCAGGAGTATAATTGGGCACCTGACTAAGCCTGACTAAAAGCTGGGGGGATAAACTGCAATGGACTAGCATCCCATCCAGGGGGAGTAGCAATACTCCTAAACCCGTTTCAGATTAACAGTTCACTCCGTATCTGCACAGCAGCAGCTCCAGAGCAGCACCGGGATAAAGTCTGATGTGAATTGATTTACGGCGGAGTAATTTACTGTGGCGTAGTTTACCCCGGAGTAATTTAAACCACCTCTGGAGGTGGTTTAGCTCCGGGGCAGCACTGGAGAAGCACCGGATTAAGTGCGGTATGAATCGCACTCCTGCTCAGCACCGTATGAAATTTACTCAAGCAGAGCGGAAATGGTCAGCGAACAGTTTTCTGCTCATGCGCCAAACGAAGGTTCAGGTGTCCAGGAAGTGTGTGTACTGCTGATCAGCGTAATTCGCAATTCGTTTGATTAATGAATGTATCGGGTTTATACAAAAGTATATTGATAAATTTTTTTATACCAATGCCCATAATGCATCACTCACAGTCACACAAGGGGAATTTCTGGCCCATGCCAAGGCTTCGGTTTAGGAAAACGATAGCATGACGACTAATAGGGTCGCGAGATTTTGATATGAATGGGTCTCGCCAATTTGATGCGGACATTTTATGACTTTTATTCAGTGTTTTCAGGTTGATATGAATGGGTTTAAGCAGGAGATCTAATCCGCAGCAGCACCGGATTGCGATTGGGTGTGTAGATATGAATGGTACTATTCGCTTCATGCTACAGAAACCGGAGTTAAGGTCTGATGAGGCACATGCGCTCGAGGAAAACTTTTCCTCTTTTTTTTTTTTACATTCCCCTGAATACCCACTATCTTAAAACTTATCATATTGCCAATCCCTACAGTAATATCTGAAATAAAAATATACCCTTCGCAAGAAATTAAAATATGGGACTGTTTTTCTCAGCCATTTTGGTGGAGGTATGAACATTAAATTTAACTAGGCTGGTTCACTTTTTGAAAAGAATGTTGTATGAACACTTCTCAGCAGGTTTGCATTCGATGGCACATTGCCTGTTCTGTCAACTTCTGTGGTCAACTCACTTCAGTTTTGTTGTGGCTTTTGCATTTGCGTTGTGGCTTTTGCATTTGTGCTTTCCCTTAATGCAGGTGTGTTTTTTGAATCTGCTAGGCTTTTGGAATTTGCCATTCATTTGACCTATCTCGGTCACCATACCATTTACTCCATTTAACAGACCTGTGCATTCTTATCATTTTACAAATGGAAACTTTATTTCTTTTCTCCCAGCTGAATACAAAAAAAAATCAGTAAGGTACAACCCCATCCTCAGATGTTGGGATATTGTGTAAACTGCAAATAAAAATGAATTCAATGACATACAAATCAATTAAATTCCATATTTAATTGAAAAAAGTAAAAAGACATTCAATCAGATCTTGAAACTGAGATATTTTATTCATTTTTGAATGATATATTCTCATTTTGAAACTGATGCCAGCAACATATTTCAAAAAAGTTAGAACATGGGCACGTTTACAACAGTGTTGCACCCTCTTTTCGTTAAACAACTTTCTGCAAGTATTGGGAACGGAGACCATTTGTGTAGTTTTGAAAGCAAAATGTTCTGTTATTCTTGCATGAGGTAGGATTTCAGTTGCGTGGCAGTTTGCAGCTTCCTTTGGTATACCTTTTTGGCTCATAATGTGCCCAATATCTTTAGTGGGTGACAGGTCTGGACTGCAGGTAATCCAGTTCCACGCCCACATTGTTTTAATGTGGAGCCATTTTGTTGCAATATATGGGAATGAGGGACTCGGGGTGAAAACACTGGGAACAAGGAAACACTGGAGAAACACTAGAAACAAGGGGGAGAGACATCAGGCGGGGGCAGACTATGACGACTGGAACAACTTGGAGGACGACTGGAAACAACAAGAAGGACGACTGGAAACAACTTGGAGGACGACTGGACCATCAGGGGGGGCTCGGAAGACATCTAGGGGGCACCAGGAGGCTCGGAAACATCAGGCAGGGCGGACGGGACTGGGCGACGGCACAGCTGGCAGACTCAGACACAGCTGGCGGGGAGAAGGCTCGGGATACAGCAGGCGGGGGGCAGACTCGGACGGAGCTGGAGCAGGAAACGGCAGGCAGGGGCCGGCTGGGCTGGGGCATGAGATAGATAGAGAACACAGAGAAAGTAAAGGGGACCAGAGGGAACGTGCGCAGGGGCAAGGAGTGGTGTGGAGCATGCGTGGAGCACGGCGAAGTCAGATCTGAAACTGATCTGCTTGCTGGAAACTTATATAGGGCAGGGGCATGGACAAACACAGGTGCTGAAACTTAATATAATTAACAATGGGTGGAACACGAGGGAAACCTAATTACATGAAACAAATAAAGATTAACACACAGACTAGGATCACAAGACACTTCTCAAAGAAGGGATAAATAAACTGAATAAATATTTCACAGTACATAGAGTGAGAAGCAGGACAGATAAGATAAATGCAGAGAGTCTGCAGAAAGTACAGCAAGGCAAGTTAAACAAAAGCAAGAGGCAGAGACTAGAACAGGGCGACTGCTGAGAGATCGTTTGTCAATTAGTAAGTGCAGCTATGCAATCCTGGGTGCTCATTAATACGTTATATACACAGTGTTAGTTTGGTTCGTAAATTACATTACATTACATTACAGGTACTTAGCAGACGCTCTTATCCAGAGCGACGTACAAAAGTGCATAAGAACAGTACAAAAGTGCAGACCTCCTAGGAGACAAGTAAAAGTGCTAACAGTAAGTGACAGAACACGTTCCATTGTTACAGATCTAGACTATTAACAAAAAGGCAAGGTCAAAGGCAAGTGAACAAAATGGCAACAAGGTTAAGTGCAGAGGCAAGTGCAACAAAGAGCAATAAAATAAGTGCAATAGGTCAAGTGCAACAAAGGGGCAGGAAAATCAAGTAAACTGACAAGAGTGCAACAAAATGAAGGGAAACCAAATCAAGTGATACAGTCAGGAAGTAAACAGAATAAAGTGCAACAAATCAAAAGGATGTAGGGACAGGAATCAAGCAGTGTTTCCCCTAGGATGGAGTTGTAGCAGTGGAGGTGAGTGTTAGCCGCGTGCAAAAGCAAAGCGCAAAGTGCACCCTGCCGGGAGGTTTCTGTTTGTCTGCCGGCACCAGAGGGGCTGTTTAGGCTCTTAAATACATAATAGTACATTTGTGCACAGTAATGAGCATGGGAAATGTCTGTCTAGCTTACATATGAGGTGTCTCAAGCTTTCGGAAAATACACTTTTATTGAACACAATAAAACTAATCTTTAAAACAATTATTGACAATAATTTAACAAAAAATATATTAACAACCAACTATATACAGTAAAATCACATAACACAAATACTAAAACAATCCAAAAGGTCTGTGCCTCCAACCCATGCATCTTCCCACTCCCTCCCCTGTCCCCATCACAATCCTCCCCTCCACACATCGTTTACACCGCCGGCCCTCCCATTTCTACCGTCTCCTCTCCATCTCAGTCCCCTCAAATCCCTCCCTCCCACTTCTTTAAGCTCCTTACCCTACCCTGCCCTTGTCCCCAAACCCTCAAGGTTCAAGGTGGGTCTAAAACAAAAACATCAGTGGTGGCACATTTGGCATCCTGCTTGAGAGCACTTGATCTTCCTCGGACTCTGAAAGAATAGCTCTAAGGCTCTCTCAAAAGGAAACTGTCTTGCTGGGGGGCCATTGATGCTCAAACGCATACAAGCAGCAAGATGTTCACCCTGCAACCGATTTCTCAGGTCAGTCTTCACCTGTAAATACAAAAATAATAATCAACAGACGATTGGATGTGGGGCCCATGGGAGTGAGATTGTATAAAGTCAAATAATTATATTACTTGCTCAAGTATCCTACCCTGTTCATTGCAGAAAAATCCCTTTCACAGTTTACACTGGAAACTGGGATGGTCAGGCCAATGGCAGCCAGCTTGCTCAGTGATGGGTAGAGCTGCCCCCATTCACCCACCTCTGATGCCAGGCCCTGCATCAGGTGCTGCTGATCCATGTCCTGAAACACATTAAACACAACATTGATCTAGGCTAGAGAACTCCTGAAAAGTAATGTTACTCACTGTAATTCATTTCATGATACCTTGAATGCCCCAACTAGCATCTGCTGCTTGAACGAGGACCATTCCTGCAGCACCTCATGATGACCGTTTAAAAATTTGCTGGCAAGGAGCTGCAAATTAGCCACATTGACTGCCTCATCATGTGTTGCTGCCTGAGGGCTGAGGACATGGAAGGCCCCTAAAAGGTCCAGGTTCTGGAACCTCCTCTCCAGGCTCTCCAGCAGGCCATCAATATATGGATCCATCACCTAACCATAGCAACAAAAAATTATTGAACTGTTTCGGACTTTTTTGTCCATATACAAACCACTTAACAGCCATCTAAAACAAACACACCTGGCTCCTGAACCGGGTCCAGAGATCGTCCCTGGTCAGTCCCTCATCACGTCTACCTCTCTTGTTCCTCTCCTCCTCATGGACAATATTATAGGCCCCGAGTCCAACAGGGTTGTCCAGGTCTGAGTGGAGCTTGGACAAGAAAGACCCAGGTGGCTGATTGTCTCCAGCATCCTTTATTGCTCTGAGGCAGGCCATTGTCACAGGGACCTAATAACAGAGAGACAGAATAGGTGTAAACGCAGCAGCAGGTATCTGATTAGTATGAGCAGCGATGGTCAATGGTGTCGATGTCAAAAATAAAATATTGCAAAGTACCTGAACTTTCAGAGCCAGGAAGTTCACATTTTCCTTCTGGAACACCTTTGAGAGCCTGCTGAGATGTGGCAGCACATCCGCTTGCAGGTACACTGATGCCACAAAGCGGTAGGTGGCCAGAAAGCCGTACAGCCCCTTGGCTGTTGGGCATTTCTTGAGCTCAGTCTCCTCTGCCAAGGCCGCCAGGACAGCGCTCAGGTTCCGCTGCAGGTTGGAAACAGCCATGGCTTGTGACAGCCAGCGTGTGTCCTTTACTTCCTAGAAATATTTAGAGCCACGAGATGAAAGCATATTATGTCATCAGATCAGATGCCTCCTAATATGATACATATTTTTTCCCTTTATATTACCTTCACTTTCAGGTTATCCAGGCCCAAGCACTCTGCTGCAGCCTGGAGTACAGCTGTGCGATTTGCACTGTTCCTGAAGTACAGGTGTAGCTGCTGTAAAAGGTCCCTGAAGGAGTCCATATAAGCCACTGTGGCTGAAGCGTCCTTACAGCACAGGGCGAGGCGGTGTGCGGCACATGCAACTGACACCAACCATGGGAAGGTGTCCTGTAGCTGCTTGGCCACCCCATTCACTCTCCCTGTTTCAGGGAAAACATTTTATATCATGATTTAGTTTTTAAGCAGTAAATATCAACCTTGTTTTTGTTGGTAATTCATACCAGTCATGACAGCTGCTCCATCTGTCCCCAGGCCGTAAATCTTCTGGGTGGGAATATTCTTTTTTGTGAGGACCTCCCTTATTGCCTTGACGATGGTGTCAGCTCTGCCATCGCTGACTGTCACCAGGTCCAGAAATTGGCTGTAAAGCAGCCCCTCCTTGTCCATATATCTGATGAACAAAGAGACACAATAAAGACACGTTGTTCAAAATTATTTTAAGTCTTAATTGTTGTCATTCTCTGAATAAAATTATACCAAAGGTGAACATCAAGCTGCTTCTTGACAGACACATCCGTGGTCTCGTCCACCTCTAGCCCAATTGCCACAGAGGCACAGATGTCTTTGAGGATTGGCTCTTCAACAACAGTGCTCAGGATCTCGAGCATCTCATCCACGATTCTGTGCGATGTGTAATTGGTTGTCTTCCCAATCTGAATCAGAATCAGAATTCCTTTATTTGTTCCGCAAATGGGGAAATGTCTTTGTCACAGCAACCAAAAGACAGTAATTACAATAAACAATAATAAAAAGTAAAACAATATAATAAGAAGATAAGAGATAGAATTGACTTGTATATACATAATAAAGAGAACAAATGAGGATTATGTAACTTTGTGATGATGTTGATTTAAGAAAGGCAAGCATTAACATTTACCTTTAACTTTTCAAAATACTGGCAGCCAAGTAGGTCAGCGAGCTCCAGGAGGTCAGCGTAATTTGTGTGATGAGCCTGTTCCTTTTTTGTGAGGTGGTAGAGACACTTGAAGCCACCAATCACTGCCTCATGTTCAAGAATGACAACGGGGTCAAAGGCAACCAGCACCGAGGACCCTGTTCAGAGGTAAAAAACAAAACCAAAAAAAACAATAGATTTTCCATCAAGTGTGGGATAAATTTTAATTTAAGCCTGAGAGTTTTCTGAACATTTTAAAATAAGATATATTTGTGAATTTTACCTTGAATCAGTGCAGCGTGTGCCTTCACACTGTCTTGATGGTGTTGAGTGGCAGCATGCCTGTTAAGGTAGTCACTTCGGAAAATCTGGCACCCAACCTCAATAAATGGCCGCGTGGAAACCCCCCGCTTCGGCACTTGTTTGTGTTGACGGCACAAACGACAGTACATTCCTATGGGGACAAGATGTTTGATGGTTTGTTTGTTTTCTTTAAGAAGTGGTGGCTATGATTGTTAAAACATATAAGAGCTCAAGCCCCAAACTGCTCCATATGTTAGATGTGGTACTCACCATGGTCAGCTGTATAGTACAGCCAAGGCTTGAATTTTGGGTTCTCCATCCACCCCGGATCAAAACCAGATTGCCTATGAGTACCCGGGCGTGCTGTAGCGGCAGGCGGTCCTGCTCTTTCTGGTCCTCCTACCTCTGCGCCTCCTGGTACAGCAACAGCAGCAGCTGCACTTTGCTGATCTCCATGTTCCTGTCCTGCTTCTCCTTCGCTTCCTCTGCTCTGGCCTCCACTCACATCTGAGCTTCCCTGCCTCGATGCCTGTCCTGTCTAGTATGAGATACAGTCAATACCATTGTATTTGGCAACGTGTAAAACCACTTAAAAATGTGGTATCTCCAAAAGAATTGTTTATCCATTTTCCTTTCAAAACACAGCAGAGACCCACCTCCTCTCCCCCTAACTTTACCCAACTAACCTCATCACCATGGTCATCACTTCTCTTTCTTTTTTTGATAAGCCAGTCTTTCAAACTCATCTGAAAATTCAAACATGTCATTTGACAAACAAGCTTATTAGTTTGTGGGTGACCGTTTACATCCACTTAGTGTCATTCATTCTTCATTCATTCATAACTCTTTTTTCAGAATTAACTTGCATCACCAAATTTACCTAACAATTTATCTAACAGTTTATCTAACAGTGTTTAATTAAATGTAATGACATTTTCAATGATGAAATAACTTACATTTATCACGTTTATTTACGGGAATCCAGCTACCGTTATATCTAACGTTAACGTATAACGTATCTCTGACGTAATCTGTCAGTAAATTGAGATGGCAGCTTTCGCGGGTCACAGTCACAGTAGGAATTTTCCCACCTCCTACTAGAAGTACACTGGAACGCCACTCAAAGTCGGAGTCCTTACTTGTGAACTCAGCACAAATCCAAATACCTCGACTTCACGGAGAATCAGTTATCTGATGCCACACAACAACGGGAATGGCATGCATCTGGGAAGCTTGGAGGTCGGAAATCGGAAATTTCAACTGGGAAATTCCGACCTCTGAATGCAGCATAAAGCCGCTCCAGAAAAAAGTAAACAAACGGTACATGTGGAATACCTACAATCTTTGTATCAAGATGGATCTTCCAAATGTTGTTTATTTCACAGATAAACCTATAGGCCTATGTGTTTCCTTGCTATTTCTATCAAATGATAGATACAGCGTTTGCTGTAACGTTACTGTGCGATACTCACGTGAAGTTGCAGGACTGTTTTCCCTTCGGCGAATGATAATCCTGAATCTGTCAGTGTTGCTTGCTTCATGGTTGACATCTTCCCGGTGCTTGTTAAAATCGTTGTGCTGACATCATCAAGTAAGCTCAAAGTTTCTCGTTGCACCTTCTCCAAACCTGGCGCTAACGTTACCTCCGTTTTATGCTGAGAGACTGCGCAGCACGGCACGGCACGGAATAGCGGAGTTTAGCGCGGCGCATCACCTGCATCAACCGGTAACGGTATATCTGGATGATATGTAGGCTAGCGAAGGAGACCGCTTGCAAAGTTTCTTTGACAGAGACAGTGATAGTTGCCAGCAACCAAGGCTTCATAGTCTCTATAGGTGGCCCACTGTGGTTCGTGATTTATTTTCATAGATAAAAATCGTTTCAAACAGGTGTGTGATTGACCTGGATATGAAGCGTCCATAGCACAAAATGATATAACGGTAGTTTCTAAAAAGACAAGACTGAGCCCACTCTTCACCTCTCCTCTCTCCTCGTTAAAAAAAAAAAAAAAAAAAAAAAAAAAATCAGCCGTGGCGGTCATATTTCATCCGTGGCGGCCCGCCACTGCTAGGTGCATATAGGGGAATCAATGTCAAGGCAGTGGAGTAGGGGAGAGGTGGAGCCTGAAGAGGTGGGTTTTCTGGTGGCGCTTGAAGATGCTCAAGGATTCTGCCGTTCTGACCTCGATAGGTAGATCATTCCACCAACGAGGTGCCAGGACAGACAGCAGCCTTGAGCGGGAAGGGGAGGAGCGGAGAGGGGGAGGAGCCAGGCGACCAGAAGTAGCAGAGCGGAGTGCTCTGGCAGGGGTGCAGGATCTGAACAGTCTCTGGATGTAGGCTGGAGCAGTCTTGTTGACTCCCTGATAGGCTAGCACCAAAGTCTTGAATTTGATGCGAGCAGCAACAGGGAGCCAGTGGAGCTTTGTGAGCAGGGGGGTGACGTGGGAGTGTCTTGGGAGGTTGTGGACCAGACGAGCTGCAGTGTTCTGGATGAGCTGCAGGGGTCTGATGGCAGATGCTGGGAGGCCGGCGAGGAGGGCGTTGCAGTAGTCCAGGCGGGAGAGGATCAGCGCTTGGACTAGGAGCTGTGTTGAGTAGCTGGTGAGGAAGGGCCGGATTCTACGGATGTTGAAGAGGAAGAACCTGCAGGTCCGGGTCACTGCAGCGATGTTCACAGCAGAGGAGAGCCTGTCGTCAAGCAGGACCCCAAGGTTCTTCACACTCCGCGAGGGGGAGATGGTGGTATGCCCCAGAGTGATGGTCAGATCCAGGAGAGGGGAGGATGGAGCAGGGATGTAGATCATCTCCGTCTTCGTTGGGTTGAGCTTCAGGTGATGGTTGTCCATCCAGCTCCGGATGTCTTGTAGGCAGGCGGAGATGCGGGCGGAGACCAGGGCATCGGGGAAAAGAGAGAAAAGGTTGAGTGTCATCAGCATAAAAGTGATATGATAAACCATGAGCAGAAATGACAGGACCGAGAGACTGGAGATAAAGAGAAAAGAGGAGTGGACCAAGAACTGAGCCTTGGGGGACGCCTGTGGTAAGTGAGCGGGGTGTTGATACTTCACCAGCCCAGGCAACCTGGTAGGAGCGACCGGAGAGGTACGATTTCAACCAGATGAGGGCTGTACCACGGATCCCCAGTGCAGACAGGGAAGAGAGGAGGATGGAGTGGTCGACAGTGTCGAATGCGGCAGAGAGGTCGAGGAGGATCAGGATGGACGAGAGGGAGGCGGCGCGTGCAGTGTGAAGCGCCTCACTGACAGAGACAAGTGCGGTCTCCGTGGAGTGGGCAGCTCTGAATCCCGACTGGTGGGGGTCCAGGAGGTTGTTTTCTGCAAAAAAAGAGGATAGTTGATTAGGAGGGTTTTTTCAGGAGAGGGGAAATGGTAGCCTGTTTGAATGGAGAGGGAAAGCATCCAGAGCACAAAGAGTAGTTAATAAGGGAGGTGACAAAAGGGAGGATGTTGGGTGTGATAGCCTGGAGGAGGGGGGAGGGGATAGGGTCGAGAGCACATGTGGTAGGACGGTGAGTGAGGAGCAGCTGGGAGACATCAGAGGAGGAGAGGGGTGAGAAAGCAGAGAGGAGATGGGAGGGGGCAGCGGGGGCGGGGGAGAGGGGAGTGAGGGGGGAGAAGGAGTTGCGGATGGACACAATCTTATCCTCGAAGAAGGCTGCGAAGTCCTCTGCTGTGATGGAGGTCGCAGGTGTGACAGGCGGAGAGCTGAGGAGAGAAGAGAAGACAGAAAACAATTGGCGAGGGTTAGAGATTGATTTCTGGATTTTAGAATGATAAAATTTAATTTTAGCACTGGTAATTGAGGAGGAAAATTCGGCTAGGAGGGACTGGTAGTGGGACAGGTCAGCCGGGGCCCTGGATTTCTTCCATTTCCTCTCTGCTGCTCGAAGGCTTTTCCTGCTGGAGCGGAGAGTTTCTGACATCCAGGGGCTGGGTGGGGATGATCTGGCTGGCCTGGAAACAAGAGGAGAGAGAGTGTTAAGTGAGGAGGAGAGGGCAGAGAGTAGAGAGGAGGCAGCAGATTCAGTGGGGAGATTAGAGAAGGAATCAAGGGAAGGGAGAGAAGCAGTGACATAGGAGGCGAGAGCAGAGGGGGAGAGAGATCGGAGGTCACGGCAAACGGTAACAGAGGGGGTTGGAGTGGGGGGAGAGAAAGGGAGAGGGAGGCAGAAGGAGATGAAGTGGTGGTCAGACAGGTGGAGAGGGGTTACAGCGGGATCAGAGGAGGAGCAGTTACGCAGGAGGACCAAGTCGAGGAGATTTCCAGCTGTGTGAGTTGGGGGTGAGGGCAGGAGGGAAAGGCCAAAGGAGTGGAGGATAGAAAGAAAGACGGCAGACTGAGAGGCCTCAAGGTGGAGGTTGAAGTCTCCCAGGAGAATCAGTGGGGTGCCGTCGTCAGGGAAGGTGCTGAGCAGGACGTCCAGCTCGTCGAAGAAACATCCTACAGGGCCTGGGGGACGATACACAACAATGATAAACAGATTAGTTGGGGAGGATATGGAGACAGAATGAAATTCAAAGGAGGAGACAGAAAGGTGAGAGAGAGGAAGAGGAGAAAATTTCCAGGTAGGGCAGATTAACAAACCAGTCCCACCACCTCGCCCGGATGGCCGGGGGGTGTGGGAGAAGGAGAAGGAGGTGGAGAGGGCCGTCGGCGTTGTTGTGTTGTCTGGGGTGATCCACGTCTCTGTCAACGCAAGGAAGTCGAGGGACTGGAGGGAGGCATAGGCACAGATGAACTCAGCCTTCCGGACGGCAGACTGGCAGTTCCAGAGACCAGCGGCAACTGTGAAGTTGCTGGCGGAGGTGGAGGAGGGGTAGATCAGGTTGGCGGGGCAGCGGTGATGAGGGCGGCCTCGGCGGTAGGATCGCCTCCTGAGGGAAAGAGAACAGACAGGGATGGGAAGAATGCACATACTCAGCTGGGGGTCAGGAAAGATTAGGACAAAGTGAGAGGGAGCGTCGCTCGACGCAGTGCTTAAAAGACTTGCTAATTACTATGCGAAAACAGCTGATCGCCCGCGATTAGAATCGAAACTAAGCTGAATAGGTAATTCGCAGCAACAACAGAAACGCGAACGTAGCCACAAGTATTGTTAGAAAAGAAAACCACTGAAACTTAGCCTGATCTAGGAGTCTGTAGCTCGCTTCTGCAACCGCCGAATGCACTAACTGCACTAACCAAATGCACTAGTAAATTCTAGAAAACAACAACCTGTTAGTACGGGTTAGTAAGGTAGCAAAAGCAAGGGGAAGCAAGCAAACGAGAACGGAAGGAAGTCTGAAACCCAGAATCCATTAAATCACCCGAAATAGTGTCACAATCAATTAAGACAAAAACTGCATGAACTGATGACACGACCAGGGAAAAAGCAAAGACCGTACATGGGTAAGACGTGGACTGGAATAACACGGGAGAGGAATAAAATGTGAAACACTAAGACATCAGACTCAAAACCGACATCACAAAAATAGTAAAAACCTAAAATTGACTAACCAAACGCACGGAGACCCACAGAACACTACACCCTATAAAAGACATCTGGATAGCAGTATATTTTTATCCAAAACCATATACACTGTTTGTATCAATCGAGTCTTGACAGATATGCAAGTTACCCCTGCCATGTGCACAAATGCACCCCAATACTATCACGGATGCTGGCTTTTGAACTGTGCGCTGACAACAAGTTGGATGGTCTCTCTCCTCTTCAGTATAGAGGATGCGGCATCCATAATCTCATAAAGAATCTTATTGATTGATCAGACTACAAGACAGTTTTCTCATTCGCCTCAGTCCATCTTCAATGAGCTTTGGCCTGGAGAAGGTGGCGGCGCTTCTAGATCCTGTTTATATTGACTTAATCTTTACATGACAGAGTTACTACTCCCGTTTCTAGATGTACAGTGACTCACATTTCAGCACTTTCAGGATTAGAACAACTGTCTCTGAGCCTGAATGTAGCAACTCCAGAATTCAGCACGTCTGATAAAAGAGGACAGGCCCACAGAAGAGGCCATACAACCAGTGGGACAATTCACCCAAATTAATCTTAGTCATTGTCTTTTCTTCATTTGCATTTCTTCTCTGACTTTGTTTAGTAGGGCAATCTGTTGTTGGTATTGGGGGAACTGTTCATTTTCGCTGCATGATCTCCGCCATTTCCGTACGATAAGCTCCCTCACCTTACCAATAGTCTCTGGGCATACATAATGAGTGTACGGGCGGGGTGTTTGGGTGGGCGCAGGTAGATCAATTAGATAGACAGGTTGGTAGGCCATCCGATGATTACATTCAGGCTGTATGTAATGATTGGACAGATTTATTACAGTCCAGAGATGGCTACAGCTACCTGATTTTCCTCATTTTTTGTTTTAAACCATTTCATTTATTTACCGCTATTGGGCTCGTAAGGAAATTTCAACAAATATGACAAAAAATGCCCCAGAAAAACTTGCCTACCCTACATTTAAAGATTTGCATTCATTCAAAAAGCGTTGTCAACGTGACAAAGGGGTAAATCTTCCGAATGCCTTGTTTTCATGAATACTGATTTCAATTTTTACACTCACTAAACCCAGGGTGACAAGATGTCAGAAACTTCTACAAAACCTGAATATCTATCTAATAAAGAACTGGCCCACCCTATGAGTTCAAAACAGCTCAAGTCCTCCAAGAATGCCGTCATTAAGTATTGTTAGCAGTGGTATATTGGTTTGTTCTTCAAATGGACAGTTTATACTTCTTCTAGGGCTGAGGGAGGAGGAAAAGTAGATCTGTGCGCCAGAACTTCCCTGTCAGGTTCAATTAAATTTGAGTTATTCCGTGAATATCAAGAAAGTTAATTGATTCAATAAACTGAAATCATTGATGCCCCAAAAACCTAGACCAGAGCTGAAAATTCCATGGAGAATATTGGTCATTTTTAAACTTCTGTTTCACATTTTTGGGGTGTAAATATGATGCAGCTTCTTGGGTTGAAAAGCCACTTAATCTCCTTAAACCCCATAAACACACACACACACATGCACACATTTGAAATTTTGAGATCCACAGATGCAGCTCATAAATTATTGTTTCAGTTAACGGTAAGGTTTCAGTATCAGTGAAAGAAGCCAGCAGCTTCAGGATCATCCGGGCTGGAAGACTTAATTACTTTGTGTGCCACAGAGCCTGGGGAAACATGCAATATTCACCTAGCTTAGAACTGTGCCCAGGAGTGAGTATTTGCACAACAGATGTACAGTATAAAATCCAGGCACATAATAATGAGAGATATGATGAAGTAAACCTCAGGATGAATCCTGGGAAGTGTAGGGTGATATGAGGAGGAAAATATAGAAGTGAAGGAGACAATCTGTCACACCTGCACCTCAGCAATAAACTTGCATCTTCTTCAGTGAAGATTTGCACAAGGTCACTGAGAGTCTGATTTCCGACAATTGCAGGAGGAGGGCAACACACTGCCAACTTTTCCTCATTCTGTAATCAATTCAATAATATTCTGAGAAATAATATAATTCTCATTCAAGGAGAAACATAAAACACTTGTCAAACCATCGACAGTACATCAGCTATGGCCAATTTCTCCCAAAACGTCTATTTGTCAATAGTGTATAATATGTTGTGAAATAAGAACATATGGTAACACTTTATAATGAGTACACATTACTAAGTGTTAGTTAAGCATTGATAAAAACTGAATTCATCATGTATAAAGCATTGTTGTCATCTTAATACTCATTAGTATGTAGTTTATAAACAGTTGTAAATGTCTTACTCAACTCATCATTAATAAGAATGTTAGTTATGGATTGGTAAATACTGAATTCATAATCTATAAATCATGTTTTTAACATGAATACTCGTTGGTAAGTAGCTTATAATCAGTTATTTTTTTCTCTTCATTAGTAAGCTCATCAATAACATGCTTAATTATCGCATTTTCAAACTTTAAATTTATTATTGCTGAACTAATGCTTAATAATGTGAACTCAATATAAAGTGTTACCGAACATATTGAATGAAATGGAGGTATTTTGTCTCAAACTATACAGCATGATAGCCAATATACTGAGCTATTTTATTCAGCACAGGTATCTAATAATGCCACACACATGCATATGGAGATATTGATTTATATAATGTATGATCAAGAAATAAGTGCAAATGTAAACTCAAAAATAAAAAAAACCCACACACACAGATGGTGCACATTTGACACCAAAATGATTATGTTTAAAACAATGAGGTACTAAGAGAACTTTGAATTTCTATGTTGAGCAACACAAGATCGAAAATTTAAATATCTCTATTTTTCATTTTCAATTATTCACTAAAAGCTGGGGGGTGTTTTTTTGTTGCTTTGTTTATTGAAAATGAAACATTAAACATGCCTGAAATGAGCTTTTTTTTGTAGGAAAAAATAAATCAGCTGTTATCTTTTGCAAGGTAGTGACGTGCATGAAAATGAAAAAGAAATATTAAAAATGCGCAAAATCCTCCCAAGTCCTCAGGGGTTAACAGCAAAAGCAAGTGTCCCTCCCCCAAAAAACCACATAAAATGTCTCCTCCAGTCATAAATTGGAAACAACTCATTTTTTGCACACGCGTCTCAGGGATGCTGTCACTATAGTAACAGATACACTGAGGTGTGATGCTTACAGACGGTAATAAGGTGCCAATGAGCCCGCTGTCTCTCTGGCCTCCTGCTCTGATGGAAGCACTCAAGGCCCTTCTGAGCTAATCCCCAGGAGGGGAGAGATAGTGCCAGGGCTGAAGCACCAATCCCCTGCTCAAGACCTGTAATTACATGCTCCTCCCCAAACATCACATCACAAGAGCAGATCATCTCCTGCAGATTCCAGTCACTGGTGAACGGTTACAGCTGCGCCCAAACAGAAATCTCGCATGCGAGGAGTCATCACCATCGTTTAAAATAAATGCAATGCCTCGGAAAATATTTTGCCGCACCTTCATGATTACAAAGAATGTTTCGGGGAAGCAGCCGTAAAAAAAAAAAAATCACGCACCAATTTATATCACTAATTTGTTATAGGGCCAATACTATTTCTTATTTTCACCCCTACACCCCACCTCTACACCTTGACCCTTGCCCTTGCCTCGCCCCTTGAAACAATGTTGCGGGGGGGTTGCGGTTGAAATATCCCCCAATGAAATGGGACAACCCTTCAAGACTCTGATACATCATCAGTAGTTGTCGATGGCATTACAGATGTGACAGCTGTCTTTGCTGGGACACTGCCGTCTTCAGCTTTGGGACATCACTGTAACTTTGTTCAGATTTAGAAAGACACCAATCCTATTGCTGGCAAATTATTAAAACTATAAGGGTGACAAACCCATATTATTCAAATAACTTTTGTTTGGCATGATAGGACAGGTGAGTCATACAGAAAACAGCCAGAATTTTTTTTTTTTTTCAAGAGGCCTTCCCGTTTTGCCTCCGTAATTTGGAAATAATGGCATTATCACAATGAGATCTTGCATTTATCTGCCTGAAATAGAAAAGCATGGACGTCGTGTTCACCACTTGTAAGTTTAATGCTATCAATTGATCATACAAGTTATCACATAAAAGTTATCACATAAACACGATCACTGCCAGGTGACTTCACAGCGGTGGCGTGTTCTAGCAACCCTATTACCCTGCCAGCTGCTGGACTAAAGTTATATCTCAGATGTCATAGGCGGTGAAGGGGGGGGGCGGGGCGGGATGCAGTATGTAAATATGTCAAAATGTCATTCACAAATCAGCACTTAAACCATATTATAATGATAACATTTAGCCAAATGAGCTGGGACTTACACTCACAATTAGCAATTTTTGTTATGCATGTTCGATAATACATTGAAACAGCATTAAACTAAGATGATGCGGTGGTTTGTATAACTTATTTATGAAGAAAATACTGAGATTTGTGGGGGTCTTTTTGTTGATTTTTTTTTGGTGATTCAAAATATTTGATGTCACTTTGCCAAAAATTCACAAAACATTCTGGGAGATTTCTCCAACCACTTTGTTTAGAGTGTGTTTCTCAAAGAACTTTATATGGAGGATCATATAGCTCTAGGCCTCACCCACTATCTCAACATGAACAGAGACACACTACTTTTATGCATGAACACTCAAAGTGGAGGGGACTGGCCCATAGTACACAAGGTCACAGGTATTTTACAAAGACAATAATGAACAGGCAACACGGCAGTGTTTTTTAAAAAACAGAAAAATTGTGTCCTCAACAGGTGCCAAGTGCAAAAGCCTCACTTTATAGTCACATAAGCATTTTATAAAATCTGAAATTCATTCTGAATTACAGTGCAACATTAAAGGAGAATTCCGGTCTGAAATTGACTTGGGGTGTATTGAAACATGATAATGAGTAATAACTGTTGTTGAATACCCCACCTCCGTACACACGCAACATTTTGAAATACATGGCTTTTTAGCCGAGGGTCCCAAAAGGCTTACAATGGTAGTGAATTGGACATAGCACTGCCATGCAAAGAAATCGCTATTTTGTCAGGTAGTTTATTAAAAAAGACAGTTAATGCAGACAGTACCTTGAGGTAGTTGAAAGTCACGATGAGTCGATTGACGAGCAAGAACGAATAGATTGCAGTGTGTTCCCCTGTCCTTCCTATTCGTTCGTGCTCGTCAATCAACTTATCGTAGCTTTCAAGATGGAGGCCACTGGAAACTACCTCAAGGTACTGTTTGCAGAAACAGTGTTTTTTTAATAAACTACCGGTGCATTTTCAAAGTTCTCAGTGCCTCGTATTAAATGTCAGGGCCCTCAGAAGTCTAACAATGAAGGTGGAGCTACTTTGGGCCTTGTTAATGATGAAAAAAATAGCAATTTTTTGCATGGCAACGCTATGCCCTATTCACTACCATTGTAAGCCTGTTGGGAGCTTCGGCTAAAAAGCCATTTATAACAAAATGTTGCATGCGTACGGAGGTGGGGTATTCGACAAAAGTTAGTACTCGTTATCATGTTTCAATACACCCCAAGTCAATTTCGCACCGGAATTCTCCTTTAAACTGAAACTATAAACATACCCCAAGCGATTTATTTTAAACCTCTGAATTGCCTGCAGTCTAGCAATTAGAAATCACATTTCAGAAGGAAAAACAGTTGAACATTCAAGCCAAAAAGCTCACAAGCTCAGAACTCGATTTTGCTTAATAAATACCATCTGTCGCACATTTTAGGGACATAACACCCGTGAAACACATTAGAGAAACCAAATACAGCCTGATCCGAAATGCACATTTGAACAGATGTGTTTAAATGACTTCTCTCTCTGCACACAGGCATGAGCTGAGCCCAGCGCATGTGGGAGTGCCAGGGAGAGGTGTGGGTCTGTGGAGGGGATTGGGATTGGGGGAGGGGAGCACAAGACTAAAGCTCAGTATCTGTGACCACAGATAAAGTGTGCATTGATTAGGGAACAGGAGAGACTATGGGATATGTGTCAGAGGAACAGTACGCAGGCAGTACTGAATGAGGCATATCGCCCCTCTTTCTGCCCAAATACATAAACATCTATACTGAGCAGAAACAAAGGCACACAAATATAGAAATATGTCCCATGCACAGGTGCAATTACACAGACTTGCACATATCCAATCCAGAACGTGATTCTCAGTCTCTGCCCAGCCCATCTGTGAGCACCAGTGTGACTGCTCCTTCGCTGTAAGTCAGGGACAGTACAGCTAGTACGTTTTCAAGGACAGTATGACTCCTACTCCTCTGCATCATAGGAACAACAGAGCTGTTCAATCTCAGTGAGAAACAGTATGAACCTTCTTTTATGTAAGGCAGAGATAGTAGTGTCCTTCATTCTCTATATCAGGGCCCATCTATAGCACGGTCACTAAGTATTTAGGCCGCAAAATAGTTTTTGGTTTTAGGCTCAATACTACAGAACCCTGAAACTGAAAACAGCGAATGTAAGGTTTGACGTCGTCATCTTTGTTTTACAAGTTTTTGAGTCTTTTTTTTTTTTACATCACGGAGTGACAACCATGTAGGAATTGCAGCCCTTCTCATTTGGTGTAACTTTCATATATTTGCAAATAGCACTATATATGCGTGACTGTTCATTCCCACAGTAAATCAGGAGCTGTATCCCACTATAAAGTAGGAACAGTAGGCTAGTATGTAAATGGCATCCTTCTTACACTCTGCCACAAGAAATCTGTTTTCATCTGCCTCATGCAGGCCACACTGGCTTTCCAATTAGAAAGAACATATTGGACTGTCTCTCTTTATTACCCAGGTGTCACTCTCACAATGGATTCACCAGGACTCTTGGGCAACTGTGGAAAAATTCTGTATAATTTACACTAGGCGCTGTACAGAAGAATTTCATTGCAAGAATTAATGTTTTTGAAAATCATTAGTTATTCCTTCCATGAAAAGAGAGTATTCGCAAAGGTTCCTCTCTGCCGTGATGCATTCAGTGACCTTCTTTTTGTATCCTCGTTTCTAACCTTAATGAACATCATTTTCTTCCCGCTTCAGATTGTCAAATAAATAAATAAAGGCTGAAATCTAAGTAAGATCTGGCTGTGCCTCTGGCTAATTAACACTGGGTAGAAAGTGATCTGAAAGGGTCACATGCAAGCCTCAGAGTTCAATTTTCAGATCAAAGTCAATTCTAGGTATCGGTATGCACATTGTGACCAGGCCCAAGAGAAATCTCGTCTTTCTGAGGTCATGACCGACCAGCATCTAGCTTTCATGCACTGACCTCTGCCCCTCCACGGATAATGGAGAATCTACATTGGTTGTGTGAGCTGCCTCTCAGTGGAGAGACACTGTCTTCAGACATTCAGCTGAGGGCCTCTTCATGGTTGAAGAGGTAACCCACGCTACGCTCAGCAATTTCATAAAGATGAGAGTTAATCCTGGGGACCTCACCAACTATTGACTTTATTTGTTTACTTTGACTAAGTTAGCTCAATAAGAAACCAGTGCAATCATTTTTCATTGTGGTGAGTGATGATATGTGTTAGATTTAACTATTGTAATTACAGAGCCTATTAATCATATTAGAAGGAAGCGCTCATTAAACCATTCTGAGAGAGGAAATCCTCGAACAGGACCAAGCTGATAAAAAGATTGAAGCTCCAGATTCAAGCTGTTCTCTCTGGGCAGAATAAACTCTCTTCCCACTTATGCCGCTTCAGCCATTTCACTAACTCATAAGATCACAAAGCACATCCAGTGCTTTCATAGCAACTGTCTGGTAGATGAACTCTCTGAACACCTCCAAGTTTCTCAGGAGGGTAAAATTTTCTGTGACATCCTCATTAACCTTTAGCAAATCTGCGTGGAGCATTTGAAAGAGGTGCCTGAAAGTACAGAGGCCACACACATTAATGAATATGTGCCAGTATTTCTCTCTCTGTGCAGGGAGGTTGTAGTCATTAAGTAAAAACAGCAACATCATAACATTTCACGGTTTTATTTGAAAGCATGCAACAATCCTATTGATGAAAGTGCTGTCCCTCAGTTGACTGTCCCTGAGGTGAGTGGGTGTTATACGCCCCCCCAAACACACACACACACACACACACACACCTGCAGACAGACTTAGTCTGATTATCTCCCTTCCGTGCAGCTGCTTTACTGGAGAAATGCAACATTGGGTGATATGTCAATTGTCATTGGAGCACAGAAACCATCGCTTCCCCACTGATAGTTGCTTTTATTCAGCGAGCAGCTTTGTTGTTTTCAGGCAGAGCAAGTCACTATCAATGTTTAGAGGTAGATCTTTACTGCCTGCTATCCAGGTATACATCTGCCTTATTGAGAATAACATTTTTGTAATTCTGTATTTCATTAGAATACTCGTAATTTCATGTTTATGTATATATTTTGCCATAGGGGATTAAAGTAGGTTGTTCATAGCAGTAAGGTTGGGGGTCAACTGAGAATCGACCGCTGCGGCAGTCACTGACCATCCTACTCCATGTTGCACCCAACCAAGACAACACAACCACTGACTAATTCAGACTCACAGCTACTCCAAAGGGCTACAGGTACTTTTTCCATAATGTACAGTCAATCCTGGCTGGATGAGATACACTTTAGCTTTAAGGCAGGTGGATGTATGGCCATTGTGAATACAGTTCCCTATCCTTAAACAGTGTTGCTGCAGTGTTATTGCCACATACACAAACATGTCTTTGTGAATCTGCCCTGCTAGTACAGGCAGTAACACTTTAGCTATAAAGAAAAAATGAGTAAGCGTACAGTAATATTGCTATTTATGATTGTTTTTTAGGTGCTCCCACATTGTGAGCAACATGTCCAACTAATATGGCAAGCAATGCAGAGCATTTATTTTAAGCAGGCACACAGAGTAAAGAAAACAGCAAACTTTGGAGAACCCTTTGAACTGTGCCTGATCCACCCAGAAGCTGGGCCAAAGCATATGGAAGCATTTCCAATGATATCAGAAAGTGGTGTAAGAAATGAGGACAATTTTAGCAGAAACTCAGGAGTTCCTCACTCTATAGAATTACAGTATGTCTAAGCGGGGGAAGATGGAGGAGGCGCCAGTGCGACGAGCAGAGAAAGCCGTATGATAAGTACAGTAGCACCACCAGGATTTTTACAGAAAGATCCTGGTTACATTGTGCGATGGAGCAATGGCAAGCCACTCTGCAGTGTCTGGGGAACAACTCCACCTCTAAATCCAGAGCTTTGGTCGGACTTATTGGCTATGTCAGGGGTGTCAAGCTGACCTGTAAACGGGCCAAGAGGCTGCAGGTCTTCAATCCTACCAAGCAGAAGCTCACCTGAAAGCACTGATTTAATCAACTGATCTAGGCCTCCACAACTGATTAGTTGTATCAAGTGCGCTTCTGCATTGTTGGAGTGAAAGCACTGCAGCCTCTTGGCCCGTTTACGGGTCAGTTTGACACCCCTGGGCTATGTTGTTCAAGGTGGGCAAAACCAGAGTACCCAGGATAGCCCCTCACAAAACCTTGGAGACCATGGAAACTCAACACGGGGTGTTCCTGGCCAGTTATGGCTCAAACGTAGAACCTCCTTACTTTTGTTTATACTGTCACTCACACCACTGAGTGCACACACCACTCATAGATGTCAGCATCAGCCAAAGATGGGCTTCAGCGAGTGGCAGCCACAGCCTGTGTAGATTGTAAATCTTATCCCTGACTCTAATGAATTTTAAAAGCGAGATGTTCTAACTGATATACTTTCAATCTGGGATTTAGTAGACCGGTGAGCTGGATGGCTGGAGGCGTGGCCTACAATTTCATAACCTAAATCGCAGAAATTCTTTTTTATGTAATCCATCTAATCATGACTGGTTGTGATGATGTCTCTTGTTAGAATGAGAAATTGGTTACTACATTTTGCAACCATGAGACTCATCAATATGCTTTGTCTTTGAGTATTGTGCATGTGGATTGCAATGCTGTCAATGTTTTGAAAATGTATAACGTAAATACTGTATAGTCGTTAATTGTAATGTGGCAAATGCGTCTCAACTTGGGCATTTTCTATCATGACTTTATCAGGAGACGGAGTCATATGGCATGGGAATAACACTGCATGACAAATGGAATTCACTATAACGTGAATTTTATGCAAAAATAGTGTAAATACCACATTTGCTCATGTTTGATCATGTTTGCCTGAGTGCAACCATGATTTCACATCAAATTTGCTAAGTTAGTGAAGGTGGGGTATACATATTTGTTTTACATGCGGTAAATGTAATGGAATTTAGACATTAGCATTAAATTATCAAATTATATATATGAAGCTGAATTCACTTAATAGTTGCCTACTTTAGCAAATCCATAAAGAATATGTACTGAATTTAATCGCCCAAAACAGTTTTTCACGTATTCAATATAACCACAAATAAATATGCGAAGTCAACTAAATTCACATCATATCTGCACCAAAGGTGAATACAATTATTTGTGCAGTGTAGCTCATGGTTCCTCTTGGCATAATGTTTTTGCATTGAAGATGGTCCTATGAATGAAATGTTTGTTCTGCACTTGAGTTTTGTCAAGCAAAAATGTTAAAGATCAGAAGTAATCTCGCTTGAAGCTTATTTCAGTACTTTTAGGCATTCTGGAAAACTCTCTTGACATACACACCTATAAGGACTCTAAGTTTGGACTTTTTTAAAGGCATGGTCAGAGTGCTTAATATTACTAGCATGGAAACTTAAATTTATCTACCTTCCTGCCTTCCAGATTTAAATTTATCTGCGTATTTGTTACTGCATGAAAGTAGGCTCTCTCATAAAATCTGAACAGCGACAGTAAGTTCTTGGATTTGCTCTCTGAGCATGCCGAGAACTTTCATCAAGTCTTACAAAGGGAGAAGAGGAGCTAAGCCGAATGCCAGGCTTAAGTGAACTGGACAGAGAAACTGCTAGGACGTTGTATGTTTCGGGAGACATCTCTCTGAATATGAAATTAAATTGGCCCTCTGTTAATTTAAAGTTCTGGGTTCTACCAAATATGAATGGTTGATCATTAATGTGACATGGGTCAAGTCTCATTTTTCTAAATCATAGATTTTCAACCATTACCAAGAGAACAAAGTAATTTAATTCATACAGGGCCGACAGCTTTCATATCATCCATGCTAGTCCAAAAAGGTTCATACTGTCCGTAGCAACTAATTAGCGTTGACGTTCTTATTTTCGGACAGAAAAGGTTTTATCCTACCTTGACATGTTTCGACGGGATACTCCCGTCTTCTTCAGAAGAGTCACTGATGTTACGAGTGACATGTCTTATCAGCTGATGTTAGTGTTAGTCAAATCTAACAGGGCGGCCACGCCTCCTGCTATCCGGCCGCTCCTCCAAGGTGGCACTCCAGGTGTGGGAGAGCGTGTATGCCCACTCTTCCTGGATCATGGTCCTGTGGGCCCGCTTCCTGATTTCAATTGCCTCCAAGATCCAGCGTTCATGTCGGTTGTTCTGAGTGCGGATGACTTTGGCCCTCTCCCAGTCCATAGTATGATTTTCCTCTTGTAATGGTCTGTGATTGCTGATTTAAGGTTTTGAAAATAAGGACGTCAACGCTAATCATCCATGCTATCTGGCTCATATTAAAAGAGCATGCAGTACGCCTCAATGAAGAGGAGAGCAACAATGCCCTGTTCAGAATTGAAAGCAAAAGTTATGAATGCAGCATCCATAATGCCAGGCTGTTGCCACAAAGGAACCCACAGTCTTTCCAGTCAAGTGGCCAAAAGGACAATAATTTTGAACCTTGAACATTTTAAATATTACTGTTTGGCCTCTGGTGTCTTAAGATATGTGGATTATGGTGAAATGACTGCGCATGTTGTATGTGCCCTTTATTGTGACATGTAAATTTTAGTTGAATTCACCCTTAAACCAATGATCAGATAGATTTGGGGGGAATAAAACAATGATGACATTCAAAAATGGCGGCAGTCTGAGAGAATTGTGAGACCAGTATCCAGCTGCAGTCTCTGGAGAAGTCTGCAATTTTGTTCCATTTATCAAGTGCTGTTATAGCATGTAAGTCTGGCTGAAGTTGGCAGTAAAGTCAATCATAGCCCGTCACGGTGGTTAAAATGGCATGTCATTGCCATTAGCAAAGCATATCTCTAGTCTCATTCCATATTTTGCGGAATTTTCAAAAAATGCATGAGTTTATCACAAAATATCAATCATATCTATTTTTAAAAGGTCTCTGCAGCCTTTCACAAGAGTTGAGATGAGATTTTCCCAATGCAAATCTTCAGTTAGAGCCAAGAGCAATGCAGCCCCCCTCTATAATCTCAATCATATGTGGATTTCTTTCTTACATTCGCTCCAAGTGGCTGAAGGCTTCAGTCGCACTGACTTTAAAGCAATGAAAGAAACAGTTTTAAGATCCCATAGAATGATTTTATTTCTCATTACTGCTAACAAAAGCTGTCCATTTTGACACATGGTGTGATCAGGGGCCCACGAGAACATAAACTCTTGATTAGAAAACCTAATTTCCCAGCCTGCCCATGGGGCTTAAACGCAGACCAGGGGCCACCACTTGATTTAATTTGCACCACAGTTCCTTCATCCTTACCAAAAAATGTATGCTCAAATAAACTTTTCATCAGTGAAGAGGCAACGCTGAACATCGGAAGCTTAATGAGAGTAAAAGTATGTCTGTAGAGGCAGGCCCGTCTGTAAGGGGGGAAAAGGGGGAAGCTTTCTGGGACCCAGCCCCGAGGGGCGGCCCATGTAGGGCAGCAATGAAGATCATAGCATAGCAAGGCATTCCACATGGGCCTACCTCCTAGTCAGGAGATTAACAACCCCTAGTGGTGACAAGAAGCACTAAGGAGTATCTACAGCCCCTTCCAGGCAGCTGTTTCATCTCATTGAAGTCAATGGTAAATGAAGGAGACAGAGCAAAATACCACATGAATATTTTTCCCATCATATGGGACCTAATCAATACAATTTTCAGTTAGCCAAAGATGTTCTGATTATTTCTATGCAGCACTTGAAGTGACCATGATGAATGTTTTTTTGTAAAAATAACCGTTTTTGAGGTCTCTGCTGGTTGTCCTTCTGGCATTGCTTGGTAACAATGGGTAAACAATCATGACAGCTCTCCCCCTGTCCCAAGCAAGCCATCATTAGCCTGCTGGCTTGCTCAATGAGAAGATTGTGAGGATACTATGAATAAAAAACAAGAAAATTCATGTTTACTAATTTAATGTTGCTGTGTTTGTGTTTCGATTTTGTTTTCAGCATGGGTTGTATTCTTTCCTCCTGTGTCTGGATAACAAATTAGCAGCTATTTATCTAGCAGGCTAAGCTAGTAACCTAGATCGCTACTTTCATTACTAGAGCGGCAGCTGAGCGTTTATAGTGAGCTAGCCACTCGGTTGACTCTGAATTCAGACATCTTTGTTTGTACAAACAGGAATCGCAGTGACTCACTCACTGTCTGAGTAGCGGAGTGATGTAGTTATCCTCATCTTAAAGGGATAGTTCGGATTTTTTGACATGAGGTTGTATGAAATACTCTTTAGCAGTGTAACGAGAGAGATGGTTTTTTTCGTTAATGTGTCCTGTGAAAGGAAATCTGGCTTCCTGAAGTTTTAATGATACTTGTTCCGCCGAGTTTGCTGTGGTCACAAAAATAAAAAAAAGTTTTCTTTCCCAAAATAACGTGTTTTAAAGAATAATATATTTCGGTCACAAAACCGTGGTCAGTGAATAAATCACACATTTCGCAATTACTTGGCGCAATTTTTTCTCTCTCTCTGTATCACTGCGCGCAGGCTATCACCTATTACAAAGGTAACATGCTTGGATGTCGACTCCCTCGACCTGAGATAGCTACACGCAGAGAGATAAGTTTATTGTCAGACAAAAAAAATACAGAATAAAAGATTTGTGATTTTTTTCCCAGCTATAATTATAAAAACCTGTCTGAACTATGACCAAAAATCCCATTCATTTTTACGTGATGCCACATCTTGTCATTGGGGACTGTAGTATCTTTGAAAATATGTCAATAGGTCAAAAGTGCACCGCAGTCGTGGCCACCACTCAGCACTTGACACAAGAAATTCAGTGCACAATACTAATAAGTAAAATTTCCTTTGCTATGCCAGGACCTGTACATAAATTGTGACGCCAAAAAAGAAAGTTGAAAAAGAAGAGATAGATGGTAAGGGTTTTAGACCCAAATAATAGTTTCATGACAACTTCTTTCAGTCAGCTCAGCTGTATTGACAGAGAGGGGAGCAGCTACCAGCACACTCTCTCTCCTTGCACACCAAGAATGAATTTATTTACTTTTTATTTGGTTCACAGGTTTTGCCAAGAAAACAGGAGAAGCAACTGTCAGCATGATAGAGGATTCTTTTCAAAAGAATGAAATTGACCTCACTGACTGCCATGGACAAGAATATGATAATGGAGTAACATGCTGGGAAAAGGTGTACAAGCCCACATTATCCAAGTCAATCCATTGGCCATGTTTTCCCCCTGCTCATGCCATACCCTGAATCTAGTCTGGGTTACATAATGTTCTGTCATCTAAGGAAAAGTCAACTCATTTCAGATGTGCTAATCGCCTTTGCACACTATTCAGCACAATCCCAGACTGGCAGTCAGTGTTAAAGGAAAACACAGAACGCTCCCTCCACTGTCTGAGTGACACCCGATGGAGTGGACACGTCGACGCAGTGAGACCCATTGCTCTCTACTTCCACAGTGTGACTGAAGTGCTTGATAGCATAATGTCATCTTGCAAATTGTCCAGTGAGGCCTTATCAGACATGCAAGGACTGAGAGTATATTTCTATCTTGTGGCACTGTTTTTTTTTTTTAAACAAACATCTTAACACCATTGCCTTTATTTTCTGAATAATTGGGACTTCAGCTTTTGAATGTTGAGTCATGGCCATTCTAATCGCATATGTGATATCTCACATTTTTAGAGTTAATAGCTATTTTTATTTTTGCTCATGAACCACCTGGACACTCCAGGGCATAAGCATATCTGCCACTGAATTAATATAGCACAGTTTCATTTTGATTCAGATCATTCTGTGATGAAAGGGTTCCTGTGGACAGCTTCCAAGATAATCTAGGGAGAATCAGGGTGCAGGCAAATCAGCAACAGATTTGGAGCTGTCTGAACACATCACTTGATGGAACTCCTCAGCATGGAGGCGAAAATTTTCCCATGTCCTCCTGATCCTTTTGGAATATTAAGCCGTTCCTTGATAGTTGATTTAAAGAGTTTTGTTGAAAAATGCAATACATCCATTTTTAAAAAAACCTTATTTCTTTCATTGTAAAAGTAAGTGCAGAAGAGCTTCCTTATTTGTTAATTTGTCTTACTAAACAAGGTAAAACACAATACCATGATGTAATTAAATAAAAGAACAATTCATTTTGAGAAAAAGTTAACTTTGTTGTGATTATTTGGGAAAACACAATGTATCCACAGAGGTACAATTTGAGGTCAAATGCCTGCCAGTCAATATCATAGATGTAAATATTTCCATTTTTCTAGAATAAATTCTAATGCCCCTCCACGTGTAGTGCACTGTCCTTTTTGTGAATCTGCTGCTCAGTGCGACCGAAAACTCGGTCAGTGGGGAGAAATCATGTCAACTGAAGGGATTCATGGGGAAAGTGTCGTTCGCTGTGTTTGACAGTCCTGGACATGAGGATGTAGAGGATGTGCTTCCTCTCATCTACTCCAAATTAGCTGGAGCAAATCGAATGATCAAGAATGGGGTTTTCGGGATAAAGTCGCTTTGGATCAAGAGTGGCATTCGAATCTAAGTGATATGAACACTCACTTAATCAGTAATTATAATTCTTATGATATTCATAGATTTTCATGATCTTACTTTCTGACTTTAAAACGTAGCGTACATGGACATTAACTCTGCTGTGATTTATAATCCTTATGATATTTTAACCATTACCAAACTGTTTTTTCTGGAAGCTGGGGGCGGGACTCTGATAAGCGATTTCGCTTCTCCCGCGACCCTTTCGGTCATGATACATGTTGTGTCGTGCTGAAATTGTCATGAAGTGAGTTACAATCATGCCGAAATAAAAGAAAAAAAAAATGCATTCTCATGCTGTGCTTGCATCATAGAAATGGCACTCATATATGGGTCATTCGATACTAAACTGTACAAATGTGTTACAATGGTGATGAAAATTCAAATGCACCTTTTCCAAAGTTTTTCAATGCAGTGGTGAAACCTCATCCATGGGCATCGCAAAAAAGCTAGCAAGAGGATAAATCGAGGGATCTCTTCATTTCAGTGACCCCATAATGTACTAAGGTGGCAGGCATTGTGGGTGTAACGAGGCACAAAACAGATATTGAATTCCTAAAAATCAGATACATTTCAAAGTCAACTCTTTTGTATGATAAATGGCCTCAGTCTATCAGTATGATTTATAGACAATTACAGCCAGCCAATGTTTTTCGTGTCTTTTGTCCTCAATGTCTGTGTTCCGTTCACCTGGCTTCAGTGCAAAGCATTGTTACAATTTTGTAACTGGTTTCTTGTTGCTCTAAATCACCAAAGGAATATATTATTTTATTCACAAGAAGGCATTTCAAAGAATAAGAATGAAATAATAAATCAGGTGGCAAAGTAGGGTCATTTTCTCATATACTTCAGTAGCATTGAACTTCTTTCTGCAAGCACCGACATCGCTATCTGCTGGCCATTAAATATAACGCAAATTTTTGAGATTTCCGTGTCAGCCTCCGGGTGCAGCCTCCGGGTGCTGCGTCCATCTTTTTATACAGTCTATGCGCAGGACACAACCTATGCATATTTCCTGATGTTATGGTCGTAATATGATATTAGGACGCGGAAAAATTTTCTTTTTTCAATCATTATTTTTTAAAGAAGGCTTGTGAAATTTTGATGCAGGAAGTGAGCACCTTAGTTTGCCAGGGTCATCTTGACGCCATTTTCGTACATAATGCAAATTAACCCACAGGTCTGGACATAACACGTGAGGACACGACTGGTTACGCCTATGACGGTCATTTCAAATTACATTTCTGAACAGACGAGTCCCGGTAATTTAGTGCAGACAATTGAAGCCGTAATTATGGATATTTTTCTGCAATATTCCTTTTACTTTGTTTTAAAGTATCAATAGACATGTCATGAGAATTTCATGAAGTTGGCCGCCAAATTTTGTAAGAAAATATGGCTTTCACAATGCCTTGGCTGACATCAGGACACCACTTTTTCTGCTGTGTTGTTGGACCAATGACTGTTTTTTTCTTATGTATATCTTCAATCCGGGAGTGAATAAATATGAACAATGCAAATCATTAAATTATTTTAGAAAAAATTTTATTGACCATTCTTATACAACACAGTGAATTGGACAGTTTAGTATGGAGTGACCCATATTTGTTTTGCCCAAAGGAAGAGTCACTAAACAATCGGAGCCTGTTGGCAGTATGGGATTCTCCATCGCTGTTCGGCTGCAAGGATATATAGCAGTACTCAGAAAAAATGGCTTGCCGTTTATTGCGATTTGGAAGGAAAGCTGATATTCAGGCATGCTAAACACTAGGATATATAGCGTCTTGCTAGGGGCTGAACTTAGCATGACTACTGATGATGATTTTTGTGGTGGGACAAAAATGTCAAAAATGGCATTTATTGCATTTTGCAATGAAACTGTTCATTTATTCAGCATGTCAGTGTAAAAAACACATTTGTTAATGTATCAGAATGGTTTGGAGAGACAAAAACAGTATCAGAAACCGTTAAATACATCAGCACCATTGACAGAGGTACAGAAACAGATTCCAGCACTTTTCAATTTCTTTACTCAATTGAGCACAGTGTCCTGGCATGCAAGAAAAGCGACCGATTCTGTGGGGAATGGCAAATGCTGACAGCTTAATAACATTAGAAGACCCCTCCTGACATGTTAACTGGTGTGGCTTTTACATCACTGGCCAGGGCAAGTTTCAGGGCCTCTGCTGTCTTTTAAAAGAAGCCTTTAAAGAGTGAGTGTGTTGAATGAATGAGCAGACTTGACATGCTGGGAGGCTCCTCCTCGGTTCTCTCTCTCTCTTATGATGAGCACCTATGAGGCAGGCCCCCCGTTAGAAACCTGCCAGCGCTTCTAAAGCCTCTAATGTAATATTCATGCAACTGATGGAAAAGAAGAAAAAGGGGGTGTGAAGAAGATACACAGAATCTTCACGACACTTGTCTTGGCTGCAGTTCATTTCAAATGGACCCTGTCCTGTTCCCACTGCTATTTTTCAGACTGTTAGCTTGGTTGGGAGAGGGAGTTGAAAGAGGCAGTGGGAGGTCGGGGTGGGGAGGGTGTCAGAATGACTTCCCTTTGAACTCTAAAATTTGGTGAGGATCGCACCAACCAACTATCCTCTGTTCGCTCTGAGGCAGCCAAAGAACTGGTAACACATTCCACAGATCTGTTTCACCTCCCTCTTCCTGTCACATCAAAGCTCAGTGAGGACCTGCTTGGTGGGCAGGCTGATATGATGGGGAAGGGGGGGTGGTGGTGAAAGCAGGCTTAAAGCTTTCAAGGTCCTTCCATCACATTACACACAAGCAGGCCTAACCACAACATCTTATCTTCCTTGCTGTTATGTATTTCTTCCACATGATTGCAGGGTTTTATGGCAGATATTGTTTGTACTACCTGGGTTTTAGCAGTAAAATGTCTATCACACCAAAATTGCAGTATTTTAAAAAGGTGTGACTTCCAATGCTTGCAGCTGCAACGTATAAGTGACAACAAAAAATACTTTGACATCATTAAAACCTGTATTTAGTTTAAAAGGAGTAAATCTAGCCTGGAATTGGACATACAGAACTGTGCTTTGTCATCAGTCCTGAGAAGGCTGAACCGTAGGCCTAAGGTCTTGTAATGTCCAGCCAAATGGTAAGTATGTTAAATTATATTCATACTATAGATAGGATATATGATTTTCTTATTATCGGGACACATTTGGTGCCTCTTAACTAAATGCTGCATGCTTTCCAGAAATGTGCTCTGAGTCATATTGTATATCAGATGAATGAGGTAATCTTCACTGGAAAATTTGACAGACAGTCCTCCTGGTGAGTCTGGATACAGGCCAGCCCCATAACATTGAGATGATACAGGCAAACACCCAAAACGCTGGCAGCAGCAGAGCAGCAGATGCTGCCGAATGTCACGGCTGCCCTTGGTTGACAAACAGAGCCTAATCAGACCTGAGAAGTGAGAAAGGAAGCTTTCACCTTCCAAATGTTTATGTTTGATCAGTGTGTCCATAAATTCCTCTCTGTCTGCCTTGGTGTCATGACCTCTTCTTTCATCATGTGAAAAGTGACAGCCAGATTTAATCAAGGACAAGGCTTAAGATAATTCTAAAACTGTCCATTAATTCATCGTGTTATGAGAGCACACATGAAAAAGTAATGAGCATCAGGAGAAATTGGTTGAATGCATTTGTATTTGGATAGAGAGTGGAATTGCAAAAATGTGACACACGTCTCAATGCATCAGAACCTCAAACATTAAAAACAGAGATATCTAAGAATATAAAACAAACATTTGCTGATTTATATTCTTCTGTATATCAGGTTAATTACATTTTATGTCAGTGTGTTGTATAATGTTTGGCCAAAAAGAGAAGTTGCAGTTTAAATAAGCAAATAGTTAAGGTGAACTGATGTTTCATCTAAAATTTCCCCAGTTAGCAATAAATCATAACTCATTGAGATAAATAACAACTGACTGACATTTTTTAGAAGAATTTTCGCTGATACTGCTTTTCTTGGGGGTTTTGTTCTCGAAAAGGCCGAATCACAGAACCCGGAAGTGTGACGTCTTAAGAAGAATAAACAAAAAGATCCAACATGAATGTGAAGAGTATGCCTGCTGTTGTTCGATGCTATTTGAGTGTGGAATTGGCCTGAAGTGACTAGCCGTTTGTCACTGGAAACTGTGGACTCTCCTCTATCATCTGCTGGATGATTTGTCTCCATAGCACAAATTTAGCAGAATCGCTAGCGTCATATATGCAATCGCGCTCTGATATTGTATTATTCTCCATTTTGCTACATGCTCATTTAGTTGCTTGGTGCTTGAATGGCATTTTGATGAGTTAAAATTGTTTTTCAAGAGCTTTCAGCAGAGTTTCTTCCCATTAAGTGGATATATTGCACGAGAAAGCTATGCTGCTTTTTGTTGACAAAGTTTTAAGTGCCTCTGCTACGTTAACTTGTGACCATCACTGGCTTTCTTGTTCTTGGCATGACGTCATCAGCAACATAGCTGCTTAGGATAAAGGTATGGCCCAAAAACAACAAAAGTGATACATTAATGTTCCAAGATTAAATTGGTCGTACTTTTATTGAGTTATTAGGCTGTAGACATGATTAAACTAATATTTTGTGGAAAGGTCTCCTGGTCTTTAAGCCCCAATGATTTGATCATTATAGCAGTGATTAATATGATTCGGTTAGCAACAATTCTTTTAACCATAACTGGTTAAAAGATTTCTCAAACAGCCTTGTCAGGATATGTGTCCCATGGTCATAGAAAAGATGTCATGGTGTTTCAGATGCAGCAAATTATTGACCTGCATCAAGCAAAGAACAAAATGAAGAAGATTGTTGAAATCATTGGAAGTCGGACCCACACACTTTTAATCCCATTGAATGTCTTTGGAATGTGCTGCAGAAAACTTTCTGAGTGTTTGGGCTCTTCGGTCAAAATAAATGCAACACTGGATGGAAATAAATGTGACATTGCTTAAGGTTGTCAAAAAAGTGTCAACGACTGTGTGCCTTTACATTGATTGTCTCATCAATATAATTTTCTGGTGGAGTCTTAGTCTTTGCTGGATTGTCATATCCTTTGCCCCTTCAAATGATCTTGAACTGATCTAAGCTCTTCTTCCATTTATTTGGTTATATTGAAAAGAAAAATGTTTATCTCTTCTTATGAGCCTTTTTTAGGTTCTTATTCCCTGAAATAAATCTTCTTTTGCAGATCAATATAACCTCAAAGAATTTTCCGCTCAGATTTGTTGTATTTTCGTCCTTGGCTGTGCTCTAACACTAGCCTAATATGCGCATCGGCAGGGCGATTCATCATGATTTCAAAACACTTTCTCAAAATAAGATTTTGATCATTCACATGCGCACAGTGCTAAACATCACAAATACCACAAGTGTTGTGAATCTGCATTTCAGCCATTCTTTTGTCTAGCCCCATGTTTAAGTTCTGTGCCTGGCTTGCCATGTATGCCTTTTGTGTTTTAGTGACCACTGCCTGCCTCTGACCATCCCTAGGATTATGTATTGTGTTTTGGTTGTTTGATTTCATGTTTTATTATTTTTCTTGTTTTGTTATTATTTACGTCTTTGCCATGTTTCATAGCCTTGCCATGTTTCATAGTCTTGTTTTTGGTTCTAGTCCTGCACTTCGTTTTCCCCTGTCTTGTCTGGTGTAGGTCTTTGCCCACGGTCCCTTGTCTGACGTGCCACTCATTCGGGTGATTTCCTGGTTTCTGGGATTTCAATCTTTCTTCATATCTCGTTTTCTTCCTTCCTCTCTCTTTATGCTATCTACTAACCCTACTAACAGTTTATTGTTTTCGATAATTACTAACCCCGATTAACATTGTATATTCATACTAACTGACTAACTTGCACTCGGGATTGTATAGCTGCACATACTAATAGACTAACGATCTCTCAGCATTCGCCCAATCTGTATCTCCGCCCTCCTTGCCTATCACTAATTATCTCTACTGCAGTTTCCATTTATATCTCAGGCTTTCTCTTTTCTTTAGACTATACACTTTAGTACTCCTTAACCGGAGCTGTTATTCGTTCATAGGAATGTCTCGTTATCCCTGTCTGCGTTTCGGCATTCGCCAAATTCATGTAATTAGTTTTCCTCATGTGTCACTCCCATGTCATTGATTACACCTGTTTACCCTAGTCATGTGTTCACCCCGGATGTGTATATAAGGTGTCTGCACTTTTAGTTCCTTGTCAGATCGTCTTTACTCCTTTGTCTTGTGCTACGTTCCTCGCCTTGCTCACTGTGATATTTTCTTTCTGACTGGATTGCCCGACACTTGTTTTTTTTGGTTTGCCCTTTTGGATCTGATTGCCTTCGTGAGTTTTGACCTATTTTTGCCCGACCACGTCTATTGTCTTTGCTGCCCTGGTATTTGGATTCGGACTGTTTACGGCTTATGAGTTTGTCTCTCCACCAAACCCACGCCTGTGTACCGAACCATTTTTGCCTGACCTTGAGTTTTGTTATTGGTGCCCTGGTTACAGTTTTGGACTTTGCCCTTTGGATTCTGTTTGTGGATTGTGGACATTGTACTGTTGCCAGCTCTGTTGGGGGGTTTCCCCCTTCAGAAATAAAGCCTCCATTTTGCATTTATCTGGTTTTCGCTCTTGGCTCATTTCGTAAAACCTCACATTACGATCTGACCATGACGGAGCCAGCGTCAGACCAGTCTCTGCAGGAGGCAGTGCACCAGCAGGGCACTCAGTTGGAGTTTCAGGAACGTCAGCTCCGTGCTCTGATGCAGCACATGCAAACCATGAGCCTCCAGATGGCGGACCTCACTCGCTCAGTACAGGAGGCGCAGCAACTACAGTCACCCCAGCCTACCGCCTATACTCCTCCTGCTCCCGCTTCCGCTCCGCCCCTACCCAGCTGCGAGCCACGTCTACCACCGCCGGAGAGGTACGACGGGAACCCGGGAGCATGTCGGGCGTTTCTCACCCAGTGCGAGCTCATCTTCAGCCTGCAGCCTTCGTCCTTCCCCACCGAAAGAGCGCGAGTTGCTTTCATTATCACGCAACTGACGGGAAGAGCTAAGCAGTGGGCTACAGCGGCTTGGGAAGCTGATCTCCCCTGTGTACAGACTTTTCGTCTACTGGGTGAAGAGATGAGGCGGATCTTTGATCGCACCAAGTTGGGTCACGAGGCAGGACGAGAGATCCTGCACATGCGACAAGGTGGGCGTCCCGTAGCCGACTACGCCATTGATTTTCAGACGTTGGCCACCAACAGCAGATGGGGACAGAGAGCTCTGTACGATGCCTTCTTCGACGGATTATCGGAAGCACTTAAGGATGAGCTAGTGTCGCGGGATTTACCGGAGAACTTGGACGACCTTGTCGACCTGGCTATTCGCGTGGATTCGCGATTGGAGGAGCGCCGACGCCTCGCTTCCCGCAGACGACCATATCCAGCTCCCCAGAGTACTCCGCCTCGATCACCCCCTACTGGCAGCCGCTCCCCTGAGCCTGAACCCATGCAATTGGGACGTACGCGCATTCCTGTGGAGGAGAGGGATCGCCGCCGCCGTGATGGGGCCTGCTTTTACTGTGGCAAGGGAGGACACCTTATCGCTCAGTGCCCTAACAGGGAAAAAAAAAAGAAGAGAAGAGGTCCTCCTGGTGCCCGCATAGCGACAGTAATAGGGGTGACGCCGGGACAGGAAACTAACAATCGCACATGTGTTCCTGTAACTTTGGAATGGGGGGGCGAGAGCAGATCCACCGAGGCTCTCGTGGACACCGGAGCGGAGGAAAACTTAATTGATGTGGAGCTGGCCCGGAAATGGGGCGTTCCCACAGAGAAGATCTTCCCTGATCGAGTGGCCAATTCGCTCAGCGGCCAGAGGATCGGCCAAATAACCCATACGACCAGCCCCGTCAAACTCAAGGTGTCAGGAAACCACCACGAAACCATTCAGTTCCTCCTGTTACACTCTCCCCATGCTCCTATCGTCCTGGGCCATCCATGGATGGCCAAACACCTACCAGAGATCGACTGGCGCAAGAATGAAATTAAGGGATGGAGCTCCAACTGCTCCCTGACATGCCTCCGCAACGCCCTCGACCCTCTACACAACCCATCTCCTCCGGAGATTCCAGACCTGGAAAAGGTTCCTCTTGAATTCCATGACCTCAAGGAGGTTTTCTCAAAGTCTCGGGCCACCAGCTTACCACCTCACCGACCCTATGACTGCACCATAAACCTGAAGCCAGGTACTATGCCCCCTAGAGGCCGACTCTACTCACTCTCCAGACCAGAAAACCAAGCTATGGAGAAGTATCTCTCAGAGTCTCTCGCTGCTGGCCTTATACGCCCGTCATCATCCCCTGCTGGTGCGGGTTTTTTCTTCGTAGCCAAGAAGGATGGATCATTAAGACCCTGTATTGATTACCGGGGCCTCAACGAGATAACTATTAAGAACCGCTACCCACTTCCCCTCATGAACACCGCTTTTGATCTCCTGCAAGGAGCCAAGATCTTCACTAAGCTCGACCTCCGGAATGCATACCACTTAGTGCGAATCAGAGAGGGGGACGAATGGAAGACCGCCTTTAACACTCCCACGGGGCACTGGGAATATTTGGTTCTTCCTTTCGGGCTTACCAACGCTCCAGCAGTGTTTCAAAACCTCGTCAATGACGTCTTAAGAGACATGTTAAACAAGTTTGTTTTTGTCTATCTTGACGATATTCTGATTTTTTCTGAATCCCAGGAGGACCATGTTCAGCATGTTCGTCAAGTGCTCCGTCGCCTCTTGGAGAACCGCCTTTTCGTAAAGGCCGAGAAGTGTGAGTTTTTTGTTGAAACCACCACCTTTTTGGGTTACATTATTTCTCCTGGCACCATTCGCATGGACCCAGTAAAGGTGGAGGCAGTTACCAAGTGGCCCCGACCAGAGGACCGTAAGTCACTCCAACGTTTCCTAGGATTTGCCAACTTCTACCGGCGGTTCATCAGGAACTATAGTTCTGTTGCGGCTCCTCTTACTGCTCTCACCTCCTCCAAATTCAAGTTTCGTTGGTCGGAGAAAGCAGAGGACGCCTTTAAAGAATTAAAGACCAGATTCACATCTGCACCCATCCTCACTATTCCCAACCCAGAGCTCCAGTTCATCGTCAAGGTGGACGCCTCCAATATTGGAGCTGGAGCCATTCTGTCTCAGAGGTCCACGGAGGATGGGAAAATCCATCCATGTGCCTTCTTCTCTCGCCGCCTCAGCTCAGCGGAGAGAAATTACGACATCGGCAACCGGGAGCTGTTGGCGGTGAAGTTGGCCTTGGAAGAATGGAGGCAATGGCTGGAAGGATCCAAGGTTCCCTTTATTGTCTGGACTGACCACAAGAATTTGGAGTACCTGCAGACAGCCAAAAGACTCAATCCGCGGCAAGCCAGGTGGGCGTTATTCTTCTCCCGCTTTAACTTCCACATTGCCTACCGGCCTGGAAGTAAGAATGTGAAGCCTGATGCCCTATCCCGATGTTTTGAGATCCAGGAGGAGGAACTTAACAAGGATACTATCCTCCCTAAGGAAGCGTTTTTCAATGCCATACGTTTTGACATAGAGAGAGAGGTTAAGAATGCCCAGACCAATGCTGCTACCCCTAGTGCGTGTCCCACTAACTGCTTATTTGTTCCAGCTGCCCTGCGCCCCAAGGTCCTGGAATGGGGACACGCATCTAGACTGTCCTGCCACCCTGGGATTCGCCGCACTAAGAGCTTCATCCTCCAGAGGTTTTGGTGGCCAGAACTTAGCCAAGATGTCCAGGGTTTCGTTACAGCTTGCTCGGTCTGTGCCCAGGCTAAGTCCTCTCACCAACCACCACAAGGTTTACTCCAGCCCCTTCCGACACCACATCGTCCCTGGTCCCACATTGCACTAGACTTCATCACAGGTCTTCCCCCATCCAACCACCACACCACCATTCTCACTATTGTTGACAGATTTTCCAAAGCCGTTCACTTAGTTCCCCTCACTAAACTTCCCTCCGCTCAAGACACCACCAATCTGGTCATTCAACATGTCATTAGGCTTCATGGCATACCCACCGACATCACCTCTGATCGTGGTCCCCAGTTCACAGCACTTTTTTGGAAAGCGTTTTTTAAAGCCCTAGGCACGTCAGTCAGTTTATCCTCAGGTTTCCATCCCCAGACCAATGGCCAGACCGAGCGAGCTAACCAATGTGTGGAAAGTGTTCTGCGTTGTCTCTGCATTAGGAACCCCTCCTCCTGGAGTTATCAGTTGCCATGGGTAGAGTACGCCTTGAACAGCCACACCTCTGCTGCCTCCGGCGTCTCCCCCTTCAAGGCCTGCCTGGGCTACCAGCCTCCGTTGTTCCCGTCCCAGGAGGAGGAGGTAGCTGTTCCATCTGCCAGCGAGTTCGTCCGTAGGTGCAGACGCACCTGGGTCACCACCCGCCAGGTCCTGCTCAGATCGGTCGCCCGGATGAAGGAACTGGCCGACAAGAAACGCACAGCGGCTCCGGCGTACCGACCTGGGCAACGGGTCTGGCTGTCTTCTAGGGACATCCCCCTCAGAGGTAACGGGGGTAAGCTTTTCCCCAAATACCTGGGCCCTTTCACTATCGAGAGGGTCCTTAGTCCCACTGCCATTCGCCTCCGTCTCCCCCTATCCATGCGACGTATACACCCAACTTTCCATGTGTCACAAGTAAAACCTGCTGTAACCCACCACCTGTCCTCTGGACCTGATCCCCCTCCACCCGCCCGGATCATCGACGGAGGCGAAGCCTACACGGTCCGTGCCCTCCTGGACTCTCGTCGACGAGGCAGAGGTCTACAGTACCTCGTCGACTGGGAGGGTTACGGACCAGAACACCGCAGTTGGGTTCCTGCCCGACACATTCTGGATAAGACTTTAATAAGAGACTATCATGCTGCATCACGTTCTTCGAATTGAACGCCAGGAGGCGTTCGTTGGGGGGGGGGTTCTGTTGTGAATCTGCATTTCAGCCATTCTTTTGTCTAGCCCCATGTTTAAGTTCTGTGCCTGGCTTGCCATGTATGCCTTTTGTGTTTTAGTGACCACTGCCTGCCTCTGACCATCCCTAGGATTATGTATTGTGTTTTGGTTGTTTGATTTCATGTTTTATTATTTTTCTTGTTTTGTTATTATTTACGTCTTTGCCATGTTTCATAGCCTTGCCATGTTTCATAGTCTTGTTTTTGGTTCTAGTCCTGCACTTCGTTTTCCCCTGTCTTGTCTGGTGTAGGTCTTTGCCCACGGTCCCTTGTCTGACGTGCCACTCATTCGGGTGATTTCCTGGTTTCTGGGATTTCAATCTTTCTTCATATCTCGTTTTCTTCCTTCCTCTCTCTTTATGCTATCTACTAACCCTACTAACAGTTTATTGTTTTCGATAATTACTAACCCCGATTAACATTGTATATTCATACTAACTGACTAACTTGCACTCGGGATTGTATAGCTGCACATACTAATAGACTAACGATCTCTCAGCATTCGCCCAATCTGTATCTCCGCCCTCCTTGCCTATCACTAATTATCTCTACTGCAGTTTCCATTTATATCTCAGGCTTTCTCTTTTCTTTAGACTATACACTTTAGTACTCCTTAACCGGAGCTGTTATTCGTTCATAGGAATGTCTCGTTATCCCTGTCTGCGTTTCGGCATTCGCCAAATTCATGTAATTAGTTTTCCTCATGTGTCACTCCCATGTCATTGATTACACCTGTTTACCCTAGTCATGTGTTCACCCCGGATGTGTATATAAGGTGTCTGCACTTTTAGTTCCTTGTCAGATCGTCTTTACTCCTTTGTCTTGTGCTACGTTCCTCGCCTTGCTCACTGTGATATTTTCTTTCTGACTGGATTGCCCGACACTTGTTTTTTTTGGTTTGCCCTTTTGGATCTGATTGCCTTCGTGAGTTTTGACCTATTTTTGCCCGACCACGTCTATTGTCTTTGCTGCCCTGGTATTTGGATTCGGACTGTTTACGGCTTATGAGTTTGTCTCTCCACCAAACCCACGCCTGTGTACCGAACCATTTTTGCCTGACCTTGAGTTTTGTTATTGGTGCCCTGGTTACAGTTTTGGACTTTGCCCTTTGGATTCTGTTTGTGGATTGTGGACATTGTACTGTTGCCAGCTCTGTTGGGGGGTTTCCCCCTTCAGAAATAAAGCCTCCATTTTGCATTTATCTGGTTTTCGCTCTTGGCTCATTTCGTAAAACCTCACAACAAGGCACTAGTTTAGCAGCCGATCAATACACTTACAAAATTTGGTGAAGAAATATTGAGAGGTTTTTGTGTTAGGGTCTTAAAACAAGGTCTTGGGAACCCTGATGCAGACACTGACAGTAAATGAGCCAAAAACAACACGCCCCTTAGAGGGGAACCATAATTACCAAAGTCCTTTGCGTCTTCATATCTTGCTATGGCGGTATAAGACAAGGTATTTCTGACCTTTTTGACATCTAGTTTTAAGCAGCTTATAAAAATCATGAAAACTACTAATGCTTAGAATTTTTAATCAACACAAGTACTGAAATTGCGTTTTTCAGCAAATAAACACTATAGATGTGTTATGATTCTGGGTTTTGATCATGTTTTATGTGCTGGTTTTGTGTTCATGATTATTGTCCTTTATTTATTCTTTTTGGTTTTTGTAATATTAAGGTTTTTTTAAGGTTTTATTCCATGTTTCAGTTCCATTGCACTTGTCTCCCCTGTCTTGTGATCCAGTTGGTTTAGTCCGTCTTCCCTGTCTGCGAGCTCACTGACTTCGGGTGATTTAAATGAAGTCCGGTGTTTAAAAATATTCCTTCGTATCTCGTTTTCTTCCTTCAACCTTCTGTTCTAATGATTAACAAGACTAACATTTGTATTTTGTATTATAGTCTACAAACACAACTAACCATGTATTTATTTGATTACTAAATTACTAATGAGCACTCTAGTTTAAGTTGTAAAGCTGCACCGCTACTAATAGACTAATTCCCTCTTCGCAATCGCCCTGTTCTATTCTCCACCCTTTGCTTTCCGCCGTCCTCTCCCTAAGCTCAGCGAGAATCTCTCGCACATGCTTAATTACTTTCCTGCTCTTGTTATCTGTGCACGTAGAACTCCTGGACCGGGGCTGTTTAAATGTCATAGGCTGCCTGTGTGATTCCCGTTCGTATTTCGTCTCTCGCCAGTTTTCGTGGTTAGGGTTTCCCTCATGTGATTCTCCCGATGTAATTAGCCTCATTCCCCACAGCTGATCTCTGTATAGCATGTGACCATTCCTGTGTGTATATTAGGAGTCTTTTCACTCACAGCTCTTGTCAGAACGTTGATCAATATTTCATTATGCCGAGCTCCTTGTACGCCTTTGAATATTGTTTCTCTTCTACTGGATAGTCCGACTCCGACTCTTGCCATAGCCCTTTTTGTGCTATTTTTGCCTTTCTGGATTTTGACCTATTTTTTTATGACCACGAATTCTGTGTTTGGATGCCCTGTGTATGACCATAGGCTTTGCCCATCGACTACGACTTTTTGCCTATCTTTTTTGTACCTCTGCCCATCTGTCTTACTGGTTCTGATCCCTGCCTGTCTAGTCGATACTGTTTTTGGATTTCTTATTGTGGCTTGGCAATTCCTGTGTTTTCTGGCTTTGACTCGGACTCCAATAAAGGCATATGTTTTTTGGATTTCTGTCTCTCGTGAGTGGTTCCTGAACGATACCTCACAAGATGACATAAACAAAGTAAAAGGAAAACATTTATAATTTTGGATAGTTTACACTGACTTTGAGATGGTTGAAATAATTTTTCGGGACTGTTCCTGGATGGAAGTGAAAAGTTTGGGAATGAATACTGCATGCCATTACTATAATGGGCAATTTTTATGCTTTGTTATGGTCACAATATGCAGATGACCTTGGAAAGACACTATTTCAATATGAGAATATATCAGTAATAAATATTTTGCCAGATTATGTGGCATTTAAATAACTCATTCACCTTTGTCAATAAACGTAGTCAAACACCTCAACTTCTGAGCTAATTGCCAATTAGTGTAGCATTCTCATATTTAAATTGCGTTTTTCAAAGACAGGCCTATCTGCATATTGTGTCCATAACAGAGCCTAAAAACTGCAGTTTATAATGATGACATGCAGTATATGTGCATTCGCTATTTTCGCAAGGACTACTCATCGGCAGCATAGATTTTGTGAGCAGCAACGAAATAGCGTTTAATTTTTTTTATTTTATTTTATTTTACCCTTATTTAACCAGGGAAGTCCCATTGAGATTGAAATCTCTTTTTCAAGGGAGCCCTGGGGGAAGAGGTGGGGAGGGACAGAGAAATTGCACAGCCAATTAGATCAGGGGATGATTAGGTGGCAGATCGAAAGAGCCAGGTTGGGACTTTAGCCATGACACCGGGGAACCCCCTACTCTTATCGAAGAGTGTCATAGGATCTTTAATGACCACTGTGAGTCAGGACCTCGGTGTAACGTCTCATCCGAAAGACGGCGTCTCCTTCAGTACAGTGTCCCCGTCACTGCACTGGGGCATTGGGGATTATCCCGCCAAAGGGAAGATCGCCACCTACTGGCCCACTAACACCTCTTCCAGCAGCAACCTGGTTTTCCTCAGTGGTCTCCCATCCAAGTACTGGCCAAGCCCACACCTGCTTAGCTTCAGCCACGCAGCTGAAGCTGATCGAATAGTGGTATGGCTGCTGACAAAGGTGGTATGGCTGCTGAGCAAAGGTAATTGCCTTTGCTTAGGAGCTTATGCAGTCGTTCTCATTTGTTGGTTAATTAGCAAGATTATGGATGAACTAAAGGCTTTATTTTCATGAAACTTGTTGGAAAGGTGTAGCCCATACTTCTATTTTTATCTATGAGCACTACATGGTTAGAATCGCATTACTCATTTTTTTGAAAAATGGATTGATGTCCTAAAAACATTATCCACAATTCTCTCAAGCTTTCAATTAAGCCATTTCCACCCCTTTTCCCACCTCATGTTTTATCATGTCATTGGACTGACTCTGGATGTTGTGTGGCTGGTTGGCCTGTCCTATTCCCATTGTACAGCGCTTTGGTCAGCTTCTAGCTGTTTGTAAATGTGCTACGTAAATAAAGTTGACTTGACTTGAAGTTGACCTGACACAAAAATGTTGGTTTACAAACTACAACCCCAATTCCAAAATAGTTGGGACAAAGTCTAAATTGTGAAAAAAAGTCAAACCGCAGTGACTTTCAAATCACACCAGCCAGTATTTTATTCACAATAGAACAGAGATAACTTAGGAAATGTTGAAACTGAGAAATTAGGCAATTTATTCCGCAAAATGAGCTCATTCCCGATTTGATGGCAGCTAAGGAACAAGAAAAATGCCTGCAAATTTGTACTTTGATATTCGGAAGAAAACAATATGAGACTAAAATTCATTATAAAAGGAGAGGAATGAATCTTTAGTGATTTTCATGACAGAGGGCCACCTGTAAACTAGATGACAAATTCTGTCTATGTACCTTTGTGTTTCCACTGTAGAATGGAGACCACACAAGGCAGCAATGTTTTCATCGTTAATCTGTCGCCGTCTTTTTCATTGTTGGCCTTTCCATGAAGACAGGCATCACTTCCTGAATGAGGCGCAAATTCAGAGTAATGCTATGTCAGTCTCTAGATGCAGCATGAATTCTATGTTAACCTGCCCTGTGAATTATGAGGCATCCTGTTGCGGGAGGTCAGATTTTCCCCACCTCTTAAAACGAAGAAGAGAGACCCAGCCATGCATTCAAGCTACTGGCACTTGTCAGGCCAATTCGGCGGACAGGCGTGAGTATGCTCCACCGGAAGACCTGGCAGCCAAGCAAACATTAAAACAGCCCTTGTTCATCTGCCAAACACACCTCAACCAGGAGGGGCAGACCCATGCTCATGGTGGGGTGGCAATATTGAGTCTGCAGATGGTGGGTCAGCACAGGCTGAACAGGGTGGCAGCGCTTCCCGAATGTAGCTTAAGTAAAGGAGGGCCAGCCGTCTGTGTTTTTGGCAAACGTCACCCTCTCGGAAGGGACAGCTGGGGAGACTGTCGTCACTGCTGTGCCACATGGAGGAGGCAGGACACATGTGTCCCTACACGAAATGACAGGCGTGCTGCTGAGGAAGTCAGTCAGAGGACAACGGCTTTGCTCCATAAAGTAAGAAGGTTTTCAACACCGTCATTTACCAGAGAACACGCTTTTGCTCCAATTGCTGTCCAAACACTAATGACAGATACAGAAAGCAGACCATACAGTCCATTTCTTTGTCCACTACTTTTATGCATTTTGTTTATTACTTTGTTTTTCCTTCTCTTCCAACTTGGAACCAGTGTTTCCAGTCAATTTGCTACTCTGCTGCCCATAATCATGCAAAGAGCAGGGATCTCACAGTGTACAAATCTGATGCGTTTCGTTCAGGTATCTGGGATTATTTTTTCATGACACGGGGAAAACCCTTTCACAGAGCTTGTGTCTGTTTATGTGAAGACCTTCCACACCCTGATGACAGAATTTTGCAATATCACAGATTTGGTTATTGCAGTTTCACTTTGCTGTGTGGGCAAAAATATCTTGAAATGGTCATAGAACCAGAAAACCTGCGAGTAGCATAACCATCGAGAGCCTTTTGGCACCAGCCCCATCAAGATGTAAAACCGAGGCACAGAGAACAACTTTATCAGCAGCAGCAGAGGGATAAATGTGACAGATTCTGCACACAGTAAATATTAACTCTCAGTCCAGTCATTAGTACAGACTACATATGAGACAAACCTAGCAAGAGTTGGGCTCATATCAACTCTGAGAGCATTCATTTAACACAGAAATTTTTTTCTGTGCAATTGATAAATGTGAAACTTGCTGTCATGCCACCACAGGAGCCATCCGCTTTCATACGTAAATGGAGTTCAAGGCCAGGAAAATGAATATTAGTGTATTTATATGAGGCTACATCAACTCAGGAACACCCACCAGAAAACACGTCCATAACAATTCCATAAGGGCTATGAAGGCATAATATAAACTGAAGAAAAGGAATTATGATTTAATTCTTGGCCACTCACTGCAGCGCATTTTGATTTTTTTATCATTCACTGTCAAGGGTGAAATGCTGGATTTAAGTTGCACTGAGATGTTGGGTAAGTTTATTGCTGAAACCTTATTCTTGGAACTCTGATATCAAAGTTAGTAGAGGCATACAATTCTTCAAAGAAAGCAAAAAAGAACACATCACACAGATTTTTATTTGGTGTGGTGGTGGATTAAGCAAATTAATCTTTCTGTTTTCAATTCTTAAATTTTAATGAAAGCATACATATCTAAGACTTATATATGCACTGTGCAGTGCAACAGACAGCATGGGAATTTACAATCCTAACATATCACTGGATTTCTTTACTTGAGAATAGAATTCTCCCAGACGACACTGTTGCCATCAGATAGATACCGCTTGCTTATTGCAGGATGCAATGCGTTCTACGCTTGGCCTGCAGTAATGTCTACATTGGTGGTACGTGTCCTTACCCAGCACTGGTTGACCTCTGGAAGTGCTTCACACTATCTTCCCTCTTTTGAAACATGCAGCAGTTAGAGTGTAGATCAGATGGACTGGAGCCATTTCAGGCTTCTCAGTGTATGCAGTCAGAGTTAGCACTGTATCAGTAGGAAAGCCATATGTCAACAAGTGCATTGGCAAATGGACGTGTCATTAGCACATCATATGCCTCTATTGAATAACAGATTAAGGTATTTGAGCCGTCTTGTTGAATACCTAACACAACAGTGAATTCAGCTGACAGGCATTATATATTAATGCATGACCTCTGTTGTATACTCAAGGAATTTTTTAATATACAGTGAGCTCCATATTTCGTTCAACCGTGGCACTTTTTTTTGGACCAGTGCTCTAGCTCTTAAAGTTTAAAAGGAAAAAATGGCAGTAAAGTTGAAGTGCAGAGTCTTAATTTTTGCGATGTTTTCATCCATATCGGACAATCTAGTAATGTTTCATGGTTCTGGATGTTTGTGTGGCTTAGAAATTTTCTTTATGGCTCTCATCCTGGGATGTTATCGAATTCCTTTTCCATCAGATTCTTTACCCAGCTGGCTGACTGAATTTGGGCGGCGCCCTGTTTGAGGAGCTTTGTTTATCTCTGTTTTCGAGATACGTCTCCGTTTTCTCTCTGGCTTTGCTTCCGTGTTGTCGGATGGTTGGACGTCCTTTTGGAAGCGCAAGAACTGTTCCTGTTATGTGGTCTGTATCATACTCTGTGTTTGTATTAAGTCCCTGCTGCTCTGTTTCCCTTTTGCCACTGCACTTGGCCTCTCAGTTCAATCGGCCATTACATAATGACAGTGCGTTCTTCCAATATTTTGATACATAACCCCCCATATTTTTTTGACACTGAAAAAATATTACAGTTTTACATTTTTTTGCATATTCACTGCATGCAGTGACTGCTTAAATATGCTGGGTATCTTCACTGATGATGACCTGCACTGTAGCCATCTTCATCTTCTTGCTTGATATGGGGACTATTTGCTATCAGTCTGCCCTTCAGCGCTTAAAATGCATGTCCAATTGGATACAGATCCGGTGATTGATTTGGTCTCTACATCTAAAAGTGTCACTGTCCAATGAATCACAGTGCTCATTGTATAATCGCATAATGAGACCAAAAATCATATGATGCGCTAATTATGGGACTAGTTAGTAAGGCATATATCATCCATCAAACCAAAGCTTGGTCATTCTACTCTATGAACTGTTCCAGTGCTACAGTCTATAGGGCACAGCAGATCATTATCATGATTTTTTTTTTCTTCATTTCAGGAGAATCACTAAACAGCATAACTTCAATCTGCAAACCCAATATAAACTGTGTCAGTTCAGCAGTAGTGCTTCAAGGCAATGTGGTTTTCTATTTCATTTATTTTTTAATATTCATTCATAATGTCTTAATTTTGCTAAGAATGATTAGCTGATATCACAAAACAGGGCTATGATTTAAAAGCAAATTAAAGGCTATTCTGGGGAAATTGCCTTGTTACATCTGCTCCAAATTTATGCCTGTAAGTAACCCCTATAACCTCAGATCCAGCAGTTGGCTTCAGTTCAAAGTGCCATCTGTACGAACTGAAACTGGAAAAAAGAGTCTGTCTTACTTTGGTCCAAGGGCTTGGAATGACCTGCAAAAAAAGCTTAAACTAGACTTTCTTATTTCTTTATCGTCTTTTAAACAAAAAATCTCAGTAGTCTTTACCACAAGCTGTACCTGCCACGACTAAACAAATGATCTCTCTCTCTTTTATACTCTTTGCACTATAGCACTATAGTGGCTGTTTAGATGTTATATTATAGATTTCATTGGTTCTAAGATTAGACTTTAGATTTTGGGTCTAAACTTTTGGCTTTGGCATATTATGTTTCTTAGATCGGAGTCAATGTCTTAATTATGTATTAACAGATTTTAGCTGATCATACACATTGGAATCTACAGTATTATATTTCAGTTGAATACACTCCACCTTAATTGTTCGTGGTTGGTCGTCTGATTATTTTGAATTGTTTGTAGTATAGTTTTTTTTTTTGTTTTTGTTTTGTTTTGTTTTGTCTGAATATGCAACCTGCTGTGTGCTGCCTTCTTGGCCAGGTCACTATTGTAAAAGAGATTTTATCTTAATTGTCTATCTGGTTAAATATTAAATGAAGGTCATGTATGAAAATTATTCCACAACTGTCCATGAACAGGATTAATCAATCTCTTGTATGTATGTAAATACAAGTGCATCTTCCCAGACCAAGTTTCAAATTATTACCACTTTTCCCCAAATAACTAAGTTGATTAAGCACTAGATTCACTCAGGGTCACGATGAGAAAACCAAAGGATACATTCAGGAAGACACTTTATATACAAAGTGGTGGAACTAGACTTTTGAGGTCCAGTATGAGTACAGACCAATTCCCAGCTAATTTGTCCTTTGATGCATGCTGATAAAGCTGCTTTCAACACTTAGCAAGGTGCGAAATTGGATGAATTCTCTGATCACAGCTTGGAGTTAACAGGCCCGCTGCCTTGCCATCTCCTTTGTTATGGCTCTTAAGTTTCCAGAAACATCTCTTTCATGTGCACACCTGCACTGGGGGCTATTATGGTCTAGGGAATTGAGTTTTAAAGCCACGTCATGTGCCCAAATTTTCTAAACTGGCCTGAAATTTTTTGAGCAAGGCCTGAAGTTTTTTTTGTAGAAGGTCAACCACATCAGCACGAAGCAGCTGAGCCTCCTTTAATACATGAGAGCTTTTTGTGAAGCCTGCAGCAAAAGAACTTCAGTTTAACTTCCACTAACTGTTGAAGCTGCAATTCCATTCAAGGCCGCCTTCACCAAAGCAGTGTTGGCTTCTCAGCACTCGACAAGTTCTTTAAGCTGTCTTTTCAAACGTGTAAATCTCATCAAATGCTTGAATTTATGCTGTACTGTCATGACCCACCCAAGGAACCAGATGCAGAGTCGGTATTCAATCCCTTGAACTCATTCATCAACAGGAGTACATTAAGGGTAAGAAGGGACAGAGCCCAGAGTTGCCTAGTGGTGTCATACGCCAGAAGCCAGGTGGTGTTCACCCTTGCAAGAGCAGAACTGTCAGATGTTAGTTCCAGTCCTGGATACTGCTGACAGCTAGAGTTAGGGAGTTTGTTCCTAGTAATAAAGCTTTGAATTGTACCTCTATATTTTGCAACCTTTAACGGTTACAAAAAGATTACAATAATTTCCAAAGACAATAAACTCTCAGAAGATTAATTAACTAGTTGCTTTAGGGCATGTAACAAGGACAAACCAACCACTCAACTCAAAGTATCTGTGTTATTTACACCACAGAAACACGCAGGAGTGGAGCACCCAAATGTATCACACCTGGTGGGGGAGACGCAAGATGCGAAACCAATTAAATCAAACAATACTTTTAAAAGACATGCAGGTTGCTGCATGGGAGGAGAAAACAACAAGGCCTACGCTGTCACCCCTGACAGCAAAGGGCATATCGGCGGAACCCCAAAGCAAAAGTTCCCCAAAAAGAAAGCCTAGATACAGTAATGCCTCCAACAGCCTGATGAAATTTTTAAAGACTGCACCCAATTTTATCATATATTGGCTCAGACTGCCTAAATTTACTAATTAATAATAAAAAATATGCAGCTATTTTTCATGTGGTCAGTGATTAATTTAACTACATAACTTATTTTTTAACCAGTTAATATTTTTGGCGTTTTTTATTCAGCAAAAATTTATGATGACTGACAGAAACAAATGGCAAAATTTCAAGTGGATATTGCTTACATATCAGGCAATATGACAAATCTGTGGTGTTCCAGGAAAATAATTTTGTAATGGATTTATTATTGTTAACATTACAAAACTGAAAATCAAACCAGTTCTCTGTCTTCATAAGATATAAAGGTGTTGAAAATTTGAAAAGGAGTTATAAAATAGCATTGACGCAAAGGATCTACAGCAGATGCGCCCTTGGAGGCAATGATGATTCCATATCGACTTGCATGACTGAAAAAGTCAAATGACAATATTTTAGGGTGGTATTGTTTAGATATAATGCAAAATGTTGGAACTCAGGTGTTTCAGGAAATTAATGAGTTAATTAATTTATTAATATTAATAAATCAAAGCCCAAAATCCATCAGGTTCTCCGTCCTGATAATTTCAAAAGGCATATAAAATTTAAAAGAGGAACTATAAAATAGTTTTTGACTAATTGTATGAACACAAAGGAGATGACATAAGACATAAGGGGGCGTGGTGGCAATGATAACATAACATAACAGGAATGGCGAGAACAGGCCCAACTAGGCTCGCCAGTTTCTTTATACTACTGTGGATATATCCCTTCAAATACTAAGTGACTCAATGGTTTCTAGCTTTCAGCAAAGCCTGCTCTTGAAAACCCCCAAGGTCTCTGCCTCAACAATATAGTCAGGCAAGCTATTCCACATCGAAATGACTCTTTGGGTGAAGAAATATTTCCGAATATGAGTGCTAAATTTACCTTTGGTCAACTTCCATTTGTGACCCCAAGTTCTACCAACAACACTTAGTCGAAGGAATCCTACATAATTCACTTTGTTAATCCCTTTAACATATTTAAAGTCCTCAATCAGATCACCCCTTACTCTCCTTTTCCTTTAGCCTCTTTTCATAGCTTTCATCTTTTATTCCTGGAATTGGAGCCTGTATGGGTTTGGTCAACAATCATTCCCAGATCTTTCTTGTGTGGAGCATATTCCAGTTTTAAGCCTCCCATGAAGTAATCCCGTGTCATGTTTTTATTACCTACATGTACAACTTTACATTTCGCTACATTAAATTTCATTTGCCACATTTCTGCCCAATTCTGGATTCTTTCCAATTCATCTCGAATCACTTTAGTGGACTCTCATTGGCTCACTGGTCTAAGCTCGCGTACCATAAAGGCTGAATCCTTCCCGCTGGGACCTGGTTTCTATTCCGTCTCAGGTCATTTGCTGCATGTCTTCCCCCATTCTTCTCCCCAACCTTCCTGTCTCTCAACACTGTATAACTGTTTAATAAAGGAAAAATTTCCCAAAAAAAGTAATCTGCTCTCAGTATTCCTATCAAGGTCATTAATGTAGATGAGGAACATCTACAGGGGTCCCAACACCGATCCCTGGGGCACGCCACTCCCCACCATACCCAGCTCAGATGAGATACCACTGACCACTACTCTTTGTGTTCTGTCCTGTAAACAATTTGAATCCACTCCAGAATACCTCCTATAACTCCAATGGAGCTCATTTTAAAAATTACTCTCTTATGCATAACTGTATCAAATGCTTTTTGGAAATCCAAGTATATGATGTCATAAGCTTTGCTCTTGTCATAAGTCTTCGTGGCCTCTTCAAAAAATTCCAGAAGGTTTGTCAGGCATGACCTTCCCTTACAGAAACCATGTTGGCTATCCCTCAAGATACTGTTACGTTCGAGAAAAAGGTCCAGCTCATCTTTTATGATAGATTCCAAAATTTTGCACGCAATGCAAGTCAAACTGACTGGCCTGGAATTTCCTGGCTCAGTACGGTCCCCTTTCTTATATATTGGTATATGCCCTGTTTCCAATCATTTGATATTTATCCAGTTTCTGAAGACTGTCTGAAGATGGCAGATAGCGACTTAAAGATGATCTCACCAACTTCCCTGAGCACTCTAGGATATAAGCCATCAGGACCCGTCGCCTTATCTGCCTTTAGTTTATTCAACTTGTCTAATACTTCGTTATCCCTAACCTCAATTTCCGCTAAATAATCTTGAGCATTAACATGCCCTCTGGCCGAATAAAGACCCACTCTGAGGTAAAATTCTCAACAAAGTAACTGTTTAAGGCATCCAGAATATCCTTGTTATCATATAGCAATGATCCATTTTTATTCTTTATGCACTTAACCTACTTTGACTTTCATTTTTCTGCTATAGTACTGAAAGCAGCGCTGAGGGTTAGTTTTTGCCCCCTCTGCAATTTGTCTTTCATACAGTCTTCTAGCATTCCTCAGCTCTTTTTTGACCACACCCCACATTTTACAGAATTCATTCTTAGTATTCTCATTGTTGTCCTTTACATACATCTTATAAAGATTCCTCTTTTACCTCAAAATCCTTCAAATAGTTGTGGTCATCCACTGAGGATTCTGGTTTTTCAGCTTACTTTTGGACACCTTTGGAATGAATTTCCATTCTGAATCAAGTAAAACCCCCTTAAATCTTTCCCACATCTCATTTACAGACTCACAGTCCAGAAGTGTCTCCCATTTTATTTCAGTTAGATATGAGCGCATCCTGTCAAAGTTTGCTCGCCTAAAATTGAACATTTTTGCTTTTGAATGCACCCCTTTAACTTCCCATGAAACATCAAAATTAACAGCAGAGTGATCACTTGTCCCAAGTGGCTCCAGTACCTCAATATTGCTAATTCTATCAGGGTCATTACAGAGCACTAAGTCTAAAATTGCCTTCTCTCTTGCAGGTTTATTAACATACTGCACCAAAAAATTATCATTTATAACATCTAGAAATTCTTCCTCCCCCCTACCCTGTCCTTTCACCATTTCCCGATTGATACCAAGATAATTTAAGTCTCCCATAATAATAGTCCCTCCACCTCTACAAGCTTGCATAATCCTCTTAAAAAGCATTTCATTGACTGTACTGTCCAAAGCTGGTGGTCAATAGCATACTCCTATGTTTAAACCTGTCTCGTGTTTGCCAATGAGCCTGACCCAGATATCTTCACTGGGCAAGGAATGTACAATTTCGGGAATATCCTGTACATTTATGTTTTCGTTCACATAGATTGCTAGGCCCGTCCTCGTCTAGTACATCTATCCATCTTTAAGAACTTATAACCCTCTATATTATATTCATCTCCATTCTCTTCACTAAGCTATGTCTCTGTAATCCCAACAATATCATTGCCCTCACTAATCATAATGGCTTCAAGCTCTAGAAATTTATTTTTTATGCTTCTTGTATTTAAATAAAAACATTTCAGGTTATTATCCTAATATATACTATTATACTAATTAGTTTTTAGTTATACTAATGCTCTTCCCCCTTGATTTCCCATGCGGCCACTGCTTCAAGCCCCCCACTACGCTTTGTTGTTTTCAAACTATATCATCACTAGTGCATGTAACGCCGTCAGCTTCCATCAGGGTAGTCTGCATTTCCCTATGTGTAACACTCATCAAAAAAGTTCCAGTGCCCCATAAACCTGTACCCCTCTTTTCTACACCAGGTTTGTAGCCACGTGTTAAACCTTCAGATAAAATTCTGATTTCCTCTGCTTGCACGTGGTACCGGTATAATCCCATTGAAGATGGTGTATCATAACAATAATGTCCATCATGTAACCAGTTCCACCGGAAATGCTTTGGAAATGTCCTCGTGTAAAAATGGTAAGTTAATGCTTGAATAAGAGCAGTGCGCAGGCGATTACGTATGGTTTGGGCAGTCACACGACCTGTAAACAATTCATTCCTAGCGGACGTTGCAGTGACAAATTGATTATGCAAATGACGTAGGACAATTTGTCGGTCTTCTGCTTTTGACGTCACACGTGGGCTACCAGAACGAGGTCGGTCAGCTGTGGCGCTAGTTTGCTGGAGACGGGTCCGAAGATCATGGATAGTCCGTCGACTGCATCCCATAACTCTTGCAACGTCCGTGACGGACGTTTCCGTATTCAGCGTGCCAATGGCACATTCACGCTGAATGTTTGACAGCCATGGCATTGAAAATCAACGAGTAATTAACTGTAAAAACCTGTTTTTCCGATTTGTCCCTCTACCGTGCTAACGTGTGCTCAGCTGCACATCACTCATATGGTCACGTGACTAGGAACACAAGAAAACATGGTTTTAGCTTAAAGTACGCTTGCATGTGCTACCTACCTGTGCACATCGAAGTTGATGTGTGTTATGATGTCTTTGACAACGCATTTACGTCTAGTGATAATAAAAACTCTTGTATTAAAAGTTTAAAGAAAAAATTTACAAATTTATGAGTGTGAAGTTTCTTTTTTGACTCAGTATATTTGATGACACCATTGTGTGCTTAGCAGAGATGGGGACTCGAGTCACTGTGACTTGGACTCAAGTCAACTCGAGTCACTGTTTTGACGACTTGTGACTTGACTCGACAAAAAATTAAACTCAATTAAAAATTAGACTCAACTCGGACTTGGAAATTAAAGACACGGGACTTGACTTGAATGACTTGATTGTTATTCAGTTCATGTTTTCAGTTTGAATATAAAATTAATAAATTCATTTAAAAAATAATATCAATTATGCGGTAGTAGCACAGGCTGAGAATGGCAGTGTCATGATTGGATCACAACCCTGTCAATCATGCCCTCTCTACATACCTTACGTGTTTATTGGAGAAACACGCCCTCTTATGTCAGATATAGACATCAACATGTCAGCGAGAGGGGTATCGAATGTCATCGTCTTCGGCCTTTTGTTTTCAGAATTACCATTTTTACGGCAAAAGATGAACAGCACAGTGCTGGACATGCGGCATAAACATCTCAGACAACCGGACGACAACTCCAAACTTTGTTAGTCATTTGAAGAGCCATTCTGCCCAGTAAGTGCTTGTCAATTAGCTAATATTATCCTGTTAGCCTAGCTTGCAGGTGTAACGCAAATTTCAACCACCAGTGTCTCCAAGAAAAAGCGAGAACAACAGCTGATGCTCTTGCTACTGAAGCCTGCCTGACTAGCCTAATCCATATGAAAAAAAAAAATAAATAAATAAAATATATATACACAGCCAACAAACCCAATAAAACACAATTTTTGCTTATCTGGTTTATTAGCGGGATGGGATTACATAATAGGCAATTAAACTTCACATTGCAGGTCATTCACAAGGCATTTTTAGCATTTTTAGCACAATTTTAATTGTTTTAGTGCTGGCGCATTAAAACCGAAAGCTAAGTGGCTGAGTTGAGTTGATGCGGTTTATGTTCACGCAGCTTTGAAATTTGTAAATTGCGATTTAAGACATTATATGTGAATTCACTTTATCCAATATATTTCTTCAGTAATTTAGTTTTTTTTTTTTTTTTGTTTAGAGTCGGCTATATACTTAACATGGTTGGATTCAAGTGAACTGGTTTACTCTGTATTGCGGTTTCAAAGGGAAAAAAGCATCCCTTATGGTAGTCTGCTGGAATGGACTGTAATATCAGCGGTTTTCTTTAAGTATGAATTAAAAACCCACCAAATTAAATCAGTTGATAGTAACAATGAAAATTAAAATGAGTCTGATTGGAGCCAATTCTTCTTTGAATGCTATTTCCACTTTGTGTCTATTTGAGAGACATGATCAGAGTCCATAAGAGTTTTCAACCTACTGATTGTAATAATTTACAGTAAAACGAAAGTGGGACTTAACCTCTCTTGTTCACAAATAAGATGAACCAGGTTTATGAAATAAATTATAACCTATGAAGTGGAAAGTGTTATGATACGGTCAAATACAAGCATCAGCCTATTGTACAGTTATACTTTAACCTTGCAGGTTAAACAGGAGAATCAGTTAGCAGAGTGCAAGTAGAAGGCTCTGAACAGAGTTTAAAATGGTTGAATCCTTGCTGGGAATCTTTTACTAAGAACAATAAGCTGTTACTTGTTTTTCTATGGACTGAATGTTAAAAATTGATGTGTTTAGAGCTCTTGGTCTCTCAAGATGATACAAATGAAACACATACAGATGTTTATGATGCTCTATAATATGTTTATTCTTTCATATTTTTATATGTTTGCCTTTTTTCTTGTTATTTGCAAGGCAACTAAAATATTTCAAATACTGTTGGCAGAAGTGAGACAGAAGTGATCTTGTTTAGATTGAAAGCCATCCATAAAGAATTACATGAATTATCTCTGTTTTGTTTGATTCCGTGATGTATTTTACTGAATATCAGTAATTAGAATGCAAATCCAAATTACTGTCATATTTTTTAAACGTGTTGGACACATTGGCCAATGATGTTTAGATTACTGACAGTTACTTATACCTTGTCTTTTCAGTTTATTAAGATCACATTCTGCGGGTAAAATTGCAATAATAAGGTGACTTGACCTATTACAGGACTTGACTTGACTTGCCATAACCTGTGACTTGACTTGACTTGCCCAAGAAAAAATGACTTGGGACTTACTTGAGACTTGAAGGTTAAGACTTGAGACTTACTTGAGACTAGCACATGTGTGACTTGGTCCCATCTCTGGAGGTTAGCACATATGTTTTAGTCCAAAGTTGCTTCATACTCTTCTATTAAGTAACTTTTATGACCGTATTTGAGAAATTATTCATTTTCGTGTAAATTGCTATGGATTTAAGAACCTGCTAATTCATGACCGAAAGAAAAAAAAATCACTCCTGTTTGAGTTTATTTGCATTTTCCATTACTTATCAGTGTCGAGGTTTGTTCTGTACATCAACCAACTACAATGTGTGGTCCACGAATCTGAGATCCTTTTAATCCCATAAACGTCGGTGCTGTATTATTTGGAAAATTTAAGAAAGTGTTCGTTTCTGGCTGGCGACCTGTTAAAGTCAATGGCATGAGCTAGCTAGCATGCTAACACATTTTGCCATTAAATTAATTTAGTTTCCACAAAAAAAGTAACTCTTATCACTTATTATTTTAATGGATAAAAGGGCTAGCAAGCTAGCCAGAGAATTATTAATAATGCATCAATTTTATATAGTGCTTTTCTGCCTTTCTAGGCACTCAAGGACGCTTCACTATTGCTAATATTCACTATTATTAGACGCTATTCATTCACTCAAACATTCACGCTCTGATGGCGGTAAACTATGTTTTTGTAGCCACAGCTGCCCTGGGGCAGACTGACGGAAGCGTGGCTGCCAGTATGTCCCTACGGCCCCTTCGACTACCACCAAACATTCGCACACAGCCATACATTACATGTTTTGTGGGTTGGGGAAACCGGAGTACCCAGAGGAAACCCATGCGAACACGAGGAGAACATGCAAACTCCGCACAGAAAGGCCCCAGGCCAGATTCGAACCCACAACCTTCTTGCTGTGAGGCAGTAGTGCTAACCACTGATGATGCTAACAAGGCATTTCACAATAAGAACATCATACCAATAGTTAAACTCCATGGTGACAGTTTGATGGCCTGGCGCTACTTTGCACCTTTAGGGCCTGGGCAACTTCTTTTAACTGATGGAACTATGAATTCAGGTCGCCACCAGAAATCCCTGAAAATCCTGACCATCTGTTTGTGACAAAAGTCAAGCTCAGTTGAGTTATGCTGCAGGACAAGGATCCAAAGCTCACAAGCAATTCCACCTCTGAATAGCCCAAAGGACACAAAATGAAGGTTATGGAGTGACCAAATCCAAGTTCTGACTCAAATTCAATTCAGATGCTTTGGCATGACTTTAACCCCTTAAAATTCAGTCCTTTTTGGGGCAGATTTTCACCCAGTCTTAAGTTCTTACTGTTCTTAATCCACTTTGACTACAGGCATAATCGCCGTCTCCTTTGAAAACTGACACTCAGTAAATTGATCTTAAATAGTCTTAAGTCCTGTAAATATTATCAAATTACCTAACTATGCTGGAAATATCAGTTTTGTCTGTCTGAGTATACTAAAGAAGTTGATTGTCCTGATACATTGGAGTGAGAGCTAATAGTCAAAAACTGTTACTGTTCCCTTAAATCGGCGCATATTAGCCAGTGGGTGCACTTATGTTGTTTCTAAAGGGCTTGTGATGGTTCTGCCCAGCAGTCCCTCCCCCCTCCTGCTGTCTTTGCCTCCACTTCAATGAGCCACAACTGTTGCTTGTTGAAGTGGAGGTGAAGGGAACAGTATTTAAGAGCTGCATTCTGACAGGAAAGCCCTGTTGTGTGTGTGCTGCTGCTTCCCTCATGTGTTATTTTACTTCCTTAATTAAAGATTTTTTAATGTATTTATATTTTTTACTCAGCTTGTGCGTTTGGGTCACCTTCCAAGCTTTTGGGTCCATGGTCCCAGTAACTGCTGGCTTGTCGTCTTCAGCTGGCGGGGAAAAACCATGACAGGGCTACTGTACAATCTACAGCACTGCATAATGTGTAAAAGAGGCTAATTAGTGTGAAATTCACTAAGACGTGCAGCCACTGTCACTATATCAAAGTGAATTATGATTTTTTGTTCAAGCTTGCTTGTTTTGCAGATTTAAAAATTGAAACAGGATTTTATCGCTGGACCATTACCAAGGTATGAACAATGATTTCAACATATTTACAAAAATCTGAACAATGCTATCCAATCAAACCTATGAGACTGCTGAGAGTGGTCATGACACAATTTTAAATACAATTTTTCTTGTCTCAAGCAGTTGGAACCTTGAGTTCATCGACTTTTGAAAGACATATTGTACCTCAACACTGCACAATATTTGACGGTATAAAAATGCAATTACGCGTCGCCTAGAGGTCCGCTCTAAGGCCGAGGATTGTGAAAGTGGTTAAACAGATGCTTAAGGCTCGAACCCCCCCCCACCACCACCACCAATGTGGCTGAATTAAAATAATTCTGCAAAAAACAGTGGGCCAGAATTCCTCCACAGAAATATAAAACACTCATTGCTAGTTATCACAGAGGTTTGATTGCAGGTGTTGGCTCCAGGGGTGGTACAACCAATTATTGCGTTTATGTGGGCATTTTTTTCTTACAAGGGTTATACAGAGGGTAGCTTATTTGCAATACCAGTGTGCATTCGTCATGGCCACTTTCACAAAATGTACATGTGATGGTGTGTTTGAAAAATACTAAAAAAAAAAAAAAAGTTAGCTGTGACATTAATTGAGACAAAAAATCATTTTTGTACTGGATTTAATTTCATTCTACCCACTCAACCACAACCATGTATCAAATTAAACAGATATCAGTGACAGTCTTCATATTTTTCTTGCATTAACTATGCAGCAATTTTTTGGGAAGTTTCAAAATTGGAGATGGGATTGTTTGAGGATTGCAGGGACTTCATATTAGTTCTATTTTTTTGTATCATGAGGGTGGAATTAAAAAATATATCTAATTTAGCAATTTCCCTATATATTTCCGTAAAAATCTGAATTCACTATAGGATAAAAAATAAAAGACTACTGATAAAGTTGCTTTGATATTCATGAAGTAAAAATTTAGCAGAAAGTGTATCCAGTGAGTGATTTTCACAGAGTGCTATCTTGTCCTATCTCCATTTGATCCAGAAATTCCACCCTTTTTTAATTTCAAAGTTAAATCCACCGTTCCAAAATTTGAATTCCATTATTATTCATGGAGTCTCATTTGATGGATTTTATTTCATGGATATACTCATTCAAAACGATGATGATGTGCATCACTGTTTTTAAGTCATCAAAAACGTATTTTCTTGTTGACTTTCACGGTGCTCAAACATCCAAAAGCAGATGAATGACGAGTGCTTAACACAAATCGCTGCTCTCAGCCCTTCCTGTCATCTGCTGCATGAAGCAACTCAACTTCTATTTTTAAGGATTTTGGTGAGCCTGAACCAAGATTTAGCCTGGATCTCCTAGTCCACAGCTGAAAGCTGGTGAAAAAGCATCCAAACAAGAACAATGTATAAATAAATAGATAAATAAATAATGGTGGAAAAAACATAACCTCAGAAATGCATACAATGAGGGTGCTTAGTAGCCAGCAGCAATGGAACATTAACAAATGAAAAAGCAAATGAAAAAGGCACATTACGTTCACTCAAAAACAGAGAACAGGATATCTCTAAACCCAAGAAACCCAACTGGAGATTGACTTCACACAATGTTAATTTTCAAAGATTTCATTTGGTAGTTTAGAGTAATAACAACAAAGCACCTATTTTCTCTCAGAATAAAATTAATCTAATATTGCACTGCAGAGGCTGCAATCTTGAGGACTCATAAATAAAAGCTGCTCAATTCCCTTTCCTATGTTATCAATATCATTTAAAATGTAAAAATCAGGCATAAAACAAGATGGCTCTGGGGTTGTAAGTATTCTAAACTCAACAAATTGGTGGTGCTCTCTAAAGGTTGTGAACATCTGCAATCCAGTAGATCCAAATGCCTTCAATGTTGCCTTAGAACATATGATTTGACCTGGCCTTATATGCCCATCATCGATTCATTAAATTATTACAGAGTAATATAATTTAATTCCAGACGTGTTTTAGCGGTGAGTGACTGTAGACATAGGAGCAACTAGCAGGCTCCCAGTGTGTGACCAACATATTTTCTGCACTTCATGCACAATTGCAGCCAGGGCTTTCTTTGCATTGCTCAGTATTGCCCAATATCGAGCAATCAGTGGTGCATTGCTGAGACCCAGGTCATTTAACATGGTGAACTGTTTAGAATGTGATTTCTTTCTTTTTCTTAACACCATAAATGCACCCAGTTAATTTATTTTAATATAATTAGTAACTAAATAATTTAAATGCTTATTTGTCTAATGTCCATTACAAAAAGGCAAACTATAAATTACGCCTCCACTATTCTGTTTTGTGCACACCAGAGGCCCAATTTAGGGTGGCAATATTGGAATTGAAGTTTACCCAAACTCGTAACACAGATCACCCCTCTATTTATCATGCCTATATGCAACTATCTCATGGCCTGTGCATGCATATAAATGAAGACCACAAAGGAAAAAATGATCAGAGTCAAAATTCTACATTTTTGTATATTTTTGTATATTTTATATTACTGTAGTATTTATAATAATTTATAATAATATAAAATTATATATTTTATATTCTTTGCATATTTTTTCAGTGCTTTGTTTCTAAGATCGTTTAGAATTTTTAATTTATCATTTCTCCACAATGTGAAAACGTGACCCTGATCATTTTTCCTTTGTGGTCTTCAAATGCAAACAGAAGAACCAGCTCCGCTGATGGAGCTCAGAGGTTGTGTTACTGCTCACATGTATCACATATGATAGGACAAATTTGACCCACAGTCTCAAGTTTATTTTGCCAGCATGTGATATGATATTAACCATGCACAACCCTTTATAATCAGGCCAATTTCAAATACTTCACAGTACCAAAAAACTTAAAATGTTTATTATGCTCTAATCTTAATAATCCACATATTACTTTTAAAGGCTTAACTTTGCAAATGTAAATATTAAAAGAAAAAAAAAGTTCTCCTGTTTGTTTTGTTTTTTTTTTTGATGGCTGGTTTATACGGTTTAATAGATGATTCTGACTGTAGTTGCTTGGTAAGTGTTTCACAGGGAAGCATTTTCAGGGAGTCTGTCCCTCACCTGAAGGGTGAACTCTTCCCCGAGGCAGAACTATCCCTCACTTGAAGGGTTAACTCTTCCCCGAGGCAGAGCTATCCCTCACGTGAAGGGTTAACTCTTCCCCGAAGCAGAGTTATCCCGCACCTGAAGGGTTAACTCTACCCCAAGGCAGAGTTATCCCTTACCTGTAGGGTTAACTCTTCCCCGAGGCAGAGCTATCCCTCACGTGAAGGGTTAACTCTTCCCCGAAGCAGAGTTATCCCTCACCTGAAGAGTTAACTCGTCCCCCTTAATGGCCTGTACTGCTCCCTCCCATTGAACAAACTAACATCCTGCTGAGACACAACACCATGATGGAATAGTGTGCAGTCTGGAGGGAAATGGAGGGTGACGACACAGAACACCAAGTGGAAAAAGAAACAAGATAGTGCTGGGCAGGCCAGGTCCAGGGATGGAAGGGTGTGAAAATTCTGCCTTCATAGGGCAAAGTGTGAAGGAAGGCCTGGGGGCCTCCCAGGTAAGAAAGAGAGAAGCAAGGCCTTCAGATAGAGGGCATTGCTCAAGTTATTTTCACTCACACAATCTGTCTCCCTCTCCCTTTCCCACACTGCAGTGCAGAAGTAGATTATTAACTTCTCCACCACACACATTAACCTCACCAGAAGAATCAATGCACTAGACAGCATGCCTTTGCAAGGAAGATTGACCAGGTGGAGTCTGATTTATAGACCTCTGTGCAAAGCATTATAATTCTATGAGATGCTTGCGCTTCGAGCTTTGTGTTTGCATTGAAAGTCACTTTAAATAAGAGTACCTGCTAAATGCCAGTACTTTGCAGTATAATAGAACTGGTGATTGAATAGCAAGTAGGGAACAATGTGTACTATCTGTTCTCTAATGATTACTCATTTATTTGTTTATTATTGTGAAAGTGCTATTCCTAGACTGTGGTCACTATAGTGTTTTTAAGAAGAACCGAGCACCTAGAATCGAGAACTACCAACATGGCTCTTCTCATTGGCGTGATTTAATTGTAGAAGTATGACTAAGTAAATGAGTCATATGTAATATGTAAAGACATTTTGCATATACAGTGCCCTAATATTACCAGATTTGGCACACTCAGTAAATAGTGGTTGCATTTAATCCTCCCAAACTTTTTTTTTAATGTTAAAGAAAATTTATCTGGATCAACTGATGAACTTAAAAAGGTGGCTGTGTAACTGGCCAAACTTCATGGGTGAAATGTAACACGTTTATTTTTTATTCTTTTTTTTTAAGTTTAGCACTATCGCTGACATTGTTGTATTTAACCTGATGTCTTATGTTACCACAGTGTAATATCTTGAGCTTGTCAGACTCTATGGGCTCTAAATTTGTTGACCAGGCGCAGGCTAGGCGCAGGCGCGGGGAATGCGGGGAGTGCCGCGCCAACGGGGTGTATCCAGGCGTTTTTTGTAATTTCGAGCCCGACGCAAGTACTCCTCTGTCCAACCTCTGTCCCTCCTGCTGGTGTGAGTGGCAAAGAGGGAGGAGAGAAGGTGTGAAAGGGTTCAACATAGCTGAGTCTAATCTTCACCAATCTCATGAGCTCCTATCCTTTCCATTAAAATGTTGGAATAAAGAAGCCACTGTCCTATATCTGCATGATGCATTAATGTTGCATTTTACTTTTCTGCTTCAGGCATGTTTTCTGCACTGCTTATGTCTATATTAAGCATATGAGTTAGCTGGCTTGCTAGGGCATTCGCAAATTATTACCATTAGTGAACTTGTATGGAATTTCAAAACGAAACTACGTCAGATCATTCAAACTCATGAATTTGGAATGATTAATGACGGCTGCTCATTTACTTCTTCTGCTTACATCATTGGGAAGAGAAATGATGGATAGCGTGTTCCTATTATTACACCCTGTTGCTGCTTAAAATTTTGGGATTAACATGCATGGACAACAATGCAAGATACGTAACACAATTATTTTCAATATGTGATCTTAGCTCAGTACGAGATCATAGCAATCAGGCTGTATTCCTTTCCCCCACTAAAAATGGTAAAACCTAAGTGACAACAATAGTATTAAGCTGCTTGCACACTGGACATGAAACAAATTTTTTGAACGACAGATTACATTCAAAGTCAATGCAAAGACATGAATACACGCTTGTATTTGCGTCTTTGCATTGACTTTGAAGGTAATCAGTCATGCAAAAAATTTGTTTCGCGTCCAATGTGCAAGCGACTTTAATGAGCATAGAAAGCAAGCATATATATTATATATATATATATATATATATATATATATACGCACTGCCTGATTCCAAGGCAGTTTGTGGTTGGCTGAGAAAGATGTGAAGTCATTAGTTTACATCACAGATTCAGCTGCGTTGATTAAGCCAGGTCGAGTTTACATTACGCGTGCCAACTGCCTTTGATCTGACATCAGGACAATGGATAAAGATACTATAATTTATGTCCTGATTCAGATAGTTACATTAAATAGTGCTTGCTGTAATTATTTATTGCATTGAAATGTGCCTGACATTCTGGAAACCTGCCTGTGAGATTTCAGTGATGTGTGCGCACTGTGCGCCGGTAAGCCAAATTACCTCTGCACAGAAAGTAAACCAGGTTGGAGCTGGTGAGCTATCTCCACACTTTCGGCGGAGGCTTTATCCACGAAATTATCACTGCGTCATGATGAATATGTGGCACCTCCCCCTACTACACCGCCACACTCATCTTGGCGCATGTCCATCTACCAAATTGCCAAAGTGGCTGCGCACGGTGTTGCTCCACACAAAATTATCACTGCGCGGGCTGCATCAGACGAAATTACCACTGTGTGGGCTGTGCCACGCTGAGCCACCCTGCGCTACGCCAAGAAATAAGAGCCCTATATGTCAAACATATTTTCAATCAAATTTGCCAATACTACTAAAGCGAAAATAATGGCTGTGAGTTCTAATTGTTGCATGTTCATTGTTTCTGTTTCATATGAAGTTGCATGTTTTTTTTTGTTTATTTTTATGTGTAAATGAGACATCAAGTGATTTGATACGGTGCGAGATGAAAAATTGTGATGTGCTGCCCTCCTCCCCAACCATTTGCATTGCCTGTGTTTGTCCAACTTCAGGCATTGCACATTTGTCTTTTGGGGGAGTAGCTTTGGAGGAAAGGTGTGGAATCTAATAATACTGTAAAAAAAATTGTTAACCCTAGCTTTAAGTCGGCTGCCATTTTAAAGGGCTTTCACTCACTCTCTCAGCTCCCTTTTCCAAAAGACCAAGAGTTTAATAGAAAGATTCAGTGGACTAAGCTGTGAAATATAAATTTATCTTAAATACAAATGTATCTTCTGTTTTTCGAGAGAAAAAAAAAGCAGAAGTACTGTTTAAATTTTGTCTGAACTTTTGCCTATTGTACATCAAACAATACAATCATAATGCAGGTAGCTGGTATAGTTTTGTCCTGAAATATATAGCCTGGAGGGGATTATAAAATGCAAATGAGGTCTAAGACTTCCTGGGAGCAGCAGAGAGTATACCTGTAAGTGACTTATGGTAATGCACGTTACTCACATGTGGCAACATGCGGGGCTGAGCAGTCGTGTTTGGGAGGACCATTCTAAACACTCAGCTGGTTGCCTCTAGAGATGATAAATATATCCATCATGTAACCTAGGCTGTGCACCCCCCGGTGAGTTCATCTGTGTGGACTAATATCACATTAAAAAAGACATATGCCAAGTTTTCAGTCTCAGCATATCCTGTTTACATGAGACACATACAAGTTTGTTGAACTTTGTGTTATTTATAGCTTCCAGATGTAACTTCCTGTGTCCCTGAAAACCCCCAGCTATCAATAGATTACTATACGTTTAAGTTAGGAATATGAGGAGCTATCTATTTCAGTCTGCCTGATGTAATGGAGGTCATACTGTGCTATCATAATTGTAAGATAAGCAAAATTGTTTAATAGGCGGCCTGGATCACCTCAATACATCCTTGAGTGGGGGAGCTTGTGAGCACATCATTAGCGCTCACGTCTTTGAGCTGACTGCTTAATGAGAGAAGGTCATTAGAACTCTATCCTGCAGTTAACTGCTTCCTGTTTGAATAAATTTGCCTTTGGGTGACCCAATCAGGTATTTTGTCTCTCTGGCACTCACTGATTTGCCCAGTGGATTATCTACTGTGGAACAATGATTTCATAGCCACTGAGGGGTTTTCATTTTAGTCCAGATACTGTTGCATACCATGTTTCTACTATAGGGCTCACGTTAACCATAGGGCTCATATCTCACGTTTGAGAAGCTAATTATTTTGCATCCATACATTACAAGGAACTTTAAATGACTTTGAAGGGTCCCTAGGATAATATGGAAAGGGAAAGTTAAAAATCCTATGTGTGTACTCTGAACATGTATTTACAATGTGGAATAAATTGCAAGCTTGATTTAGAAATAGCTGGTCATTCACCTTCAATGTGCAAGTTGTGATTACAGAGCCCATAATGGGAGATGGTTCCTTCATCTGCAAATCATATTCCCAGAAAGCTCTCACAAGCGGTCAAAAATGAAGTGTCCTCAAAAAGCACCCAAGGTTGCTCTCTAAAATACATTTTATGGTTCCCAGAAAAGCTAAAGGTATTTGAAACTTAAAACCTGGAAAGTAGTTTGGTTTTTCCAGCACACACTGTGATAATGGTCCCCACGAGGCATATGCACCAAATTCTATTTCGGAATGCATCCAAACAAACACGATCACTGGGTTTAATTTTCTCTCAGACCCTCCCTGGGATGAACTGTTAGGTGAAAGTCCCGATGCAGCATGTCTGAATAAGAATGAAACGAAACAGGCTGTGCTTGGTCTGACAGTGTTCAGTCTGGCAGTGTTGCTGCTAGAGAGGCCTGTTTAACTACTTTAATGACAGAGCAGCTCAAGAGTAGCTCAGGAGACAAGAGGGGAGAGCACCAGCAATAACTTGCGGGGCTTGAGTTGGAGTCCAGCCCCTATCTCCATCAATGACATTGAAGCAGCATTGTGATCACATGTCTTATCTCAATGTGAAATAACCCTATGCAAGACTGACTGAATTCTTCCAATGGACAGAATTGCCAGCCGTACACACTACAACTGTGTGTGGCAGATTGAATTCATCAACATACTCTATTGCCGCAATCACTCTATACTATGAGCTGGTGAGGGGCCAGGTGGTTTGGGACAACTCCAGTTAAGGTGGTTGTATACGCATTTTCTACTTTTCACGATAGGCTAAAATTGCCTCAAATTGCCACACCTCAAATTGCCGAGGTATGACAACCTGTAAAATCTTGAAATCTTCACCATCTTAAAGCTTACATTCTGGGCTATCTTTATTTTAAAGGTGGTTGTGGTGCAACTCTTCATTAAATAGTTATGAATTTTTTAGTATCACCTTATAAACGCTTTTCAACTGTTTTTTTAAATGTTAATACAAATTTGAGATCTGATTCTAACAACCATTGGTGTCTTAAAGTCCACAACAAGGTGTTCCAAGTTCCTTTGGGGTTTCTCTGTCTTTTTCCAGTGTAGAACACTGGATACTATGTGCCTCAATTTCATGTCCCATGGGATACAACCTGCATATGTATTTCTCTGTCAAAAGATATATTGAGCACAAAAATGAATTTTCCTATATAATAATTTTGTGAATCTGGCAGAGAAATGGGTATCAACCTTTTTACATCCTGGGCTATTTCTTTTGTATATAGCAGGTAATTTATGAAAATTAGGAACACTTTAATTAATTTACAGTTTAAAAGCAAATATAAGAAATTAATCATGGACAAATATAGAGACGAGGCGGAGCTCAAAAAAGAGAAAAAAAAATCATGATTTAATGATGTGGGGAAGGTTGCAATTGCAATGATAAAGATATCTTGGTGAGCATTACTTCGGGTATAAAATAACGATCTTTAAGTATACTGTTACTGTAATGATGGGGTAGGACTTGATAAGCATTCTTGCTTCTTCCTGCTCCTTCCCGAACGTATTACAAATGTTCAGTCTTCTGATGAAAACCAAGTGATGTATTGTATTATTTTTGTGTTATTTATATTATTTTTTATCTTTTGTGTACGGTAGCTTATCTTCTGTTTTTGCTGTTGTTGTTCGAGATAAATTAAAAAAAAATGTCAATTTGGGGAAATAAGCAATTTGTAAGTCCCCTAATGCCATCCAATGGTTGAGATTGTCATCATTTATCAGTTTTGTTAACATATTTCAACATGTCTCAGTGAGAGGCAAGTCCTAATCTGAGCACTTTTGCCACCGATGACATCAGATTCATTTTCATGCACCCACATGGACCAGCAAGAAGTTTTTACTGGCCACACAGAGAGGATGTTCCCTGGGTACCTGAACTACATGTCATCACTAAGATGCCAGCACCCACAACTGCCATGGGACGCAGATATAACCTAAATGAGGAATCAGTTAATTCAGCAAAACTGTTTATGATAAACTTGAAATAAGTAATCTAATGAACACTGTGTTGACCATGATACATTTGAATGTTTGGACAAAGTAAAGATGTGGCTATAATGTATTTTGCTCAATAAATTTCATATATACAAGTTTGATATGGCATTTCCTGACCTATGTATGGTATTATAACCAATGTATCTAAATATTGCAGATCTTTAAGTGACTTTCTGTTATCTGATGTTATGATTACAGCTTCAGAAACTCCTGCAATATGCAAGGAATCACAAAGAAATAATGAAAAAGTAGCGTTTACAAGGCATTACTAAAAAATGTATAACTATTCAATGAAGAGTTGCACCACAACCGCCTTTGAAATGAAGATAGCCAAGAATGTAAGCTTTAAGATGGTGAAGATTTCAAGAATTTACAGGTTGTCACACCTCGGCAATTTGATGTCAAATTTCAGAAAATTTTGGCTTTTTTGGGATTTTGCTGTGTATTTTCTGGACAACCATAAAATTGACATGCTTGCTGTTTATTCTACCGATAGCACTATGTGATGAGAGCTTGTCCAGAAAAAATAAGCTCTCAACCTGCATAACTTTGGTCATAATTGGCCTTCAAAGTTGGTGTCACAGACAACTTAGTCAAATAAATTAGCAATTTCAAACAGCCACAGCTCCCTAATAAAAAAAAATATTTGCAGTGAAAATGTGTTTCACAAGTGTACTGGGCATAAATGCTACCCTGTGGAAATTTTGAGCCCATGGCATTGACATAACTAGAGATATTGCCTCCTAAAAATCCACTTTTATTTGACGTTGCAAAAAGGAGTGTGAAAATCAGCAAAACGTTGCCATCTTTATTCTTTTTTTTCTTGTCAAAACTAAAGAAGATATTTAATTAAAATATTGCACAAATCCTAGTAAGTACATGGCCTTGGTGTGAGAATTTTTAAAAATAAATCTGAGATTTATTGTCAGGTGGGAAAATTTTCTGAAATTTGTTGAATTGACGTGAAATGACCCATCACAAAGTATGGCACCCGTTGACCTCTGTCAGGCCACACCTCCAGCCATCCAGTTCACAGGTGTATAGATACAGTTGGCAACAATGGGAATGCCCAGAAACATTGCATCCGGTTAGAGCCAAGGGGAAAACAAACCGGTCTCTACCATGAGCCATAATGCCGAAGAGTTGCTGTGTGCCCATTTGCACCGCAAATAAACGAAAAAATCACCAATGAAAGTTTTACATTTTAGCAAATAATAAAACAGAACCCCAAAGACGGATGAAATGGCTTCAAGCTATCAGAAGAGAGGATGAGTTTGGCAGATTATGGCGGGACCCCACAACAGAATGGATCTGCAGGCCCACTGAGTGAGATCATTCGTCCAGTCTTTTAAAACACATGGACAACAATCCAACCCCAGTATATTTAATTTTTTATGATATCGATCCTTGTCAGCAGGCAATAGCGACTCAAAGTATGTCAGGACTTCTTAGTGTTAGCAAAATAAGTTTAAATACCGCGTTTTTACAGTATAGCAGACAAAAATGGCTTTTATAGCTGCCGGATCGCTCACTTGGTTAAGGAACCGTATTGCAGTGCAGAAGTGACTATCACATCGCGGGTTCGAGCCCCGGTCGTACCGACCAGCAGTGGTCGGCAGCTTTTTCAGAATAGCGCACCATTGGCCATCGCGCTACTGGGTTTCAAATTGGGAAGGGACTGATGGGAAAGAGAAATAAATAAATCGCTTTGTTCTTTGCTCAAGCGCCTCCTGTTGGCCAGACGAGCTCTCGTCAGGAAGATTCTAAGTCTGTTCATGTCTGGGTATCCTCCGCCCTCGTTCTGAACTTGCAAAGATTCAACCAATGAATGTATAAGAAGCAGTGGCTGACAGGCACGTGCTTTGGAGGAGAGCCGTGAACTGTCTTTACTCTCCTGAATTAGCAGCAAGGGGTCGCAAACGAGCAAGCCTTGTACATAGTTCACCAATTGGGCATTCCTGATTCCAAGTGGGATTGGAGATGCCAAATTTATTTAAAAAATAAAGAATTTTATTACAAGACCTTCTTTCCAATAGGGAACACACTCAGATACCAGATTTCCATCCTTGGGTAAGTGTAGGGTTTATGCCTACTTGTAAAAAAGACATTTTGCTGTGGTAATGAAATATAAAGTCCACATTCAGTATTTATTTGTTCCATACATTTACTATTGTTGTTCCTTAGCATTTTTGGGTTTGTTCAACTTTAAGTCCCAGTAGTTGCACAAACTGGTCAGAGAAAGAACTTCGAACTTGAAGTTCAGCAATCCTAAAGATGCTTTGCACCTGGTTGCCTCACTTTCTTTAATTTCAGTCAATGTCTTATTTTTTACAGTGATGATAATTTTTTGCTTGGGCCTTTATGCCTCACTCTGGAATTTACTTATTACGTTTACGGATTTTTGAATAAGAAATAAATCTGTGCAAACATAGTATACTTGTTAGAATGAACCACGGATCTTTCACATTTAGCGTGTTTTCTTCATCTGGATTCCTCCAGTAATTTCATTGGATAAATCCAAGCAACAAGCAACAATGTATACTCAAAATTAAAGAAATTAATTGTTCACCTTAAAAAGTTGACAAGGTTCTGCTCTGTAGTGTAATACACTATTAATTGGAAAGTAATCAACACAGTGGACAGACTAAGTGACCGGGAAAATATCTCACCGAATCCTATAACTGATCTGTTATCTCATCCTGAGGCATCATTTTGATTAATTATAGGCAATTGACAAAAGTCAGCTTGGAGGTACAGATGGCATATGCAAAGTCCTACACCCAAAGTCTACCGACAGACAAGAAAATGAGACTGTGTCTCGGCTTCTGGGATTCAAACTGCCGTGCACAACTGTAGGGTGGATCAGGTTTTCTGACCGGTAATACCGCTCTAAATCCCACTGCTCCACTTGCCCAAGGAGAACGCCCTGGCATAGATAAAAGTGCAAGCCGGCACACAGAACATTCTTACTGATGTTGTCAGTGTCAGTAACAGAGTCATCATTTTCTTTGATTTTACGGCAGCACCCCCCACGTGGGTGTATTAATGACTCTGAAGTTTGCACGCCTGCTGCTGTTCACCTGCTGTTTTTCTGAGGTAAACCCACACCCTAAGCTTTATTTTATTTTCTTTATAATGTATTGGATGGCAAACAATCGCATCACAATGTAAAATGTAAATATGGCTTGATGTATACTTAATGTTGTCTTATCTACACTGTGCAACCCGTGTAGGGCCTAATTTAAATCAGCACTTTAACATTTTTTAAAAAATTCAAAAATAATTTTGACTCCTGCCATTCCATCATTCTCTGTCCACCCATTTCCCCTCCCCTGTGAATATTAATCATTTTAATCTCACTCTGGCATGATTTGCGCACATCTGATCACACCAAGAGTGCAGTAAAAATGTGATTTTAATTGATTGCATAAATATATTTTCACTAACTTTGGCAAATGAACCATTGCAGCATTGCAATACTTCTGTAGGGTTAAACATAATATGTAAGTGGACAGTTAATAAATATTGAGCTGAGCAAGCACCGCAAGTGATTACCCCACTCAGCCACATATTTGACGAGTTGTCGTCAATATGTAAGTATTTGAGGAACATGTAGATTGCTAAGTGAATCACAGGCTTACGTGATGAAAGCCCATTTAATCTACATTAGTAGGAAATTCATCAAAGATGCATGTCACTTCCACTAATGGGAGTATTTGATTGTAAATCATTTTCGCGCAGTGCCGGAGAACATGACTGTAACTAGTTTTAATTGCATCCGCACCAACAAACCTCACTACAATGCAGGATTGTAGAGGTACAAATTGACTCAATGGACTTTTAAAAACTGAAAATAAAAAGCGTAATAACTTTAGAAAATATTTCTGGTCTAGGAGCACAGAGGGAGCTCTTTGTGTGCAGTGCATGGTCAGAGGGTAATGGGTTTCTCTGAACAAATCGATTTACAGCATTTTCCTCTTCTTTGCATGAGATTTATCTCAGTTTAAGGGACCATTTGTATTCAGAGTGGCAAATGAGTCCATGAATAATTCAGGGTCACTATTTCAGTCTTACGCTGTATGATGGCTTCTCTTAACATTGCAGAGACTTTGTGATAACATGAAAGCTTTGCTGCAGAATTGCACAATACATGCAAGAGTGTTACAAGATGGTGGAAGAAAATAAGGGATTTGGCTCACGGCTTTGAAGCACACCTGCTGAATGTCAGAGATTAGCTACTTTTTCAAGTGTTCCACAGATTGTTTCCAAGTGAGGAGCAGTATGGCTTCACCTAAACATGATTGCTGTTGCATTAACATTTCACAATTTATACTGTGAAAAAAACAGTTCTTTGGTCTGGTTGCCAAAGGAAAGACATAAGGATAAGGACATTGCACAGGGTAACCTCGGATAGTTAGCCAGGTACTGAGCAATTTGTGTCAGTCTGATATAAATGTTATTGTTAAGTCAGCTCTAGCATTATTTTCTATTATTTCATATTCCAATTCCCAAATCCAGATCCAATGGCCATTTTACAAAAACAAATTCAAGAATATAAACCAGGCCCAAGATGGATGAGGCTAAAATACTGCACCCAGCTGGCCTGCACCCTGCTATGCTCAGTTCACTTTCCAGTCCTTGGTGTGAATAAACTAAACCATATCTGCAGTCAGCATAGCAGGCGATTATTTAAAAGCTTATAGACTTCTGCAGCAAGCACTTTATTTTAAGTTCTTGTTTCAAGCTAACCTTGGCGGATGACAAACAGCCAAATAAGACTTTTGCTCTAACCCATATAGATACCAGTGCGTCCATGTCTGCAAACCACGTCGCCGCATAAGGATCAGAGACAGTGGAGAAAGGTTAATATTGGGAGGGGGGTATTTACAGCCTGCAAGTTCCATTTACTTCCCTTATATCTCTATTTGCAAATGTTTTCTGGCCTCAGCCGAAAACAGGATCAGCATACAATCAGACCTGTAATAAACCAATCACAGAAAATGCTCCAGGGAAGGTTTTATCGTCGAGTGCGCACTCATCAGTTACTGTACTTTTGTCTATTTCCGGAAAGTTCTATAAGGATGAATATGAGAATGTTCTGCCAGCTTTTAGAATGTTAGGGGCCGTTCACACAGGAGATGTGTCCATTTTTAAATGCGTCGTTTGTTTTTTTTTTTAATTACTAACCAATGGTAAGATGTGCTAGATTTACCTCTGTCTATCTTGTGTCTCCTCTCCCATTATAACATGCCGAACGCCCGAGTTTTTAAGGTGGAATTCTGTCAGGGCAACGTTTCAGTGATTCTCATTTTCTCCCCACTTTAAAAAGACGTGTGTTTTGTGGTGTGTCGCCTTTTTGATGCACAAGCACATCTGCAAGTCCAGTATTGGGGTTCTATTTTCATGCCTACCCAAAAGGAAACGTGGTGAAAGCATTATTCAAAATTTCATCTGTTGCAAATGGTATATTTATTGCCTTTGCCCTGCTTAGTATTTTCCAGCTCTGCTATAAATGCATTTATGACACAGTGGGTTGAACTTTGCAATGAGTGTGCCAATGAATAAAGCTGGCCCAGTGGAATTAACACAAAGGCTGTTGCTCTGTTGTAATTTTATGAGACTGAATCACAGCCAGCACAGCTGTTTGTGAATAAAAGTATATAATTTCCTACCCATTATCATATTTGTTATGTAGCCTATACACAATGCTTACAAAATGGCGGTGGGGTCAAATGGAAAGACGAGGGTGAAGAGAGATACTTATATGTGAATATCACTTGAATAATTTTTTTGTGTGTGTGAGTTGAAAATACAAATAATTAAATCGTTTACATGTGAGCTATTTTGTATATAGTTTACAAATGACATATTTTCATACAAAACTCAAGTTACAAGCATGTGAAACTTTCAAGCTCAATATGGCATTAACTTGCTAGTTTTAAAGGTAACTGACACTGGCTAATGTGATTGGCCTTTATGGTACCAAAGCCCCACTGAACCCACAGTTAATTAATTTGTCTTACTCCAATCCCTTTTTACAACAGTGCCACAGCTGTGCTGTCACCCTGTCATGAAAGTGTCGAAATGGAGTTAAACATGCCCAGTTTTTATCTGCGATACCGTTAGGTCTTGTGTGTGCCAACTGCGTTTATGTCATCAAAATAGGGCCCTGAATATACAGCGCCATTGGCACCCGTGATTAAGATGTGTTCTTTCGCTTCTAATAAATTCAGTTTTTTTCTAAATAATATAGGGCCGCAGTGAAAAAAAAGAGAAAAATCCAACGTTTAATTTAAGTGCATTTATTCAGTGGGAAAAAAAATCCCACATTGAGAAATAATTCTTTTAGATCAAATCATGTGTGCCACAATTATTAGCACCCCTGAAGTTAATACTTTCTACAACCCCCTTTTGCCAACAAAACGGCACCTAATCTTCACCTATAATGTTTCATAAGATGATAGAATACAGAAAGAGGGATCTTTGACCATTCCTCTTTGTACAATCTCTCTAAATCATCCAGCGACCTGGATCCTCTCCTCTGCACTCTCCTCTTCAGCTCACTCCACAGGTTTTCAATGGGGTGGAGGTCTGGGGACTGAGATGGCCATGGGAGGAGCTTGATTCTGTGTCTGGTGAACCATTTCTGTGTAGATTTGGCCACATGTTTAGGGTCATTATCTTGCTGAAAGACCCAGTGACGACCCATCTTCAGCTTTCAGGCAGAGGCCACCAGATTTTGATTTAAAATGTCCTGGAATTTCAAAGCGTTCATGATGCTATGCACCCTAACAAGTTTCCCAGGGCCTTTGGAAGAGGAACAGGCCCACAGCATCACCGATCCTCCCCCATACTTCAGAGTGGGCATGAGGTGCTTTTCTGCATACTCAATTTAATTTATTTTAAGGCTTTTAACACATCTTAACAACAGGTGCCAATAATTCTGGAGGGTGCTGTGGTATGTTCCATGAATTCTAGTATGCACCTAGTGTTTATATGAATGATCTTGATGCTTCTATTCGCTGGCATTTTCTATTATCCTCCTATATAAGTGACAGTGTGTGCTGACCAGTGTTAGTCCTCAGCTGTCTTCAGTAGAGATAGTAGTAATCTTCAGTCAGCTTCTCATTCACACATTCACACACAAGAACACTATTTGAGCTTGTACTTACTATGTATTTGACTGCGCAAGGGTGATCTCCTCAAGTCACTCTCAAATGTCCACCTTATTCTCTATTGCTGAAAAAACAACATTCATGACAAGTGGACAAGCTAATGGGTCTCCCTTATCCCTCCCTTTCCCTCATCACCTTATACCTCTGATCAAACGAATTCATACAATCTCAAATCATAGAAACTGCCACAAAAAGCAATGTCAGTCTAGTTTCACCTTCAACAGTTTGACCCTGAGTAACTGTAATAGGACATATTTACAGATGCATTGATTTATTCTCCGTCTCATGCAGGTTCAAGTTGAGAAACAAGTGAACTGGCCTTTAGGTGAGTATTTAAAAAGGTTTACAATAGCCACTTTGAATATGAAAATGAATAAAAATACATTCTCATAAATTATGGTATTCCATTGTCAATTGTCTGAGAATAGTGTGATCAACACAAACTAGAGCACAACCAGTTGTTTTGTCAGTAAGCAACCAGTAAGACCTTGCACAGCTGTGATTCAGAACCTACAGTCCAATGGTAAGCACAGAGAGAACAACTTAGCAATGTCTCTCACTCCCTCTCACTCACTCTCTCCCACTGACCCTATCTCACCCCATTCTTGTCTTTCTTGGTTAACTCAATTTCAGCTGTTGTTTTGGATGTGACTGCCAATTCTGTCATCTGAGGGAGTGGAGGAGGTGGAGAAAGAGGGAGTGAAAGAAGGGGGGTTTGGGTAAAAGACAATAATATAGAAGGTTCATGCAAGTTCAGAAAAACATTGCTCCGCTAGAAAAACATAGCAGGAGCCCAGTCGAGCTCTGTGACATAGCTCACACAGGGCTTCGGCACTGGCAAGCGCATAAAAACAGTAACTGTTAGTAAGACCAATGTGAACTTGCGTCCAAGAGGTTACAGTTTTCCATTATGAGTTCTCTCCTGCCTCCAAGCCATATTTATTAAACCTACAACACTGAACTCGACCTTCAAGGAGGAGGAAGGGGGCTGAATGAGTTCATGCCGATTGGGTCATCGCTGCCAATAACATAGTTTCCTCCATTCTGGCTATTTTGCAAGCAGTAGTTGATTAAAAGAAAGGTCAAGATGTAAATCATAATATGACTGCTTAATGATGAGACCGGAAGAGTCCAAATATAAAAAATGTAACATTTGCCAATGGAAAAGTTATGGCCTAAAAAACCTCAGGAAAAGTGTAAGGCTTCTTTATAATTGAGTACCATCATGGGATGTAACTCCTCAGAGTGTTTGTTCTCTCCCGAGTCCAGGCACCATGAACCAAGACTCATTCATTTTGCTACAACTCACAGAGGGAGCTTCTCTGATTTGGCAGCATCCTTCGCGATGAAAGTCAGCAGTTTTTCGCAGAGACACGCCCCCTCCTTAGGCCAACCCTCACTACAGTCACACCCCTTCCTCTCTTTCAGCAAAAACACTGGGATATCTGTGGCCCTATTATCACTATCCCCCGTTATGGGATGTCAGCTTCCATTTGCCTTAAGCTGCTCATATTACCACAAACGAGCTTATCTTGATACTGCAGCTTGCCATGCAGATGAGGGAGGCATGGTGCTTACTTGTCTCAGGGCTCTGGTACTATGAGCTAGAGCATTGGGGTGCTGGTAGTTCAGGCTGTTTTCATGGTGATGCCAAGCAGGTTTCAGAAAGCAAGATGTACCACAATACAACCAAGTTCTGCCACTGTGTAAATGTCTCTTCTGAAACAAGCAGCTGGGAATGCCGGCCAAGGGGAATCAGTTCTTTCCATGTGTGTGGGGACTGAGAAAATCATCTGATTGCATTTTTTTGTCCACCATGGAAAAAAGCCCAACTGGAAACAGTACTGTGTTCTTTTAGGTGAATAACTGAAAAGAAAGACACAGCATTATGAGCACTGTTCTGTGACATGTTGATAAAAAATAAGGTTTTACAAATTGTACAGTGTGTTGTTCCTTTCTTAAAAGCTCTAAAAGCAACATAAATAGGTTTTTAACAGCTTAACTGGTACACCAGAGACATTTAGCAGACTACTGAAATTTTTCCAGCTACTGTTTATAAGATGAAAGTCACTGGACCCTGTTCAAAGATACTGACTCACACTTTTAAGCCAAAGCCTGATAATCTCACTTGCTTTATGACCAGAGTTATTGTTGTTTTTTAAAGCATGATCATGTCTATACAAAACCAAAATGGACTAATCTTGCTTGAATGAGGACGCAGAGCATAGTGCCAGCATGGAAGCAGAGCATTTGCTGAGGACTGGGTCAGCAGCAAAACCTATGTTTGCCAAAAAGGCCCACCTAAAATAAATAAATGTCCGTTTAAGTGCTCACATACTTTGAGAATCCTCAGCCCGTTACTTTGTCATCAAACAGCCCTGTCCTTCGGCACTTTTACATTCACTCAACCATAGAACTTTGGTTTCCAAAATGCAGTGTCAAAGGAAAGGGCTGCTTCTCTGACAGCAAGATAAAACAGAAAATATTATTAATATATCATTAACTTAAGCTGATATAAAAAACCAACTGATCATATGAAGCATTCTGAGATACATTCAGATCGTTGTGACCAAAACTGTCTAACAAAATAGTATATCAGTAAGAGCAGTTATCAGAATAGCCACGGGTGACAAAGGGTCTATAAACTGCCAGAAAAAGACAGCTTATACAGACAAAATTTCAAAATATGTAACTACTGAGGCAGAAAATAGACATGAAAAAATAAGCTAATTCATATTATGAGAAACTGTAAGAAGAACTATTGTAGGAAATTATTTGATTACTAATTAAATTAGATAATTAAATAATTAACAAACATAATGCCATCAGCAGATGGAGGATATTACAATTAATAACATTATTAAGAAATAGGTCAATGAGCAAAGGTAACCTTTAATATTTAATTGATAATGATTAGGCAATATAGTATATAATGAATGACGCAATGAACAAGGTTACTTACTTTTTTGTGAGCGAGGTACTGAAATAAGCAGAAAAAATAAATTATGCGCAGATGAATGAGAAAAGGGATGTTCAGGATCATGGAGACAGAAGCCAAAATTCAATGTTTCTTTGAATTGTTAAATGTAAATAATTGATATGACCAGTAGGTGCAAGAATAAAATGTTGACTGATCGTCAAGTCATATCAATTTCATTCCAGTGATAGATTGTATTGTGCATCCTTTCATCAAGGGAACTTTTCCACGTAAAATGAAAATCACTAGAGTCTGCCCGAGATGTAAATCAGGGATAAACACCAGTTTACCAACTACAGGCCAGTGTCCTTACTCCTGCAGCTCTCAAAAATGTTAGAAAAACTCATTATTCAAAGGTTAGAGAGTTTAATTGAAAAAAAAAAAGAAAGATCTGTTAATGGACAATTAGTATGGAATTACAGCTAATAGATCCAGCAATGGTATAAATGGAGTTGAGCGGGGAAATAACTAATGGTATCGACAATAAGAAGTATGAAACAATGTTCATAGATTTAAAAAAGCATTCAGCACTATTGATCATGTTTCATGTTACTTTAAAAAAATGAAAAGGTTTTGTTTCAGATGAGTTGTGTTAGACTGGTTGAAAAATAATACAGGAATATAGGAAAAAGGCAACAATTCGTGCAGTGAGGGGACCATGAATCAAGTTGCTTAAGCATTAAGTGTGGAGTACCACAGGGGTCTGTGCTGGGCCTGAAAGTGTTTATGTTGCATATAAATAATATCTGTATGCTATCAATAATTTGGAAATTTATTTAGTTTGTGGATGACCCCAATAGTTTGTGTACCAAAGATAACTAACTGCAGCTTTTGGAAGTAGTCAGATCACAAATGGTTACGTAAAAAATACAAACAATAACCCTGCAGCTCACTGGCCATTGATATTGTATATTTTAAATATGAATTGTTTTTGCTATCATGGATGAGCAACAATTTCCTAATTGTGTGTATATAATATGCACTTACACATAATATGACCAATGAATGTACTGGCTGCTGCATTCCACTATAGGCTAGGCAACCTATCATGTGCTACTTGGATAAATAGCTATTAAAGCAGGTTCCACAGATGCAAACAATACAGCTGGTATGATGAAACATCACAGAAATGAATACATTATAAAATTACATTATAAAAAAATGACCTGAAACAAAGTATGACTTGGTTGGATGATGGGATTACAGCGTAGGTCTAGGGATGGAATAGTCTACATAGCAGACTGGATGGTGGAAAATGAGCATGGTAGTTTGACTTGCATGTACGTCTTCTAAATCATCCATTAAGGCACAAGATAAATCATCAAGTGAACTGAAAATGGTCAGCTTTTATCATCATGCATACAGTACACGACAATATTGAAGATATAAGCACTTGTTATATCATAATTTATTATAATCATAATAATCATAATTTATCCCAGACCTAGTGTGACTAATCCAATAGCATTAAAAATCAGTCTGAGCAAAACACATATGAATCCCACCATGTGTCAGTAGACTGGACAGCCACTTGAAGTTGCATCACTTTTAGCTATGATCAAATTAAGCATATTTTGCAGATGGGGATATTTTTATTAGAAAAAAAAAATCAGTTGAAAATAAAAAGAATAAAATTATTTATAAAATGCAAACAAACTTACAGACATGGTCCCAAGGAGGCTCAGTACCAAATATGAAGTGAATCTGGCCAACAATTCTGGAGGAAGGGATTTTCAAAGACCATAAAAGATGACCACGACCACAATGACAACATTGGATGCCCGCTGATCCCAATAGCTCAGACTGCCTTACGACCTGTAAGCTAAAGATGTGGTTTAAAATAAATAAATTACCTTTAAATTTTAATAAAAACTCACTAATCTTACTTGGAAATCTCAAAATAAATTCACAAATCCAAGTTATATGGATAATTTTAAAGTGCACCCATTATGTGACTTTTCACTGATCATTCTTGTATTTATGAACTCTACAAAAAAAAAGTTCAAATACGCCAATGTTAAAAAAAGATGAGTTTTCTCATGCTTGCCAATTCTGCAGTACCTGTCTGTGAAATGCTCCATTTAAAGTCCTGCCCCCGCCCTCCTAAAAACCCTAGTGTGCTGTGATTGGTCAACTTAATCACTCACTTGAGATTGGTCAACCGTTCGCGCCCCTTGTTACGCGCCTTACCATAAATGGACTTCCGTTTTAGAAACAAATACCGGTTAAGCCTTGTGGGCGAAACCCATTTGATTCAAGGACCAAAATATCTACTTCGTGCAAAAATTCAAACGGTGACATTACCAATTGATGAAAAAAATGGCAAGAAGCAATTGGGGCGTTTCAGTCAGCTCTGGAGCAGTGAATTTTGCGGCAGAGAGTGGTTCTTCTGGAGGTGACTTTGAGTTGTTTTCCAACACGGACCTTTTTAATGCTCATAAAAATGATATGATTCACGATACAACATTAAATTAATGAAAAACCATGATAGGTGCGCTTTAATACAGAACGAGTAAATAAAAATGAATTTGTGGATGTGATTTTTGACCACAATGCTGCTGGAAACCTCATGTTACATATGTGCAAATAAAGTTATTATTATTTATCCCGTATGTGGGAAATAAAAATTATTTTAGATCAGAACACATTGTACACTCTCTCTGTACTGTTCACTCATATTACCGTACCTAAATTATTATGTGGAGATTTTGGGAAACACCAAAAAAAGCACCTAACAACCACTGTATATAAAGCAAAAAAAAAACATTGCGAATAATAAACAAAATAGGATTTTATGAACACACTGACACGCTGTTCTTGAAATCGAATTTAATTTTGATCATATGAAATTTAAAACTGCACAGCTAATTTATGAATTAAGAAAAAATGTATTTCCTGGTAACTTGCAAGATGTCTATAAACCAAGAGGGCGGGTATAACTTAAGAAATTAATTTAAAACATCGTTATGTCCGCACCAGTCTCAAAAGTGTGTATATGTCAATTGGTGGGATAGCATGTACAAAGACAATTAACAGTGTAAGAATGCCACACATTTAAAAAAATGTACAAAAAAAAAACTATTCTTGTAGGTTACGAAGCTGAGGAAGGGGATTATGATTTTTGATAGTGTAATTGATACGCTTCCTTTTCTTATTCTTTGTCTTTATGTATGGACACAAGGGGATTGCGGGACAGCCTGTGGGAAGGTGAGGGCAGGACTGGAAATGCAGATGCTTCATTCTGCTCCTTTTTGAACATAGTGTCTTATTTATGTGCATTGATAAATTTGATTAGCTTTTTTTTAAATGTACTTGCTGTTTCTGTTTTTCCACCCAAAATATGTTCAAAAAAAAGGTTGCATTCACTAATTCATTCATATTGATTTATTTTGGGTGGACCTTCTTTTAGGTGGAAAACACACCTTTCACTCCTGTCTGCAACTGCAGTTGTGCAATGTTCTACTTCTACAAACTGCAAGCTTGCTGCCGCTATCTTTTGCAAGCAATACACTGACTAGGGATGAACACCTCATACAACCCCACATCAAGAAACCTGAGCTATCCCTGTTACTACTGAAATTGGGTACAGGCCCAGTGCAGCTGCAACCATACTGTCTTGCTTCAGAAGGGGCAGATAACTCAGTTCAGTCTATTTCAGTAGAAAGGTCATGGAAAGTAAGTCCCAAAACTTTAAAATAAAAATCAATCTAATCCAACAACTGTTCACTCTCATTCATCTCATGCATAAGTCAGTAAGTACAAAACATATAGGAATAACTGTGGCACCATTTTGAGCCAATATCAGGTCTTTCCAACCACTCTAACCAATGTAAAAAATCTCAGAGCTGGAATGGATGATGAGTTAAGAATGTGGGCTTGAGGAAATAAATCAGGGTAAATGGAGCTGGCTGGTAGCAGTATGACACAGAACAGATATTCTTGGAGAGGAGAAGGCAGAGCCAAATGAGGAAGAAAGCTGCTCAAAATGGCACTTTGCATTTAGACCTTGCTCAGTACCAGTTCAAAACTACATTAAGAGCTTCCCTTCCCTCCATCCCTCTTAAACAGAAAGCCAACACAAAGTGCAGTAATGCGAAACACACAGTTGCTTCATTTGAAATCTTAAATTCTAGTTGGCTTCAGTAAGAATCAGCGCACCAGCTTTTCTCCCAGTCTTTCTTGTCTTGAGGAGCTGATTGTGTGTTTGAAGTCCAGAAGGCAGACCTATTCCTTGGTGACAAGGGGTGGGATGGACAGGTGCTTGCTGAAAGGCACGCAACACACAGATTACTGGCATCTGGGTCTTCCGCATTAAATATTGCTGGGATGGGGAATGACAGAAGAGAAATCATGCAGGCATTCTACCGGTCTCCAGTGACAGGCCTACCAAAGAAAACGTAGTCTCTGCACACAAAAACTTTGAAATTTATTCATTAATCGCGGAAATAGCAAGAGAAAAATTAAACCCTGCTACCGAAACTGTAAAAACAGCAACATAAACTGTTGACTCGGTAGCATAAGGCTATGAAACTGCAACATTTTCTATCGCATCCGTCTTTGCCATTTACTGTGCTTGCACGTACAGGCCCAGGCTTCTTTCAGAGATGGCGGAATCAGGCATGTCTCCTTCAGTCGGTAAGTAAAACTTCCAAATATGACGTTATTGTTAATGCAAATGTATAACAATGAATTGTAAGATGTAGCTGTTACATTCACATTCTCGTAAATTCACTTATTTTAGCATAAAGCTAAAGCTGTACTGCCGCAACGCGGTTGCCAGAGTTGATCGCGGCCATTCTAGACAATGGTTGTGATTCCACCAGCCACGCCAGAGCGCGTCCCAGAAGTGGCCCTCCGCGCTGCTCCATCGAAAATACGCACCGAGTCTATTTCTGCCGCTGGCGGGCCACAGTTGTACTGATCTGAATATAGCAGGGATAAGTTTCCCATATTTCGACCATATACATTTATTGGATCCAGCTATGTTAGTATTTGTGCTAATAGGAGTCGCACACCAGATCATGCCAGGCAAGAAGTAACTATCAAGGGGAATATGCTTTTAACTATAAGAAACCAGCCACAAATCTTTGATTTAAAATTCCTTTATAATTTACTTTTCAAAGTTGTGATTTTGTTTTAAAGGATCCATCAACGGAAAATCATTTTTTTCAGATTGTTGCATGTATACCTCAATCTTCTCCGTCACTGACAGTAGCTGACATATTTTCCACGCAAAGAACTTCACTCTTGCCTCCTCCCCCATGAATTCAGAGGCAGGGGGAAAAAAACGATTTCAGATTGGGCTTCTTGTTGACGTCATGAAGAAGCCGAGGAGGCACCGGGGGGAAAACCACTCCCACTGTTTTCTGGAGAGAAGGAAGCGAATCCGCCATTAGTATTTCTACCTGGCGTAACTCAAACAGAGGCAAGCACGTTGAAGAAAACTAGAGCTACGGGCAGCTACAGGTATAACTGTTCCGTTGTTGAATGTCAAAACCCAAATAAAAATATTTTTCTCATTCCATCTGGTGATGCTGCTTTGAGAAATAGTTGGATTACATTTATTTTCAATGGCAATGTTCCTGTTGCTCCAGTGAGCGACCTGTTTGTTTGCGCCAAACACTTCTGCCAAGACTGTTTTGCAAACTTGGGACAGTATAATGCTGGATTAGCAAAGAACCTTCGGCTAGAAAAAGGAGTTAATCCAACACTACGGAACCTGCCACTTTCATAATGTCTGTAAATGTCAACTTTGGCATTAGTTGACAACTTTATTCCCCCAATTTCAATGTTATCATTACATTATCACAAGCTATTAGATGGAGTGTGGTGCAGTTCAAAAGAAACTTGACAGTATACTCAATACGTAAATGTTTCCCTCACAAACCACAGGCTCGCCTGACATGCCGTATTTCCATAACTGTAGCGAGCTCACTTTCAGCCACAGTGAGGATACACACATCATATGAAACTAGACAACCTAAGGAATGTACATATGTCAAAAACGCTATGCTATGATGTCGGTAAGCAGGTGAAATAATACTCCAAACATACGCTAAATTTCCACTAGCGAAAAGCTAACGTTAGCTAGGTCAGTTGGGATGGCTGTATATGATTGTCTTTTTATACTGTCCAAACACTGCATGTTATTCTTGAGTATATGATCATGGAACTTAGATGTACTAATGTTAGCTTACATGTGGCATTTATATTGCCCTCATTTTTAGGCAAGGATATGTCACTAGTACATCTCACGCAGGGCTCAGTGCATCGCACTCCGACGGCAGGAGCACATCAAAGCCACCTAGAATGGTCGATAGATTCAGCAATGGTGAGGTCACACATTGTGTTACTATGGGCGCGTTGCTATGGCTACGCTTTCAAGTCACTCCTCCCTCCTCCCACCCTCTTCCCTCGCACCACCCCCTTCGCCCAGCCATGCCTCTATCTTCCGACCAAGTCAAAATCTCGAAATTTTCTTGCGAGAGCAATATTGGCTTGATAAAAAGGGCAAAATAAATATAAATGTTGCGTAATTTTTGCAAATTACTGCAAAATATTATGTTTTAGACCTAAATCACTTATTTTTAACAGGTGTATACCAAGTAAGGAATCCTTAAACTAAAATACTGGAACAGTTTTTTTTTTATCTATGGTGTTCACAGCTGGACTGTAGTTGGCTACAGCACAACAAAGACGGAAATTACATTAAATGCAATTAAAGCAGAAAAAACAACAGAAAGCATTTAAGTTTGTTGCACAAATATCCTGGACAAAATATGTGAAATCTGAGCAGGTCGATTGTATCAGCTGGCATGACGCTGCGCTGACGTTCCACGCTAAGTGGAATATGAAGTCACCTGCACGTAGGAGCAAAACAGTGTCGCTCACGTCACTCTGCAAATAAGTGTTCAGGGAAGTCCAGGGGTAACCTGGGTCAGCGCAGAACAGGATGGGCCACAAAATTTTATAATAAAGTGGACTTATTATGCTTTTCAGGAGATACAAACAAGTGGTGGCCTCGATTTATTTTCAGGGAAAATCTGTAGCAAGGCAAGATATCTAGCAAACTAGGTTAGTGTTTCCAATTTTTGTTTTTCATTAAACTGAATTCTAAGTGTTGCTGGTAACCAACTAAATTGGCTGTGAATTTAAAGACTGCTATTAGTTTATCCAAAGGCAATTTAGAGAACATGTCAACAGGAATGGATAAAATGGGTGACTGTTTTAATGGAATTCGTTTCATTTTCAATAGAGTAGTGCGGCTATTAAATATAAATGGAAGTTAGCAAACAGTTGCTTCTATACAGACACTGACTCCAGGTCATTCTTTTCAGATTGAATTTCACGTGTTGTTAAAACTTTTATGGTGACTGTGTGTCACATTTCTTTGTCAATGTAACGACCATCCTTGCAGATCCAGTAGACGTTGCCGTTCCATACTCATTGTCTAGCTAATTTTATAGCTAGCTAGGTAGCTAGCGATTCATTCAGTCATCTGTATTTAGAGACTTACCAGTAGCAATTGTTGGCATAGTGCTCTGTTCGCTGACCGATCATAACAGAGCTTATGTTACAGAGGGGACGCCCACTCGGAACAATCTTTTTTCAATTAGTTTGGAATGACTCGAATCAAATAGTCATAAAATGATGGATTTATAAACTGCCCTTTTTGACATCCAAGAATACTATAACTGGACAAAAAAAAATGCATAACAAGTCCCCTTTAAGTCTAAATGCAAGATTGAAATGCTTAGTAAGATTTTTTAAAATTATTATTTTGAAGTGCTGTTGGCCTTATTTTCTCACATAACGTTCAACAGAACTAACAGCTCAAAAAATGCATAATTCTACTCAATTTAATTATTAGGGCATCATTGTACATTGCCTTATAAAGGCTTATCAGGTATTTCTCTATCCACATTAATCATGGCATAAAAGAGAAATATTCCATTTGAAGATTTCAAATTCCATTTGTGCCTGTTTTCCATAGGCCTAGAGTGTAAGAAGCTGAAGTGGACGTTTCTGTTTTTAAATGAATTCTTTTTCACAAGATAGAAGAGAGGAATGAGCCCACACCAGCGTAAGAGAGTTGTTGACCATATAAAATTACAAATGTGTAAAAAGGCAGTCAGACACTTAAAGCCCATAGACTGTATTTAAAGATGGACAATCCATCTCCACTTCCTAATGCTGCACAAAAATGGAGCCAAAATATCCTTCAAATGGACACTGCCATCTTGCACATTTAGTCCCAGAGTCAGCGCAGTAGTAATGGGGGTGTTGAGCCATGGTCTCGAGATCCTGCCCATACTACCACCATACTAAGTCGCAAGCACATACCTGAACTTTTTGTGCAGCCTAGTTGTCTGGTTTATTATTTGATAAGAGACCAGGGGTAATTAGATCCAGAGTGCCATTTTAGGATATATAACCAAATGTAAGGCCAACTGCTCTTCCTTGACTGAAAGCTTGTTAAAGGGTGAACTAGTATTCCAAGTGCAGTTCAGACAGGACACTCACGTCAGATTTAACCATTTATTTGGAATGACATACATTTGGATTTGGCGGTGACTCTGCTCAAGTGATACTCTGGAACAATCTGAGCAAGCATGACACAGACATCCCAGGAGATCACAACCCCCAAACTCGTGCTCCTGCAGGGAGCAGATGAGCAGAGTCACCCGCGGGGATCTGAACATGAAATACGTTTCGATCCCTTAAATTTTGGATATGAATAAAAACCTCGTTCTATGATCAAGGAATAGATGACATTGACTGGAACATTAGGCAAAAATCGATATGCGGCAAGTGTGTTATGTGGGGATAAACAATGTGAATGCGAAGAGCATGTTGCATTTCCTTTGAATTCATGCAAGCATGCATGACCTTCTCTTCTGCATGCAGGACATCAGCGGCCTGCTGAATGCAAGCAGAAGAACATTCGGCAAGACACGTTGAGTGACTTGATACAAAGGAAATATACTATATGAGAATGAGGATGTGAAGCGACAAGCATGTCGCATTTCCTTTGAATTCATGCAAGCATGCATGACCTTCTCTTCTGCATGCTGGACATCAGCGGCAGGCTGAATGCAAGCAGAAGAACATTCGGCAAGTCCCCCATGAGACTTGATGCAAAGGAAATATGCTACGAGATGAGTTTACATGTGGTAAATACATTCACATTTTAAATTTTGGATAGATCGAAGGCGGATGCAATCGATGTGAATGAAATGACAGTTCCCCAAGTTGAACGGATTGGACAATAACTATGAATTTTGCATGCGTTGATTTTCCTAAGGCCCATTACAGTTGATCGACATTAAATTTGAGGTGGCAACACTTCGTGCGAGCATAGAATTAACATTGCAATAACTACAATTTACCAATTACATAAATTATTCACTAGTATTAAGACAGACTTATTTCTGGTATACTCCTGAGGACCAGCGACACAGGGTTAGGATAACAGATGCTGGAACTAGAGAGGCAACCGTAGTTGCAGTGCCGATGCGAAAGGAATGTGTGGTGCATAGGCTTGGGGGCAGACCGCAGCACTGCAGGGTATGCGGAGATGAACAGCAACCAAACTGTGTACATCGCCTTCCCAGAATCAGTCATGAACAGGGGCTCATCTCTTGCATTGGCTCGCCATTTCAGGGACCGAGAAATAGAAGAAAAAGGACAAATGCTGTATTAGTTCTGGCAATGACCACAGAAGTGCCTTCACCACATTAATCAGTTTTTGGAATGTTTGAGGTTGCTAGTGAACATACAGTTATCAGAGGAGAAATCAGAAATGGTGAGGTTATGTACAGGATTAAATTTCTGAAGGTGTAGTTAATTCCACATATCCAAGAACCCCGAAGAAAGCCGTAAGACAGACTACTTTCCAACAATACATCTACATAAGGACTAAAACACCCAGCTCTTAAGTGCGATTCCAACTTTTCACCAAATAAAGTGTGAGGGAAAAACGCTTATCATCGTCTTCTGGATGAACCTTCTTTAATCCGTTATTAGGCGAACGGAGGGATTTCCAAGCAAGCTAGTGACTGAAGGATCTAAACATGTTAAGTGAAACTAGACCCCAGCAATTCATGCTTTAGTAAAACAGGGATGAATTTATGAAACTCTGAACAATGCATTATAAAAAAGGTACGGATCATGGAAATGACATCCGGCAGAACTGGGATTAAAAACCTTCACAAGAGAGAAGTACGACCAGCTGCTTCATAAGCTTTTTTTTTATGCGATTTGACAATCCGAACCTCCAGAAGCCAACCAACCCCCAAGACCAACTGAGGGAGCTGCATCAGTGAAGACTCGAAGGCGACCGATGACTCCAGCCTATCCTTATGAAAGAACGAAGTGCCATTCCAGAGCTTGCGCAACAGTGACCAAAGTGCAAATCAGATTTTTTAACCTTCGTCTAATTTGACAGGTTTTTTTTTTTTTTTTTTATTAAACAAATTGATTAGAGATTGAGAGAGCTAGAGAAGCCGGTACATGAAGGAAGTTCAGGTGCCTCAAAAGGGATAGCTATTCGCGCTTTGTTATAGACAAAGCCGACGTGCACTCTCCATAACTTCCTTGATTCTGCGTCATTTATCCTGGGGTAGAGATGCTTGCATTTTAACTGAGCCAAGAGAAAATACCCAAAACTCCAGTTCCTGCGCAGTACCCCAGTTTCTTGAAAACGTCTTTAAGTGCAAAGATGCTGCGACTTGGTACGAAATTGGGAAAGTAGTGATGTTACCTCTGATACCGAGGCTCCGAAGCACGCTTCAAACTCGACAGGGTATTTTTCTGAAGCACAGTGTCGGAGCTTGCTTCATATCGGGGAAAAACCACGTGACTGATGACGTTCAAACCACTTCCTGCTTCAGACTGAATCAGCTGACCGGTTATGGAGCTTTGAAACATTGGCGCAATTCAAATATATTTAAGATCGATGAAACAGCGCTCTGTTATTATTTTTCTGAATAAAATGCCTAAGTCGCGCAAGCGCACCTAGCATACGCCAAGCACAATCTAAAACATACAACTTTTTTTTTTTTTTTTTTTAAACACAATACAATAAAACTCAAAGTGCACACGCAATGTGCGTCAGCGTCACGCTTGCAAAGCTGTACTACAATCTGTGCCAGCAGATGTCACCCACGTGCTCAATGAAGCTTCAAGTAGTGAACCAATTTATTATTATTATTTATTTATTTATTCATTCATTTCCAATACAATGGTCCAAAAAGGGTTGAAACTTCATAAGGCCTCGTTTGGCCATCACTATGGGAAAGTCCATTATCCAAAAGTCGACTAATAAATGAAAAACGAACGGCAGTTGGTTAACATTCAGAAGTATCCAGCAAAAGCCTCGGATAGAGTATCGAAAATGCGGGGGCTGCTACAGCATTCAAAGGTCAGACGTACTGCGAAATATGTTTTCTTTCCAGTTAACTCCAAAGAGATTTCACTGAGAGGGGTGCAGAGGCATAATGTTAAAAGCATCGGTAATGTCAGCGTTACCCAACCAGCAACTGATCCAGCAATTTAATGAGTTTCATGCGTGAGCGACAGTAAAGTAAAAGCGAGAATGGGATGAGATCATTGACGCTTTTAATCCTTAAGTCATAATGGGCGGACAAATCAACGATAACGCCTTCTCTTCTTCCCCCAGATTACTTAGGAATAGCAACACCTATAGAGCTAATACGGTATGAAGCTAATGGAATTTGGGAATCGGACCAATCATGTACCTCTTTTAAACTTCTCTCGCCGGGATTTTATCAACCATATCCGGTTCCTGCTCAGCAGACTGCAGGTTATTGCTCTTCACGCTGGAGTGTATATCGTATAAACCAGCACAAATGTCATTAATCAAACAAAACAACAAGCACGAGACAAAATAGCGATTTGAGTGGTACTTCAGCGTCTTCGAGAATTCTGGGACTGATGGGGGTAGACGCTTTATTTAATTTTTCTTAGCCGGCAGACGCGGCTTGCTGCGAGGGCACACAAACTTTAGATGCAGTTTCTGTAAAAACTTGGCTCGGTGGCAGAAGTACGATGAGGGCTGTCGCAGGGGGTTTGGACTCGCAATGATTTTTTTTTTTTTTTTTTTGGGCGGAGGGAGGAGGAATGGCAGAACGCTCCGCAGACAGTGCAGAAAATACCACGGTGTAGAACGCCTGCTGACTAATGCCTAATCAACCGCAGACCAATCCAGTCTGACTAGACTTTTGGAGGCATAAGCATTTTTAATCTGAAAAGTACTTATGATACTAGTAAACAAGTGTCACCGTAAGACAGAGCGAGATCAGAAGTGGTAGCCAAGTAGGTGTTTAGATCGACCCTGCGTCCAAGGTACATTTCACCAATCACATCCTTTAATACACCGAATGCCACAGTAAACTCTGTCATGGTAAGATTTAACAGTCTCGGATCATTGTCCTTCAGAATAACGGAAATGTCCCCGTAGTTCATTATGCGTTTCTCGCCTAAACCAGATTCGGACGAGCTTAACATTTTTTAACCAAGTTTACGTCATTACCTGCCATGATCTGACTGCGAAGATGGGAGAGATGGCAGCTGAAATAGGACGCAGTCCTCCTCCGAGAAAGGATTAGGATGCCCGGACATACGATGATGCACGAGGTAAGAAAAATACCCAAGAACTGATTCTCATACCTTAGAGATCTGCAGGCGTGGATGTTTGGGTAGATCTGTAATGGGTCTTGGTGGGAATGGTAGAGCTTGGCTACTTGAGATGGAGCGCCGGCTTATTTAAAAAGACGCTCAATTAGGTACGCGACGCTGAAGTCCAATGCGATTGGACAAGGGGTGGAGCCAAGACTGACTTCCGTGCCCGTCTGAACTAACACTGACGCTCCATTTATATGAGGCAAATTTTGTTTGCTGTTTTTTCTCACCCATAGCAGTAGTTACATTGTTCGGCCCCCATACTGATGTCTGGCGGTCCTGTCAGGCTCTACTAACTCATGCTGACAGCTGACTATCAACTAGCAAGCTGGGAAATACATTAACTACATTTAAGCACCACATTCAACCTAAATAACAAATCTGTGACAATCAGTCAAAATGAGATAAATAGAGTCTGTATGTAAATTGACTGCTTGCTTTCATGCGTTTTAATACTCGCTAGCTAACTAGCTGCAAACAGTATGTGACGCTATGTTCAATGCAAAGACAATTATACTGTCAATTTTTGTTGCACTTTCAAAATCACTATGGGTTATTTTCAGTTACACTAGGACCAAGTAACTCATGCATGTATGATGCTAATGTCATATCTCTTCTCAACAGTCACATTCCAGTGCTGAAGAATTCCCAGAAATAACTAAGGGGGAAACTTCCCCCCTTAGAGTCGCAGTCAATCACGTTTGTCAATCATGACATCACACCCCATTATTAAAGTATTAAAAAACGAAATAAAAACAAACTTACCAGAAAAAAATGAATAATTGAACAAGCATGTGGTAATAACAGAAAGCATCTTCGAAAAAAAAATGACATGACACTTACTTTAATCTTTTATGTGGCCCAAATCCCATCCACTAACATGGAGGAGGCAGGTTTATAATTAAAACTGAAGCCAGCCACTAGATGGTGATCTACACATTTTGGCCGCACTTTTGAGGAGCTGTTAGGTTGTCCATATTTATATATAGGCAATGTTATAGCCACGATGCGATGATAACCAATTTACTAAATTACTAAATTAAATCAATGCACCGATGTGAAAATAGTTGATATAATTAATTTTAAAAAATTATTATCGTATCGCCGCAATAAGTGTGTGACTGTGCTTCCCAGCAAATGTAGCCCATTCATTTTAACGCTGAAAGCATTTTGATTCAGTGCAATCTTAGAAATAATTTGGCTACACTGCACACACTGCTACACTGGGAAAAAAAAATGCTGAAACGAGACATGAAATTCGGGGCAAGTTTTGTCGTTGTCAGGTGTACGTTGTCTTTGTATTTCCTTAGTGATTTGTCATTGAATAATTTCTTGATCATTATAGGCTCATATATTGGTCTTGATTATTAATTAAATAAATTGTTTGATTATAATCAGGTGATCTTAAACACGAACAGTTTGAAAGAAATTGTACATATGCGTGTCAGAGGCTGATGGCATGCACTGAAAATCCCGTAGTGCCCGTGCTTCCAGTTTAAGAGGTGAATACCCATCCCCTCATAAAGTCTCATCTTTTTCCAATGCCCACCTTCATCGAGCGAGGGGTTGGAACTGACAAACTTGTTTTACCTCACCTCCTGTAGTTAAGATTGTGAAATGAGTTGATGCCAGAGATGGCACCGGGTTCAAAATTCTGCCAAGAGAAAGAATATTTCTGGAACACCACAATTTGTTGAAATCATTTGCTTTCAGACATATTCACCTTGTGATAAAGACACGAAGTGTCATGTTAAAAATGGGTAAAATGTCTCTTTAAGGCCGAGGAAGGATCACAGCCACAGCCAAGAGGAGCCAGATGGGCTCCTAAGAACTGCAGGGCACTAGCAGATGATAATTGACCAGGCGAGGCAGTTCAAGTTTCCAAATTCCATCACAGTAACCACAATCAGGCCAGAAATGGCACATGGATTTCACAGTCCCCAGCTAAAACTGGAGGAAGCACACAAGTGGAAGACTGCCAAGTACGAGGACCAGGAAGGCAAATGCTGGAGACAGGGATGGTGCACGACTAACTGGACTTGATGACCTACCTCAGTTGCCGCAAAATGCAGTTCAAACGCTCACGTGTCCAGAGTGGGTGTTTTCGGCAGTGGACATGGGTTAGAATGGGCTTTCCCACTGGTCCGTAGCTAAAAAGCAGTATATGCAGCTGGGTGTCATCCACAGCATGTTGGTCATGTAAATATCATCAAAGTCCTTGTGACATGTGCCACAGTAACCTTTCTTTTGGGTTGGACCTGATGCGGTGCCCTTGGTTTCCTTTGTACATCGATGAGCCCCCGGCATGCAATGCCCTGTTGGCGGTTTATGATTTGTCCCTCTTTGGACCACTGTTGTTTTGTTTTGTTTTTTTGGACCACACTCACCAATGCTGCCTGGGAGCTCCCCAGAAGCCTTACTACTTCAGAGATGCCCTGACCCACTTTTCAGGCGATAATGATTTGGCCTTTATCAAAGTTTTTGCTTGCCATCCAAAGTCTGTCTACAGACCTTGAAATGCACTGTTTTTACAAGCAGTTTTAAAGGTTTGACTCATTGATGTATATAGTTACATATAGCAATGGCAAATCTCTCTCTCTCTCTCTCTCTCTCTGAACTCACCCTCTCTTGATAGTTGTGCAAGTTTATGGGTAAAATAGAACATTATTTTTTTGAAAATAAGCAAATGGGAGCAAAGTTTGAGAAACAAAGCTTCTGGGAAATAGTTCAAAATGAAAATAATGCAATGAGAAGCGTGATAGAAATACAGTCAACAGATGGTTAAGAGCAAACATCTGGGGGCAAGAGTACACATCTGTTTTCACTTGTTATCACTTTCTCATTCTCAAAGCTTTGTTTCATAATAATGGACACACTTGGCTGATAAGTTGGGATGTATTAATTTAACTTCCATCTGGAGTCAATGAAGAAGTAAAAGACATTGAGTAGCTCAGGAGGGGTTTTTACAGAAGCAATCAGGGATGCTGCTCAGGTGAGGAGTCCTGCAGCTCAGAGGTGCGTTTCCCGAAATCACAGATGTTAACTTACAAAGTTGAACCCATTGACTGTGAATGGACGAACAATGTAAGTTGCTAACTTACAATATTTAGCGACTACAGTGTGATAGCTGCTGAAGGTGGACGTCAAGAGCAGCGGCCAAATATTAAAAGGGCAAACCTCACAGCGTGAAGAGAGACTAAAAACAGAGAGAAATAACGAGGCTTGCGCTACCAACGGACCAGACGCCGTCCGTGGTAGAAAAACAGGTGAGCTCGAGGAAAACAAAAGAAAAGGGAAATAAACCAAAGATTCCCTTACTCACTTACACTGATCCTGTTATGCAGCTAAGTCCCTAAACAATAATCTCTAAAGAGACCTTACCGGCTAAAGCGCCAAAGATGCACTGACACTCCAGCAAGGAACGCAAGGCGAAACTGGAGTTTAAATAGAGTCCAGGCAACGCCCCCAATTACTGCCAGCTGGCCCAGGAATCCGATAGGGAGCAAAGCGATATTGTCCCGGACGAGAGTAACAAACAGAGCTCTCAAAGCTTCCAAACCATGACATTCAGTTCTGGGAAACTACTCCAGAAAGAAAAGGTCACAAGCAAAACATCCCATCTCTCAGCAAGGTGCAGTAGTGGGGAGTTGTACCATTTATGGTTGTGTGTAGCTGCGCTGTTTACAGGTATTAGGGGACTTATCCTCTCTACACAGGTTGTCTAAGCCAGTGGGTGGAGACAAGGGGCCATATTCACCAAGCTGATGGAGCTGCATTACTAACAGGAAGCAATGGGCGTTCACAATATGGTTTGAAGGAACCTCATGAAGAACGGGAAGTCAGGCTCTCAGGAATGTAATCATGCACTGTGCAGCTTGGCTCACTTTTATGTTGCGCTGTAAAGTAGTTTGGGGAATCTAGAAATCAATACGCCAGGTGAACTGCCACTCTCACTAAAATTCCTCAGGATGTGATTTTCAGATTTTCAGAATAATGTGTTAGGTCTGATTTGCTGGTTCAATTAAAAGGAATAATGCAAATGTGTTAGAAAAAGCCCATCTGGATTGAAATGCAACTCTCTCCGTACACTTTGCAATAGGACATGTAAAGAATCTGAATTCATTAGCAGTCTATCACTAGGTAGAAGTAACGTATTTGCTTGCTGAAGTGTGAAAATCTGTCTGTTACCCGTCTGCACTTGAAAGGTTACCCATTTTCACCTTAATGTAGGCTTTCATGTCAAACCATCATCACCTGCTAGCCTGTTACACTGCTTTCGAAAAGTTATAAAGAATTTCGGCCCAGATAATGTTCAGAAGACATTATATTAAAAAATGTACCAATTCTGTTTACAAATGACTTGCTACTGTTGTTTTGTTTGGTGAAAACAACATAGTGAAAAGCAGGGGAAAGAATTGGCAGAAATGTAATATTCTGAGAATGCTTTCCCCCCCTCTGCAATAAGGGGCTTCCCTTTCACATTTTATTGACAACTTCAGGTACTGACTTTTATATTAATAGATATATTACACTCTTTCAAGATTCAGTTTTCATATTTTAAAAAAATATACAACGCTGGTAATAGTATATCTGTAATGAAGCACATTATAAATTCACCTGAACTGTTATTCATTAATTATGACTTTTTTCCCAGGATGATATGCTGGCCTTATCAGAGGAAACCATGATTAGGTAATTATTCCTGGTGATGGATTAAAATAGCCTCCATATCGTCAAAACCCCAGCAAGTCTGTGCCTCAGTAACAAATCGAATGAATTTTCTCCCCTTTTCATCCATTTTACCCATCTCCCTTACAGAGGCATATTAAGCCACTGGTCTGCTGAGTTTCAGGGCATTCATTAAAATGAAAATGGTTTGTGTTTTGCACAAAAATTAGCGGCTGGCACTCTAGATACAAATTGCGCCGGCTGCCCTCCCCGGGGGCCAGGGTATAATTGACTGGACTGGGAGTGTTCACACATCCCTCACTCTACCTGATTAAAGGCCAGAGAATGGACACAACAGGGACTGCAGCAAAATTGGAAAAAAGGGGAAACAGGCAGCTCGGTGGGGCACCCCCCAATTTAATCTTTCTGTGAAAGCGCTGAATAAAGAGTAGGAATTCCACTCCCCAGCTGCCCCCAATCCTCCCTAAAAAGAATGAAGTGGCGCAGCTGCTTTTTTTAAAGATAAGGAGTGAGAGTGAGACCTAGGCAGATAGCAGGAAAGGCAGAGCCCTTTGTTCATGTGAATAGGGAGTGCCTGGTCTGCACTATATGCCCTGCTTCAAAGTTATCCTTATACTGCTTTTCCACCCAAACTTTTGCAATCTTCCATCCTGACTGAAAAGAATCTCAGGATGACGCACCAAGCTGCTCTGGCATTTAAAAAACAGCCTTGTTAAACTCCACTCAAAAAGTCGACTGCATTTCATCAGTTAGTGCATTCGTATGATGTGATTCTGCTTTTAGGGATAGCGTACACGTGTGGAATCAAATATGTCACGGAATGTCTTGTATGAACTAGCCTTATAATGGCACAAGTTTTTATTGCTTCATATTGACTTTGTGAACACCAAGGGAAATGTATTCAGGTCTGATCCATGTTCCATTAGTTTCATGGATGCCTTAAGGTCTTCCTGGAACTCCTCATGGTAGCTGTTAAGAATTTGAATTAGCCTGAACAAGAACCCCTGCATTTTACTGGGGTTCTCTGCACAGAGATAGACAGATACAAATACAGAATGGCCTTGCAGAATGCTTCCTTCAGAGAGTATAGAATTACCATAGCAAATGCCATTGAGCATGAACCACCACATGTGTATATGTGGTCTACCCTATACTAATTAGCATTTAATTGTTATTTCGTTTCATTTTAAAAAGGCTTCATCAATTTTTAATTTGGATGTAACGGTGCATAAACCTTACCTATACATATGGGGAAAAATTTTACAACCTCAATTAACCCGCACAAATTAGAGTTGTATCTCCCCTTGCAGCTCTTCCAACCTATGTCATTATGACTCTGACTCATACCTCCACATTGGCTATTGGGGTCTGCTTGTTTTTATTCATCTCTAGTTGTGATCTCTCCAACAAGGCGGGCAAACAAGGATACTCTGACTTTTGCAATCACATGGTGCTTTATGAAAATGACTGACAGATGGCAGTCTCACAGCTCAGTCTATCTCTGAGGCATTTACTTAATTAAATGTACCATGAATAATTTAATTACATATTTATTCAATGTATGAATAATTAAAAAATGACATCCAAATAGTATGTCTTCATGATTGTTATCAGAGGTCTGCTGAAAAAAGGATTAAACACACTCCACAGTGAGGATTTCCAAGTAATAATACATCCACACAATTTCTTAAACTGCTATTATTTTGAACCAAAAAGGCCTTATCTTCAATATATTTTCAAAATGACAAAAGACCCGTCATTACTCTGTCAGTGGACATTGTTATCACCAAGTTGTCATAAAATTTACATGAACTGGTTTTGGTTTGCAGGCTATTTAAAAATAACCGACCCAGCATGATTAACAATGACACATCAAAACACATGCAGACCCAATGTTCAGCTCATCCATAAAAACACATCCATTTTCCCCATCAAATACGTAACTGTGATTACTTTCAATGATTTATCACTTCGTAGCACTATTGTAAAATCTACTGTTCTTGCCTCTCACGTTTGTGGGCGTGGGAGAAAAATAAAAAAGATTGCCCATAAGGGTGAAATTTATGGGGGAGTTGGGAGGTAACAACTCCCTAAATATCAGAAGCAAGCCAATAAGATCCCGCCATAATGTAGGCATAACAACATCTATCTAAGCATCGAGACCAGCCCAGATTTCAAACAAAAGATACGCCCTTGATTTTTCGGTACCATCAATAGTTAAAGTGAATGCTCTCAGCATTCATTAGTCTGAATGCTGTCAGCATTCACGCTATTGTTTTCCATGTCGGCCATGTCTTTATACTTATTATTATTATTATTATTATTATAATTATTATTATTCTTACTTCTTCTGCCGTTCCATGCTATTAAACTAGTCCTACATACTTTGTGCCATTTCAACAATTAATATATCAAAATGTGCAGCTTTTTATGGATATTATTGCTATTACTCTTCGCTTTCATACTATGTATACTTTTGAAAATAATTCACTTTTTCTGATATTTTTGTCCCATAGTAATGCATTGAAACAGCATTATTTAGCATAATTGCTAACAACATTAGCTAAGTTAGCTGAGTAACGTGGTTAGCACAGTCACGTGGTTAGCATAACTGCTAACAACATTAGCTAAGTTAGCTGAGTAACCTGGTTATCATGGTTCTTTGTTCAGATTTCCATTTTTTAATAAACATTCAATTATTCTACTCAATTCAAATATTATATTTTCATGGCAGCTATTCAGTGTGGCGTCAGCAAACATTCAAATTATTCAAATTTTATTGTATTCAAGACAGCATTGCAGTGTGGCTTCAGCTTTCAGCATTCACTCCTGCAATTTCTGAATAAATTGCAATTCTCTAGCTATTATCTTTATCTCATGTCAGACTATGTGAAGACAAGAATTTTAATGTTTTGTTTGCTCAATTTGTAAATGCATTCCTGTCATTCAGTCTACCAAAACATTGAAAAATAATACAACCCCAATTCTGAAATAGTTGGGACAAAGAGTAAATTGTGAATAAAATCAAAATGCAATTGCTATCAAATCACACCAGCCAGTATTTTATTCACAATAGAACAGAGATAACAAAGCAAATCTTGAAACTGAGAAATTTTACAATTTTGTCCACAAAATGAGCTCATTTCAAATTTGATGCCTCAGTTTCAACATTTGAAATGTTATCTATGTTCTACTGTAAATAACATACTGGCTCATGTGATCTTAAAGTCATTGCATTTTGATTTTATTCACAATTTACACTTAGTCCCAACTATTTCAGAATTGGGGTTGTAAATAAATAAGCTGCCGGATAGCTCAATCATTTAAAGCACCGCATTGCGGAGCAGAAGTGATTATCACGGCGAGGGTTCAAGTGTCGGTCGTACCAACCAGCAATGGACGGCAGCATTTTCAGAAGTAGCACACAACTGGCCATTGCGCTGCAGGGATGCAAATTGGGAAGGGCCTGTCGGGAACGGAAATATAAAATCGTTGCTTTGTTCTTTGCACAAGCGCCTCCTGTTGGCCAGCTGGGCGCTCGTCCGGAAGATTCAAAGCTTGTTCATGTTCGGGTATCCTCCGCCCTCCTTCTGAACTTGCGAGGATTCAACCAATGAGTGTAAAGAAGCAGTATAAATGGGCACGTGCTTCGCAGGAGAGCCGTGAACCATCCCCCTCTTGTGAATTAGCAACAAGGGGTCGCATTCGAGCAAGGCTTGTACATAGTTCCTCAATAGGGCATTCCAGAAAATAAATAAATAAATTAATAAATTATTGGGACAGGCAATTTAGAACTAGCAATGAGTAAGAAAGAATAATTTTGATGTGATTTGAAACAGCTGAAGTCACCATGTGATTGTAATCTTGATTTGGTAATCCTTTTAATCCTTGATTCAAGGACGGTCTGGTACTTCTGGGGAAAAGATGGGCATAGGATCAGGAAGTTGAGACAAATGCCTGTGTAATTATTGAAAGGTTATAAAACAATTTTCCCCAAAGAAAGAGATTTGGATATTTCACCCTCTCTGCTGCATAACAAGATGAAAAGATTTTAAGAATCTGAGGGAATATCTGTTCATATAGGGCAATGAATACCTGTGATCTCTGATCATTCAGACAGAACATGCAGTTATTTATTCACAAAGGATATAACAACATGGGCTCAGAATGACTTTGCAAACCTTTGTTAAGTATTACAATATGTTGTTACATCCACAAGTGTACATTTGAACTTTGCTTCAAAAAAGTGGAGCTTATGTTAACAGTGTCGAACAGAACTGCCGACTTCTCTGGGCTTGGAGGCATCTGCTAAGGACTTTCACAGAGTGAAAATGTGGAAAAAAATCACTGTTTCAGGTCTGTTTTTTTAAATGGATGCCATATGATCTAGACCAGGGGTCCCCAGTCTTTCCCAGAAAGGGCCAGTGTGGGTGCAAGCTTTCATTACAACCAAGCAGCTATACACTTGAAGCTACTAATTAAGCTTATTAGCAAAGAGTCCAGGGGTTGATTAGTAGTATCAGGTGTGTATTTGCTCGGTTGCAATGAAAGCCTGCACCCACACCGGCCCTTTCCGGAAAAGATTGGGGACCCCTGATCTACACCATTGAAAAACAATTCATCTATCCTTTTAACCAGGGAAATACTGTTGAGATTGTAATGCGAATAGAAGCCACTAGATGGCAGTATTGACCTTTCTTATGTTTAGCCCAGACTGGAGCTAGGTTTGGGTATGTCTTGGGCATGTCTGGGACAAGTCCCAGAGAATAAAATAAAAAAGAGGTCTAAATGTGGGAGGGGTCTGCAAAAGAGTATATAAAGAGGAAAATTGAGAGACTAAAGTTGTAGGTGAAATTGCAAGCAGATGGATATATTTGACCAGACCTGTCACTCTTTTTATGACCTGTGAAGTTTCTTGTGGATTTTTGCCTGTATTGGAGCATTTTCCTCACCCAGGACATCACTAATTAACCCAACCAAAGGGACTGTAAATATTTTTGTTCTTATATATATATCAATCTTAGTCAGTAGAGTAGTTAGTTGTTAGTTCTCTTTGTTTAATTAAATGTGTTTAAGTTTTTACATTTTGTCTGTCATCCCTTGCTGTCATATATGTTTTAACAAATTGGGGCCATAACAAGATCAAAATCTCTTTTTAAAGGGAACCCTCTGGCTTGAGGTGGAGAGGGAGAGGACCAATTGCATAGCCAATTACATCGGGGGGCAGGTTGATAGAGCCAGGTTGGAAATTTTAACCATGACACAAGGGAACCCATTCTCTTGTTGGAGGGTGTAATAGGATCTTAAATGACCACAGTGAGTCAGGACCACAGTTTCACATTTCATCTGAGAAACGGCATCTCCTTCAGTACAGTACACCCATCACTGCACTGGAGCATTGGGAATTGTTCCACCTGAGGGAACATCGCAACCTACTGGCCCATCAGCACCTTTACCAGCAGCAACTTAGTTTTTCTATCCAAGCACTAAACAAACCCACACCTACTTAGCTTCAGCCACACAGCCGGAGCAGATTGAGTAGTAGTATTGCTGCTGGCAAAAGGAAAATTTACACTGTTATCAGTAAAATGTCCCTAATTCAGGCTCTGTTGTTATGGGGTTGAGTCATTGGCCTTTGCAAGGCTAACTTGCACTTTTGGGAAGGTAGCATTCATGCTGAAAAGTGCACTGAAGGTTTTGGAGTGACGTTTAGTGCCTTCAAAATGACACTGTTTTCAGGAATGACAAGACATAATTGATCAAGGAAGAGCATACATTACAAAGGCATCCCTATGTAAGAAGAGTTTGGGATGTGGGTGCTGGACTGGCCTGCCTGCAGTACTGGCTTGTTCCCAGAAGAGAACAGGTGTTGCATTTTGTAAGGCAAAATACAACAATGAGGACCCCATATCGTTGCATACCTTCACACTTGTTCGCACGAAGAACTGAACAAAGTGCTTCAAACACAAAATCAAAACGTTTCTTCAGTCCCAAAACATACTCAGCCACAATAAAAACTTCACACTCGTTTGAAGGTAGATAAGTTGAACATACAAGAAATGAGGTTTCCAATAATGATTTTTTTTATTCTGTACTCATTAAAGATGGTGTATCATAAAAATACTGTCCATAATGTAACCAGTTCCACCGGAAATGCTACGGAAATGTCCAAGAGTAAAAATGGTAAGTTACAACTTGAATAAGAGCAGTACGCAGGCGATTACGTATGGTTTGGGCAGTCACACAACCTCTAAACAATCCGTTCCTAGTGGACGTTGCAGTGACAAATGGATTCTGCAAATGACGTAAGACAATTTGTCGGTCTTCTGCTTTTGATGTCACACGTGGGCTACCAGAGCGAGGTCGGTCAGCTGTGGTGCCAGTTTGTTGGAGACGTGTCCAAACATGGATAGTCCGTTGACTGCATCCCATAACCCTTGCAACATCAGTGAGAGACGCTTCCGTACTCAGCATGCCAATGGCACGATCACGCTGAATGTTTGACAGCCATGGCATTGAAAATCAACGAATAATTAACTGTGAAAACTTGTTTTTCTGAGATGTCACTCTAACGTGCTAACGTGAGCTCAGTTACACGTCTCTCATATGGTCATGTGACCAAGAACAAGAGAAAACATGGTTTCATATTAAAGTACACTCGCACGTGCTACGTTCCTGTGCACGTCGGAGTTGATGTGTGTCATGTCTTTGACAATGCATTTACCCCTAGAGATAATAAAAACTCTTTTATTAAAAGTTTCAAGAAAATATTTACAAATTTATGAGTGTGAAGTTTCTTTTTTGACTCAGATGGCAACATTACAAAGTTTCTAATACCTTACAGTCCCAGCTCTTTTGAGACATGTTGCAAAAATAAAAATGGAAATAAGTCTTTATTTTTTAAATTAATTTATGTGTGGTGAAAGATCAAATAATGTACTGGTGTTCTGCTTTCATTGTAATACAGGTCAAATATAATTTACAAATGACTGTTTTCAGTTTTAATTTTCATTGAAAATTTCGATCAAACCCTTTCTGATTTGGGGTTGTATAAATCATGCAGTTGTCATGTCAGTGCATAATTATATTGTTCTTCTAAAGTCTGTGTCATTTCCACTTGACATGAAGCGGACAGACAGCCAAGACAAGCACTTCATCTCAATTGCCTACTCTTGCAGAAGGTCATCTCTAGAAGATCAAGATATGTGCTGGAATGAGCAGACACAGCTATGCTGAAATCCCCAGGTGAAACAAACAATATGAAAGAAGAAGAGAGCGAGAAAGACAGAACCTGAGTTTAGTAATTAACCACTCGAAATACAGTCTCAAGGGGTACAGATGTGTCCTGTACATTTTTTGTTCCATTCCCAAGTTGACAGAGACAACCGGAAAATACAGGGATCTACAATTTCTCTTGTGATGAATATAAACACATCACTAGTGTTTTATAAATTGCCAGTCATGCTCTTGACTAAAATTTTGCAGGCTTTGATGAAAACTTCGCAATACAGCATTGCCAAAGGGAATACATGTGGATTGTGTCTCCACAAAAATATTATATTGTTGCAAATTGCACCAGATAAAAATGCAAAATTTATATGCATGCCAAAATATCAACAAAATAAAAAAGATTTTCCATATTAAATGCCCAAACAAAGCTGATTTATTTTATTATTCAATTACAACATTGTGTCTCATTTCTGCAGTCAAAAAAAAGATTTAAAAAGGAGCTTTGTTGAAAGTTGTACAGAGCTTGTACAGAAATGACCCTTTACAATATGAAAATGATTATATGTAGATCTCATTCCACAGTTTATCACCAACTTTTAGTTTTCTACATTTCTGTGTTAGCCAGACGATAAGCTCCTCCTCTGCCCCCAACCTTATGGCTGTTTTAACATTTAATCAGTAGCAGTGAAAACTACTGTAGATATCAACAATGGCTTTTTGACTCATGAGCATTCCAAGGCAGCATATCCATAATGTAATTTTGACTAGTTGCAATTCTAGTTAATGATATCTACAACTCCGTTCTCACTGGTCAAAATGTTTACAACTGATGTCATATCCATGATTCAATTCTCATTAGTGAAAATATCAGTTGTTGATATCAACAATTCAATACTAGCAGCAGTGCTCATTCCAGATATCTACAATTGTCCTTACATAACAGATATCTTAAATGGAAAACTAGATATCTAAAATTCAATTCTGACTACTCAAAATTCAATTCAATTCATTTGTATAGCGTTTTTCACGGAGACTGTCACAAAGACGCTTTACAGTGAGAGATTAAATAAATGAAAGGGCAGTGCCCAGCCTATTCCCCACTACAGCAAATGAGGCAAAAAACTCCCAGTAGGGAGAAAAATCCTCAAACAGCAGTGAGAAAAAACTCCCCCCATGGGAAGGAATCTCACGCGGAACCTAGCTATGGCGGGGAAGCCCATCGTCCGCAGGCAAGCTAATTAATAACAAGATAAAGCAAAATAGGATAAAATAGCAATAGAGTTCCATTAAAGTTCATCTAAACAGTGGCATCGGTAGCTCCAGGGAGTGGCATGCCAAGGATGGAGCAGAACTGGATCAGGACTGGATCAGGACATGAGGACAGCAGCAGCCAGCACTCATGGTGAGGGACAGGGCTCGGCTGATCCAGGACTCAGGGGTGTGGAGGGAAAAGATCCTTGGAAAGAGACATAGAAAAAAGTGAGGTGAGGCACCGGATAAATCTTGTGAATATTAATAAAAATACAGTCCTGTGTCATATGCCAAGTAAGAATTTAGGAGCTGACCGGTCAGGAAACAGTCAACACCCCTCCATCTACTTCCTGCAGCACAGAGGCCCTACACTTACACCAGGCTGCAAGATCACCTTTGATTTTTGAAACACTAGTACCATATTGACCTCCCCGGTGACTACGGCTGCAGTAATCCCCACTGGCACCGTTAATGCATGCTCAGTGCCACTGGTTCCACATGGATTTCCTTAACACTGGCTTCCAAAATCTAGTGAACCTGTCATAAAACAAGGTTGTAGTCAGTCCCACCAGACCCAAATAAATGTTTATACACAAGTTTTTAGCCTACTCTTGAAGACGGAGAGTGTGTCTGACGCCCGAATTTGTCTTGGGAGATTGTTCCATAAAATTGGCGCTTTATAAGAGACTGCTCTGCCTCCAATTGTAATTCTAGATATATTTGGAATTTTAAAGTACAAAAGTACTCAGCATCTTGTGAACAAAGTAATCTTTGCGGGGCGAAAGGAATGAGAAGACTGCAAAGATATTCCAGGGCCAAGTCACTTAAAGCTTTGTAAGTTAGTAGTAGTATTTTGTACTCAATTGTGAATTTTACAGGTAGCCAATGAAGATTTATGAGCACCGGGCAAATGTGATCATATTTCTTAGTCCTCGTCAGAACCCTAGAGCAGCATTCTACACTAATTGAAGACATTTCAGGGCTGAGCTAGTGCAACCAGACAGTTAGATATTACAATAGTCCAGCTGAGAGGACACAAATGTGTGAACCATTTTTTCAGCGTCCTGAAGGGACAACATTTTTCTGAGTTTAAATATGTTTTGAAGATGGAAATACGGCACTTGAATGATATTGTTGATGTGAGCCTGGAAAGAGAGTACTGAATCAAGGGTCACTCCAAGGTTTTTAATGACAGCTTTGGAAGAAACAGAGAGACCATCTAAGTTAAGAGAAAACTTAACGAGTCTCTCAGAATTCTGAGACCCAGTACCAATATTTCAGTCTTATCTGGGTTTAGTGTGAGAAAATTTTGCATCATCCAAGCTTTAACAGCTTTAAGACACATCTCTATTCTCGTAACGGGATCATTTTCACCCTGCTTAAAAGATATATATAGCATAACAATGGTTATTTAACATCAAGTCTACTTATGATATTTCCAGAGGGGAAATAGAGGAAAAAGCAAAGGGCCCAGAACAGATCCTTGCGGTATTACAAAGTTAACCTCGGAATACTCTGAACATTTATTATTTACCTGGACGAACTGAGATCTATCAGAAAGATAAGACTTAAAGGGGATCTATTATGCTGATCCTTCTTTTAATACATATAGGTAATGTTATAATGTTGGATCAAACCTGAAGCAGTTGCTTTGATCAAGCGCTCGGAGCTACAAGCTGTAAGCGATGATATAACAGCAAATGATGTCAGTGAAGCTAACGAGTTACGGGAGGCTAGCAGGACCGCTGACGATAGTTAGCACTAACAACTGGCCTCAAATGCAGGCTTTTTAAAATATCTGAAGATAAAGCCTGTATCGGTCGCAACTGTTTATTACTCACAAGCTATGTTTCCATCCACTTGTCAATCGAATTATCTGAAGTTCGCCAAAAATATTCATGCGAATAAAGGTGGTGAAAATATGATCCAACATTAAAACAAATAAAAAATAGTGTGTTATGACGCCACATGTAATGCGATCAAATTGGTGTATCGGGTACATTTCTGACATTTTAAGCTGTTTCCATTCATTTTCATACTGAATCGCAGAACGTTCAAGTGAACAAAAATAATTTGTTAGCCACCTAATTTAGCTGGTTTGCCAAAATGAATCGTGTTTACCAACAAATGACAAAAATTGCACAAGTTGTAGTAGTGCTTAGGTGCCAGCTATTAGCAGACCATTATCAGAAGGAAACGATGGCATCAAAACTCCGTTAAGATGCAGTAGCAGATTTATTCGGTGAATAACTGTAATGGCTGGTTAGAGCAGAGTTTCAGATGCCGTGGCAGGCGAAGCTGCATCAAGCAGAAAGCCGATGCAGCTGAAAGTGATTGAACTAAATAAGAGTGGTAACAAGCTCGCGTTTCTGAATAAAAGAAAGGCTTAAGTGCCAGAAGTGAAGCGAGCAACCAGATAGAAAGAGAAATCTCAATCAGAGACAGAAAACTAAACAAGGCACCTAACAATTGTGGCAAATAACCTAAAGAAACTAAGCTTCCCAGAAACAAAGAATATATATATAAATAGGCAAACCCCTGACCAAAAATATATCGAGCCGAAGTGAGCAAAGTCATATCAAACACTCCAGCGAAGGAGGCGTGGCGACTTCCGGCTTAAATAGACACCGGGAAGGACTGCCCAGGAGTAATCAGCCAGCTGGGTAAAAAATCCGATGTGGAAAGAAAACAATGTCATCAGGGACGAGAGTAAAAGAAAGCAAAAAGCATGACAGGACCCCCCCCCTCCCCTCTAAGGGACAGCCCCTGACATTCCCAAAGAACCCCTTGTACGGAACTCACAAATAAGGGCAGGATCCAGGATATCTCGAGCAGGGACCACACAATGCTCCTTGGGACCGTATCCCTCCCAATCCACCAAAAAGTGGAATCCCCGACCAACACGCCTCTTGGCCAAAATGCAACGTACAGTGTACACCGGGCCCCCCTCAATCGCAATGGGGGCGGGGATTTGTCAATAAAGGGGCTAATGAAGCAAGGGGCCAATTTTCGAGACTCAACTTTCAAGGGGAGATCCCAAGTGGAAAGCCAAACTCTCTGGCCCACTCGATAAGATGGGGCCCAGCGCCGCTTTTTGTCAGCCGCAGATTTTTGACTGCGCCCAGCCCGCAACAAGAAGGAACGGACCTCAGTCCAAACAGAGAGGCAGCGTCGAATGAAGTATTCAACAGAGGGCACTTCTGACTCCTTCTCTGACTCCAGAAATAGGGGAGGTTGTTAACCCAACTGGGCCTCGAAAGGAGAAAGACCCAAAGAGGAGTTACATAATGAATTATGGGAGTATTCAGCCCATGCCAAAAAACGACTCCAGGATGCAGGATTATCAGTCGATAAGCCCCAAAGAGTATTCTCTAGGGACTGATTACTGCACTCAGTCTGCCCGTTAGTCTCAGGATGAAACCCTGACGACAGGCTTACGGTGGCCCCCAACTGTTTGCAAAAAGCACGCCAAAACTTGGCAGCAAACTGAGGACCCCTGTCAGAAATCACATCAAGGGGGAGACCATGCGACCGGACAACGTGATTAACAACTAGGATGGCTATCTCCCGCGCAGAGGGGCAGTTTAGGCAGTGCGATAAAATGAGCGGTCTTGGAAAAATGGTCGACCATGACCAGGATGACAGTATTGACATCAGAGACAGGCAGGCCCGTGATAAAATCGAGCGCAATATGGCTCCAAGAGTGTTTAGGTACTGGCAACGGACTCAACAGGCCAGTGAGGGGGAGATGGGACACCTTATTCCTGGCACAAGTGCCGCAAGCAGCCACAAATTCTCGAATGTCCTTCATCATGCTGGGCCACCAAAATCGTCGGGCCAAGAACTGCTTGGTCCGATGGGCCCCAGGGTGACCTGCCAGATGGGAAGAGTGTCCCCAAAGGAGAACCTGTGAACGAACCGCAACGGGAACAAATAGACAACCGGGCGCTTCCCCACAAGGACCGGGATCGGTTCTTAAGACCTCCTGTACCACAGATTCCACATCCCACTGGACGAGAGCCAAAATCTGATCAACCGGAATTACCGGCTCCAGCATCAGATCATGGTCGGAATGATCGTAAATCCGCGATAAGGCATCTGGCTTAATATATTTGAGCCAGGGTGGTAAGTGAACGTGAAGTTAAAATGGTTAAAAAACAACGACCACCGTGCCTGCCGTCGCTTGGTCTGCTGAATATACTGGAGATTTTTATGATCAGTACAGACCACAAACGGATGTTCGGACCCCTCCAGCCAATGACACTACTCCTCTAATGCCAGCTTAACGGCTAACAACTCCCAGTTCTTACAGTTTGGGACACCCTTGCCCTTCGCAGGAATGCGCAAATATTAAGGCTAGGGTCAATTTTAAGTGGAAGTGTGGGTATTGGGACAGATCCAACAAATGTGTTTTGGTAACACGACTGGACCATAAATGAGTTTGTTAGGAAGTTTGTTAAAATAAATCTGCACAAACCGATTATGCGGCCGATGTACATGTAGATGAAATCATTTAAGTGCATACTTTTATTACTTCACAGTGAAGTGGTAATGCAAGAAGTGAACAGTAGGCCTAAGGCGAGTTTTTAACCAATGCCAATAAATTGTTGGCAAATCAATCAGCTGTTAAAGGAACAAAAACAGGCATCAGAGGCAGTCTCCTCATGTTTAATGACCTGGTTTGCGGAAGATAAAATATGGTGAGATAGGAATATCATCTCCACGCACAAATATCAAGATTGCGATACAAAAATAAAGATAGAACAACGTTGTCGGTGTATGTCGCTAAATATTAAAGCTTAAAGAACAACGACGTATTGCTAGTAGCCTACACAGAGAAAAGATGGCATAGGATGAAACTCGTCTTCCCGTTGCGTTCCTGCTCATTTCAAGATCCATCACAGTCAGACGACGCTGAAATTGGTGCACGTGATCGATTCTCGCCAATGAAAAGTGACAACAGACAATCGCCGGAGCCGTGCAGAAAAGTAACAAATCTATTTTGTTAAGACGACTGGACGAAATCTATTTTGTTCAGATTTTTCTTAGAATAACAAATTGGATTCAGTTACATCAACAAACTAATTTGTTACAAAGGCCTAACAAATTAGTTTTTCTGAAATTTTAACAAAATAATCTTGAGGGTATCATCAATACATAAGAAAATCAAAAACATAAATGACACTGTCCAGGAGCCATTTTTTAAACCCGTGAGAGACAGTAAACCTCAAAACTGGATATAAGGCATTTGGAATCTCGTTCACCAACAATGCAGTTTACTGACACCAGTTTCATGCGAGACTTATCGCAATACACATGTATAATTGTCACCGGCACTAGGCATATTACTTTTCCAACGCACAATCTATGTGACTCGCACATTTACGCTGCATCGCAATACTCTTGTGTATGTCTCGTGTATTTCTCCGGATAATCTCACGTAGAAATGGCACTGTCTGCTGGCCTGTACAGAAATTATCACGAGTAAAAACTAGGCTTATGCTGTCGGAGGCGACGGCTGGGGGTATATCCCCAAAAACCCCCAATCCTTCAATTCCCAAATCTTTGAATAGACCTTGAATAGACTTTCATTTGAACTTAATTTCAGGTCAATGGTTCTGAAGATATGGCCAAAATGGTAATTTTCCATCACAAAGCGCCACCTGGTGGCAAAATATTGAACCATACAGGTATGATGTCATCATGTGACATGTTGTGAGGTCATGACCTTGCAGTTGCACATAGTTTCAAGTCAACTGGAGAAATTGTTCCAAAGATATAGCAAAAATGGTGAATTTTATGTGACAAAGCTCCACCTTGTGTCAAAATTTTGAACCAAACAGGTATAATGTCATCCTGGGACACATCCTCAGGTCATGACCTTTCATTCGCACTTGATTTGAGGTCAATCGGACAAATATTTACAGAGATATGATAAAAACAGCGATTTTTTCAGTTTTTGGCACCTGGTGGTCAATCTAGAAATTGGAAACTGTCCAACTGTTTTTTTTTTTTTTTTTAATTTGGCATCTCCAATCCCACCCGAATCTGGAATTCCCAATTGGGGAACTAAGTACAAAGCTTGCTCGTATGCAACCCCTTGCTGCCACCTCAGGATAGTGAGACAGTTCACGGCTCTCCTCCGAAGCACGTGTCTGTCTGCCACTGATTCTTGTACACTCATTGGTTGAATCTTCGCAAGTTCAGAACTAGGGCGGAGGATACCCGGACATGAACCAACCTGGAGTCTTCCTGACGAGCGCCAACAGGAGGCGCTGGAGCAACGAACTAAGCTTTTATTGTATACCCAAATCCGGCAGTCCCTTCCCAATTTGAAACCCTGTAGCGCTACTCTGAAAAAGCTGCCGACCCCTGCCGGTGGGTACACCGGGGCTCAAACCTGCGACGTGGTGATCACCTCTGCACTGCACTCAGACGGGACTAGGGGAGACTCGGAACAGGGAGCTAGGGGACACTCTGAAGGGGAGCTAGGGGACACTCGGAAGGGGGACTAGGGCACACTGGGGGCACTGGAGACGGCGAAGGCGACTGGCGCACTGGAGGCACTAGAGACGGCGAAGGCGACTGACACACTGGGGGCACTGGAGATGGCGAAGGCGACTGACACACTGGGGGCACTGGAGACAGCGAAGGGGACTGGCACACTGGGCACTGGAGACGGCGAAGGGGACTGGCACACTGGGCACAGGACAGGAGGCACACAGGGCTCTGGAGACGGCGAAGGGGACTGGCACACTGGGCACTGGAGACGGCGAAGGGGACTGGCACACTGGGCACAGGACAGGTGGCACACAGGGCTCTGGAGACGGCGAAGGGGACTGGCTCTCTGGGCACTGGAGACGGCGAAGGGGACTGGCACACTGGGCACTGGAGACGGCGAAGGAGACTGGCACACTGGGCACAGGACAGGTGGCACACAGGACTCTGGAGACGGTGAAGGGGACTGGCACACTGGGCACAGGACAGGTGGCACACAGGGCTCGGAAGACAGGGGGCACCAGGGGCTGAAGGCAGCAGGAAGGGAAGGCTGGGAATGCGGCTGAAGAGAACACACAGAAGAGATGAGGGGACCAGAGGAAGGTGCACCGGGCAGGGAGTGGTGTGAACAGGCGGGAGCGAAGTCAGATCTGGTACTGGCTTGCTGCAGGGGGACTGATATAGGGCAGGGGCATGGGAAGACGCAGTTGCAGCAACTTAATAGAATTAACGAGGGGTGGAACACGAGGGAAACCAATTACATGAAACAGATAAACACACAGACGAGGATCACAAGACAATCCTAAAGACGGGATAAATAAACTGGATGAAAAGACTCCTAAGTGTACAGAATAAGAGCCAGAATAGATAATAAGAATGCAGAGGTTCTGCAAGAAAACTTAGCAAAGCCAGTGAGTAGAAAAGCAAGAGGCGGAGACTAGAACAGGGCGACTGCTGAGAGATCATTTGTCAATTAGTAAGTGCACCTATACAATCCCAGGTGCTCGTTAGTAGGTTAGTATTATGTGCAATATTAGTATGGTAAGTAATTTTAGAAAAACAACAAACTGTTAGTAATTGTTAGTACATATAGGAAAGCAAGGGGAAACTAGCAAACGAGAAAGGAAGGAAGGATGAAACCCAGAATCCATTAAATCACCCAAAACCGTGTCACAATCAATTAAGACAGAAACTGCTATAAACAATGACGCGACCGGGGAGAAAGCAAAGACGGTACATGGGTAAAACGTGGACTGGACTAACACAGGAGAGGAATAAAATGTGAACACTAAGACATGGACTAAAAACTGACATAACCAAAATAATAAAACCCTAAAATAAACTAACCAGACATACAGACCACGGAACACAACACTAGCTAGCTATAGAGTTTAAAAGAAGGTGTCAATAACAATCTGTGGCCTACTTCCATTCATCCAGCTCTGCGGCCTGAGGCTTACCTTCGTCTGGCTGTCCATCCATCCATCCAGCTCTGCACCTGTGCCTACTCCATCATGGCAAGTGTTATTCATGCCCTCCTGGCTTTGCTCTGTTTCATTCATACTCAATCTCAGAGTATGAGGTTAACAAGGAGACCCCTTTGAGTGACTGTAACAGCTTCACTGTAAAAAAGCTAAAGTTGTCTCAACTGAAAAAAGTTAGTGTCCAAGCTGCCTTAAAATTTTAAGCTCATTGAACTTGAAATGACAAGTTATAATCTATAATCAACTTATAATCTTAAATTCAGTTAACTTGAAATTTTGAGGCAGCCTGGAACTTTTTTCAGGTGAGACAACCTTTTTTTTACAGGGTTGTTTTATACACCTAACATGTCATCACTATCAAAAGTTACTGACTATGCTCAGAACTTTGTCGGCAATCAGGGGTGCTGGATGTTGGGCATGAGCCTGGTTCCAGAACACAAAAAGTCTTCTTCTCGTAAAAAACTGTTTTATTTCGTCAAACAGCTCTTGGTCAATCACTATGAGTGGTGATTTAAGAAAATCAAGAAGCATTTTTATTATACACAGTAACACACATGTTGAAATGTATTATTATGCTGATGTTGCTGATGTCAGGAAATATTCAGCCTAACCCAGGTCCTGTGCCCAATGTGATATCACTGCAAACCCCTGTTGATTTTTTAAATAGGTCCGGTATTTGTTTTGTACACATGAATGAGAGAAGTCTCTTGCCCAAAACTGAAATGGTTAGAATCTGGGCTAAATCAAACAATGCTGATATTATGGTTTTATCTGAGACATGGCTGTGTAGTTCCACTCCTGATAGTTTTTTATATATGGATGGGTATAATATTTTTCGTATTGATCGCTGTGCTAAAGGTGGAGGGTTGGCTATCTATATCAAAAATACCTTTCAGGCAACAGTACATTTATCTAAGTCTGTACCTAAACAATCTGAACTGCTTATTTTGAAAGTTGAATCCATGAAGAGCTGTGTTATATCTGTTGCGGGATGTTACAGACCTCCTTCTGCATCAAAGGATACTTCATTCTCATTGTCTGACTGCTTATCATATATGAATTGGTTTTAATGGGGAATTTAAATTGGGACTGGTTAACTCCTGCTTCTTATTATTTTAAATACTTCTGTACAGCACATTTAGCCCAAATCATCGACTCACCAACTAGGCCGAATAATAAACATTCTGAGAAGTCAACGCTTCTTGATTTGATTTTAATCAATGTTCCGCAGAAATATAAAGCAACTGCTGTTTTTGCAAATGATGTTAGCGATCACTGCATAATTGCTTGTGTGAGAGACTCAAAGCTACCAAAGTGTAAACCACGTATTATACTAAAGAGAAAATTTAAACTGGTCTGTGAACAAGCTTTTTTAAATGACCTTTATCTCTGTGATTGGACGAGAGTAAATTTGATCCCAGAGCCCGAGATAGGATTGCAGTCTTTTAAATCATTATTGTTGGACATTATAAATAAACATGCTCCTCTTAGAAAATACAAGATTAAAGGACGTGATAACCCTTGGTTTTCAGAGCAACTGTCTCAGCTAATTCATGAACAAGACCTTGCTTGGGCAACTACAAGAAAATCCAAAAGTAAGTCAGACTGGCAACATTTTAGGCATCTGAGAAACAATATACGTAAAGCTAAAGCAGATTCAAGTGGATTACTCTCTGTCAGGTGAAAATGGAGCTTGTCGTAAATTCTGATAGGCACGGAGTCAAGCTTGCTAACTATAGGAGCCGCCTCTCGAGCTTGAGTCACCTGAGTGCTCTTGGATGTCACCTGATTTGCCGTCACATGATTGCTTGATTCATATGCTAGTTTACTTAAGCTCGCATTCTGAGAAGAGGCTCTGCAGCATGTACGCTTAACATCCCTCCTCCTCCCCAGCTCCTCCTGTCATTTGTAGCATTCTGTAATCCTGTTTTTTCATGTCTAAACTGTCATTCAATTACAATGTCTCTTCTGTTTGAGGTCATTGTTGCTGTTGGCTCTGTTCTATGGAAGGGCGGTTAATAGCAGCTCCCTGCCTTCGGTTCCATGCTGGACGGGCAGGGATCTCTCGAACAGAGCCATACCGCCAAACTCAATATATGCTTGCATGTTTCAATAAATATTCTCTTTGACAAAGTGTCCTATCAGAAATGTACCTTGTGATTTTGATCTTACTAGAAATGTACCTTGTGATTTTGATCTTACTATCTTTACTAGAGAGGAGGTATACAATGCTCTCATTAAGTTAAATACCAAGAAATCCTCTGGTACTGATGGGTCAGACCCATATTTTTTGAAAATTGCTGCTGAACATATTGCAGAACCTTTGACATACATTTTCAACCTAACTGTAGAAACTGGAATAGTTCCTAGAGTATGGAAGTCAGCATATGTCACTCCGTTATTGAAGGGTGGTGACCGATCAAATCCTAATAATTATAGGCCGATATCTAAACTGCCCGCTTTGGCCAAAGTTTTAGAAGGGCTTATAAGTGACCAGTTGAAAGACTTTCTAACAAGACATAGCATTTTAAATGAATTGCAGTCCGGTTTCAGAAAAAAAAACGCATTACTGTCACTGCCACCGTGAAAGTCTTAAATGATCTCATAAGTGCTATTGATTCTAAAGAATACTGTGCTGCATTTTAGATCTGCCAAAGGCTTTTGACACAATTGGCCACTTGGTATTGTGCCAGAGACATGATATTGCATGATATTGGAATGACTGCATAAGCTGTCATGTGGTTTGACAACTACTTGAGTGGCAGAACACAAAATGTTCAGGTTGATGGTGTGTCTTCCAAACTTTTGTTGACTCAAAATGGTGTCCCCCAGGGGTCCATATTGGGTCCATTTTATTCACTATTTATATAAATGTCTTATGTCAAAACGTAACTGACGCCAAATTTCACTTTTATGCAGATGACACTGTTTTGTATTGTTCTGCTTTATCATTAGCAAGTGCCACAGAGAAGCTACAATCTTCTTTTTATGTTATTCAGAGTAATCTTAATCAATTAAGACTTGTACTCAATTATGACAAAACTAAAATGATGTGCTTTTCAAAATCAGGGAACACAGATGATGTTTTTCAGATTGTTACACAAAAGGAGAAGAAAGTGACTGAATGAGTTTCAGTCTATAAATACTTGGGATTTTACTTGGATGAAAATCTGTCTTTTACTTTGGTAAATACCATATTGACTGTCTTACAAAGAAATTTGGGGTTAAACTGGGTTTCTATTATAGAAAGAAAAGTTGTCTCTCCTTCAACTCTAGAACCGCCACAATGGTCATTTTGACCATTTTGAAATTTGTTTGCGTCATAACTGTGGGATTTTAAAGAGAGTTTGCTGTATTCCTCCGTACTTTTGTAAGTAGAAAAATCAATGCAGGCACGTCTTAGTTGCAAAATGGATAGTTTAATAGAGGTCTGTTCCCCAAGTACAGATGAACAAGAACCAACAACTGAGGGAAAATGTGAACACTTATAGCTGAAAGTTCAAAGGGTGCAAAGGAACAAATGGTAATTTGCCTAGAGCGATAGGAGGAGGAGAGAGAGACAATCAAGGTGAGGGGAAATTGGGGTGTGGGCTGAGGGGTGATGAGATTAACACACAAAGGGAATGATCAAGGAATTATATACAAGAAGCACTGGGGCCAGACAAGGTTGTGTATTGGCCCTCCACAATGTGCAAAACTTCAGAGGACCTATCTGCTATTGGCACCCCCAACCTTGAGGGTCACTGACTTTTCCTAAATGTGTCTATATTTTAACGTGCAATTGATTTTATATAAATTATACCTACAGAGCATAAAATATCACCAAATCTACATATTACTGCCATTAGCGGTCTCACTGACCGTACAGTTTTGCAGCTTTTTTTCAAAAAAATGTATCTTTTGGTTGCAAAGCAACTAACCGATGCCACTGTCAGAGTTGGTAGAGTAGAGCAGTCAAGAATTATTTTATTGGGCAGCGCTGGCAAAACTTTGAGCCAGCAGCAGCGGGATACACTGGCACCAAAACGGAGGCAGTGCCAGGGCCACAGGAGCTGCTCACAAAATAAGACGCTCGTCACCTGCTGCAGACGCTTCAGACCCATCTGTGAGAATTGCACCAGGAGAACGGGGGTCACCTGCGCAGACTATTACGAGTGGACTAAATGCTACGCCACGCCGAAAAATAAAAAGGTAATCAGAAAAAAATTTCAGCACCTACTTTTCTAATTCCGTGTCATTTTTCCGCTTAATTATTTCATTATAAATAAGATATTCCATATGGTAATGTTGTTATAAATGTTGAATCCGAATGTGTATTGATCAAAATAGATGTTTTTAATAGTTGTTTTGTCGTTCTGAATTGTTGAACTATTTCTTTTCCCAAAAATATTGTTGTGAATGTTAAGCTGCTTTCACACCGGACGCGAACAAATTTTTCGCAAGACAGATCACATTCAAAGTCAATGCAAAGACACGAATCTGTGCGAAACACGCGTATTTGCGTCGTTGCATTGAATTTGAATGCAATCTGTCTAGCGAAAAACTCGTTTCGCGTCCGGTGTGAAAGCAGCTTAATTCATGTTAATTATATATAATTCTATTGCCTAAATATTCATAAACGTATTTTTAAACTTGTTAAAAGGTAATGCTGGTGTTTCGTTCTTTTGAGATACATGGTGACATAAAAGATGCACTAATTGCTTAATTAGGGGCTCAAAGAGACGGATTAGAATGTTTTGAAGCTAGCGGTCCAAACGACTGTTCATGGCGGTTCTAGTAGTGATAAAATTCTGGCGCTTTTAGTGTTAAGGTGAAAAAAAGACTGATTCAGGCAACTTTCATATCAATACTGAATGCTGGATTCAGTGTATCATGCAGCATTAAGATTTGTAACACATTTAGGTTTTCGTACTCATCACTGTTGTCTTTATGAAAGCGTTGGCTGGCCTTCTCTGCACTCTGGAACATTGGTATTGTTTTCTTTATACGGCCATCCTGTGTAACTTGCCTCCTTATTTATGTTCTCTCTTGGCTCCTGTCTCAGGCTCGATAGAATGATAATGTACGCTATTCCCCATATGCGAACTGTCTTTGGGGAAAGTGCCTTCAAAGCATTCGCACCCTTGTCCTGGTATAAATTACAGAGTCATCTTAAATTGGACTACCTCCCAAGTATGGAAGATTTTAAAGCTTGGATCAAGGAATATTTGACTACTGCATGCACATGTCCTCTTACCAAACGCACTTGGTGATTATAATGTAATGATGTGATTTGCCAAACTGTTTTTACTGTTTTTATGTTTGTTTCGTTGTTGTTATTTTAAGTGTGTACTTTATGTGGAACTACTGTGCTGCTCTCTTGGCCAGGATCCCCTTGCAAAAGACATTCTGAATCTCAATGGGATTATTCCTGGTTAAATAAAGGTTAATAAAATAAAATAGGTCTAAAAACAAGCCCGCAATGGAAAAAAAGGCCTTATTTGAGTGTAGTAGGGGACTGCCAGCAAACATATTATCAAAACAGGATGCATGCTACTGCCACTTCCACAGCCCCACTATCCTTTTTTGTTTGTTTGTTTTATATTTACAAATCCAACTAATTTGATTCAAACATAGTTGTGAGTCATCGCTGGATATTTCAAAGTTTGATGTCACTTGAGTGGACTGCAGGGGGGTTTTAGATCCAAAAATGCGCTGCAGTGGGGGTGAGGCAGGGGTTGGTATGCACTCAGATGGAAAGTTGAGGAGCGGCATGGAAACTGCGCCTCTCAGCTGGACAAGCAGGGTGGCTTGCGTCAGAGCTCAGCAGGATCAGCCCGTGAGGGGGTGGGCGGGAGGAAACAGCTGGAATGGCCAAGGCACATGCCAGTGCATGAGAGTGGCCGTTGCTTCCTGGAGAACAATGCTCTCCAAAACAAATCAGTGGCACAGCCGTCTGGGCAGGGCCAGGGGGAGTCCAGGTCAGGGAGTTTGTCTGGGACAGGATAACACCCTTTCTCCAGACAAGGAAAGTATTTAAGCGATTAAACCATGTTTTTGACATTATATTGCATACTGATTCCTATTTTCAGTTCACATTCAGCACAAAATGAACTAACCCTCGGGGATTTTGGATTGGATGCACAGGATAACCAAATTATATTCAAATTGGAAACTGCTGGTCTTAACTTGGCAAACTGCTATATTACATAAGGTCAACAAAAAACAATGGCATTAGAAATGATAAGTAATTTGTTTACTTTTCAGTTGTATGGGATTATTTTTGTTGAACATGAATAAAATCAGGAGATTACCAATATATTATAAATGATTAATGTACCTTCTTATTTGCTTTCTGAACTAGCATTCAAACCAAGCTTGGAAGTTTTGCTCAAGGAACATGCCCAGTGTACCGTAGTCAGTTTATTGACTGACCATTTGGAAAGTGATGTAAAAATTTCTAGCAATGACTCAATAGTCAAAAAATGCATAATTTTTACCGAGCTAAAAAATGCATAAAACTGTGCATGCTCTTTTCATAAAACATAAAATAGGCTTCCATTTGGCCACAACAGTCTTATTTCAGTAATTGATTCATTAACTTAAAATATCATTTGCCCTCTCAGTCAGAAACTTGGCCCTTTATTAGGCTGGCCTTAGTAGTCTAAAAGACACGGATGGGTAAATCTATTTAAATTGTGTCTGCAAATCATCATTATTTTCTGCTGTCAAATATGTGGTCTGCATTTCCTCTCGGCCCCAGGCTACTTTACTGAGGCAGAGAACCATTCTCTCGCCAACCCCCACCGCCCTCCACAAACATGCATACGCTCAAAAACAATAATGAGGGAGTCAAGAACAAGTTGGTTCTGTGTGTTGAACTGAAATGGGGACAAATGCAAAGCTGTGGAGATGAGAACAAGTTAATTTTTTCCCGAAGGAGACATCCACTGTGTTTATTATTCATGAAATAATGGCAAGTTCAGTAACTAACAGCCATTTGCTTGGGACTCAGTCACATTGCATTGCACTTGGTTCAAAGGCATGTTCAAGTTGTTATACAGTGCATTCGCTGTAGTTCCAAAGTGAAGAGCTGTTGATGACTGTTGATGCCAGGAAGACACAGATGTGCCAATAAAACATTTATACCAGATTCCTTCCTACACCTCTTCCTCCTCATTTACTGACTTCAGTTAATCTCCACTTGTTTTCCTCAGTCTAAAAAAATCAACAAACCACTGCCATGGGCAATTTTTCCACCATTTATATATTTATTCATGCTTAGTTAACCGGCGGCTGCATTCAGGCATCCAATGGTTGCATGGATTAGGCAGCCAGACAGCATGCCCTGATCTGAATCTGATCAATATACTATCCTCATTTAAACTGAGGAATGAGTGCAGCGTATCCTTTTAACGGTCTGGATTTGACCTCCGGCACTCCATCGTCCAACAGACAGAGCGAGAGTTGTGTGCTCATGCAGCTGTTACTGAGTTTAATGCCATCAACTTTCAGTGCACATAATTAGCATCATGAGTGGAAGAGTGCACTGAGCGCATGCTTATGTACCTTCAGTTTCAACTCAGATCCAACGGTTATAAGGCAGTGCTCTCCCTAAATACTGTAAGGCTAATGTATCATGGTCTTTATGGTCGATGATTCACCAATGTGGCTTTCAACATTCAGTTATTAAAATACTCTGCGGAAGAGCATGGAATATCATAAGACACATAGTTCAAACGAGGTGATTTTATGCAGTCTCCTCTACATTAAATTTTCTGTTTGCCTTGATAGCACCATCTCTGCATTTATTAAATAACTGATTATACACTTCATGGGTTAAGAACATCAAAGTAGGTGATTTTAATAAATTCAGCTGATTTCTACTTTAAAGTGCAGGATTCTTCTCAAGCATAGAGGACATAGTGGCTGAAAAAAATTTAATAATTTTAACAAGACGTAATAATGGTGATATTTTATTTTTTCTCACCTCGCCAAAAGTTACTTTAAAATGAAAATATACCAGTCTCTCACCCGCCTCCCTCTCTACAGAGCTCATAGTGTCTCCAGAGAACCACAGTAGTAGTTGTTATGTTATTGTTTCAATCCTGAAAATTTTCTTTTACATCACCTATCTTTTGACAAACATAGCACACACAATCAGACAGCAGTTAAGAATTTTTGTCCCTGGCCTGCTCAGCCACTATAGCATACATCCTGGATTCTTTCAGTTTTTTTTTTTCAGCACAACACTGAACCACTGGTACTACTTCAAAATTTGACTAGTAATCAGGATAAAAATGATTAACTAACTGCTATTAAACAATAATAACAATTTTGAGTAACTGCTAATCAAATTTTGATAGTATAGCTGCATTAGTTATTTGAAGAACAACTAAGGAACAAATCATTAGCTGATCTATAAAATTTGATTAGCAGATACTCGCCCGTCGAATAGTTGTTTACCACCAGTTAGTTCCTGTTTTATTCCTCAAATAACAAATCATTAGCTACTCTTCAAAGGTGACTGGGAGTTCCTCAAGAACCTAATTTACTTGCAGTTTGTTACACATTCCTTCCTCATTTGTTCCCTGGTAACTACTCAAATTTTGTGTACCTTATTGTAAATTGTTTTTGCTTTTGAAAGGCTAGTGGCATTAGAAGGCATATGATGTTGAGGCAGAAAAACTATCCCTAGTTTGATTGCATTTTGCCAGATGAATGTTTCTGGAACCGATAATGTTAAAATAATCTTTTTTAGGATGCCAAATGTTTCTTTTAGGTACTGTTTCACAGGTTGACAAGGGCCGCCAGCCTTGGTTCCTCAGTCTGCTGCAACCATGTAGTCAGTCTGCACTTGTGCTGTGGTCTCTCCCTCTGCAGCCCCTGTGTGTGCAGCATCCCTGCCTTTCTGTCCTGTTTCATACTGTTTCTGAAAAAAGGGTCTTTTATCCATCTAGGAAACACATATTGGTTTTGTTTTGGCATTGCAATGCACAAGCCAAGGCTGCCCTTGTATTTCTCCAGTCAGGTACCAGAATTAAAGCGGTTACACAGCTCCTGATGCAGAAATGGAGCTTATTTTAAGGTTGTCAGAATCTCTGATAAAGAGTAGTTAATTTCAGAATTGAAGAATTTCAGGAATGTCTTTATTAAACATAAAAAAGCTAATATTTCTGTGCAACAGTGCTGTGTTTTTATTGCTTGTTAACTGTAAGTTTACTGTTCCTATACTAAAATGAAATAATATGTAATTGAATTATTGTGTGACCCCTCATTTCATGCCAGCCCTAGTCTGTCTTTTGCGATAGGGGTCTTCTTCTCAATGAGACATGAACTTTATCCCATATTCCAATAGTGTGCGTAAACATCACACTGACATTTACTGTAATGTTCTCCATCCCCATCAGCATTAATCATCAATCACTTTGTGATTTTAATCTGATCCAAATTTTTAAAAAAATATTGTCTGAGCTTGTAGCTATAGCTCCAACATGCCACATGTGGGAGGCGTCATGACCGTTGTGGTCAGTGCAAAGAACTTACAGTGGCTTCTGCAGTCTTCTCTTAGGTTAGTGTGTGAGTTGCCAGGAGAAAGAGAAAGGTTTTTATAAGGTCTGTGAGAACGACATAGTTACTATGGTTACGGGGATACTGCGTCTAATACATTAGGGGAATAAATTACATTATAGGCGTAAGATTTAGCCATTGCATAAGCTCAAAGTTCATATTCGTGTTAATTTGTTTAGGGTTAGGGTTAGGGTAAGTAAAAGACCTAGGGCTGAAGAAAAAAGACTTGGGGTTATAGCCTAATAGCCAGGCCCTAAACACACCCCTGCAAAACAGTCGTCTTGACAGTTACGAAGTGGCATTATGTGTTCCTCTCAGCTCTTCTTTTGGGAGACGCGATAGCGCAGTGGTCAAGTAAGCTTGACTTGGGGTCATAAGGTCCCAATTCAAGGGGACCTTACGGCCAAGGCCTTCACAGTGTGTTCTTGGGCAAAACACTTCACTCCCATTCTCCATCCCTCACTCTACCCAAGTGTATAAAGGGGTACCAGCAAATAGTCAGGGAAACTTGACTAAGAGCTGGGGAGTACCTGCGATTGACTGGCATTCCTTCCAAGGGGAGTAGTAATACTCATGGAAACCGGGGTTAAGCACCTAACTCGTAACAGGCTTACTCCAGCTCTTCTTGTTTCTGACTGATCTAATGAAGTAGATGTTATAATTCATGAATTCAATATACTTCCCCCAACTGACAGGTGGGTCTGTGAACTCCATTACTCCAGACTGACCCATTTACATGTGTCTCCTGCTTCATAGTTGTTATTATCAAATCTTAATGGATCCATCGCATGTGGTGTGATTGACCGACATTCTGACTCAGAAAAATGAAGAACAGTTTGCTGCCATTGTTAGATGATGTGTGAATTACAGCAACTAAAGAGATAGAGATTCCTGAGTGGTAATGATGTAGAAACGTCTTTTGCAGAAGTATTAAACAAAAATATTTTAATGTATAACCTGAAATACACTGTGATTACTAGGATTGTGAAATTCAGGAAACGTAATTTTTAACTACCCCTCCTTTTCCAGCACCTGTCAAGTTCTATGTGGAGCATTTCCAATGAGAGAATTCACCTAGTAGAACACGACTAGGTGAATACTAGTCGTGTTCTAGTACTAGTACTAGTAGAACACTCAGAGGTGACGACAACATATAAGTTTGAAAAATATATGGTTAAAAATAAAAATGAACTGTGCCCCTGATCTTACCGGCAGCGGTTTGGTTTGTTTCGTTTCACAAAGAGGAAAACTAAGATCTGTTTCTCATGTTGCATTTCTCATGGAATGTTTTAAATGTAGCCCATTCAATGGCTGCTTTGTGCTAGCTGAGACAGTAAACCTCTTTCTTCATCAGTGAAAAATAAATAATTGAAAAATTAATAGTAATTAGCGGCTTGATTGGATTAACACAGTAAGGAAGAACTCAGCGAGCAAGTGGAACAAATGAGAATTGTTTAACATTCTAAATTGTTGTTCACTTAGGCTTTAAACCATTTTGCAGCACCAAACATTGCCTTTGTCGTCCATGATAGAATCGCTCCTCAGTGAGTCAAGTGCAAGTAAATCTTTTACTGTCTCACCTTACTAAAAGTCACTGAAGAGAATGAAAATACTGTGCATAAAATAATGTATCCAAAAATCTCTTCTTATACGGCCTTTAAAATGTGATAACCAACTACATCTTTCTAGGAGACTTGAAAAGTGTGGCATTCATCTTACTAGATGTGAAGGAGCTATTGAGTTTATATACCTTTGTCAGTCCTTCCATGTCTCTCCTACGTTTGCCCAAGTGAATGAAACTAAGGCTCATAAGTGGAAGAAGTCCTAATTCGAATTTCAACACAAAAGGACGAACTCAAAACTAGTGGAGGAGGAACTTAAATCCAAGATTTTCCCACTCAACACCCTGAGAGATAGACATCGAAGCATTCATGCAGATGTACGTCAAAACTGCTCTACATTAGAGTACGCTTCCGTTTCATGGACATTGTCTTCATTGAAAAAATCCCAACTTGACAGCTTGATGAAATGCACAATCCAAAGTTATCATGTCTAGTTTACAAGAAGATGAATGTCAAAGAAAACATCAACAATCTGTCTTCCTGTCAGCTTTTCCTTTTTGAAAAGCTTGTTTCAGCAGAGGGCTGAAGTTTTGTTTTCCAAATAAACCATTATCTCATGATATGAAAGCTACATTTCAGAAAGCTTACTGGAAATTAGAACTACTTTTGCCTGGATTCCAGAGACAATGGACAAAACAAAAGACCAATTCATCAAATTATTAGAGCTTGCCATGACTAATCAACTTCTCCAACTTGATTAAAATCTGTACAAGCAAATTGATGGAGTTGCGATGGGGTCTCTACTTGGTCCACTTTTAGCAAAAGTCTTCATGTGCTCATTGGAAGATTAGCTTGAAAATGAAGGTATGATCCCACTGCTCTGTGTATGTGGATGATACATTGGATATCAGGCCAAGCATAGAAACAGCAGAAAAGTGTCTGGAAACTCTCTATGTCATAATAATCTTAAATTCACAATGGAGATGGAAGAACAGAAAATTTAACACCTTCTTAAGCTGCTTTCACACCGGACGCGAAACAAATTTTTTTGCACAAGAGATTACATTCAAAGTCAATGCAAAGACGGAATACACACATTTCGCAAGGCCCAGGTCTGGCGATGATGGCACCGTTTATGTGATGGGATGCCACATGTGGGCCGTGGGCCGTGGGCCGATTGTGTCTGCAGCTGGCCCTGTGCTGGCCAATAACCAGACCTGGGCTACTAATGGGCCATTGTTCTTGCTGTATGTGGGCCAGAACTGGGCTGTGTAAAGTGCATTTTGTGGGCCAGACCTGGGCCAGGTCAATATTGCCATATGGGGGGGGGGCTACTCTGGTGAATTACACTCTTCTGAGTGGCCTAATGGCCAATTTTTCTTTTTTCTGTAGGACTCCTGGTCAACACTTCTGGCATAGGCAGGCCACAATTTTAGTCTTTGAGGAAACTTGAATGGCACAACATATTTTTAATATCCTGAATATTCTACAAAATATAGAACTTACCATTGTATCACCCTTATTTGCAGCATGTTATGGAAGCACCATCCTTTGCTTCCTGTTGATGCATGGTTTTCTTACTCCTGGAATACACAGACCAGATGTCATACCATATTCCGGAATACACCAAAACCGGTTATTATACTTTGTGTAACCTTTCAAAAGATGATCCCAAAAATCTTTTTCATTATACAACATGCAGATCCGACCGAGCAGTCTGTTTAGTCAATTAGACGTTTAGAATGTTCTCAAATGAGCAAGACAGTACAGGTAGCCTGTGCTCAAATGAAAAATACCTCATCACTGAAAATATTACTCCGCCTATCTTAGTTGCCTAGGCCATTGATTTAATTAATTTGTCAATTTGTTTGCATTTGTATATTGAAATGATCATTTAAAAAATCAACACATCTGTCAAAACTCATCTTTATTTCAGTGGTAAATGGAGAAAAAGGAGAACGCCTGAAAAGGAGATTAGTGAAAGCCCCCGAAAGCTGGGGTTGAAATTATGTAACCCTGTTCAGCCTTAATGTTAGAGATTACTTTTGTCACTTTTACTGCTTGGCCACATTAATCGGCGCTAACACTAAGTTGGAGTGACACACCCACAGCTGAAATGAAACATCTGCTGGTGAGTTTATTTAAAGACAGCTTTTTGTTCTGGCACCGACAATGGAAAGCCGTTACTTATACTTAAATATAACCATTCGTTTGATAAAGATCAGCTGAGTCATTGTCACGGCACCTATTAGCTTAAAGATGACTGAGATGTCGGCAAAAGTATAACTATCAGTCCATGAAAAAATTTATTTTTTTTTCCCACCGGAAATTCTAGTAACAACATGACTGAGCTAGCAAAGCAGTTTTGTGTTGCCTTGTGCAGTATTTATTCAATTTGGGAAATCACCATGTCTAGAAAACATACGCCCAAATTGACTGGCTGACAAGGACTAGTCAACATCTGATCTCATGTATTTCAACGGAAACAGAGAGAATACTTGCAAAAAACTTGTATATTTTGAGTGTGAAATGTCCAGACTATGAATAAATTTTGATTATACATTTAATTTTGTTGGCAATTAGTTGTATAATCACATTATTACACTCGAGTGTGGGCTTGACCATCATTCTTGTCACTTCAGTGATGCTAATGGAACTCCGCATCACTTTCGTGAAATGAATGACGTTCAAGCACACCTTCGCGTGTAACGATGCTTAATTCGAGTCTAAGACAAAGTATTCTTGGATCACTAATTTTTTTAGTCATGAATATCACACAGAACTGGATTAAGTCAGAGATAATTAATTACCTTTGCAAAACGAAGTTGGCAGGAGGTTATGTGATCGGTGCTGTTGGTTTGTCTGTGAACAAGATAACTCAAAACGTAATGAACGGATAACTCTAAAATTTAATGGGTGGGTCGCTATTATATTAGGGAAGGACCCTATTGATTTTCCCTGCGATCAGTCAAACAGTATGGCCACCACGCCAGCCATCTTGAAATCCTATGACACATGATAACTGAACTTTGCTCCCACTCAACAAGATTTGGACTGTGCTGCCTTGGCAGAGGTTTGCACTCTAGGAGCGCCTCTAGTTAGAAATAAAATACCACGTAAGATTCTGAAGCAGACATGCAGGGTTTATGTTGAAGTTTGTGTAAATTACACACAATCCACTGAAGACCAAAGAGTTCTTTGGGAATTGGATATACATTGGAACAGAACACTAAATAAACAAGTCTGATTTATATTCCACTTTGAGTCTGAATCCTCTTATGCCTGTGACAATATTTAGCAAGATGGCATAGGTGACAACAGATAAGATTTACAACATATTACAAAGAGAGTAGTGGAATGGGGCTTTCACTTGCGAATTTGAACTTGCCATTTGGCACCGGAAACCCTGGACACCCTAACATTTCTCAGTGTCATTCATTCCACAAAGAAGGTCAAGCATAACGATCCTGTCTCAGTCAGTGCGGAAACCATTGAAGGTGTTCTGACCATGCCCCCGGGGAAGGGGGTTGTCAGGCCACTGACCACCAGATTAGTGTTTAATTTTTGTGCCTCTCACAAAAGCAGAATCACCATGTAGGCTTTAATGAGTGGGGACAACACTGACCATCGTAAGACAACATCTGCCGCCCTGAAGTCCCACAAGCTCTAGTTTCGTGCCTTTGCAAAATAAAAAACATTCACAATTTCCTCCATTGCATGTATTTACTGCCTGAGCCCACTTCAGTAGTTCGATAGTGTGCAGAAAAGACATTTGCCTAACATCAGGGCAAACGGCGCATTAGTTGGTGTGTCAGTGAATATAGCTGGTGCTGTGCAAGGTTTGTGTCAATTAACTTATTTGTGTTTTGACTCACCCAGACCACCTTTTATTGCGAATACTGTTGCTCTATGGTAATTTCATGGGAATGAATCCCGGCCAGTGGAGCTATTTGCAAATCAATGCATGTCAGTCATATCTTTTTCTTTCCCTGCTTAATTTTCACCTTTGTTATGTATCCGATGAATAATGCCTGCAAGGCAGAGATAGGGTCTAATGGGAAGAGCAGGACGAAGGGGTATGTTAACATGTGAATATTTTCTTTTTGTGGGGAGAAATACAAATAATTAACTTCTGTCTTGCCCTTGTTTTAATACCATAAGCACTATTTTGTACACAGTTTAAATGCCTGACATCTTTTCATACAAAATTCATTGCCTGGTGAACTGACCTGTATCCCCTCAAACAAGTAGGTCTCTTTCGTCTTGAGAGAAGCATTCTTGGTGAACTCTGTCTAAGTTAATTGCTTGTTTTCCACCTGATATGATAAAATTCCTAGTTTGCTGTGGCATTAACACTCTGGTTTCAAAGAGAATTACAGTGTCTGGTCTTCATGGAACCAAACCCCAACCACGACTACAGACAATTAGTTCTCCTTGAACTTACCCTTCAGACAACAGCACCACAAAAGTACTTGAATTGGATTAGACATGCCTAGTTCTGATCTGTGGTACTTTTAACACAAGTCTTCCAAATGTTTAGGTTGTCAAATTAAGGCCTTAAGAACATTCTTTGTCAGCTGAAATTTGAACATCAGCATTCTCAAAAAAAAAAACTAAAAAAAAAAACACCCCCCCGCTCCAGATACACTGTTTCATCTGGCGTCTTTTACTTGTTGGAAACTGACAGCTGATGTGGCACCTGCGGCTGCTGAGATTTAATCCGCTCACAGAGTGGATGCAGAGGTGTGACGGTACGTTCAGGAACCACACGCAAGAGAGGGAAATCCAAAAAAAAGTTTGTCTTTAATGAGTTCCGGGTCAGTACCAAAAGACAAGAATTGCTAAGCCACAAAATGAAATCCAAAAACAGAGTTGACTAGACAGGCCGGGGTCAGAACCAGTAAAACAGAGGAGCAACGGTACATAGACGGCAGGCAAAAAGTTGTAGTCGATGAGCAAAGCAGTGGGTCATACACAGGGCATCAAAACACAGGAATCGTGGTCGTACAAAAATAGGTCGAAATCCAGAAAGACAAAAACAATACAAAAAGTGCAATGGCAAGAATCTTGGTCGGACGAAACAGTCAAAGAAAAACAATAATCAATGGCATGCGAGAAGCTCTGCACAAAGAAATATTGATCAACGTTCTGACAAACTCCGTACAGCAGTGAGGACTCTAAATAGACAGGAGGGAAGTCACATGCTATACAGGGAACAGGTGAGCTGGATGAGACTAATTACAATGGGAGGAACACATGAGGGAAACCCTAACCACGAAAATTGGCAAAAGCCAAGACACAGACAGGAATCACGCACACAGCCTATGACATCTAAACATATCCGGTCAGGGAGTTCTAAGTGCACAGAAAATGAGTGCAGGAAAGTAATTAAGCACGTGCGAGAGATCTCACAGAAACGCAGAGGGAGACAGGTAAAGCTGAGCAAGAGGCAGAGAATAGAACAGGGTGATTGCTGGGAGGGAATTAGTACTAATTAGTAGCGGTGCAGCTTTACAGATCTAACTAGAGTGCTCGTTAGTGAATTAGTAATATATACATGGATTAATTCGGTTATTAGACAATGATACAAAATACAAATGTTAGTCTAGTTAGTAATCAGAACAGCAAGACGAAAGAGGTAAACGAGAATTGAAGGAATAATTTGAAACACCAGAAACCATTGAAATCACCTGAAGCAGGTGAGCACACAGACTGGGGAGACGGACTGAACCAACTAGATACGAGACGGGGAGACAAGTGCAATGGAACAGAAAATGGCATGAACAGAAACCTGAGAATTACAATAACAAAAAAGAATAAATAAAAGACAAAATCATGAACAACAATTATGAACATAAACATGAACACAAAACCATAACCATGACAAGAGGTGCTTAATCCCCTTAATAGCATTTTGATCTTTGAGCCTTACACTTTCATTCTAGTGCCAATGAAAAGCTCTTTTCCTCATCTCACTCTCTCTCTATAACACCAAAGGTGAGAATTAAGATCCTTAATAGGATTAGATTTTTTTTTTTTAGCTAGCAGAAGACATGGGGTGATAATAACGACAGGCCACGCACGCCTGCCACTTAGTTCTGCTCTGCAGCTGGTTTATGCCGTCATTTGCCTAGGCATTCCGAGAGAACACAACAGCCGTCCTATTCTCCCCATCCTGTGCCCCATGACTGTGCGCAGTGGAAATCAGCCTGATACTTAACTATTCACCACCTGGAGCCTGGGCCCCATTCTGCAGCAAGCAGCACATGCAGCACGGACACAAAGCAGCAGCTGCCTGCTGATCATGCAAACAATAGAGCCAAGTGCTAAACATTTTTAAAAAGAAAGGCAGGCCACCACTAAAAGGAAGTGAAGGAGTGGTATTCAAAAAAGCTAGAGAGAATATGGAGTCTGATCTGGCCAGTATTGTGAATGACACACACAGGATTAATTTAATCCTCTGCAGATGGGGCCTTACTACAGTAGTTCAATCTCAATAAAAATAAAAGGCAGCATAAAGAGAGAACGGCTTAAAGAAAGTTGGACATGTGTGTGCAAAATAGGTCTAAATATGTACATACTTTGGATGCATTGTGTATCTACAGTATGCACAGTATATGTTTTTATGAGCTTGAAATCAATGTTTTGTTTAGAACCAGGTGGAGCTTAGTGTACTTACTGTAGCACAGGAACTAATTTTTATGCAAGTTTAGGCTCGCACCACCTATAAAAGAGTAATTTCAAAATGTATTCATATGTGATAATTGTAAACCTAACCATTAACGTATTAAAATGACCTTCTGCAAATATGGAATGAAAGGGCACTGTGCTAAAGTCATGCCACATTTGAATGTTGGAAGATTTTAAATTGCATTTGTTGAGGTCACCTACCAAGTGAAGCATTCACAGCATTGGTCTCATCAACCATCTGGATCGTTGCACTCATATCCACCACATCAAAACCAGGAGAGAGGTCCAAAACGAGCTAAATTATTAATGAAAAATGCTGGCTACCCCTCAGGGGTGAGAATAAAAAAATGTTTTTGAGCTCACTCTACCTGCAAATAATTCCAAATGGAAGGTGCTGAACTGTGAAGATGAAGGATAACCACTGTGCTCAGAGAAATCTCTGTGGACTTGGATCCCTGCACAGGACAAACAGCCCCCATATTCAATGACCTCCATGCATCCTGAATAACCTCCCATGGCTTCAGTCAGACGACAGTTCCCAGACCAGCCCTACCATACATGCCAAACAACTCACTATACCCCTCTGAGAGCCATGAATATTTCATAATATTTAATGAAGGCTCACTGATTAAAAGGGATTCATTATCTTCATAATTAAAAGCAGCAAATTGCTGCTTGCCGAGTAATATTTATGATTTCTCCAGAAACTGTGTCCCATTGGTCCATGTAGTTCCATGTCCCTTACATAAGGAAACCATAAAAGCTTTGAGGGAAAGGCCCTGTGCTCAGTCTAAACAGTTCCAGAGATTTCAGACGTATGGAAGTACACAATTCAGGATTGCGAACCAATTTTCAAAACGCAGGTGGGCTTAATGCCACGCTTTTTTTCCTTATCTGGCCAAAGGGGAGAAATGCAGGTCTTCCCGAGGCCTGGAATTGAATTGAATTTTTGAGCCGCTTAGCAGAATAGTAAATGCCAGCAATGTCTATCAGTCGTGCACGCCCCTCAACAGCTCTGTTCTACTCAGAATATATATTAGCCATTGACAGTTGAATTCAGGCTTTTACACAGAATGATTGTGGTCTTTGCTTTCAATACTATGTGACTGCTCAGCGATTTTCAAATAGTTCTTTCACATCACATCTCACTTATTCAAGGGGGCATTACAGCTACTTGAGTACTTGAGAAACAAGACACAACACTTGCTTAATTTATGTACAGAGGGTGAAGGGAAAAGATCATTTTTGATAGGATAAAAATGAGACCACAGGTTCTGGCTGTTCTGCAATGGCCATTTTCACTTAGATTCACTATTGATTGTTTAACATGCCTAAGAGGCAGAGAAAAACATTAAAGATTCACTGCAGAAAATGAGTTGACTGACATTTTTCATTAATACAAACATGTGCTGTATATAATTTCCCTCAGAATGTCAAGTTAACCACATGCTTTTGTTAATGAAATTTCTAAACCACCTCACCCACAAGGTCATGTCTGTTGTGATGTGTAATTAATTCTTTGCTCCACAATAAGTTCACTTTGATGTGAGGTGGTTTGTCGACAGCTTGCTGATGTTTCACTTTGATTAATGGCCTTCAATTTATCTTTGTTTCATACTGTTTACTGCTCACAAGTATGGGAAATCCAGAAAAGGAATTCTATAAAATTAATTTAGAAAACACAAACTGCTTCACTTTTATGGTTCCCAATAGTATTGAAGACCAAAAATAGTTTCCATGATTTGTTGAAAGAAATTGAGAAAGCTTAGCCTCCAATGGAGATGTGGTTGGAATTGTCAGGGTCTGGGGTTTTTTTTTGGGTTACTATATTATAGGTTATATTTCATATTCAATTGTTTATTTTAATAGTTTCTCATATTAGTCTAGCATTCCCAGTCATCTGTCATTTCCCACATTTTCTGTTTTCACTCCTGCATATGCACTGTCCCTCGTTCATTGTTTAATTGTTTGATTTGCTCTCTCATTTGTAACCACACCTTCCTGCATGTTCCTCAACTCCACACACCTGCACCCAATGTAATTAGGCCCTTCCCTTTATATACACCCATTTCTATTCATTTACTCCTGGGGCTGAACTTGGCACCGGGGGGGATCAGTGTGTTACCATGAGCTGTGTGACAGACTGCGTGAAAATTGGCAGGTCATCAAGAAACTGGTTGGGAGAAGATGGAGTGGGAAGGGGAGGATGGAGGGAAAAAGAAAAGGAAAAAAAATGGAAAAAGGAGTAGAGGGAGAAGTACATGTAATTTGGAATGAAATAAGTAAGACCACGTGAAGAAACAAATCATGTATTTAATGATAGACATTTTATTGGCAAATTTATCAAACAAGAAGCGGGAGATGTTTAGACAGTGAGGGTTTGCAGAAGCAGTCTGGCCATTATTGAATGTAAAACAAAGCGACAAAGGGATAAGGCTCTGAAAATCAAGGAGTTTGATTTTACTCGAGTAACATGTCTCACAATGCGTAATCAGCCTACTGTGAAGGGAGCTGTTAGCAGGGATATAAGCCGATTCATTCCTGGAGGTAGAGGGTGTCTGTGGAGCTAGACGTTAGAAAGGTTATCGTGATGGCAAAGAAAGTTGCTGTACATCATTGTTATTGGAGTTTGAAAGGGAGCTACGGGAGCGGGTGTTGTTAGATTATGCCCTTTAGAGTAAGGGCATACGAACGGGCTCCATCAAGGTGCCTCTGGTGGCGAGAGTATGGCCAGGTTGCAGCTGTTTGTACGAGAAGGGTTTTAAGGTGTAGAAGGTGCGAGAGAGATGGGTGCACGGAAGAAAACTATGAAATGATGAAAGCAAGAGCTGCATGTTTTCACTTTTGAGGAAACCACAAAGTGGGTGCAAAACAGTGTGAGTGAAGGAACTTTTATTGTGAAATTGAATGGACACATGTTCAAAGTAAAATATCGTATGTGGGTTAAGAGAGTCCGGGAGGAAAAGGAAGTTGCAGGAAAAGGCAGATGTATTAAGGTCGAAGAGAAAGTCCGACACACTGAGGAGATGGTGGGGAGCTTTGATAAAGAGCATTTACATATGGAAAGAAGGTTTCTAGCATTCAAAGCCCTGGTAATGGTATGATTCAGGGACCAAACGCGAGAATCGAAATGCCAATCTTCGTAAAACTTTATTCGTTCCAAGTTGTGACCAAAAACAACAGTAACAGTAAGGTGAAGGAAGCAAACGAGATTGGAAGGAATGTTTGGAAATCCAGAAACCATGAAATCACCTGAAACTGTGGCACACAAGACTGGGGAGATGGACTGAACCAGCTAGATCACAAGACAGGGGAGACAATGGTGCAATGGAATACAGCAATGGCAAGAACCGAAAAACAGAATAAACTATTAATGGAAAATCATAAAAATAAAGACATGGTAAGCACAAAAACATGGCAAAACAGGGCATGACAGATCAGAATCACAAAAAATTGTGCAAGTGAAATTGTGCAAGTCAAAAGCTGAACGAATAAGGATGATCATTCATGCCGCTAGTGCATTTTTAGGAGTAAATGAGCGGAAAGAAATCAAGGGTATTTTAGAGAAAGGGTTCGGAAGGAATTGAGTAACTAACACTTAAGCACGTATAGTGCTTCAAGACTGGTAGTTAGGGCAAGCGTAAAAAAAAAAAAAGAGAGAGATAAGGCAGTGTATGACGTTGGTGGCGGCAATATGCCAAAAGAACTGAATTAACTGTAATGGGTGGTGACAGGACGCCAGGTGCCGCGACCAGCGAGAGAAAAGAAAGAGCAGCCCAGATAGGAGACAAACACAAGAGAGGCACACACCTTTAGTTAAGGCTCGCGCTTCCAAGGGCAAGTAAAAGTCCGCAAAAACGGAAGCAGAGCGAGAGAAAATAAATAACAAGAGAGAAAATTTCTAAAAGAAGCAATTCCTAACAATAAAAGGAAAAAACAAATCACTAGGAAGATTGGCCGGAGAAAATCTCAAGTTAAAAGTGCTAGAAACAAAAAGCCACTCTAGCAATAGGCACAGCGAACTCCCAGTCATATAGATAGAGACCAGAAAACTCTGCCCTAACTCAACCCCATGCACGGAACTCAGAGATGAGGCTGGGATCGAGGATATCTCAAGAAGGGACCCAGCACCGCTCCTCAGGCCCATATCCCTCTCAGTCCACTAAAAATTGTGCTATGCGACCCACACGCCTCTTGGCCAAAATGTGACGCACTGTATATACGGGGTCCCCCTCTATTATCCATGTTGGCGGTGGAGGCTTGTCAACCGGAGCCAAGACGCTAGTGTTTACTGGTTTTAGCCTAGAGACGTGAAACGAGGGGTGGATACGCAAGGACTTGGGGAGTTTCAACCTGACAGTACCAGGGGTTGATCCTCCGCATTATTTTAAATGGGCCAATGAAGAGAGGAGCCAACTTTCGTGACTCCACCTTGAAGAGAAGGTCCCGATTGGAAAGCCAAACTCTTTGGCTAACCCAATGAGATGGGACCAATTGGCGCCTTCTATCGGCAGCGGTCTTCTGTCTCAGCCTAGATCACAACAAAGAGAACCGGACCCTGACCCAGACAGTGCGACAGCGTTGAATAAAATAATTGACAGAAGGGACTTCAGAATCCTTTTCACTCTTGGGAAAAAGGGCGGGTTGATAGCCCAACTGAGCCTGAAACGGTGAGATGCCTGTGGAGGAGTCCAAATAATCATGGGAATATTCAGCCCAAGCCAAAAAATGACTCCATGATGACAGATTATCAGCCGCCAAACATCGAAGGGTATTCTTCAGTGACTGGTTGGGCTGCTCTGTCTGACCATTAGTCTATGGATGAAAGGCAGAAGAAAGGCTCACAGTGGCCCCCAGCAGACTGCAAAAAGCCCGCCAGAACTTAGCCGTGAATTGAGGGCCCCTGTCCGAAACCACATCTGGCGGGAGACCACGCAGGCAGAAAACATGGTCCATAACAGGAATGGGCGTCTCCCACACTGAAGGCAACTTTGGCAGTGCAATAAAATGGGCAGCCTTGGAGAAACGGTCAACCACAACCAAAATGACCGTTTTGCCCTCAGAAGTAGGCAAACGCGTAATAAAAGCAAGAGCGATATGGCTCCACGGGCGTTTAGGGGCGGGAAATGGCCGCAACAAACCAGAGCGAGAAAGGTGGGAAGTTTTATTTCAAGCGCTGACACCACACACTGCTACAAACTCACGGATATCTTCCATCATGCTGGGCCACCAAAAATGTTAGGCCAAGACCTGATTGGTCCGATGAACCCCTGGGTGACTCGCAAGATGGGAAGAGTGCCCTCACTGGAGAACCTGGGTGCGTACCAAAGGCGGAACAAACAAACAACTAGGTGACTCCTGACCAGGACCGGGATCTGACCTTAAGGCCCCCCACACATCAGACTCAATATCCCACTTGACGGGAACCAAAATCTGATCATTTGGGATAACTGGTTCCGGCATAGAGTCATGACCAGAGCGGTTGTAAATCCGCGACAAGGCGTCAGGCTTGGTGTTTTTAGACCCCTTGCAGTAGGTTAACGTAAAGTTAAAGTGATTAAAAAATAACGACCACCACACCTGCCAGGAGTCATGTCGCTTAGTCTGTTGAATGTATTGGACATTTTTATGGTCCGTCCAAACTACAAACGGATGCTCAGCCCCTTCCAACCAATGGCGCCATTCCTCTAATGCCAGCTTAAAGGCTCGCAACTCTCGGTCATCAATACTGTAATTTCGTTCTGCCGCTGACAATGACTGGGAGAAGTAGACGCATGGGTGTAGCTTATTGTCCCGAAGGGGGCGCTGGGACAAAATGGCACCCACCCCAACTTCAGAGGCATCTTCCTCCACAACAAACTGGAGGGAAGGATCAGGCAAAACAAGAATGGGCTCTGAGCTAAAACATTTCTTTAACTCCTGAAAAGCAGCCTCAGCTGCTGGGGACCAATCAAACGGCGAGGAGGCATTCTTCTTGGTAAGCACAATAATGGGGACAGCTACTGCGCAAAAATAACGGATAAACGTATAAAAATTGGCAAACCCCAAAAACCATTGCAGCTCCTTAAATGGGACCTAATATGCTATTTTTCCAAGTTTATATTTTGGTCTTTGACTCCCCTAGAGTACTCCTGATCGCGCAAAGTAAAAAATGGATACTTATTTCCCTCATACAGCCATCCTCAAAAATCCCCATTTGTCGTCGGTCTACAACAGCTTGTAGAATCTGAAAATTTAAGTGACAAATGGATGATAAACTTGGTCCAGAGCCAGGCCAAATAGTAATAAAACTTTTGTGGACTTCCCCCCCAGGATGCTCGCTCAGCTGCCTGTGAAGGGTGTCTCTGGTTTTACTTTGTAAGGGGGGGGTAGGTGTGTAGCAAAGCTCTGGCTGCCACAATGCCCTGAGGGAGTCATATTACTGCCCTGATTCTTAAGTTAAAGTCCAGTAATATTCATCTGATTAAAATAATCTAAAACTCTGGGAACTTCCTAATATGTTTATATGTTCAATATTCTGTGAAGAAATCCCTTATATACTTATAACCCAATTAAACTATATAATAATTCATCTTAAGGCTTTTTCATGACAACTGCATCATATTAGTACATATACCTACGATCTTTGGTCTTGTTATTCTCGGGGGAATCCAAGGAGTTGAATGGAGTATGTGTCATTTCCATTGAAATTATGGTTCATTCCCTTTGGGAAACTCCTGAAAATTGATCAGAATTCACTCGGGTAATCATCCTATTCTCCTTTCTCTGCTGGATTTTTTTGTTACATCCTCCAAATGGTGTAGACCCAATAACCAGATTCTACGCCCCTTCCAGGCATTGGATCAAAGGCGTGAGTAGTCTTTTAGTTATGGAGAATCTCCTTCAGAAGTAAATTCTGAATTCAGAAGTAAAGATGGCCAGAGGCTCTCCAACCTGTGAAGGCTTGTGTAAATAAATGTGGAATACTTAAAAAACAATGTTCCTCACCGTCAAATTGCAAAGGCTTTGAAGGTCTCATCATCGACAGTACATAACATCATCAAAATGTTCAGAGAAACTGGAAAAAATATCTGTAAGGGACTAGGCCCTAGGACCTTTACTGGATGCCCATGATCTTCGGGCCTTCGATCTGCCTTGCCATCCACGGATGCCACCTAAAATTCTATCATGCAAAAAGGAAGCCATTGTTGAGCATCATCCAGAAGCGCCGCCGTGTTCTGTGGGCTAAGGCTCATTTAAAATGGACCGTAGCAAAGTGGCAAAGTGTTCTGTGGTCAGACGAGTCCAAATCTGACATTCTTGTTGGAAATCATGAACGTTGTGTCCTTCGAGCTAAAGAGGAGAAAGACCACTCCTCCTGTTATCAGCCAGCATCTCTGATGTTATTAATACATACAGTGAGGGACACTCGCATATTTTAAAAAGCACCACGAATGCAGAAAGGTATATAAAGGTTTTAGAGCAACATATGCTCCCTTCCAGACAACATCTATTCCAGGTAAGGCCTTGTGTATTTCAGCAGGACAATGCAAAACCTCACACTGCAGCTATTACAACAGCATGGCTTCATAGTAGAAGAGTCCGTGTGCTGAACTGGCCTGCCTGCAGTCCTGATCTTTCACTGATTGAAAACATTTGGCGCATAATTAGAAGTCCATCATTAAAACTTTTTGATTTTATTCACAATTTACACTGTCCCAACTTTTTTGGAATTGGGGTTGTAGATAGCTCTAAAGCATATATTACATAATGATACAGTTGGTGGCGGTGTGCACCTCTATGAGAAGCGATTGCAACTCGCCATAAAACCGAAAGAAGAAGAAGAACACTCCCTCATGGGGTGTTATGCCAGTTTACTAGAGTCTTACTTAGAATCATTTTATATTTATTTCTTTGAGTCAATCCCTCTCACTGCATGTGATTGATTACCCTTGCATTACTTCTGATTGGTTTCTTGGTTAACGACTTCTCTTTGTCATTTGGCTTTGGCATACTGTACCTACCTCCTGGCTTTAGCTTTTCGGACTGAACTCCTGCTTACGATTCTGGATTCTCCACTCTGAGCTGCATTCTGACTGCCTGTTACTGACCCAGGGTTGGTTGCACCAACACGGCAGAAGAGAAACACCTGGCATTTTGTGGTCATAAATACAAATGCCAATTGCACCAATGCTGTTTATGGCAACTCGGGTCGTGTTTGGTCTGGATACTTATGTCAACCCTGGAGTAGGTGTACGGGCGACCTGCAGAGGTAGTTCATCTCTTTACCGCTGGCCCCGGGTGACACGCTGAGCAAAGAAAACGCCAAGTTTACAAAACTCTCTGGAAACCAAGTATATCTGTAATTACTTCAAAAATCTAATTGATTACTAGCACATGCACTTGCACTCATTTTTCCAAACGTTGTTTGGTTTTGTGGTCACTTGGACTGAGTGACCGTGTGAGTGCATTAACTGATTAGCTAGCTTGCATTTCTTTTTTGCTCAGAATGAAATGGGTGAACTGAAGTTGAAATTAAATTTTTTTTTTTTTACAAAATTTCCGTTGTACCATACGTTAATATGTGCATCTTAGTTTTAATCAGAATGGATTTATGTATGGAAGGCGGGGCAAAATGAAAATAAAACATTTATTTTTTTATCTATTTTGGGATATTTTTGCATTGGTGGATTTGCCTAGCAGAAATACATTTTTTACTTTGGTGGATCCACTAAACAACTTGTACAAAGCTGTTCCACTGACATCGTGACTATGCATGCAAACTCTGAAGACTCGTAGACCAGTGTGTAAGCCAGGCTTGTGCAAAATTCTGAATTTGGAATTTCAATTCAATTCATTTGTAGAATTGGAATTTGAATTGAATTGGCTCCACTCCACAGGATGTTGAATTGGAATTTGAATTGGAATTACAGGAAGTGGAATTAAATTCAGAGAAATTCCTTATAGCCAAGTAACAGCAAGAATTTGTCACGTTTAACAAAAGTTTTGGCTGCGCCCCTTTTTGGGGGAAAACAAGCGCACTTATGCATTGAAATCAATGAGATATAAGTGCGATAAGTGAGCACTAAAATGCTCAAAAGTTGTTGTATGCCGGGTTGCACCTCCAATAAAATGACCAGTCCGGACCTCAGGTTCCCCACCTGGAAAAAGGAAGAATCCAAAAAGGAGAGTTAAGAGAAGATGAAGAGTAAAAGCTATGGATCCAGTGTCTTCCCGTGTTTATATGTGTGGGAAACGCTTCATAACAGGCCATGCCACTTTTTTTAAAACTTAGAAAGTAACCAAACAAAAACACAATAGAACCTTTATTTAAACTTCAAAAAAAGGCCCTTAGAATTATTTACTGCGTACCGTATGGAACTCATACAAATGATTTGTTTATTAAGGCAAAGCTTCTTAAATTAGAGGATATAGTAAAATTCAACTCCTTGCAACTGGTCTACTTGGGATATAAAAATTGTTTGCCCAAAAATGTACAAAACCTATTTCTTCAGCGTGACTGCATGCAGCACACCAGAAGTAGGATGTTATTACAATCAAGCAAGGTCAGAACGACTCGTAGGGAGCATTCGCTATCTGTGGCTGGAGTCAGGGCATGGAATGTACTTGATGATAATATAAGGATGGCTGGAGAGCTGAAGGTCTTCAAATATTCGTTGAAATGTGCATATCTGAGTAGCTATAAACATGTTTAATCTTGTTCATTTGTATCCTGTCACTGGACGCTTCAGACTAACTGTCCGAAAGGCAACTCACAGCACATTATTACAGACAGCTGAACCAAAATGGATCTTATAAGCTGGTCATTAAATGCAATTGACAAAATCTCTCTGGAGAACTGACATGCCCGGATGGGACATTCCCGGCCGGCTACGTCATGGATTCATGGAGAAAGTGGCGTTCGCTGTGTTTGACGGTCCTGGACATTGAGGATGTAGAAGATGTCTACATAACTGGATTCATGATAGTAGGTCTGCTATCATTGGGGTTTGGACTGCATTTGATTGATCAAAGGAAAAAGAAAATTTGGAACGGCATGGCCACCTTTGTCAGAAAGCTCAATAAAATTGGGCTTGACGTTAAGGTAGGCAACGATGGATTGGACAAACTGCGAGAAGTCATTACATCCGAAATGGGAAGGGTGAACCCAGGTGATGGAAATGATGACTGATCAAGAGATCCAAGGATAGATCCGGTATCTGCTTCCACTCATCTACGCCAAATCAGCTGGAACAAATCAAATGATCAAGAATGGGGTTTCGGGACAATGTCGCTTTGGATCAAGAGTGACATTTGAATCTAAGTTACATGATCACTCACTTAATTCACTCACTTAAACAGCTTGCCACTAGCTGACAATGGAGCCTCACACACTGATGGCTGTACCCCGGTTAAGCCCATGCAAATTGATAGTTCGTTTGACAGTCTAACTAATAAGCCTATTAGCAGAAGAATAATCTGCTTTAATTGTAATAAGCCTGGTCATACCCGTCCTCATTGTCCTAAGAGTCAGGAAAAACAGAGAATCCCTTTAGCTATGTGGGGGGGCGATAGAGGGGCAGAGCCAATTTCCCTTCTGAAAACTAATCCCGGTGGAACTGACTGTAGGGTGCAGGAGATTTATTATTGAAGCGTTCGTAGATTCAGGCGCAGTAAATTGTTTCATGGATATTGGGTGGGCTAGGAAGCACTCCGTTCCCACTGTTATGCTTTCTCAGTCACGCTCTGTCCGAACTTTGGACGGTCGCCCGCTTGTATTGGGAGTTATTACCGAAATGTCTGAACCGCTAAATATGTTCATTTCATTTTGTGGCCACTCTGAGCAGGTTCTATTTTTTATTATCAGTTCCCCGGCTTTTCCCATTGTTTTAGGACATACTTGGTTATGTGAACACACACCTTGCATCAGCTGGGGGGATCAGAACAATCCTATCGTCCACTGGGGCTCCAATTGCAGCTCTCATTGTAGAGATAATGAAACTTGTTTTCCCAGACATCAAGCTAAGGGGCAGGCTGATGCCTGGAGTGAGTGTAAGGAGGCTATCCCACCGTACCCTCCTAGACTAGAAAAAGGGGCAGAGGAGGGGTTGAAATGGGATCCTCAATTTGACTGGTGCCCCGCTATGGTTTGGAGGTATTGAGAGCTTTCTTTTTTGCTCTCATTCAGGATGATATTGTTTGCTCTCTATCGGATTCCTGGGACAGCTGGCATTGAATGGGGGCGTGGCCTGGACTCTATTTAAGCTCCTATTTTGCCTCCCTCCCGTTGCAAGAGTGTCAGTGCTTCTTTGGCACTTTAGCCGGGTCTCTAGAGAGATATTGTCAGGGACTTAGTTGCTTAACAGGAATAGTGTTTGTGAGCAAGGGAATCTTTGGTTTATTTCCCTTTTCTTTTGTTTTCCTCGAGCTCGCCTGTTTTCTACCACGGACGGCGGCAAGTCCGTTGGTAGCGCGAGTCTTGTTATTTTTATCTGTTTTTAGTCTCTCGGCACGCTGTGAGTGTTGCCTATTATTTCTGGCCGCTGCTCTTGATGTCCACTTCCTGCACCCGCCACACAGATAGATGACAAGACATGAGAAGAGCAGAGTAAAGAACCAACTAATAAATTTGCACCTGACAGGATGATAGAAACACTGTAGCTATAGATAAGACGGCAAAAATAATGGCAAATAATGGCTCAACTATGAAACAGCTTGCATTTAAAGCTATTTTGTTTTTGTGTTATTTTGGTAATTTAGCTAATTGGCCAATCACTGTCAGGCGTCCTGGTGATTCTTTCATTCAATGGTATGCAATAAACCAAAAACTTAAATCAAAATTCTAAAAGGTCATTACAAATTATTTAAAATGCAGTTTTACTGTATGGGATTATGAGTCTGTGAAATTGTGTCCTGTTTAGTGAACTGGCACGAGTTAAAATTTTGACTCCGTTACTCTTAGATATGCCGAGCAACAGACATAGCGGGGCTTTAACAGAATGAAAGTATTCAAATGCAGCTTGTCTTTTTCATACATCACATCTTATTTATTTCATACAAACCTGAGTTTGAGTGGAGAACGGTGCCATGGGTGAAAGTGGGAGAATTTACCTTACCTAATACCTGCACATCTTTGTTTCCTTGTGTAATTGTGAGTGCCACTCCGCTAAGGTGACCACCATGTCTGTGAGGGAAAACTCCTCCTCTTTTCCTTTTTAAAAGTGCTTTATTAAAGATTACAAATTTCAATATAATAAAATGAAAACCAAACAGAAGGTGTATATTCCAAATACATTTCATAAAAATATTCACTCATTCAAAAGTGTCCATGCAAGTGTCCTTTTTTCAGGCCAAGTCCAAAGATCAACATCTTATGTCCATTATTATTTGTTTTTATCAAAAATCAATGCTAATTACTGTTAAGTTGAGTAAGGTGCGGATAGTTGTTGGGTTGCTGTTTACCAGTCACCCACCCACAAATGCAATATAGGCAAAACAATAACTATTAAAATGCAAAGATATACTGAACAATATACAGTATACATACATAAATACAATATATACATACATACAGGAAATGTAGTATAGAGACAGATATCCAAATGAACAAACACAACATATAAGATATACAGATGGATAACCATATGCAAGTTGTATACATACATACATGCATATTCACATGCAAACACAAAGACATACAGAACTCAAATGCCCTTGGGTGTACAAACACATGCACAGAAAGAGAGAAAGAGAGAGAGAGAGAGAGAGAGAGAATCATACTCACCGTGCACTTACAGAGAATAGAGAGATACACATACAGTATCTGCACAGTTGTGCTTGATAATAAACTGCATTATTCATTTTCTTCACACTGCTGACAGGGCTGCATCATGCACATTCAGTGACAGGTTCATTCTGCTGCTTTCAGAAGAGCATTTCAGGCTGCATTTTGTGAACTACTTTGCTTAAGGGCACCACGGCTCGCTCCTACTCAAGATTCAAACTTCTACCCCTTAGGTCAACAGTCCAGTACTCTCCACCATTATACAACCACATTCTGTCTGTTTTATTAGTATGCAAGGACTAGCATACTGTACATAATGTTCTCTGGGACGCTGTTGCCTTGGTAGCATCACTTGTGGAGTATTGCCAAAAAAAAAAAAAAAATCACTTGAATTGGTCTCTCCATGTATGAAAGGATTAGAGGAAACCAGTAGGGGAGATGGAGCTGAAATAGAAGGGCGTATTTTTTGGGATGTCAACAAAACTCTCCCCAGAGGGAGGGTACAGTGAGAAATGTGCCCCAAAAAGCAGTATGTGAAGCATATATCTGAGAAATGATTTATCTTTATTCTATCAAAGCAGATAAAAACACAATAAGACAGATAAAATTTTGCAAAAAGAAAAAAGAAAGAAAGAAACTAGAATCTCCGTTAGCTTTGCACCACAGTGAACCTTGCTTGGAACATTTGCTTAATCTCATTACTGATCAGAGTTTCGCGTTTCATAACCCCATATTTTGTCTCTCAGATTACAATTAAAGCTGCCCTGTGTAATGGACAGCCAAAAATTAAATTCATACTCTACACACTCCAAAGAGAAAGGGGCCAGTATACCTGCAGAAAGTGAGTTGGACCACCCTAGTGTAACAATTGAGAAACGGCACAGTCTCTCCTCCCATCAAGCCTACTGTCCATGATTCGCCCCCACCTTCCCAACAACCCCATAGCCGACTATCTACAGTCCAAGCAAGGCTGCTCTGACTCCAAAACTCTGAGAAATAAACACATGAATAAATGTCAGTTGATGTCAAGTGATTCTGTACTATGACATCTTCAAGCTACTCCCCTTCAATCGATCCAGTAAATATGTCCAAATTACGTGTCATTGTTCATTCAAAATAAATTCATTAGCTAGCTAACATTCGCTGCTGTTGAGCAAGCTAGCGTCAAATAACAGTTAGCTAATGTTAAGCGCTAATGCTGGACCAACATTTGCGTGAATAAATCTATCTTGTCATGGTTATGGTTTTGTGTTCATGTTTATGTTCAGGTTTGTTTTTGTTATTCTCAGGTTTCAGCTCATGCCATTTTCAGTTCCATTGCACTTGTCTCCCCCTCTTGTATCTAGTTGGTTCAGTCCGTCTCCCCGGTTTGTGTGCTCACATGCTTCGGGTGATTTCAGTGGTTTCTGGTTTTTCATAATATTCCTTCGGTTCTCGTTTACTTCCTTCTCCTTGCTGTTCTGATGACTAACAAGACTAACAATTGTATTTTGTATCATAGTCTAATAACCCAATTAATCCATGTATATATTACTAATTCACTAACGAGCACTCTAGTTAGATCTGTAAAGCTTCACCACTACTAATTAGTACTAATTCCCTCTCAGCAATCGCCCTTATCTATTCTCCGCCTCTTGCTCAGCTTTATCTGTCTCCCTCTGCGTTTCTGTGAGATCTCTCGCACGTGCCTAATTGCTTTCCTGCACTCATTGTCTGTGCACTTAGAACTCCCTGACTGGAGCTGTTTAAATGTCATAGGCTGTGTGCATGATTCCCGTCTGTGTCTTGGCTTTCACCAATTGTTGTAGTTAGGATTTCCCTCATGTGTTCCTCCCATTGTAATTAGTCTGATCCATCTCACCTGCTCCCTGTATAGCATGTCACTTCCCTCCCGTCTATTTAGAGTCCTCACTGCTGTTCTGACTTTGTCAGAACTTTGATCAATATTTCTTCGTGCAGAGCTTCTTGTATGCCATTGATTATTGCTTTTCTTTGACTGTTTCGTCCGACCAAGATTCTTGCCATTGCCCTTTTGTATTGTTCTTGTCTTTCTGGATTTTGACCTATTTTTGTACGACCACGATTTCTGTGTTTGGATGCCTTGTGTATGACCCACTGGTTTGCTTATCGACTAGGACTTTTGCCTGCCGTCTATGTACCGTTGCTCCTCTGTTTCACTGGATCTGACCCCGGCCTGTCTTGGCGATTCTGTTTTTGGATTTCGTTTTGTGGCTTGGCAATTCTTGTCTTTTGACACTAACCTGGAACTCCTTAAAGGCAAACGTTTTTTTTGGATTTCCCTCTCTTGCGTGTGGTTTCTGAACGCACCGTCACATATCTAATGCTAGACTTTACCATAGCCAGTCTCTGATCCCAAAATTAGCTGGCCAGTCGCTCGCCACTGTTAGTTGACCATCACTTTACCGTACATCGTCAAAACCGTTATAAAATTGAAAATTATGATGTAATCTTAGCTGCACATGTACAAGTAAAACTAGGGACAAGATCGTTTTAAAACGTTATATATCCCGTCCTCCTGATGCTAATTTGACAGTATGCAACCAGTTTGCCTGATATGCAGTCTTCATTAGCAAGACCTCTTCTAGCAATTAAGTATCATTAGTCACAACCAAACATTCTGTCATGTTTCATAATATTATGCAAAGTTTTCCATTATATTTCGTGCATTCATTTAGGGTTCATTATCATCGATGACATTTCAAGCTTCTTAGCTAATGTACCTTCCACATGATTGACATCAGGTTCAAGTATGCCCTCAAGCCATGCGATTTATTCATGCACTGCAGTTTGGCTGACTTTTGTTGCCCACATACCGCCACCCATGGCAGAAACCGGTATTATGACACAGGACGGTGCGCAGCTTGTGATTTAGCGTGCTAATTCAAGTTGATATCTCAGCAGCACTATACCTTGTCATCTTTTTTATGACATCATTGGCCTTATTTCTTCTTTTGTGTCTTGCTCATTTATTGGATGCTTTGACCTCAGTTCTTACACAGGGCACCTTTAACGCATAATGTAGTAATAACATTGCCATTGCCTGCAATATTGCGGATAAGTAATAAGCCTTCAGTCATTTTGTGTTTTAACTGATAAGGATTTAGCCTTGGCTTCAGAAACTCCCATGAAGGATGGCTTTTGTCACCCACCCTCTTTGCAAAAACTACTGCTGGTATCGCAGAATTTCCCCAATAGGTGCATCTCCAATTAGTCACATGATTTACCACAAATAATGGCAATGGCAGCATACACTAGTGAGACGTAAGTTGATGAAAGTCAGAAATATTCTTATATTTTTCAAGTTTTAATCAAATTTTTTCCTGTTGGAGGAATAAAATACATTACAAAGCAAAAACTGAATCACGTAAGCTTTGTAATGCATGTGTATTTGTTGAAATACGCCTGATTTTATGCTGTCGAAAATTTAGGGCATTATGCATGTAGCTGAAATAAACCATTTGCAGAATACTGAACATCATGCATATCAATGACCAGGTTTCTTCAACTTCATATTATGTCTATCACCCCACGTGCATTCTGTCCAAAACACTGAATGGCAGTATGCAACACTCAAGCATAAGGTTCAAAATAATAACAGATAGGCTGACCAGCCACTAGTACCCTTCCGGAAAAAAATAAATTAATAAACTGCATCAAATTCCATCTGATGGTCCCAAAAGAACACCGGATATCCAATTTTAATATTCGAGGCATTTGCTCATACTTGACACAACAAAAGGATAAAATTTAGCCCGTACATACAGTGTATGTTGGACTTCCATTCTGCAAACTCAGATTTTTCCTGAAAACTGTTCACTGAATCTAAGCCCAGAGCCCATTCCTTGACACTTTTACTGCAGTTAGTCCCTGCCAGTTGATCTTCATCCCCAGTGCTGCTTAAGAAAGTTTTGATCCCTTTCATTGCCTTATCAGCCAGACTTTGAACAGAAGAGACAGCAGACATTCTGAAGAGGAGGGGTAAGAAAAATGACTCAGTCTGTTCAGAAGCAGTATTTTTCAGCTCTGCCTCCATTACAAATATGCCTCCTCCTCACACCCTATATGTCTATAAGCTCTTCTATGACTGTATAACCCAGTCTGGTTTACTGAATAGGACTTGGATCCCAGCACCAGTGAGAAAGCTTTTTTCCCTGAGGAGCAAAGGGTGGAGGGAGGTTGGGGGGGTTGGGAAAATTGTGACATCACCCTGTTTCTTTCTGCAAAGGCCCTGAAGCCCACATTCCCCCAAACACACCCATACACCACATATGCATCCACACCACTCACACACTGATCCAACACTTGGACTTTCCCAAGCTCTGAGTCACACAATCCTCAAATGTGCTGTGTATGCATGTCTATGGGCTCATTTGTCAGAAACTCTCCATACTAGTTCTGCATAGCCAGTTGCTGAGACGAGCGGATTCATGGAGGACTAGGGAAGGTGCTATTGTAGCAAACAGGAGTACTATGATTTTAAAAATAATTATTTTGCAAAAAAGATGTGCACTGTATGAACTTTCTTCATAGGTAGTTTGCTATCATTTTAATCCAGTTCTTTGTGATCTGTCCACTAAAGGGCTAATTCCTTCAGCTTGGTCGTATTTTTGCAGGCAAAGGTTAAAATGAGATGGAAAAACTACAAAGCGAACACTTTTTCTTTTTTTGGGGAGGGTGGGGTGTGTGTGTATGTGGGGGGGTAGTTATCTGATTATATAAGGGCTCTTGCTTGGTTTTGTCATTCATCGGAGATATTCTGTTGACAAAATATCTCCACATCGGTTTTTGATCAGTCCACCACAATAATTTTCAGATAATTACTTAAGCCTGTGAAATGACCCACGATTTCAAATTCCCTTATCAGACTCTGAGACACTTATTTTGCCTTAGAACAAGAACTGCTCTATGAACCAAATAGCAGACATATGAATCCAGGCACTGCTAAGCACAGCATATAACCAATAACTTTAAATACACTACTGCCACCTACTGTATACAGGATAAATTTTACCCTCCCCCACCCAGACTTACAGAGTACTCAGCCACCTCCAGGAAATAGGGCGATGATCTCATCTATGTCTGTGGTTTTATTTATTTATTTAAACAAATTTATGAGAAATTATGATGACAGATCTATGACTGATAAAATACTGGAAGACTTATCAACCTCATTATCGCTCACATGAATTATTTTGTTAGACAGCCAGTTATCCAGTTTCATAATATTTTTGTTTGAATCTGTAGCCACTCTTAAGAGGAGCACATGCTGCATCACTGTGGAAGTATATCTATGAAAATTATTGTTTTTAATTGGTTGGTAATGTATTTTTCCTAAAATCATTTCACTCATCAAAAAACCTAATCTGAGTCTGATGGCAGAATTAATCTCTATTTTTAGCCCCTTGATGATTTGAGGAACATCAGGTCTAGTTTCTGGTTATAATTTCAAAAAAGATCCCTCCACTGGTTATATCAGATAATGGTGACGACTGAGGCTGCCAAATATTTGCATTCAGGGAATCTTGGCAGCTCTGAAGACCTGTAAGCCTGGGATGATGGGATACAGAGAATTTGGCGGGGGCTGGGTGGTGGTTGGGATGATCCCCAATACTGTAACCCAATGTCAGTTATTCATTGCTAGACACGGCCATTTCACAGGCTACAAACACACTCTCATGTCTGTCAGCTCTCGCTCTTCACAGCAAACTCTGTCCTGTCAGCCAGGTGCATTAAAACTGATCGGCCTCCACTTTACCAGAGCACTTACCCTCCCCTACTGCTGATACTGCACAGTTCAATCATCCCACCCAAAAGCAAAGACAAGTGCTATACAAAAGTTTTGAACCACCAGATATGAATCTGGTGGTTCAATTTTTTTTTTGACAACAGGAAAGGTCATCATGCAGCACAATCTAGATTGCTGTGGACTACAAGTGTCCACAGCTGTTTTTTTTTTTCTTTTTTTTTTCTTAAATGCCACTGATTGACTGCCAAGGGCCAACTATATCTACTGGTATCACATAAGTACACAGTGTGAGACTCTCAATTTCTGAGTAACAGAAAACTATGCAAGAATATTTACACTGTTGCGCTTTCCTGCTGGAGATACTTAACTCGAAATTTTTTATGAATGTAAGTAAATGAGTAATTAAAGTCCCAATACACCCTCTAGCATAAATCCGGATAAACTGATGTGTTTTTGTTTTCGAAAATTACATTGTTTGGCATGAAAATTCACAACCAGAGTTAATTCAATTTACTGACAAATGAATTTAAAGAGTTTTGCTGTAATAAAACAAATGAATGGAAAGCTTCAATGAGTGTTGACTGTAATTCCGTTTCTGTAAATGTGTTTAGTTTATTGGTATCAGTGGTGTGCCGTCAGGGCCAGCAAGGCCTTCTCTGCTGGCCAAGATAAATTGGAAAAATTATGTTTTCTTTATAAATACCTCAATTAAAGCTACATGTATTTTAGAAAGTCAATAAAAATCCTCATTAAATCTAAGTGATTTCATTGCTTAACTCTAAGTTGTGCAGCTTTCACAATGCAGACAGCTTTTATAAAGGCCAGCTCCGTCTTATCCAATCAGATTTTTTCTCTGCTGTCTCCGGGTCAAAGCTGCTCTCTCTACATGGCTCTGGTCCCAAGTCTCAAGGCCTTCAGAATGTAGATTGCTTGCCTCTCCCATTAAAAAGAGCGGGATGATTTTGCTGACTGTCATATTTTTAACCAATCAGATTGCGAGTATGCCAAGTGGAGCATAGTCTTTGACACAGCAAAGACTTCTAGCTGGCCTCTGCCTACGTCAGGATGTTGCGTGCTGACAACAGGTTAGTCTGTATTAGATCTTACATGCGTGGGCGTGTCATATAAAAGTAATGCAACTACTGCAGTGAATTTTGCAGTTGTTTCGAGCTTTAGTGATCTATAAACCCAAAATTTTGAGTTAGCACTGAGCTGACTCCTTCACTGGTACTCAAACAGTTTCTGAGTCACAGACATTCGCGTTTGAACAAACAGTTAGCTAGCTGCGGTTTTTAAATTCACTGTGAACTGAGTAACGATGCGATCTATGTGAGAGCATGCATCAACTTCACGCACTGGCATGTCTGGTGGTGACCATCCCGGTGTCTACTGCCTCTGTCAGGCAGTCATTTTCAGCCCTTTAAACGCATCAAAACTAACTCGCGAAATGCGACTGGGCAGGTTCAACTGTCAGTACTGGCCTCCGTAGTAATCCTGAAAGACCTTTCATTGGAGCTCAAATGGACTGATATAATGTACGACCGCGTCATTCATAATTTTTGTAAGATAGAGAGGAGGATGGAGTTCATTTTTAAACTAGGCTTATGCCGTCGGAGGTGACGGCTTGGGGTATATCCCCAAACGCCCCCAATCCTCCAATTCCCCAAATCTTGAATGGATCTTGAATAGATTTTCATTTGAACTTAATTTCAGGTCAATCAGACAAATGGTTCTGAAGATATGGCCAAAATGGTAATTTTCCATCACAAAGTGCCACCTGGTAGCAAAATATTGAACCATACAGGTACTGTATGATGTCATCATGTGACACGTTGTGAGATCATGACCTTGCAGTCGCACATAGTTTCATGTCAGTTGGACAAATGGTTCCAAAGATATGGCAAAAATGGTGAATTTTATGCGACAAAGCTCCACTTTGTGTCAAAATTTTGAACCAAACAGGTATAATGTCATTGTGGGACACATCCTCAGGTCATGACCTTTCATTTGAACTTGATTGAGGTGAATCGGACAAATATTTCCAGATATATGATAAAAACTGTGATTTTTCCGTTTTTGGCCCCTGGTGGCCAATCTAGTAATTGTAAATTGTCCAAAATCAAATCAGTTCTTCCTCTCTATGATATTTACTTATATGCAAAACATGAAATTTCTAATTGAAATATTACAGAAGTTATCGCGTTGACACGTAGGGCGGCGCGGCGGCGGCGGCGGCGGTCGGACTAAAAACATATTATCCCCGAAACGCCGTTTGGCGTTCGGGAGATAATAACAAGCAGTTGCTGTGAGTTTAATACATTTTTAATTTTATTTACGGTAAGTTTTGGATTTTGTTTTAGATCGTTACTGCTGGTATGTGTCTGGCTGTACCCTTGCACATTGAGGCACGTGTGTGTTTATGCGCAGCAGCTTGGCTAGTGTCCCAGTTGTCCTTCCTAGGTAGTGTACTTCGATGTGACTAGTTGCTGTTTTTTTTTTGTTTGTTTCAGTGATTGATTAATGCAATATGGCAAAATGCTTTATGTGTGAATGCTATCACTGGGAATTTGTGTGTGTGTGTGTGGGGGGGGTTATGTTATGACGTCATGCTCTTGCCATTGAGTCACGGTTAAATTTAGGTTAATTTCAGGAGGGTTACTGTAGGTGTAAAATACACTGCCCGCCACTGGTTGGTATGATCTAATCCTCTGGGACTTAATCAGATTGTAAGTTTATCCAAAAATCTTCTTCCACTGTGGAGCATTAATAATTTGTTTCTGTGGCAAAGTTCACATTTGTGCTGGCAGCACACTAATAGTTTAATCTTTCTTCAAATTTTACATCAGTCAACATGGCAAAACAAATGGTAATTGCTTTGGCGCAAAAATTAAGCTAAGGTATTCTGATTGAAAGACTCTCAGTTCAGCATTAGTTAGCCCTAAAATAGTGTTGCATTACAATTCTGAGCTGAATATGAGCACATCATTGGGTATGTACCAGCTGCAATCTCTGTAGAAGTATGATGCAACTGCACACAATTCTGACTTTTTCACCAGTGATTGATGCGATAGAAGCATGGGACTGGTTCAGGGATCGATTTTGAGAGGTACTGAATTTCTCTCCCTGTAATGTTGGTGTTTTTGGTTTATTGTCATATGTGAGCTTGTGCAAAACACACTCGCACGTGCGCAAACACTGACACATCCATGGATAAGTTAAAACATTATGACCACCTGCCTGATATGCTTTTGAACCTCCGCGTACTGCCAGAACAGCTATGTCAAACTGATGTCCACATAAATGCCCAAACCCAGGGTTCACTTGTTGACCATTTCCCACAGCATCAATCTTTATCCCCCGGTTTGTGCTTATCCCACAGCTGATCCAGGTGCCACACCTCCCATACTCATAAGGGAGCCGATTTTTTTTTAAAGTTTATTTGTCTCGAACATCAACAACAACAAAAACAAAAAAATAAGCTACAGTACATAAAAAGATAAAAATTAATAGAAATAACACAAAATATAATACAATACATCAGTTGGTATTCATCAGAAGACTGAAAATTTGTAATATGTTTGTGAAGGAGCAGGAAGAAGCAAGAATGCTTATCAAGTCCTACCCCATTATTACAGTAACAGTATACTTAAAGATTGTTATTTTAGACCTTAAAGTAATACTCACCAATATATCTTTATTATTGCAATTGCAACCTTCCCCACATCATTAAATCATGATATTTTACTCTCTTTTTTGAGCTCTGCCTCATCTCTGTATTTGTCCATGATTAATTTCTTAAAGTTGCTTTTAAACTGTGTAATATTATTGCTTTGCTTGAAGTCATCATAAAGGCTATTCCACAGGATCACCCCACAAACTGATATGCACATGCTTTTTTGTGTCGTGCGGACACAAGCTTGTTTCAGATTTACAAAACCCAAAACCAGTGAAGTTGGCACGTTGTGTAAATCGTAAATAAATACAGAATACAATGATTTGCAAATCCTTTTCAACCTATATTCAATTGAATACACTGCAAAGACAAGTAACTTAATGTTCGAACAGGTAAACTTTGTAATTTTTTGCAAATATTAGCTCATTTGGAATTTGATGCCTGCAACATGTTTCAAAAAAGCTGGCACAAGTGGCAAAAAAGACTGAGAGAGTTGAGGAATGCTCATCAAGCACTTATTTGAAACATCCCACAGGTGAACAGGCTAATTGGGAACAGGTGGGTGCCATGATTGGGTATGAAAGCAGCTTCAGACCAAAGCAGCCTCCAGACCAAAGAGGAAAAGAATCGTCCGGACTGTTATAGGCGCAAAGTTCAAAAGCTTGTATCTGTGATGGTATGGGGGTGTATTAGAACCCAAGGCATGGGCAACTTACACATATGTGAAGGCACCATTAATGCTGAAAGGTACATACAGGCTTTGGAGCAACATATGTTGCCATCCAAGCAACGTCTTTTTCATGGACGCCCCTGCTTATTTCAGCAAGACAATGCCAAGCCACATTCTGCATGTGTTACAACAGCATGGTTCCGTAGTAAAAGAGTGCGGGTACTAGACTGGCCTGCCTGTAGTCCAGACCTGTCTCCCATTGAAAATGTGTGGCGCATTATGAAGCGTAAAATACGACAACGGAGAACCCGGACTGTTGAACAACTTAAGCTGAACATCAAGCAAGAATGGGAAAGAGCTCCACCTGATAAGCTTCAAAAATTGGCCTCCTCAGTTCCCAAACGTTTACTGAGTGTCGTTATAAGGAAAGGCGATGTAACACAGTGGTAAAAAGGCCCCTGTGCCAACTTTTTTGCAATGTGTTGCTGCCTTTAAATTGAAAGTTAATGATTATTTGCAAAAAAAAAAAAAGTTTCTCAGTTTGAACATTAAAGATCTTGTCTTTGCAGTGTATTCAATTGAATGTAGGTTGAAAAGGATTTGCAAATCATTGTATTCTGTTTTTATCTACGATTTACATAATGTGCCAACTTCACTGGTTTTGGGTTTTGTAATATCCCTCTTAGCTCATATCTTGCCCTTCTGTCACTGAATAATTTTTGAATTTTTCTTGGGAGTAGATCGTGTCTTGCTTTAAATATGATTTGTAGAGTTTTAAATTTTATTAGATCCATGAATTTCAGAATGTTTGATTTTAAAAACAGTACATTTATGTGTTCTCGGTAACCCACATGATGCATTAACCTTACTGCTCTTTTTTGCAGTGTGCATATATTTTGTAAGTTGCTCCTGTAAGTATTGCCCCAAACTTCCACACAGTAGCTGAGATATGGGAGAATTAGTGTGTTATACAGCATGGACAGTGTTTTTTGGTTCAGCATATGTCTAGTTTTCCACAATATCCCAACACTTATACAGCTCTTGGAGCACATATATTTAACATAAGATTTCCAACAGACCATATGGTCTAATACAACACCCAGAAACTTATATTCATAAACCCTTTCTATCATTTCCTTATTATTTTTGATTTGTACCTCTGTATTTATTTCACGCTTACCAAACAATAAGTATTTTGTTTTGTTCAAGTTTAAGGACAATTTGTTTTTATCAAACCAGCATTTAATTTTACCTATTTCTTTTGTGACCACCTCTAATAACAGATGTAAATTAATTCCAGAACAAAATATATTTGTATCATCAGCAAAAACAACAAATTTTAGCAAATCTGATACTTTGCAAATATCATTGATATATAAAACTAGATTTAGTCAGTAAGCATGGCTTACACGATACCCCCCGCAACAACAAGTAGTCGGGCAGTACCACGGTGAATAGACCTTCCAGCAAGAGAAAAAATTTTCAAAATCGGATGAGTAGGTTCTGAGATCTAGGTCCGGACGCACAGACGCAGGCACATACGCACAGACACATGCACGCACGCAGTGGCGTAGCCAGCGGGTGTGCCAAGACATGTTCCTTTATGACAGCAATTTTAGTCCTGGCTAGGCCTAAATCATTTTCCTTTATTGAAGCATTTTCCAATTATCGTAATTGGCAACTGAAGACACGGTTTCTCTCCGTATGCAATCTAACAATGATGAAATCATGGGCTAAATTCAGTACAGCAAAATAATTTACTTATTAATAGGCCAATACTTCACATTGATTGAACTGGTCCGTGTTCCTATGAAAGGAAGAATTTCACTCTCGGTATTGTGTGGGTTGATTAAAGAAAAAGTGGCACTTGGCAGTTCAATAGGCTATAAAAAGCATGCGGCTCCAGCTATTTGCATGAGAGTCGACAGGTATGCAATTTTGAATAACTTTGTTTTAATACAGCAAATATGCATCCAGATGAATTAATGTTGTCTTACCTTATCGGGGAGAACAAGCAGCACCTGTTAAGTGTGGCGCACTCTCGGAGTGAACCTTCTGTAATGAAAATGACTGAGAACAGGTCAGGACTAATAATTGTTTTAAACGGATGTTTTGTGCACCCAATTCTCAGTTCTTGTTCCTCAACTGTACTGAAAATTGCCCATGATTTAATGGCTGTTAGATCACACATGGAGAGAAACCATGTTTTTAGTTGCATATTACTGTAATTGGAAAACGGGTCAATAAAGGAAAATGATTGAGAACTAGCCAGGACTAATTGCTGTCATAAAGGAACTTGTCTTGGCACACCCGCTGGCTATGCCACTGCTTCACACATAGATGAACGCATCACGCATCAGGAAATGAACGTATCAGAAGATGAACAGAAGAGTGTTCATCATCGAACGCAGTGACCAGGTTTGCAGCCTCGAACAAACCAAAAAATGAACAGGCGCCCATTCAAAAATGAATGCGTTCACTGTTCAGAATATTGACATGCTCTCTAAGTGCACCGCAATATCCGTGTTTGGAGTGTAAATCTGCTGGCTGATTTTACAAATTACCCTCTAGCTGAGAAGTTTTAACTTACTAACCAGCTAAACATAGTAGTTGGAACAAATTGCAGAGGTAGCATTTTAATTTCAGACCCTCCATTTTACTACTCTGACACTCAATCATGACTCCTGTGAGAATCAATTAAAACAGAGACAACCTTGAGATGTGTGAACATTAAAAAATTGTGGTTTCCAAGTTGACAGATGGTCCCAGGGTTTCACAAAGCACCGGGCCCTAACCTGTGAATGCCTTGCCTCGAGGTGTTATATTACAAAGGTGTAATTACCTAAAACGGCCATTTTGTTTTGTTATACCTTGGCTGTTGCCTTGCGCATATGCTGTCCAGGGACAGCTGGGCCTTCTGTAAGCTACAGCTGGACCTACTAAGAGAAAATGAACGTCTTTGAGCTTCAGACCCAATGAAAAGGAACAGCCGGGAGGCTAAAATGTAGCAATAGCAGGGTTGGTCCTATTGGCCATTAATGAGAGGGTTGTCCATTTGTGTGGAAGGAGCATGTACTTCCCTATTTTCTGAGAGGAAATGATTTTACACCATGTGAATGAGTATTTGTGTGTGCATGCACACTCAGCAGTCAGCTCGCCTGGCTTTCTCTTGCATCTGCTGCAGAAACTCATTAATTCTGGATTAGGCTTTGCGGAGTGAAGTGTAGCTCGTCCATACATATGCCAGTCCTCATTCATAAACTCCCAGAAATGTGAAAAATGAAATCTCCCATAAACTAGGTATAACTCTGAAGTATGCAATGCTGCCTTTCATTTCATGCAGCAACAGGGAACAAAATCAGCAAGTTTTTTCTTGGGCATGGTATCTCTTTTGCATATTGACCAAACGTTGCTTTTCTGATCTGCAAAAATGTTCCTACTTTTTCAGGAATAATTTTGTGCTGTTGCAGAATAATGCAATGGAAAAGCTTGAAAGGGAACTGAAGAAACAAGATGTTCTTTTTTCCAGCAGTTCAAGCTGTTTTGGGTTTTTTTCACTAGCTTTAATAAACATACTTTGAAAAAATATGAATGTGGTTTCCTTTCCCTAAAAATGACCAAAACAAATACCTGTTTTTTAAAAGCCCATACACAGAGGTCACCCAGCTGGTGTATCTGGGAAACCAGTGAGCAGACTCCCAAGTGAAAACCTGTTCAGACGTATCTCATTCAGCTGTGATGGATGGAGGTTGTGCAGGTTATGGTGACTGTACATTCATCATCACTAGCAAAAAGGGTGGAGATGAGCGAGGGGTAAGCAGACCCAGGAAATGATACAAATATTTTTCCCTAATGATATGGATGATTCCCCCCCCCCCCCCCCCTCTCTCTCTGTAAAGTTATGTCAAAGAGTGGATCATAGGACAAAACTCTGTGGCTCTATACAAACTTGTCATTTCATGTGTTTTCTGTCAGTAATATTCAGATATGATTTGTTGACATTTGTTTCCAAATTGCAATGTATCAATTTCATTCATTTTGAGTAAAACAGCTCTTTCTATGTTAGCGCCTTGTGCATTTTATAGACAAACACAAACTTATTATTACTATAGTCCACAATACTGTATTGCTGTAGTTTGAATAACTATAGTATCACTATTGTAATACTGCACTGTGGTGGCAAAAACACCACCCATTTACTAAAGGATAACTACGGCTAGAAACTATGTTTCATAAGAGTGCGCCTGGATTATGTTTAAATTGTTCGCAGTTCCTCTGAGCATTTTTTATCCAAAGTTGAAAAATAATTGCAAATGCCTACTGAGGGAACATGGCTCCAGAAACAATGTCAGGGTAATATCTGAACACAACCGGAATATAATTGGGAAGAAATGGTATAAAACAGCAATATCATGAGTTCTCAGGGGCATTTTTACTCAAAATGTGTCATGGTTTGGAAGCTTTGAGAGCTCTGTTTGTTGCTTTCTTCCGGGACGATACCGTTTTGCGCCCTATCGGATTCCTGGGCCAGCTGGCAGTAATTGGGGGCGTTGCCCGGACTCTATTTAAGCTCCAGTTTCGCCTTGCGTTCCTTGCTAGAGTGTCAGTGCTTCTTTGGTGCTTTAGCCGGTAAGGTCTCTTGAGAGATTATTGTCAGAGACTTAGCTACATACAGGATCAGTGTGAGTGAGTAAGGGAATCTTTGATTTATTTCCCTTTTCTTTTGTTTTCCTCGAGCTCGCATGTTTTCTACCAAGGACGGCGTCTGGTCCGTTGGTAGTGCGAGTCTCGTTATTTCTATCTGATTTTAGTCTCTCTACACGCTGTGAGATTTGCCTTTTATATTTGGCCGCTGCGCTTGGCGTCCTCTTCTAGCAGCTATCACAAAATTTAGCAAAAGTTAGCAAAGGAAAATCAATTGAACTTACAGAGCATGTAAGCCTTATGACATGACCAACATTTTAAAAAGGAGGAAAATGCAGTATCAGAGGAAACAAATACACAATGATTGACGTTATCACCATGGAAACTACCTAATGCCTCCCCATGTGAACAAACAACTTCGGCATCGTGGTCGGTTAGTGATATGATCTGAAGCGAGTTTGTGGCGCTGTAGTCATTTTCGTGTTTATACACTAAAACTGTTCAACTATAAGGTGTTGCACTGTGATAAAATAGAGGCATCAGACTACCTCAGGAGCAGGAATTTCTTATAGCACTATCATTATGCTTTAGTTTCAAATTGGCCGAGACACACCAGAATTTTATGGCACAATAAAATTTTATATCGCACTAACTGTGCTAGAATTTTGCAGTTTGTCAAGGGTATTATTGATAGCTTGGAATGGGAACTCCCAACCACATCCCTAGCCATACTGGGTAACCTATGACGTCAGTGATAGAGCACATAGACGCATGCCAGTATGTCAAGTATGGCAAATGGAGGATTTAAGAATGAAATAATGAAATAAGATCATTGGCAGCAATGGAATTGCATAAAGATGTTTCAAATGATCTCAATTCATTTAAATAATTTAAACAATAATGAAGCATGCATTGCTTCCAACCCCTGAGTAAAGAAAAGCCTGAAAAGTCCGGAATCATAATTGGTTCCAATTACTAGAGGTGAAATCCACAGTGATGCAGGTGAAACTGATAAACCTCCATGCACAAGGACTTCAATTCCGCGTGAGAATGGCTTACATATGCGTTGATTGAATACTTGCTGAATACAGCAGGGGAAAATAAATATGCCACTAAAACTCATGCTGAATGCGTGAGAGTTGACAGGTATGCATTAGTAATGAAAACTGACTTTTAAAGGTATGGGTTTGAGCTTCCCCTATTGCCGGTTCACCAGCCGCCACTGGTTCCCACATAATTAAGAGAACCGTTTTATTTCTAGGAATTTTTATTTTTTATAAGAGCCATTATTTGACATTTTCAGACCATCCAAATTTAATTGCTTGCAGCAAAAATACTCAAATCTTTTCACACTTAAATGCATTCATGCAGCCTAACTCTAAACGCTCAAAGTCAGCTAGGTAGTCACACCCAGTTGCCGATTGTCTTGCGTAAGCAAAATTGTCGAGCTGGAAACAGCAATCCCGCGGCATGTAAAATAACATCCCGTGCCGAAGGACAGGAGTAGGTCTCACTGAAGAAAACCTCTCAATCAGCTTACTAAATAGAGCTCCAATGGGTTCCCTTACCAAAAAGTAGTATACTTGAAGTTTATTTTATTAAGTATACTTGAGTATAAGTATAGCAAGTATACTATGCACCATGTACTTGTAGTGTACTAGAAAGTATACTATTTTAATACTTCTTCAGACTAAATTGGAACATTTTATAAAAACAAGTTTATAAAAATATACTTTTAAGTATACTTCAAGTTTAAGCAAAGTAAACTAAAAGTACCCATCTAGTTTACATCTATACTGCAAGTACACTTTTTAGTATACTGTGAGTGAACTAGTTGTATACTTTTCAATTTATGAAAGTATACATTTAAGTGTACTGCAAGTAACCTTACAGATATACTGCTAGTTTATTAGTTGTAAACTTCTAGTAAATGTTTCAGTTCATGAAAGTATACTGTGAGATATACTGCTTGGATGTTGAATGACCACAGTGGGTCAGGACTACAGGTTCCTATCTCATCAGACAGACAACATCTTCATCACTGCACTGGAGTATTGTGTATTATTCCACCAGAGGGAAGATCCCTACCTACTGGCCAACCATCACCTCTTTCAACAGGTACTTACTTTCCCAGGTCATCTCCCATCCAAGAACAAACCAAGCCTCTGCCCATTTAGCTTCAGCTACACAGCTGGTTCAGATCAAGTTGTGATATGGTTGCTATTTTTAAAACTAAGTCAGACATTTCATTATCACTATGCCAGATAGCACTGAAGTTCCAGTGTTTTTTATCTCATGTTTGAAAATACTGTGTACATTTATCTGTGAATCTGCACATAATGGCCAGCTAGATTGAACTGATATCTCAACTTAAACACATGTTTAGTACAGGTGCAATATGCAATGCTTTGATGTCCACTCTCTTGTTTAAAAATGATTAAATCATTTATTAAACAGAATGTACCATCTTTCAAGTATTACAGCACTGCTGCATCTTTTCTTTAGTGGGTCATATTTTTGACTGTGATACAGAAGTCCATTAACCAAAAAACAGTTCATCGGTGTACTCATTTGGAATATTCCATCAGTCTTTGCTTGAGTCCTTCAGCCTACAGGCCAGACTGAAAGCATTGCTAATTAAGATTTTATGCATATTTCTGGTTCCATATGAGAGAAGGAGGTATTTTTTTGTTTTGAATTGGGATTTCAACAAGAGTTGCCATTGTTGTGTTCTTATACTTTGGCATCCAATAAAATATTTTGTTTGATTTATATTGATTGATAATATTGATTTTAATTTATAAAGGAATCAATTTCGTTCTCAATCCTGAGTATGTGTTTCATTGTAAATTCTTAAAAGTACCTTCGTCTGTAAATTAAAGCAGAATGCACTTAAGCATTGTCTACTAGTAGAGTACATGAGGTAACCTCTCATCTACTTACGTTAAATAATATCTGAATAGCCAAAGTAATATATTTTAGATTACAATAATCATAAGCTGTGAGTATGATGTTAAGTTAGCTTAAAGAAGACTATTGAAGTATACTTGCAGTTTAAAAAAAAAAACAAACAAAAAAAAAACTTGTAGCTCCCTGAGAGTATAAAACTAAATTTAAAATATGAAGAGTTTGGTTCCAAAACGCAATAAGTGCCAAAATGACAAAAATTGAGATAATGCCATAGACTGGTAGTCCTGTGGCTCTTATACATGGTGCAGTAATCTGTTTTTAGGAATTTATACGATAAGGTGTATTTCTTCATAGCCAAAGTTTGTTATTTTCTATAAAATGCAATGGATTCCAACATAGAAAAAGCTCATTTACTCAAAATGTGTAAAATGGATATATTGCGTTTTGGAACCAAACTCTTCATATAGAGGGCTTCAAGTATAGAACTAGTGGACTTGTAGTCTACCTAAGAGTTTACTTGCAATATACTTCAAAGTGTACTTTCATGAACTAAAAAGTTGGCTTGAAGTATATAACAAGTAAAGTTGTAGTACATCTGAATTTACTTTCAGTATACTTCAAAGTATATTTTTATATAACTAGTGAAATAATAGTTCATCTTTAAGTTTACTAGTATACTTCACAGTATACTTTCATGAACTGCAAAGTTAACTAGAAGTATACAACTAATAAACTAGCAGTGTATCTGTAAGTTTACTCGCAGTATACTTAAATGTATACTTTCATAAATTAAAAAGTATGCAAGAGGTAAACAACTAGTTAAATCACAGTATACATAAAATTTCATTTGTAGTGTACTTGCAGTACAAAATAAAACTTAAAGTACCCATCTAGTTTACATCTAAGTTTATGTTGCTTAAACTTGAAGTATACTTTTTTTGTGTGAGTATGTATCAACTCAGTCAATACTGCATTAATTGTCAAATTTGTTCTCAAATAAAATCAGACAAATGTTTATCTATTTCTGTGTGGGTTAATAACAGTGCATAAAAATGAAGTTCAGCTCCACCCATGTGCTATTTACTGTGCTATGCTGCCCCAAAGCTGACTCGTTACTGCAAACGTACATGTGGAATTTGTAAGTCCATGTGATAGTGAAAACTGAGTAAAAATATAGTGCATTATACTTCAAAGAAGCCAATATGTATGGTAAAAACATTTTAATGTGCTTATTCTTTTGATAGTAGCCTAACTGCAAGCCAGTATACTTAAACATTAGGCATGAATATTTTAATACTTTGAGATATACTCAAGAAAAGTATGATAATGAAAAGTTTAGGTACAAGTATTAGCCAAATATACTTCAACTTTTCTGTGTACTTTACAGTATAAGGTAAGTATACTTAAGTATTACTTTGCTAAGTATATCTCTGATAAGTACATCAAAAGTAAACTGAAGTATATTCTCTTATATCTCATCTTTCATAATTTACTTTGTAAGCAAATGTGCTGCCATCATTGTTATTCTTGTCTTGCTGTGAATTTTTCCATTATGATCAGGGTTTAAGTCTGAGTAGTGGACCTGTCATAACCTCAAGCTGGACGTAACTTTCAGTTCTAAGTTGGAAGTCAAGTTATACCCAGGCGTGCGCCCAGCTGGTGCACTCTGCATCTAATTGTGTCATACTTCAGGCATCAGATAGTTGAAAATGTTATGTATGTGCTAATTATGATAACGGTAAAATTATATTAATGTCCTCCAGAAATGAGAAGAGGAAAGAAGTAAATTTAAAACCACAATCAAAGAAATCAATTATCTTAGTGAACCTCTCTGACTTCAGAAGTAGCAGTACATTTCTACAGGACTCAAACCTTCCTGAGAGGAAAATGATCCAACATCTGGAAGTGTTTTTCAGTTAAAAAGTGATTCTGGATGACAGCTATTTGTGCTGAGTTCAGATAATGAGTGTGTGTATAAATAGCTGGATGGGTGCAGCCTATAGGGTCCATGTGCTTATGACTTGTGATGATGCTTTCTGTTACGAAGACGCATGCAGACAGAGACCTAGGGATTTCAGAGTTGGAGACACCTTGGTGGCATGGCAATCAGCTGCTTTTTATATCTTCAGCATGAAACAAGATCAGGTATAGAATTACTTACAGATAGCCTTGCCCCGTTACAATCAGGTATACTACAATGTCAATAAACTTTTATCACAACATTGACATACCACAGAGGCAAATGGGCCACATATCTCTCCCAATTTCAAACCACCTGAGGGCTACTCATCAAAGTAGAAATTAGGATACCTAGACAGCAGCACAAAATCAGTCGCAAGGTAAATAAAGAACAAGGTTATGCCTGGTTCAAGCCAGAGCCTAAGGGTCAGCCGAATTAAAGAAAATGTAAAAGTTGTAGGCTATAAGAATTGTGGCACATAGGCTAATATTTCTGTCCTCACCAGGACAAAGACATTCTCAGAGGACCGTTCATTAATCGTAGTCTCTGATTGAACATTGACTGTGTCAGCAAGTCCAGCAATTTCTGGGAAAAATTATGCCACAGGTCAACTTATGATGACCACCTGTCAATGCATGAACAAGAAATAACAAATGGTGTAAACACAAACTGTATTGTAAACGCTGAGTTTATTGATATAGTCTGAAAAATTGGGCAAACCATCTTGCAGGACTAGCGTTTCTCCACTGGTAGTTCTTACACTATCGGAGGAACTGGAAAATGTGAGGATTACGAAAGGGACCACAAGCGATAACCAGTAAAATACAAAAAGGAGGCTTTATTTCTGAAAGGGGGAAAACCCCCAACAGAGCAGGCAACAGTACAAAGTCCACAATCCAAAATCAGAAACCAAAGGGCGAAATCCAAAATCGTAACCAGGGCACCAATCACAAAAATTTGAGTTGTACAAAAAAGGGTTTGGTAACAAGAAGGCGGGGAAATACAGGGAGTGGGCAAAAATTGATAATCAAGGACAGACCAGTCAGAAAGATAATCACAATGAGAACTAAGCAAACAAGGGAGAACGATCTGACGAGGAAGTGTTGTGAAGAGACACCTAATATACACTTCTGGGAGTTCACATGATAACAGAACTCAGGTGCAGGCAGTCAGACTGATTACAAGGGAGCAAAACATTAGGGAGAACCTGATCACATGAAATAGGCAGAAACCAAAACGCAGACAGGGATCACGGGACAATCCTATAAACAAACACTTAGCTCCAGTCAAGGAGTTTTAATGTGCCTAGATACTAAGAGAAAGGATAGCGTGAGCAGATGTGGAGAACCCACAGAAACGCAGTAGAGAAGATTAGGGAAAGACAAGAGGCGGAGACTAGAACAGGGCGAATGCTGAGAGCTTGTTAAACAATTAGTAAGTGCAGCTATACAATCCCTAGTGCTCGTTAGTTAGTTAGTATTATATACAATGTTAAGGCCCGGTCCCACTAGGGAGAGGGTTCATTTCGCATGAATTGAGTATACAAATTTCGGGAGTTCGTTGTCGTCCGCAACAAAATTGGCCGAAAAGTACAAATTTCTGAGTATGAATTACGGATATATTAATAATGTATAGCAAATATATGACGAATAAAAGCGAATATTTAACGAATAAAAGCGAATGCGATTGCTGATGCCCTCATTAGGTAAATGTTGATGAATGTATTGCAAACATTGCGGATATATGACGAACAATCACGAATGTATAACGCATGTATTGAGGAAATCATTGTAAATCAGATGCAAAGCAGAAGTAATACAAATGCTGTATTTGTGGCCTATCTGTATGCATTCGCTACAAATTATTTTAGTTTGTGATGTGGACGTTATAGCCACGCTATATATCCGTTAACCACACTGTCCTAGTCCGCTGCCAAGCCGCAATACCCCGTCAGTTGCCGATGTCAGCGGTTAACAGCGGATATACAGCGCATAGATTGAGTATGTATTGCATATGTAAGGCGGATGTCATCCGCAACAAAAATTTTGTGCAGCTCAAAAATCCTGGCAACAGAAAAACGTGCCTCTGCGGATAATTGCGGATGTGTGCAGATGTCGGCCGACTCATACAAGCATGTTTCACGAATATTGCGGATGTTTAGCGAATATAAACCAATTTTGTGCGCAATTCATATGCAAATCTTCCTAAAGGCCAGTGGGACTGGGCCTTTACTCTTGGTTAGTAATTTAACAAAAACAAAAAACTGTTAGTATTGGTTAGAAATATAGAAAAAGCAAGAAGGAAGTAAACGAGATTGGAAAGAAGGTTGAAATCCAGACACCATTAAATCACCCGAAGGAGTGGCACGCAGTACTGGGGCTGTGAGCAATGGCAAGACCAAAGACCAGACAGGGGGAGACAAAGTGCAAAGCATGGTATAAACAAAAACATGGACCGGAGTAAAACTACGGTAAGAAGTAAAACATGGAAAAACAAAACTAAAACAATGCATGAATAAATCTGAGTAACCAAATCACAATACACATTTCAAGAATAGTCAGACATAGCAATCAGATCAGGAACATGGCAAGGCAGAATCAGAATCACAACAGAAAATTCCTGGGCCAGGTGGCATTAATTGGGGGCATTACCCGGACTCTATTTAAGCTCCTGTTCTGACTCGCTCTCGCTGGTAGAGTGTCAGTGTTCTTTGGCGCTTTAGCCGGTAAGGTCTCTAGAGAGAGTATTGTCAGGGACTTAGCTGCATAACAGGATCAGTGTAAGTGAGTAAGGGAATCTTTGGTTTATTTCCCCTTTTCATTTGTTTCCCTCGAGCTCACCTGTTTTCTACCACGGACGGCGTCTGGTCCGTTGGTAGCGCGAGTCTCGTTATTTATATCTGTTTTAGTCTCTCTACACGCTGTGAGTTTTGCTTTTTATTTCTGGCCGCTGCTCTTGGCGTCCACTTCCAGCAGCCATCACATTAGTAAGCTGATTATTAAAGTATTTCCATTTTTAAAGCAAATAATTGGGAAGGACACCACTTATATAGCTTAATTTAATTTAGTATCCTACACCCCCGCCCCCCTTGTGATAGTGCCGTAGTTGCGGAATTTTCAGTTGCGTGCGGTGAGCCTCAAATCCTTCAACGCATAATTGCTTTCAAGCTGTTCCTGTTTTAGATCGCTTGATTAATAATGACACAATTTATTTACTTAATGATCAAGACCAATATATAAGCCTGTAATTATTAAGGCGAGACACTTCAGGTGAATAGTGTAAATATTTTTGAATAATAGATATCATCATGAAACTTCCTCAGTTGATTACTTGCAATAGTATGAAAAAAACTGTATTACAAGTTTTTGAAATTTTTATGTTTAAATATGCAAATCATCCATTATCTTATTAAATCTGCGCTAATTTGTATATATTTTAGGAAGATAAATCTAAACATCTGATAAAGTCAGGAGCAAAATTCTTTTTTCCTTTTGATAACATATTAGATGAAAAAACAATTATAGAGGGATTTAAGGATATCTGCTATTATTACTGAGAAAATCAAAATATGCTGTCGTTGGCCTCTAAAAATCCATCTTCGCCATATTTTTGGGAATAAAATGTCTCATAAATCAGGCTAGGGATGATATATTAACAAATCCCTCTGTAAATATCATCAGAATATCGCTAAGTGTATAACTGCAAAGTTTGGTATATATAGGTACTACAGAGGGAGAGAAGTTTGACTAAGAGCATGACAAAAACCTTGTTTTGAGAAAACGGCATTCAAAGATTTACTTCGGGGAATTTAATGGATTTCTGTTGGAAACAATTGCTTACAAACTGAATAAATGTTCAGGCCCTTATAAATAGTAATTTGGTATATTTTAAGCTCATGAAAATTGATCATTTAATAACATGACAGGCATCTAAGGCCTACAGCTATAGTTATTCAACTAATACACATATTGGCCTACACTGCACGAACTTGCAGACAAAACTCACCTAAAACGCGACAACACTTCTACTCTCACCCTACAATCATGTAGATCTGTGGTCTTCAACAGTGGGTCCTCAGGAACAATGTTGACACTGGTGCAGATGTAAAGACGCTACATCTGCATTAGTGTCTCTTGCAATTACTGCGCTCAAGCAATAAACTGCAGGAGAACCCATGATTTTCTGTATCAATGTTTATTGACCTGGCGCAGCACGATTGGGACAAAAGGCTGTCATCTTACACGCATTCGGCTGTTTAAGTGTCATATTCACATTCCCGTGCTGTATGTCAGCAACCATTTAACCAGCGCGTTTGTAAGAGACTCTCAGGCGGAATTGAAGTACTTGTGCATGGAGGTTTATCAGTTTCACATGTGTTTCGGTGGATTTCACCACTAGTAACATGGAAATTATGACTCCAGACTTCTCACGCTTTTCTTTACTCAGGGGTTGAAAGCAATGGAATTGCATAAAAACGTTTCAAATGTTCCTATTTGATGTGAACAACTTGAACGATCGTGGAACATATGCATTGCGTCGATTGACTAATTGCTGACCACTGCACGGGAAAGCGAACATGCCACCAAATCTCAAACAAGCAAACATGACGGGCAGGAGGCAGGTGATCACTGTGTCCAGTTTAAGTGCATTCGGATTCTCTTATGAGCGCGATTCTCTCCCCTTTACACCTCTCCTTTATCTCATGACGTTTTACACAGAGGTTAAAGAAAAGTGGTTCGGTACTAGACGATAGGATGCGATTATTTAACTATTCGGACGCAGCCAAGGTTCCGCGGCAAGCTAAAGACGGAGGTGTCAGAGCGCACCACGTGACGCATCTGAGCGAATCAGGTTAGCAGAAACCAGCAGTAGCCAATGAGTTTTTGTCATTAGCTTTAAATCCCCCAATGAACTTTCACAATTGGTTACTGACAAAAAGGAAATGCTCTTATTTGGATTACACAGCATTGTGCTGGAGAATCAGAGCTTTACAACAGTACCGGACATGACAGACTTCAGTGAAGAGGCGAAGTACTGTTCGTTGCGTTGGAATGCTAACTTTTTGGTAAATTCGGAAGAAACTCACTGCCGCAAGTGGACAAAATGTAAGAAAATACATCTCTAAATGTATAATTTTTATGTTTTCTTTATTGCAGTTTGAAAGAATGCACATTCAAAGAGCAAACTAGCCCAAAATCTCAAATTTGACCATTGCATGGAAAATCCATGTTTTTGCCTGCCATGTCTCGCCTTAAGAAATTATCAGGAAATGACAGAGATTACAGATGTGCTATATTGATAACATACTTAACCCTCGTCCAAGCAAGGGTTTTTCTACTACGACCCCGACCAAGAGGGGGGAAGGGGTTACCAGCCCCGATTATTTCAAAATTAAGCGATAAACATCATCTTCTTTGGTATCAGTGTCATGGTTTTTGAGACTGGTGGTGTCTTTGAGAGCTTTCTTGGTTGCTCTCGTCCGGGACGATATCGATTTGCCCACAATCAGATTCTTGGGCCAGCTGCCTTTTATTGGGGGGGTCGCCCGGATTCTATTTAAGCCCAAATTCCGCCGCACTGCTCTTGCTAGAGTGTCAGTGTTTTGTTTGCACTATAGTCGGTAAGGTCTCTAGTGAGAAAGTTGTTGAGGTATTAGCTGCAAAAGAGGAAAGTGGTAGATAGCAAGGGAATCTTTTTGTTTTTCCTCTTTCTGAGCACCGTCTGGTGCCAATTCTTTTTCTCTCGGTTTCCAAGATTTTTTTCCCTTTCTATTCCTTCTGTTGCACTCACTTTGCTTCCTTATTGTAATACGCTCTGGATCTAGGTCCTTTGGAAGCGCGAGTTTCTCTCTCTGATTTGTCTGTGTTTGTCTCTTATTTTGCTGTTCCTCCTTTCGTTTCGGCCACAGCTTTTGGCGTCTCAAATACTTCACCGCAACAATCAGTGAACAGCTACAGATGTCGTCTCTTTAAATAAAGTACAAATAAAACACATTTCAGCATAATGACGTCATAGTGACGTCATAACTAACACCATATTAGGAAAAAAAATCGAAATGATTTAGCTGGAAATAAGTAACTTTCTGTAACCTCTAGAACTAATGATACTACAATTAATATTTTAGTTTTATTGTAAATGTTGTAAACTCATGAATAACATAAATTTGACATTACTTTGATGTCATAAATAACTCATTTTAGGAAAAACACACACAAAAAACTAATAGTTTTCTGAACATTTTTCGCATTTTTTTTACTTTGTTTTTCCCTATGATAGAACACACCTGCACAAGAGGCTTTTATATGAATGATGAGAACAACATTATGAACAATCCTATGAACTTGTACAAAAGTATAATAGTAGGCCTATAGTGCAGTATAAAAATAGTATATAGTACAGTAACCAGTCAAACGCACAAGTAAAAGTATACCGGTCATGCACTTCTAATATTAGTAGATGAAGATCACTGGTCACTGCTGGTCATTGTACAAAGTAATTCCAAGATTTACTGATACAAGGACAAGCTACATAAATAAAAAATAATAATAGCATAGAATTTGCAACTAATTTGTAAGCATATCTTTTATAAAAAAGAGGAAAAAATTGACGCTGGTGGCAACCCCCCCCCCCACCCTTCGACTTTGATTGCCTACCCTACCCCTTGGGGTTAGGTACCCTCATCGTTTTTTCATGAAAATGAGCGCAAAGGATGAATTAACAATTACCTGGAAGCATTAGATCATATCTGGTAACATTTTTGTGCGACAGGAAAAAAAATCCCTCTTGGTTGGATAATAAGATAATAAAATATTATAATACTAGAGAAAAACCTGAAACGCCCGCGTTTGAACACCCTCGGCCTGATGGTGCACACACGGACAGACAGACAGACGACGAACTGATGACAATACCCTACGGCCTGAAGTCGGGCCGAGGGTAAAAACTAATAATGCATTTATCAATACTTTCTCTCAGTTCCATCTCCTGTTTTGGTAATTTTTTTCAGCTGTGCAACCAAATTTATTTGAAGTTTGCACTAAATCAAAATGTTTTCAGCATTCAAAAGAATAGGTTATGTTTCCAGGAAAGTGCAGTTGCGCACTCATTGCCACGATGCAATAATAATTAATTTATTAAATTACCATTGCTTCTAACGTTGGAGCATTGGTAATAGAATGGTGTAGTAAATCGGATATTAGTGCACAGTGAACGTTTTAGGCATGGATTGCCTTGAAAATCAGTGAGAAGGCATGCCATGTGTCGAACATTCTTGGCAGCAAAATCATTGACGAGGACTTTATAGTCCAGACTCTGGGAAAGTGATAGGAAGGCTACAATATGAGATTATATGAGAGCAATTATCTGATAAATAAATAAAAAAATAAATTAGAAATGAAATCAAAACCTTATCTAAATACCATCTTCAGCAGCATTTACTACATAACATTCTACTTCAAGATGGAATTTCGAGAATTGCAGGATTGCTGTTTTTGTAATCTCATACTGTAACCTTCCCCTTTGACGCAAAGCTATGTCTTAATCATTAAAGGCAACAAAGTTTATGGGCAGACTATTTGCTCAGAATATTTATTTGATTAATTGTCAAATTTTTAATTGAAAACAGATTGAGAATTAACATGCATTATAGTAATGCCAATGGTTGATGACAGTTTTATTTTTACATACAGTAAGCACTCTTCCTGCAAACCTGGGTCAGACCTTATGCTCATAAATGCTTGTTTGCCACGTTGGTTATTAAGAGTAATCATTTGTCTTTGCTAATAATACCGCATGTGGTGGCATTTTGTTGGCTTTTTGTTTTAGAATTTATACCGCATTCAACTATATTGAATGCTGAGATTTAGGCTTGTTTAGAATAAGAACAACTCAAGCACTTCGGTAGAAATATATATATATATATATATTCCATGCTATTTCCTGTTTGTGGAATGTCTGTCAAGTTAAAATAAGGTACTTCAGATATTACTCTGTGAGTTATACTTGTGCCTAAAAAGGTGTGGAAAGTGTTTATATAAGCTTGCAAGCTCGGATGTGGGAACTTCTAGCTTTTCATAGCAGGATGAATATTTTGACAGTTAAATAAGAAGATCCTGTATTGAGTATGTGCGCTGGCCTGTGAGAAAAATGATTAAGATTATAAACTTTATGGAAAAAAGCCATGTTTTGTATTTGGAAAGGTTACTGGTGACCATTGATGTCCAGCTGCGCCTATATTGAACTAAACTCAACTTAACTAAATTCAACCAGAAAATCGTTGATTAATATTACATTTCATGCATTAAAGGTTAATTTGTCTTATAATATGATTATTTTATGACTTGATAGTGCGCCATTTTGAGGGCTCTGGGAGTTTGGGGAGCCACCTGGAGAGCTGTCCAATTTGACTCCTAAAGATTAGATCATTTAGAATTTCATGCTAAGATGAAGAATACTTGTGGTCTTGGAGTTTACGATCCCACAAAATCTGTGACTAAAATTATCCCACGATCATGAGTGTAATTTATCTTTTTGCCACTCACTTCATTGTTCAGACAATATTAGGAGCACATTCTATCAGCTCATTTCACTGCATTATTTTCCTGGCAAGCTAGCTGTTCATGCAGAAAGAAAAGACACTGTTCTCCTTGAACCAAGCAAGCTACTTGCTTCATAATTAATGCTGGCAAACTTTGCTTTAAATTCTGAACTGACAGAAAAATATAATCATCAATTGATGATGTTAAAACAGAGAGGCATTCCAGGGGATTTAAAGTCATCAGCCAAATAGTAGCCATACCTATGATACATAACAGTATTGGCATGTGCTCTAATGGACAAGAAGTATAGGCTACAAGAAGGATTTTTTTTTTTTTTTTAACTTTTGGGACTACTTCCACTTATCATGGTCCCCCACCCTTTTTCATTAGTTAGCTATTGGGAATATCATTTCAGCAAGCAATTTAAGTTCTTCAACTAAAATTCTCCCTCATCATATATTTAACTTGTAGCCTCTCCCTTCATAGCATGGTAAATAAATGGTCATTTTAGCATGTACACTTTCACATCATATATCAGTCAGTCAGTCAGAAAGAGACAAAGGCTCCCATCAGTCGTACTCTTTGAGTCCGAAAATGCATTGATCACAAAATGAATTTAAAATCCTATGAAATGTGGCTTTAGTTTACTGGATCGTACAATATGAATGTGACGTAAAATGAATCATAAAAGGGGGTCCTTAATGAACTACCGCTATTTAAAAATGAAAGAAAGAATTGTTGCCCCAACGTCAGGCAGATATCTTTCAGATCATAGCAGTCATGCATATGGATTTCTCCATTGTAAATTTCCCTAATAAGGGCCTCACTGCCGAGTAATTAAAGTTGATTTTTATTAACATTTCAGGGACAAACAGATGGGAAAAAGCGAGGGGCTAATTTTGAGTGCTGTGAATTCTTCAAACAATCAAAGAAGCTGCTTCATGAAAGAATAATTTCACCCGCTAATGATGGCTGAAAAAAAGGAATGGTAATTCATGCGCAGTCTTTCAGGATCTCCTCTGGGTTACTCCGGTGCATGAATTCTGACCTGGCCTAGCCTTTTAATATAAAGTAAAATGGCTACAAACACTAAATTAAATTTAAATCAATTTATTTTATGGCCACTTTGAATTCAAATAAATTTGAGAGACAATTCATCACAGTAAGACCGGCCATATGGTGGAATCCATTTTACATGCTTTGCTTACTTTTATCCAACTTTAGCACTCTACATTATAAGCAAAATTCCTCCCCTGATACACTGTCATTTGATTTTGCTAAGTAAAAACAAGACAAAGTGTACAGAATTTTTTTCATTGCAATCACTGCTGGACATAGTCTAAATTCAATATCTTTCCATGAAGTGCAGTAAAATGTGAAGAAATTGATCAAGGCACCCTTAATGACACTAAGAAACAAATTTATGTCCATTACTCGCAGACACTGTAAATGCAAGACAGTTATTCGTAGAACAGAGGATAGGACACACAAACAGGCACACATACCCACGCATTCACACACACACACACACATGCTCACATACACAGCACACTCACACTAATATTGAATGTGATCTGTAAAAAGCTGAATTTATGTTTTAAGTTTTTTTTGGGTTATTAATTTTGTAATTTTGTCCACTTATGAGTCTGCATTTAGGGTATTGACACTCATAATGCTCATCCACAACAGAGCCCAATGGCTATGTCGCAATATGTCCATTGATAAATAGAGGTAATGCCCAATAGTTTGCATTTATTGATGTAACAAAACAACTGAAATCTATTTAATTCACATTATAATGAATGTTACTTGATCCTTACCATCACATATAAGGTCAGGTGTACTCTAAGCATCATTAAATAAATGTCAGTTCAAATTATCCAAATTGGCATTGGGGATGGAAACCATAGCAACAGCATATTCATATAGCATTAAAAATTCCACAGTTTTTTGATGTGGAATCGCAAATGAGGATTCACTCCAAATCATTATTATCTATAAATCGTACCATTGATTCTAACCTCAGGGTTATATTTTTTTCTTTTTGCTCAACGAAGAAACAAATTAAAATACCTGCCTTAGCAGGTTCTTAACATAACTGGAAACAGTTTATACAAGGTACATTTTCAACAGGACTGTTTTAAAAGTAAAGTGATTGTAAGCATGCAACAGCAATTTACAAACAAACCCTCCCCAAGTGAGAACTCACGGCAAACTGTCTCTTATGAGGTCTGTAGCACTTCGTTAATTAATACATTGCTCACAAATGGAAAAATCAGATGAATATCCAAAGACCAAGCATAATTGTTGCTAACCTTTTAACCTGAGTATATCCTCCTTACTAAGCGCAAAAGTTAAATGGATGTCTTCCAGACAAAACAAAGCAGCTGCTGAAAGAGCACTAAACTGTCCCTGGGGTGATGGGCTGACATTTGAGGAGAGCAGTAACCCAATTATCAACAGAAGAAGAATAACATGAAAACATGGCTTGAGCAAGAAGCCTCAGGTTACAATGTGGTCCAACCCCTCCTCCCTGCACATCACAGCACAATACTGTAAATCCTCTGGAATCCTCTGCTGCACTTCAAAGCCAGACTCCTTCGTAATTGTTATTTTTTCAAGATTCACTGGTAGGGGACGCGCAAAGGGGGAAACTCTTCTTCTAGTGCCCCCAACCAGTTTCTCACTGTGTTGGATGGCTGTTTTAAAACTACTTTCTCATCAATGACATTTAGAAATAACTAGAGGCACTCCTAGAGTCCAAACGTCTGCCAAGGCAGCACAGTCCAAATATTGGTGAGAGGGAGCAAAGTTCAGTTATTGTGCCATATATGATTTCAAGATGGCTGCAGTGGCGGCCATATTATTTAACTGATCGCAGTGAAAATCAATAGGGTCCTTCCCTGATGTAATAGCGATCCACCCACAAAATTTCAGAGATATCCATTCATTACTTTTTGAGTTATCTTGTTCACAAAGAAACAGGCAAACAGACAGACAAACAAACGGCACAGATCACATAACCTCCTGCCATCTTCGTTTGGCGGATGTAATAATTTTTCCTGGGTCATTAGTAGAAGACATAGTAATAGTAGTAGTCATCATAGTTATAGGAGTTGAAGATGTGCTTGCAGCAATATTAGGTCACATTGTGTAAAGACATTTACGAGTGAAAATGACAGAAACAAATGTATTTTTGTTCACCAACCTAGTTGTATGCATTCACAGTGTATGCACAGAATATGACCCATTTACCCCGGATGACACTAGATGCTTGTTTGGTCCGCCATGCTGCGTGTTTACATTGCTGTCCGTCAACACCAACGGGCAGCATTTTTACTGCGTACTAGGGCCGGGCGGCTATAGAAGTGAGACCAATGAGGGAGCCTGACAAGATCACGTGGTAATAACAGAATCACGCGCGATCACCTGAGATAAATGATGCACGTTGCACAAACAGGCAACAGCCTTTGTTCTTTACCAAAAGGGTTGAGGAACGGTTGACTTGCTTCAATTTTTTTATTTTTCAAGATTTTGTGCTTCTACCATGGATAAGAAGCCTATCTATAAGTAAATGTTCAATACAAGGTGGCACCAACATTTACTGTATATTTTAATGTTGTGTCTGTAGACCGATGGATCTGCTGTGCTGAACTGTTGCATTTATGCTGCAGCATCCATCAAACATAGAAGTCTTGCGTATTTTCTGAGCACCGCTCCAGTTTTCTGGAGCTAAGACCGAAGAGAAATGCAACACAGCAGATCTGGTGTAAACACACTCATTGAATAAAGTGAAACTGATCAGCTGCGCTGCCGTGGCGGAGTGCAGACGGACCAAACACACATCTGGTGTAAATTGGGAGGTAGGATAGTTTAAAAAGCAAATATTAAACAGAATGCAAAAACCCATAGATGGGTTGAATAATTTAATGGCCATACTTGTCAGTTACCATCTTTGCTGAACATGGACAGTGTTCAAAGGAAAACTGAGTTTACAACAATATAAATAAGCGTGGAAAAATGCCTGCCAATGGGCAATTTGTGGTGCATTGTTATACATTTCTGGGAAATCCTTATTGTTTGCCACTGGTAATTGTATATGTACACCAATTTGCTTGAATAAATTTATTAATCCAGTGAAAAAATGACATGGAATAATAGTTCCCCAGAGTAGTAAACAGAAAATGCCAAATCCTATTCAGGAGCAGATTTGTATAGCTAAATTGCAATGATTAAATTAGAGAAGCTTACTGGGGGGCATTCCGACCATGTCAATTTGACATAAATGCAACCGATACAAGAGTGATCCCTAAATGTTAACTTGTGATTTCATTTGTGCTGTTGTACTGGCTGGCTTTGCATATGCCAGCTCACATTACTTCAGTGGCAGCTGCCTCTGGAGGAAGTGCAGAACAACTGTGGTTCTGGCCTCCGTGTTTCAGAAAGCCAGACACTGATGATTTCAGAACTGAGAGTGGCTGAATGGTGAAGCCAGTGCGTCTGTGGCTTAGGGTTCTGGTACGCATTTGGCTGATGTGACTCCAACACAAATAGCAGGTGGTAAAGGATCACAGTAAAGCCCACAAGTAATTTGCATGTCAAGGTAACCCCAGATCACCAATAGATTCATGTTTTGGCTATTTTCTTTTTGTTAGACTAGTTCTACAGTATTTATTTGTGTCGCCAACACTGGTAAAATGATTTAATACTGAACGTTATTGTGAATTACAAGCAAAGATTTTTTTTTTCCCACACAGTGTCAATAAGAGAAATGCAGAAATGCAAATAAGATTCAGTAGCACTAAAACTGTCACTTCATTTCAGTTTATTAGGTTATCAAACTGCTAATGAAAGGGCTGCACGTGAGTGGTAGTAAACCAAAATATTGCAGATGAAAAGATACAGGAGAAGCCATGCAATTTCCTGGCAGTGTGTTTGTAGTAATTGAATGGAAGTCTCAGATGACATAATTCTAAAATAGTATTCCGAAGGAAACCTTTTGCAGTGTCACATTAAACAGCATGTGAATTACACACTGTCAACTTTTTCTCAATGAAAAACAACCTAGACAGAACAATGTTACATACTGGATACTTCACTTAGGTCTTACCATTCTTATAGCATCTTGTTTGTTTAATATAATGTCTGAAGTCCAGACATTATGGTAAATCAACCAAAAAGTGTGTGGATATTATTTACAATTGACCTCATGCTCTCTTTTGAAGTTGTCCACATGTATCTAGGTGACTAAATTACAGTTTGTGCACAGAGATATTATGGAAGCTACCAATGGAAAACTAAAGGAAATTTTCCCCTTTAGATTTTTAAAAGCTGCACCCGTATTCACCAGTTTCTTGGACCTATTTTCTGACAGAAGATCCGTAACTGGGCCCTCCAGTATGTAAACGTGGGATATCTTGACAATGGCAGAAAGCGCTCTGTCATGACTGGGGAAAGTGTTAAGTGCAATCTCTTCACACTCAGGGAGTGGTCATACATAGGTTAAATAACATATTTAAGCATAGTGGAAGCATACGTAGCCGAACGTAGCCTAATGCACCGTAGCAATCCGTAGCCACCCGTGACTATCTGTGGAAACTTGGCCATTAATGTGAGAAAACCGTGCACGGAGGTTTATCTGTTAGGCATGTTCAAAAGATAACCATGTTAGCAGGCATTTTTATTAACATAGCAGTAACTTTGTTTACCATAGTAACAACCGTAGCCTACCATAGCCAAACTTAGTGTACCCCGTAATCAACAAATTTGGCGTGAATTTACAGGCAACTAAGGGCTACTACGTCACTTTAACTTACTTTAACCTTGTTGAATGTATTTTAACGTACTTCCACATAGTCTGGGCTACGTTAATCCCCACGGAAAGTTACGTATGCTAAGATATGTGTGACCACCCCATCACCCCTGTGCAGCTACCAGCTAGTTGTTCAGTGTCAGTCTGCCTGACTCCCTCCCTCTGTCTCTTTAATACTGCAAAAGCACTTACAGTATATGTGAAACTTCTTTTCACCCATACTACCCTTTTCGGTATCATGGCAAATATTGGCCCTCTTCCTCAAACTCATGCTGACTCTGCACTTGATAATTTGAGTATAATACTTTTGTAAATGAATCATTTGATACTTGAAAAAATAAAATGACTCGAATGTTGGCACACATGGATTCTAAAATATCAAAATTACTGAACCACGTGAAACCTAATTTCTGCATCAAGCGTGATCCAATCCAGCCCAGTCTCACCCAAACACGTCATTTAGTGACACTACCTGACCAAGCCTCAATACACGATGCAAAACGAGGCTTCTGGTGTCCTCATTTGAGTAAAGACATTAATAGCATCATTTTACGTCATGTATTGACACTTGGTCAGGTGGCGTCACTGTATGACGAGTCAGAATGAGAATGTGCTATACAATCATGAACAAACACGAAAGGCGTGCCTATTAAAACAGCTAAAAGAAAAACGCATAGGATTAGGGGTATCATCAAAATACGAATTATGCATTCAAATGTGAGAAATGTATCTCTGCAACCACGGTCTAAGTATTATTGTTTATGACTGAGCTCTAATGTTAGCTAACTTTATCTAGCCTACCAAGAATTCTCCTGTAAATTCTGTCCCACTGACTAGTATTCTTTTAATAAAGGAATTCCATTATTATTATTATTATAGTCATTATATGTTTTATCAAAATAAGGTGAATCATTTAATCCATCTAGTATATCAAGCAACTTCCCATTGCACATTTGAAAGAAAACATTATTGAGACCTTGTATTTGAAATGAAGTGCAAAACCAGAGGAATATGGCTGCAGAGTTAGCTAGATACTTATTTATACAATGTTAAAAATGAGCAGATATGTGTACTGAGCGACTAGCTAGCTATCGAGTGATCAATCGCAATGAAGTGCAGTCTTGCATCACACTCAGTTTATCTGCACTCAGGATGTCCTACATTCATTCAGTCTCAAATTCATTTGTAGGGCCCTTTTCATAATCCACTTTAAAATACAAAAAAATGTTAAAAAACTGATGAAATGTTCCTTGCAGTACACAATAAGCTATCTAGCATGCTTTCTACTTAAATTGACCCGCAGTGTCTTCTCTTGTAAAGCCCCTAATCTCAGACAAGGATGAAATGGCATGATCTTTATTAAGATTGTTGCCAAGATGGGTGTGGCAGCGCAGTAGGGGGAGGTGTCACATGTTCATCATGACGCAGTGACAATTTTGCGTGACAGTGACAATTTTGCATTTTATAGAATTTATTATTTACTCGCCTAAACATTTCATTATAAGGGAAACTATATGTCGACCAAGAACAATGATTGAAATCGGGTCACTGATCTCATCCGTTTCAAGGGATGTTTTCCGCCCCCTCGGATTTCCGTTGTTATGTATGAATATTTTTTGTACAGCATTATATTTCATTTGTAAATGAAGATTTGTTACATGCTGTCTTTCTGCCTTGCTGGTCAGCTATATTTATTTTGCTCATTTGGCTCCCTCTGGTGGCGTGTCTGTAAAATCATTAGGAAAAGACTAATGATTTCTAGAAGCTTCTGGCACCTTCCTGCTTGGAAGGGGCGGGATTTCCCTAGAATCCTGTGGATCTTTCTAGAAGGTTGCTAGTCTATATAAATGCTGTGATTTGAAGCACAAGAGCAGAGAGCAGACAGCAGAAGAGAGCAGAGCAGAGTTTTGTTTTGGCAACAGTTAAATAGGGGCATCAGATTGTTATTAGGAATTAAATAGTGGATATATTTTTTTTGTACAACTTTTTTTTGTGAAGAATAAATTTGTTTTAGTTGTACTTTCTGGTTTTCTTTGTTGTGATTTTTTTCCAAGTCATAACAAATTGGAGGTTCCACCGAGATTGGATTCACCAAAGATTATTATTTTAAATCTTGTGACGAGTTGAAAAACCAGCAATCATGACCTTTGATGAGGAAAGTTTTTTGAAAATTCCAACCCAGGAATTAATTGTGCAGGCAAAGAAGAAGGACTTGCTGCAAATAGCCTCAACCCTTGGATTATCTGATGTGGAATCATCAATGAAGAAACAAGAAATATTCAACATTTTGGTGCAACATTTAATTGATGAAGATATCTTTGGGGAAGAAGCAGCAGAATTAATTAAAGCTGTGGAAGTGCCTGCAACGGAGCTGCAAAGACTTGAATTTCAGCTACACCTGAAAGAGCTAGAAGAGAGAAGGCTGGAGAGGGAGAGAGAACTGGAAGAAAGATGGTTGGAGAAAGGACTGGAAGAAGAAAGGATGCAGTATGAATTGGATATGAAGAAAATAGAAGCAGGTAACGTTTCAAAATCTTTTGGACTTTCTGATCACTTTGATGTGGTTAAACATATCAGACTTGTTCCTCCTGTCTTAGAAAATGATGTTGACCAATACTTTACCCATTTTGAAAAAATTGCTGTAAATTTGAAATGGCCAAAAGAGCTTTGGACAATGATGTAACAAAGTGTTCTTACTGGTAAAGCTAGAAAAATCTATAACCAGTTATCTGTCCAACAGTGTGCTGATTATGATTTTGTCAAATCTGCCATTCTGAAGGGTTATGAATTGGTCCCCGCGGCTTACAGGCAAAAATTTAGGAATTCTTGCAAGGAAGCCAGTAAAACTCATGTTGAATTTGGCAGGTTAAAGGAACAGTTGTTTGATCAGTGGTGTAATTCCATGAAAGTTGAAAAAGATTTTGATAGAATGAGGCAACTTATTTTGGTTGAGGAATTCAAAAGGTGTATCCAGCCAGATATTATAACTTTCCTTGAGGAAAAACAAGCCAATACTTTGCAAGATGTTTCTACCCTAGCTGATAGTTGTGCATTGACTCACAAGTCTTCTTTTTTCCAAAAATCCACTTTTTTGAAATTTCAAAGCAAGTTTCAGTCCAAGACTTCTTCTAATAACACTTCTAATGATTCTAAGGCCACTTCTGAAAGGAAACCTTCCGGTGAGAAGCAATCCTCTGATACTTTGCCCTCTGTATCTTGCCAATACTGCAAAAAGCAAAGTCACCTTATTTCTGAGTGTTATGCTCTGAAGAAAAAACAACAACGAGAAGAAACCAAGCCAACTGCTTTGACTAAGAGAGAATCTCTTGTATCAATGGTCAGTTCACCTGATCTTCTACCTTCTGTGTCTGATTCTGTTATGGAGGGTTTTGAGCCATTCATCACCGATGGTTTTGTCTCACTCTCACATGATTTTTCCTCATCTGCTCCTGTTTGAATTCTAAGGTATACTGGGTCTTCCCAATCTCTTATTCTTGCAGATATTCTGCCTTTTTCGGACAAATCGTCTACTCAGGCTAATGTCCTTATTCAAGGAGTAGAATGTGGTTTTACAAGTGTACCTCTCCATAATGTTCATCTCAAATCAGACTTGGTCTCTGGGCCTGTTACTGTTGGTGTTAGGTCTTCTCTTCATTTCAAAGGCATTCATTTGCTTCTCGGTAATGATCTTGCTGGGGATAAAGTTGTGCTTTACCTTGTTGTAACTGACACTCCTTTGATTGATCATGAATCTGACACTATAGAGCAGAAAATTCCAGACCTCTATCCCTCATGTGCAGTTACTCGTACTATGGCCAAAAAGGCTATTCAAGATGATGCTGACCTGGACTTTAACCTGGCTGACACCTTCATTGGGCAGTCTTTTCATCAGGAACCTTCCAGTCTTGAGATGTCTGGGAAATCTTCAGACTTGTCCTTGTCAGGTCATACTAATGACATTTTGTCTCGAAAACAACTTATTCATGAGCAACAACAAGCTTGTGATCAAGCGCATCTTCTATCACAGGCTGCAAGTGAAGGAGAGGCTACTCAAGTTCCTGTCTGTTTTTACTTCAAAAATGGTGTGCTTATGAGAAAGTGGCATCCACCTGATGTTCCTGCAGATGAAGAGTGGATGATCACCCATCAAATTGTTCTTCCAAAGCCATATCGTTAAGAAGCCCATGAAAATCCTATGTCAGGTCATTTGGGTATCAAGAAGACCCTTCAACGTGTGAGAAACCACTCCTTCTGGCCTTCTATGAGGTCTGATGTGCAGGAGTACTGCAAATCCTGTCATACTTGTCAAATGGTTGGGAAGCCAAACCAGAATATTCCAAATGCTCGACTTAAGCCCATTCCCGCTTTTGAAGAACCTTTCAGTCGGATCATCATTGACTATGTTGGACCATTGCCGAAGACTAGATCTGGTTGTGAGTACTTACTGACTATCATGTGTGCTTCCACTCGGTTTCCTGAGGCAATTCCACTTTGTAATATCAAGGCGAAGACTATCATCAAGGCTCTAACCAAGTTTTTCTGCTTTGTTGGTCTTCCTAAGTCTATTCAGTCTGATCAAGCATCAAATTTCATGTCTGACATATTTCAACAAGTTATGCATGAGCTTGGTATTAAGTAATACAGGTCATCAGCTTACCATCCTGAGAGTCAAGGTGCTTTGGAGAGGTTCCATCAAACCCTGAAGAACATGATAAGGACCTACTGCCTTGACACAGAGAAAGATTGGGATGGAGGTGTCCATCTTCTTCTGTTTGCTGCCCGTGAAGCTGTTCAGGAGTCTCTTGGGTTCAGTGCTTTTGAGCTCGTTTTTTGGGCATACAGTCCGTGGACCTCTGAAGATACTGAAGGAAAAATTTCTCGCCGAAGATGATGTCCCAATGGATTTGCTTCAGTATGTCTCTGACTTCCGTAATCGTCTCTGTATGGCTTGTGACTTTGCTAAGTCTAATCTCAAAGAAGCTCAGGGCAAAATGAAAGCCAGATACGACCTTCATTCAAAAGATAGAAGTTTTAAAACTGGTGACAAAGTTCTTGCACTTTTTCCAGTTCCTGGAAACCCTCTAAGAGCCCGATATTTTGGCCCTTGCACTGTCCTCAAAAAGGTCAGTGATCGAAATTACATAATTTCAACTCCTGGAAGGAGGAAACAAAAACAAATGTGTCACGTCAACATGCTGAAAGAATACATTGATAGAGACACTCGGCAAAAGCCAGTCAATATGGTAAATACAGTTGAACTGGAAAATTCCAAAGAAGATTGTGACTGCCCCTTAGAAAATGAACCTGATCCAGTCACACTTGAAAATTCAGACATTCTTCAAAATATTGACAACAAGTTGTCCCACCTGGACCCTTTTCAACAACAGCAGCTAAAGCAGCTCATATTTGAATAAAGTCACATATTCCCTGATGTTCCATCAAGGACTGATATGGTTTACCATGATGTCATCCTACAAGATGATGCCAAGCCTATAAAACAACATCCTTACAGAATGAATCCAGAGAAGCAGAAATGCCTTAAACAAGAAGTCAAATATCTGCTTGAAAATGACTTTGTTGGACCAAGTTACAGTGACTGGAGTTCTCCATGCATCCTAGTTCCCAAACCCAATGGAACATAAAGAATGGTGACAGACTACAGGAAAGCTAATGCTCTATCAAAAACAGACTCATATTCTATTCCCAGGATTGATGACTGCATTGACAAAGTTGGACAGGCAAAGTATGTCACAAAATTTGATCTCCTCAAGGGCTTCTGGCATATCCCTCTAACAGATAGATAGAAGTCATAACACCGTCCACCGCCGGCCACTGACCCACACGAAAATATATTTCATTAGATGTTAGAAGTCAAAATAATATAACAAAAGTTGGCTCCTGATTTTTTATGCCTGCCATTAAATCACACATAAAAATATGTAACACCAGTGCTGCTTCAGCTGCTTTTGCTGGTCTGGATTACCACATAAAACAACCATCACCATGTGCTGCAATAAAGAATAAAGGTGTTTATACCCTGTAGATCTGAAATAAATCAGTAAATGCATTTATTTTAGCGCTGATGCAAAGCAGGCACACTGTACACAATAACCAGCTTTGACATAAACAGAGATTTAGGCAGTGAGAAGATTAAAATGCAGTCAAGAGCTCTGGGTCATTATTTTAAATCATCCTTTCATCGGCTTAGATGCAATGCTCTTGCACAAACAGTGATTTGATTTCATTTAACTCGCGGGACAAAGCCATAATAATAACTGAAATGTACAAATAATACTTGTAAACATAAAACGGCAATAAATGGTGATACAGTGTTACTTGATAAGACACTTAGGCATGCTGATTAATCGCAGGCAGAAAGCTGATTGGTTGTAGCAAGAACAGATTTTTTCCTTTTCCTTTTTTATTTTGCTTGGCAAATGACTCCGTGCTCTTTACAACCCAAATATAATGTTTGATGTTTCCAAAAACCTGGTTATCATGTGGAATTATCAGGTTGAATGTGGGTTGTTGGGTGCATGCTGATCCATTTCCTGAAAGATCATATGAAATTAAGCAACCGGGAGTTTTTTATTTGTAGACAGCATCTTTGCTGGTATGCTCTCAAATGAACAATATTCCTTAGCAAGCTCCAGAAATTAAGGGATAAAAGTCAATTTTCTTTCATGATCTGATTTTGTCCAACCCATACCAGATGTAGCAGCCTGAAGGAGGGCCCAGGCGGGAACTTGAACCTCCAGACTCCCGGGTATGAGTCAAACGCGCTGACCACATCGCCAAAGAGCCAGGCCTGTTGGGAAGGTAGCCAGGGCGCGTGCTGATTAGGAACCATTTCTAGTGACAGGACCCTTCTACTGTCACACAGAGAACCAATGAAGCTTAAAGTGAAAATGAAGAATACCTCACATCGACCAAGCTCACACATTCCCTCCTCCAGATTACTCACATCGACCAAGCACACACATTCCCCCCTCCAGATTACTCACATCGACCAAGCACACACATTTCCTCCTCCAGATTACTCACATCGACCAAGCACACACATTCCCCCCTCCAGATTACTCACATCGACCAAGCACACACATTCCCTCCTCCAGATTATTCACATCAACCAAGCACACACATTCCCTCATCCAGATTACTCACATCGACCAAGCACACACATTCCCTCCTCCAGATTACTCACATCAACCAAGCACACACATTCCCCCCTCCAGATTACTCACATCGACCAAGCTCACACATTCCCTCCTCCAGATTACTCACATCGACCAAGCACACACATTCCCTCCTCCAGATTACTCACATCAACCAAGCACACACATTCCCTCCTCCAGATTACTCACATCGACCAAGCTCACACATTCCCTCCTCCAGATTACTCACATCGACCAGGCTCACACATTCCCTCCTCCAGATTAAATCTTTCATCTAAAGAGGAGGGAAACCAATATTGCATCAAAAATAAGCAGCACATTTCATCAAAGCTTGTGCTTGTGACCGCTGTTCATTAACATTTAGAATTTTTACTACTGTTTTCACTTCTTTTATTCATTTATTTAGACTGAGAGGCCCATAATGGCTTGATATGGTTGATATAGCCTGTGTGGCTCTCCTCTTACTATGTCCTCTACGGTGCTTCTATGTATTGTTTGTGTAGAAATGTGAACTTTTTTCTGTTTATACTTCATGTGAAACTGAACCTGGTTACTGTATGTAAAACTGAAACTGGTTATGGTGCTGTCCTGATCACGGCTCCTTGGAAGAAGAGATCTTGCATCTCAGTGGGACCATCCTGGCTAAATAAAAGATCAATTACATAAGTAAGAAGAACTACCTCAAGCAGAAAACTCGAGTTATTCTACATCAGCTGATGGGGCTGAGTCTGCGTCAGCAAGAGTACATCAATTGCAGAGCAGTAACATCACAGAATATGTTGGTCTATTTAAGCACAATCAAGATCACTCACCTTTGCTGCTCAGTTTGTGCCAGGTGAGAAATATTTTAGCTAGACACCCCCACCCCACTTCCGCCAAGGTAAAATGTCATTACATCTTGAGTGCATGTCAATAAGATGATGTTCAATCCAAATACATGACTTAAGCTAACTGAAATAAATAATTTAGTGATGAAATGACTGTTTTTTTTTCTTGTTCTGTCATGAAACCTATAAATGAGCATGTCATGGGAAGTGTACAACATAAATACCAAAATTTTGCAGTTTTACATAGCTTTGTGGCCCCTCTCAGCTGTTCTAACACAAAATAAATAATGGGTTAACACAAGTATTTGTCGCCAGTAAGTGCATCCAAAATGAAAACATATACTGTATTATTTTTAATTGGTTAAGTGTGTTATTGCTCGCATACAGTAAAAACGGCCTGCCAGTATATCCTGTATTGGCCGACCCTGTATTGGCCGAGTTTAGCAGGTGCACAAGCAGCGTTTAGGTCTTTATGAGTCTTGAAGTCGCGTATAGCAGAAGTCATAGTCATAATATTGTCATGATAGCACAACATACTTAACCAATTAATAAAAATATTATAAATGGCTTATTTTCGCATTGCCTTTGGGTCGCAGTATTAGCCTTCGCCTCAGGGCAATACCAAGGCAATACGGAAATGAGCAATTAATAGCATATAGGGCTCTAATTTCTTGGCGCAGCTCAGTTTGGCGAAGCATGACGCAGCCTACGCAGTGGTAATTTAGTCTGGTGCACCCTGCACAGTTGTAATTTCGTGCGGTGCAACACCGTGTGCAGCCACTTTGGCAATTTGGTAGACGGACGTGCGCCGAGATGGGTGTGGCGGCGTAGTAGGGGGTGGTGTCACACATTCATCAAGATGCAGTGACAATTTCGTAGAAAAAGTCTTCGCTGACGTTGCTCAGAGAGCTCGCCAGCTCCAACCTGGTTTACTTTCAGTTCAGTGGTAATTTGGCTGACCGGCGCACAGTGTGCACACGTCACTGAAACCTCACTGGCAGGTTTCCAGAATTTCAGGCACATTTCATTGCAAAAAATAATTACAGCAACCACTATTTAATGTAACTATCAGAATCAGGACATAAATCATAGTATCTATATTGATTGTCCTGATGTCAGATTAAAAGCAGTTGGCACGCGTAATGGAAACTCAACCTTGCTTAACCAACGCATCTGAGTCTGTGATGCAAACTAACGTGTTTGTGTTCTATGCTCAGTAAAGCCGCTTACACATGGGACGCAAATCTAATTTTTCACACAACTGATTACAGTCAAAGACAATACAAAGACGCGAAAGTCGGACTGGGTTTTAATATATCTCCAAGTGCGAAAGTCATAAAAGTTCTCATTTTTCGAGTATTCCGGGAATTATTAGACGTGCGAACTTGGCCATGTTTGTGTTCAACCTATTCGTCTGGTTTCTTCCGTTTAAGACAGACAACAGTCTTTATTCGGTCTTTCTTTTGGAAATTAGTCAGATGATATCACACCAGAGATAAAATAGTGCTTGTAGTCAGTGACCAAATCAATTCCATGACCATTAATTGTGTGAATAAATTATCGCATGCACGATCAAGACTGTCCGAGGCAAAATGCAACATACTCCATGTCCAGCAGCCAGCAAAAAGTAAATGTATTGGTATGAGAACAGATTTATAACAAAATAAAGAATAAAAATATATCACCAACAAACAGCGTCCAAAAAGGATGGCCCGCAAATAAATGAATCACAGTGAGGAGCTCATTTGATTGGTGAAGATCTGACTCAGCTGTGTTATACCCAAACACGCCTTCTCTCCTCCCTCTTTGCCACCTGCGCTGGGAGGAGGGTCCGTGGCGGGGCAGAGGCTACGCCGGGCACAAAATTGCAACATACGCCTGGACACACCCGGTTTGCGTGCGCACCCCCCATTTGCCGCGTCTGTGCCTGGTCTACAAATTTAGAGCCCATAATAACAAGTGTTTGCTACTAACATGGCAATATCCCCCGCCACCTCAATTTTATGTGTCCATACAGACGTACATACGTACAGACGGACGGGGCCCAATGCTATATCCCCCGCTTTGCTCTAATCGCATGGCGGGGGATAATAATGTGGATACATTTGTGTGTGTGTGTGTTTTTGTGTGAGAGTGAGAGAGAGTCTGAGGGAGACTGCTTCAATGTTCAGTGTATCCATTTCTCTCCCCAACCCTCGCTCACCCGAGCAGACTACTGTATCATCTGAAACACTCCCCATCTTTAATTCCCTCAGCAGAGTACTCCTCTCTGCCCAGAGCCACACTTTGGAGAGTGTCAATCAGCTTTTCAGATGATAACAGTATGCAAGAAGATTCATTATTTGGGGTTTTACTTGTTGTTGCTTTTCTGTTTGAATTATTAAGAGATGCGGCAGAACTGGAGTACCGCTTCACTATATGCGACAGCCTTCAGCGATGGCAGGCATCTATTCTTCACCAGCAAAATCTTCAAAGCCCAGCTCTCAAAAGCCATGGGTAAAAAAGCTTCATCTTGCGTTCCTCCCGGGAGAGACACTCTTTCTCTTTTCAAGTGATTCCCATCAGAAGTCGGCTGAAAGATTTCAGACTCCTCACCATGGCCACAGACACTCAAAACGCAATGCTTTGAATTGATTTGTTAAAAAGTCTTCTCAGGAATATATATATTTTTTGGAAACACTTAAGACATCTATGCACTATACAGGCAAGGCATAAAAGTTAAAAATGTTCTGTGATTTTGCTGAAAATGCTGCAGCACTAGTGAAGCATTTTGTCACTAGACAAACCAAATTTATCCCATAAAATTCAGCACTATCACATCTTAGAGAATCTTTAACTGTAGCCTTCCATAATTGTTTGACTCTGTCATGATGCAGCCAACTACTAATGTATTGAATAATTTTGTCATTGATTGAACACTAGACTGTCCTAAAATGGCTAACTAAAACCAGAGCTAATGTTTTAGCTCTGACTCCTGGATGAGTCTTTGCTGCCCTCTTGGAGGAATTTAGTCAGGCTGGCCACACCTTCGATGTTCAAAAACTGCATTTTGTGTTAAATTGAGCCATTTTCATCTCATATTAAAACAATGCAATCAGAGATAGCAGACCTGGCCCCAGCCATGGGCTGACAGACAGACTGACAGAAACACACACACACACACACACACACACACACGATCATTGCTTTACCTGGCCCCCGCACATTTAAATACTGACAAATATGCAAATATAGAAATCAGGGAAATCGAGAGGACGGCAATTACTATTTCACAGCACTGTACACTAAAAAAATGTGTGTGCTGCCATAGCTTTGAAAGGGACATGGTCCGGGCCCCATGTGGACTGTGGATTCCTCCTATTTTTCAGATCCCAGTGTACAGTTGTAGAGTATGAAACTACCAAACACAGTTACATGCAAATACATGAATATTCATGTGAACTTCCTCTGAATTGAAAGAAGACATGGCAACTCTGCATTTAGCACTTAAACTTCTGACTCCTAATTCAGAGAAGCAGAATATATCGAACTATTAGGTGCATTGAAAGTGCCAATTAAAGCCTGATGAAAATCCCGAAGCGTAAGAGCATTAGATCAGGAGAGTCGACTGGAAACAGCGATATCTTTTCCTGCTGAAACAAGCAACAGCAGAATACACTATGGCCGCAGCAAAGAAACCTCTAAAAACTCCACTGGTAGGTAGCCATACTTACAGTCAATGTTCAACCTCGTACTCAGATATTTTAGTTTTTCTTTTTATTTAAGCAATAATTCAGAGCGATTCTAGAGATTAGCTCTTGCTGACCATACTGAGTATAATAGAGGCAATGTGAAGAATAATATCTTACCCCACTGGTCATGGAAACCTGAGTCATTAAAAAATTAGGTAGCTCTTTACAATAAGGGTAAACCAATTAACATTAATTTACATTTGTTCATTAACTATCAGTCAATTAGCGGGTAACTACTGCGTTTGATAGTCAAATAAGCTTTACACAACCATAATTGAACATTTGTTCATTTTTTTGGTTCCCTTATTGTGAAGTTGAAAACATATTCTATGTAGCATTTCAAACTATTAAACCATAATTTATAAATGAATATCTTGGTTGATGTGAAATCATTTGTAAATGGTTACCATATTCATTAATTAATTGTTAATTACTGCATTAACTAATGCTAATTGTTGTACCCTTATTGTGAAGTGTTACTAAAATTTAGGTAAAAGTTTGAGCGTACCTTTATCCACTCTGAAAATTAGAGACCACTGAAAGTAAAGGAATAAGAGTCCGTTCGTTTGTGTGATGTATCCGAGACAAAAACGTGACACAACTTTGGTAGAAATATTTTACCCACAGCTTAACATTCTCTGGGACAATTTTTGCCGAGCACAGCAATATATTCTGCATGGCACAACACAGTGCTGCAATGGCCGGACTGTGAGGTTTCTGGCAGAATGATAACTGCATTTTACTGCCCTGGAGATGAGGCAAGATACAGAGAGAGTTCATTAGGTCAGAGATACAGGAATGATTCAACAGCAGGGCCTGAAAATTCAGATTGCAGTGCCTGGACTGCCTGAGGAGCAGATTACAGATACAACTGAGGCTAGTAGCACTTGGCAATCATATCCTTAACAAGCTAAAACGCAAGAATCCCTCCTGCCTATCGCCACTCTAATTATACCAAATTACAGAGGTCGTTTGATCAAGATGAACAAGGGAAGGAGGAACTCTGAGCATTATGGCACTGACTCAGAGCATTATGGCACTGACTCAGAGCATTATGGCACTGACTCAGTGCCAGACAGAGATGGGCAGGCAATTTATTTACAGGAATTTCTTCAAAAGAATTTTAAGGGAGATTGTATTTTTCTTTGTTCTCAATGGTAATTTGGAAATTAAGGGCAAAAGTGGGCCGTTCTAAATGTTGTTATGGAGATAGCTTGCCATTGAGGTGTACGTCTATTTCTCAATGAAGAGTCTGATCAAATGCAGTAGTTCTGAAATGATAGACTGCTTTAATACAAAAACTGTGTTTATTTACCAAGAATTACATTTATTTTCACTTTTCCCCATGATTAGTAGCTTTTGGCTTTAATTTATTCCTAGTGCAACATACTGTATTTGGCACCTGGCACAGGTTTCATGATCTCTGAGCTTGTAAGTATTGCTTATTTATAGCAAAAGATTTGTGACCATACTCAATGAGATATATTGTTCTACCCGCCTGCGTCATTGTGGTGTCCTTGCGTGCTTCATCATTTCTGAAAAAAGTCGATATATTCACTATTTTGTTAGGCTACGGAACCGGTGGTGCACCAAAGTATCATCATTCATGTCATGCTATTTTTCATATCTTCCTCTCAATATCAATAAATAAGGACTTTCCCTGACTTATGTGAAAGTATGATTAATGTGATTTTAACCCTTTGACACCCAACTTGTACAAAACCAAACATGATTTCTATTCTCACACTCCTATCCAATTCAGATATGCTGAAAGTTTTTATTATGACAGTGAGTTAAACATAGCATTTAATGATATGAAATAGTAAAATTAAATGTTGCTTTAACATGTCAGCGCAAGTCGGATGCTTTAACATGTCAGCACAAGTCGGATGCTTTTTACATATCCAGAGCAAATATTCAGTGATATATGATAAGTTTAAATTTCAGTCTTTGCTGAAGACCCTGATTCGTAGAATTTTATGTGTATCTGCTTAGTTGGAATGAAATCTTGCATCTAGCACCCACACTGGCCCTTTCTGACCCCTTTAAAAAGACCCCAAGGCAATCAAAAACACAGAATAATCCTTATTTGGGCAGAGGAGTTGATTAGCATAATAAGGAAATTTCCATGTGCAGGTATGAAGGGGTTAAGCATTCATGCAATCTTCTCAGGCCAGAACAAACCTTGTAAAGTGGAGTGAAGTGAATTTGAATTTGGATTTTATTGAATAAACAGTGTTTCATACTTTTGTCTCCTCATGGACAGGGAATCAGGTGGTTTTCCACTGCAGAACAAATAATAATTGGCCAAAGTGTAGCTAATCCTGCCTGAGTGCCCTGGAACAGCAACATCAGATGACGTCTGATGGTGCCCGCATTAGCCTGCAGGGTACTGTCCAAAATGACTTTGACAGTTGAAAAATGTTTTTAAGGACATGACCCTTATGAAAAATTACCACAAAATACTACAGTAAAAATACTACAGTTTTCTATAGTAACTATTGTATTTTTGTGGAATATCTATAAATATACTATAGTAAATGTAGTTTACTATAGTGATGCAAAAGTAAATCACAAAAGTCAAATTCTACTATAGTAAACTATAGCAATGATATTCAATTACTGCACTATATTTGCAACAGACTATAGTTTACTGTAGTAAAGTGAAGTTCACTATAGTTTCCATCAATTTTGCTGTAGTTAACTATAGTAAATTTTTATAAGGGGAACCAGTCTGTTATACATGTGGACCAATGCAAACGTGAAATGTTTGCAGATATTGAAACGATAAGGCAGGATGATCAATCAAGTCGTGAATGGAACTGCCACGTCCGCCATTTAGTCTTGTAAATTATTTAATCAATCCTCAGATTGCTAATCAAGCAAAGTAATCGAGAGTTATCGTTAGGGGAGTCAGAATCCTCACCTTTTAACTAACTGACCTCCGACGGCACCTCACTGGATCTGAATTGTCATGACTGGGGATTAAACAATATCGGTATTTGTTTGCTAAGCAGCTCACTTTAAAAATCATTCGCCCAACTCAACGACGTCGTTTTCGGAAATTCCTAATACTGTTCATCTACGTAGCTAGCTATATAAGAGGAAAACAAGCAGTTCGCCGCAAAATTTACGTTCGTAAACTGGGTTTAATGTGACTCTCAGTTTTTTCTTCATATAAAATCTTATGTAATCTGTCTTTGGTGGTTCGCGGGTTTACAAAATTGCGATTCGGCAGCGTTTTTTCTCACAAGCTGGAAAAGCCTACTGTCTGCTTGAATGATAGGCAGAACATGGAGAGAAGAAGTGAGGGAAAGTTGAACAGGATTGGCCACTGGCAGCTTGAGCGGGTATTATTTCCCCGAGGTCTTAGTGCATGCAGTGTTTTTGTTTTTGTTTTTTTTTTCATTAGTTTTCGGACTGTGAAAAGTGGGGGGGGTCCAATGCTGCCTTTTCAAAAAGTGCGGGGAACATGTCCCCCGTGTCGTCCCCCCCTAAACTACGCCCCTGGTAGCACGAGTCTCGTTATTTTTATCTGTTTTTAGTCACTCAGCACGCTGTGAATGTTGCCTTTTATTTCTGGCCGCTGCTCTTGGCGTCCACTGCCAGTACCCATCACAGGTTTCTATCTTCCTTCCCGATCTCGTTTACTTCCTTCTCCTTGCTTTTTCTATATTACTAAGACATACTAACAGTCTGTTGTTTTTGTTAATTTACTAACCAAGACTAACATTGTATATAAGACTAACTTACTAACGAGCACTCGGGATTGTATAGCTGCATTTACTAATTGATTAACAAGCTCTCAGCACTTGCCCTATACTAGTCTCCGCCTCTTGTCTCTCCCTAATCTTCGCTGCTGCATTTCAGTGGAGTCTCTACACCTTCTTTTGCTTTCCTTTCTCTTAGGCCCGTATTCAGAAACGACACTCACACTAATTGAGTGCGAGTGAGTACTAAAACTTAGTTAGTGTTAGGTTCTACTAAATGAGTCAAAGGTTGTCCTAACCCTCATTTGCTTTCAGAGACCTCACTCACACTGAAAATAGCGTCTCTTTCTGAGTGAAGGTTGAGTGCAGGGAACACCTCCCTTGAGCTGCACTAACTTGCGCCGGTATTTCGCTGTCTGGCTTTCAGGTGGTTACAAACATTAAAAACTCTGGATCATTTATAGCCACGTGCTCGACGCAATCGCAACTATGCAAATTTTAACTCTAATGATGATAACGATGCCGGTAACTTACTAACTGACCACCTGCGTTTCAGCGTTTAGAACTGCACTGTGGTGAACTCGAGGTTAGCATTTGTGTACCCACCAGTACCTACTGGTGAACTGGCAATAGGGAAAGCTCAAAACCATCCCTTAAAAAATAATGATTGAAAAATGGTAATAAAAAATAAAATTTTATTTAATTTTACTCCAAAAATCCGAAGGATGATCAAGTTTCGCCAGTTCTACTTGTTAAGTTGGAATGAGCACTGATAATTATTGCCCTGTTTTCATTTCATTAAATTACCATTGCTTAAACTCTCAACATTATCAGGTGCGGCCAGTTTTAGTTCATTACTCATATCTGTCAACTCTCATGCATTCGGATTTCTCCTGCTTTTCTTTACTGTTGGTTTGGAAAATGCTGCACTCAGCTGGCTCGTGGGGCGCGTGTGGATTGGTCTGCGAGGCTCATGTCGCTGTAAGTCACAAGAATCCATTCTTTTCTACGTTCTTAATCGCTGAATATAGAAGGAAATGTCTGGCACGTTTCACAGCTTGTTGCTTAGTGAGCCTCGCGGGCTGTCCTGCACCTTTCGCGAGCCACTCGACCACAGAATTTATGTAGACATGCAGATATTTACGTCTTCATTTACGTGCGAAAGAAACGCTTGGATTTTGTGAAGCAATGTACCTGTATAACAACGCTATTAAAAATAAACTGCATTGTTCTTTTACCAATTTGTCTGAGAAACTTTCTAAACAAGAAAAGTAGATTGCGACAGGTTTAGGTCATTCAGCACTGAGGGGTGAGGATTGAGCGTCCCTTAGCAGCAGCCGACGCACCGCCTGTGGTACCTGGTGCCCACTACTGTCAGTTATGCTTGAGTAGCGTTTGTGAATATCAACTGGTGAGGAGTGGGATTGCTCCGTCAGTTAGTGATAGGTCTCTCTCTCACTCTCTCTCTCTCTCACACTCCAGTTACATTTCAATCGTACTCGCTACATGGTGAGTGGAGGGTGAGTGTGAGTGTTGTTTCTGAATATGGGCCTTAGTAACTATACACGGTAGAACTCCTTGACTGGAGCTGGGTTATTGTCTATAGGTTTGTCCCGTGATCCCTGTCCGCGTTTTGGTTTCTGCCAATTTCATGTGATCAGGTTCTCCCTAATGTGTTGCTCCCTTGTAATCAGTCTGACTGCTTGCAGCTGTGTTCTGTTATCATGTGACCTCCCTGAAATGTATATTAGGTGTCTCTTCACAGCACTGCCTTGTCAGATCATTTTCTCATGTTTACTTGTGCCACGTTCAATTTGCCCTGTTCTCATTGTGATTATCTTCCCGACTGGACCGTCTTGGATTTCGGATTTTTGCCTACTCCCTGTACCTCGCCGCCTTCTTGTTTACTGAACCCTTTTTGTCCGACTCTGATTTTTGTGATTGGTGCCCTGGATACAATAAAGGATTTCGCCCATTGGTTTCTGATTTTGGATTGTGGACTCTGTCTGCCTGCTCTGTTGGGGGTTTTCCCCCTTCAGAAATAAAGCCTCCTTTTTGTATTTTACTGGTTCTCGCTTGTGGTCCCTTTCGTAAAAGCTAACAGTTGCGCTGCCATGGGGAAATTTAGGGTTCATTATTCAACCTATGTCATTTTGGAATTTACCAGATAACTGAGGCAAGTTTTGTTTATTTTCATACAAAGGTAGGCAGTTTTAATAATAATAATAATAATAATAATACAGAGCAACATAATAATAATTATAATGATAATAATACAGAGCAACATAAGAGTCAAATAGCATAATATGGAGTTTTTATGATAATGGCAGGTGCTCTGCTGTGCGCATCATTTTCATTCTATCAAATAATGTCAGCATTACCAACATCTGATCCAGGATCGCAGCTTGTGCTCCATTTTCATTTGAAAGGGGGTTATCAGTCCGGTCATGCTGATCTACCAATAAGCAGCTAACCTAATGGTTTTTCTGTTTCACATGTTAGGTTGACCAATGTCTGATTTAGGATCAGAGCCTATGATTTTTTCATGATGCAGCAAGTGCTCTGATTTACACAGTCTCATAATTTGGTTGATCAGCAGCTGGGGGTTTTGAAATTCTTTCCTTTTGTAGAGAAAATTTCTTGCACTAATAAGAATGTATGTATATATATATATATATATATATATATATACATACAGTGGCGCTTGAAAGTTTGTGAACCCTTCAAATTTTTCTGTATTTCTGCATAAATATGACCTAAATATCATTAGATTTTCACACAAGTCCCAAAAGTACATAAAGAAACCCAGTTAAACAAATGAGACAAAAATATTATACTTGGTCATTTATTTATTGAGGAAAATGATCCAATATTACATATCTGTGAGGGGCAAAAGTATGGGAACCTCTAGGATTAGTGATTCATTTGAAGGTAAAGTTAGAGTCAAGTGTTTTCAATTAATGAGATGACTGTCAAGTGTGAGTGGGCACCCTGTTTTATTTAAAGAATAGGGATCTATCAAAGTCTGATCTTCACAACACATGTTTATGGAAGTGTATCATGGCACAAACAAAGGAGATTTCTGAGGACCTCAGAAAAAGCGTTATGCTCATCAGGCTGGAAAAAGTTACAAAACCATCTCTAAAGAGTTTGGACTCCACCAGTCCACAGTCAGACAGAATGTGTACAAATGGAGGAAATTTAAGACCATTGTTACCCTCCCCAGGAGTGGTTGTCCAACAAGGATCACTCCAAGAGCAAGGCATGTAATTGTCGGCGAGGTCACAAAAGAGCCCAGGGTAACTTCTAAGCAACTGAAGGCCTCTTTCACACTGGCTAATGTTAATGTTCATGAGTCCACCATCAGGAGAACCCTGGACAACAATAGTGTGCATGGCAGGGTTGCAAGGAGAAAGCCACTGCTCTCCTAAAAGAACATTCCCTTGTCTGCAGTTTGTTAAAGATCACGCAGACAAGCAAGAAGGCTATCGGAAAAATGTTTTAAGGACGGATGAGACCTAAATAGAACTTTTTGGTTTAAACGAGAAGCATTATGTTTGGAGAAAGGAAAACACTACAATCCAGCATAAGAACCTTATCCCATCTGTGAAACATGGTGTCGGTAGCATCATGGTTTGGGCCTGTTTTGCTGCATCTGGGCCTAGACGGCTTGCCATCTTTGACAGAACAATGAATTCAAATTATACCAGTGAATTCTAAAGGAAAATGTCTGGACATCTGTCCATGAATTAACTCTCAAGAGAAGGTGGGTCATGCAACAAGACAACGACCCTAAGCACAAAAGTTGTTCTACCAAAGATTGGTTAAAGAAGAATAAAGTTAATGTATTGGAATTACTAAGTCAAAGTCCTGACCTTAATCCAATCGAAATGTTGAGGAAGGACCTGAAGCAAGCAGGTCATGTGAGGAAACCCACTAACATCGGGACACAGGAGGCTCGGGAACACAGAAAACTTAGACACTGGAACTGAAGGGAGTGAGGAGAAAAGCAGATTGATGAGAATTTGACTCATGACGAAGCAGGGGGGTGAACGGAATGAAGGCATGAGCGTGTGCGAAGACAGATCTGATTTGCACTGCTGTGCCGGGGAAATATATAGAGGGAGGGGGCACGGACAACACAGGTGCTGAAAATAAATATAATTAACAAAGGGTGGAACATGAGGGAAACCTAATTACATGAAACAGAAAAACATTAACACATGGACGAGGATCACAAGACTCTCCCAAAGACAGGACAAATAAACTGAATAAAGACTCCTAAGTGCATAGAGTAAGAAGCAGGACAGATGAGATAAATGCAGAGAATCTGCAGGAAACATAGCGAAGCCAGTTAAACGAAAGCGAGAGGCGGAGACTAGAACATGGCGAATGCGGAGAGGTTGTTTGTCAGTTAGTAAGTGCAGCTGTACAATCCCGTGTGCTTGTGAGTACGTTAGTCTTATATACAATGTTAGTTTTGGTTAGTAATGTATAGGAAAACAACAAACTGTTAGTACGGGTTAGTAAGATTGCAAAAGCAAGGGGAAATAAGCAAACAAGAACGGAAGGAAGTCTGAAACCCAGAATCCATTAAATCACCCGACATAGGGTCACAATCTATAAAGACAGAAACGGCAACGGACTAATGACGCGACCAGGGAGAAAGCAAAGACCGTTCATGGGCAAGACGTAAACCGGAATAACACGGGATAGATATGAAATGTGAAACACTAACACAGACTAAAAACAGACCACCAAAATAATAAAAACCTAAAATTGACTAACCAAAACCCACGGAACACAACACATTTTCCTCAATAAATAAATTATCAAATATAATACTTTTGTCTCATTTGTTTAACTGGGTTCTCTTCATCTACTTTTAGGACTTTAAGGAAAATCTGATAATGTTTTTGGTCATATTTAGGCAGAAATCTAAAGGGTTCACAAACTTTCAAGCACCACTGATATACATATATATATATATATATATATATAGAGAGAGAGAGAGAGAGAGAGAGCGTCCTGGGATGTGCACGTTTGTACCAAGAGCAAATATGTTCGGCGTTAAACGTAAAATTTTCACTCATGTATTCATTGAAGTATTAAATCAATACCTCCGTTGTCCTGGTAGTATTTTACCTCATGCAGATACAGGAGAAAGACCTTGTGCAAGAGGTTGCATTACTATCGTGCAGATATGGGGAGAGAAAAACCATATTTACCCTGTTTATGTTTGGTGTGAAAATGTCCCTGTGGCATTCAGATCACAAGTAGACAAAGTTAAATATAAGTGTAGATGACCACAAAGATGCATTTTGATCCAGTCATTCTGACCATTGCCAAGGTAGTCTGTGATGCAGAAAATTTGAAGTGTAAATGCAGATGTGTCCTGATGTGTCCCTGACAAGAACTTCATAGGAAAATACATCATCGAAAATGTAAACAGTAGTGAAACTGAACACAAGCAATCAGCTAAGACATCCAAAGATACATGATAGAGACAAGTATGAACAGTGATGTGTCTCAGCTGACCACTTGTGTTTGGATCAAAAAGGCACATTTTAAATCCAGGAGTAAAGAGGGTCAATGATGCTAGAATTAGATGACATCAGATCTGATCAGCTAGTCTTAAAACAGGACAAATAGATCAAAGATAAAATCTGTGATTTTTGCCAGATACAGTAGATCCAGCACAGGCAATTGCTTAAAACATGCAATCTCCTCATTTACACTGTTTCAATACATTCTCAAATGCTGAGAAATTTGATATTTGTGATTATGGTGCAACTTAATGAAAAATGTTTGAAGATGGAGTCTTTCCAAGAGTAACTGTACCCTCGGGCAAAAGTTTAGCACCAGGAAATTCAAAATGAAATGTTGTGAGAATTGGCGAGTCATGAACTTCATTCATTTGCATGAAGGTTTTTAGATGCAATCCACGAGCATTTCATGTTCTAAAGGCTTTGTCCTGAACTGTGCTTAATTTCACTTGCTGAGTGTTAGCAGCTGGGTGGCACCGCTGAAAAGTTTTATATTTGGTTTCATGTAAGACAGATATTGATTCTGTTTTTTCTAATTTAAGTTCAGACTTCAGGCAACAATTTTTTGGCAAACACAGGCCTTCTTGCCATCTTAAAGGACAGTAAGCCCACATTTTTAACAGCACTAAATATATTGAAAACACATCCTGTCTTTCAATGCTAATGAAATGCAAAGAGGAGAGACCAAATTCTTTTCATGCCCATTTTTTATGCAAGGAAATGTATGTCCATGTATGATTCTGTATCTGTCTTGGTTTTGTATTTATTATTTTTCATGTTTATTTGATCCATTCCATTATTGCACTGCACATTGTCTCCCCTGTAATGTCTGATGCGATTTGTGCTATCTTGCCAGTGCACTCCCCTGTCTGCGTGCAGACACGCTTCGGGTGATTTCGGAAGTTTTTCAGTATTTCACAAACTTCCTTCAAGTCTCGTTTTACCTTCCTTACCGCTTTTGTGAAATCACCATATATAACTGCAAGGCTTTTTAGTTAGTATTGGTAATTTTACTATAGAATAATCCCTTTATTTGTACATAAACTAACCAACTAATATTCACGTACTTTGACTAGGTGTGTAGATATCACTGTTTACTAATATAACTAACACTGCCCCGATCTGCTCTGTTCTGTGACTCCGCCTCTTTTGCTTTCCCTGTTCTCCGCATTGATTACAGCTCACACACCTCAGGTGCTTCTCACTCTGTCCTGGGATCTTAACTGTGCACGTAGAACTCCTTGACCGGAGCTGTCTATCTGTCATAGGCTGTCAGTGTGGATCTTGTCCGCGTTTCGGTTTTTTCTCATTGTTTGTGGTTTAGGACTTCCCCATGTGTGCTCAACTCTGCAATTAGTCTTATCCAATTCACCTGTTCCCTGCATTGCATGCAACTTCCCTCTGGTCCATTTAAAGTCTTTACTGCAGTTCATTCCTTGTCAGAATGTTGATCAGTATTCATTTGCGCAGAGCTCCTCGTATGCCTTTTGTATATTGCTTGTTTCGCCCGACCTTGAGATTGCCTTTGCCCTTCTGTTCCTGTTTTGTATTTTTGGATTTTGACCTGTTTTGCATGACCACGATTACTGTTTTGGATGCCCTGTGTATGACTCTCTGTTCTGGATTTCGAATACAATTTTGGCTGGCTGTCTATGTACCATCGCACATCTGCCTTCCTGGTTTTGACCCCTACCTGTCTAGTCGGCTTCGCTTTATGGACATCGTTTTTGGCTTTGCAATTCTTGTGTCTTCTGGTCCTGACCCTTTTTTCAATAAAGGCTTACGATTTTTGGATTATCCCTGAGTTACGATTGGTTCCTCTGAGCGTATCGTTACAGTGCAAGCCATATTTCTGAAAATTGGGCAATTTTTACTGATTTTATTCATTTAGTGCTTCAGTGTGGAACTTGTTTTCAGGTTTATATTTTTTCTGAGGTCTTATTTGTTCAAATTTACTTTAAAAAAAACAGGCCGACAAAATCAATTTTATTTCTGTACATTTACACTTCTCAAATGTCTAATCAGCATGCGTTACATTGCACTGGTGCAGTTAGAGGCACACTGACTCATGAAAGACATTGTTATGAATGCTTTTGAATAGCAAATAAGTTCAACAAAAACAAACCAGGGATGGAGATTTCTCCTGAGACTCAGCCTCTGCTGTAAACCCAAGAGCTGTGAGAGGCTGACTCTGGGCAGGCATAAATATTTGTTTGTTAAATTGTATGTCAGCCAGCAGGGCCATAGATGAGTCCTGAAAAGGCCCTGAATGCAGGGACACGCCAAAGGAAGACAGTGAGCAAAGAAGCAAAATTGGCTGCCATTTCATGAAGTTTGCCAAACAGGATGAGAAAACTTGGAGACCAGTCTTGCTCACTTGAGGGTCTCTGAATGACTTCCTTCCAAATCAGAATGTTTATCATTTTATTTTCTTTGAATGTGTTTTACCATGCTTATTGCACTCAGTCAAAGTACCTTTAAGTGCACCTGAATTCATCTCAAATTAAATCATTCTTAAGCCAGAGTTGACTTTAGTCAAGCTTCCTAATCATAGCATTATCATTACATAAAGCGGGATCTTAAAATCAAACTTGCTCGACAAAAGTTTTTCTCTCAGTCCACTTGTGTTTTTCAGTTATTAACAGCAGAGTGCATGCCAATCCATTTCGAGCAGCACAATCTTTTTAATCCTCAGCTGAAACTGTGTGAGGAGTAAAGCTGTTAAACAAAACAACATGTTTTTTTACACATATTTGAGGCTGGCTTCAGTGCCTAAAACCTGCTAAAGACCAGAAAAATAAACCAGATGTTTAAAACACGTTTCTAATATATGTAATGTGCATTCAATCATATTAAGCGTCCATTTCTATTACTGCTTAGCCGGCTATTAGGATTACAGAAATCTGTAAACAGTCCTTGTTTTATCTGGCTAAAGGACAGCTGTCATCTGTGGGCATCAGCGAATTCACACACAATGGGGCGCTGTGCCTCATACTTCCACCTTAGAGTTTATCATGTTTTCCTTCAATGTGGATTGTTAAAACTATGTTGACCTTGGTCCCAATTTAGGAATATAAAAAATGTAAATAAATATGCTTTTTTTTTTAAATTGAGCAAATGCAAAAATTAGGGAAAGTCAAGTCTGGTAATTACACATTTCATAGTGATCTTATTTTTTTTTTTTAGAATTTTATTTCCTTACATTCAACTGGCTGTTCAACCAAGTGGTAGCTGCACCATATTATGACTCGTATGTATTTGCATGATGTTCATAAAATAATCAAAACTCAGCTGGTTCACAGAAAGACATACTACAAATCTATGCTGCATTTGTAGTAACAGTAAACCAAGGGCGTAGGTTTGCATATGGATGCTAGGGACGAGCCAGATTGTCTCTACCAATATTTCAGTGAACTCGTTCTTATGATCTTTCCAGATAAGCCATGTTAGACCCAGTTGTGGAGGCAAGGTCTCCAAGACAACCTATTTACGCATTCTAGCGTTTGATTGGTTGAAAGGGAGGGGCTAACTGAAGGCTAAAAGTCAAGCGTAAATTAACCACTCTATTCAGGTCATGAATATTCATTTTTGTCCAAAGCGGGGCTTGAGACGTGCAACTGCATCGCAAGTCAAATCAAAAGTATTTGGATGGCTACAAAATAGAAACGGAAGTATCTACGAAGAATTCGGAGGTAGTTTGTTTTGCATCATAAAAGAAACAAAGAAACACTCATTCGGATAATCTCCGTACACAAAAGAGGCAGGATCTGCACTCAGATTTGCAATAATTTTCCTGCCTAGCGCTTTGCGCACTCGCATTACATATGTGTCCCTTCCATTTGTCACATTACTGCAAGGGCGTCGGTTTAAACTACATGGATCAAGGACAGCACTATAGTATATTGACACAAATCAAAAGAACAAAAGTTGTCTATTTTGTTCTGCCTGGTTTGCAGATAAAAGGTTGAAAATTTGTTTTCATTTTGGTAGGTATGTAATCAATGAATGTTTTGTTTTAAATATGAAATACATTTCAGTTCATTGAAGAGAATGTTCAGGTGTTTTGAAGTGGGTCAGCAAGCTCCCAGTTTGTAGAAACAGCATAGTGCCCACACAGGAGCAGAGCAATGCAATGCAATACACTGGGACAGGGACAGCAGCACAATTCATGTTAGCTAAAATAAAGAGGGCATATGAAAATAAAACAGTCTTTTTATTAGTGTCTGCTACATTTGGGATATTTTCACCACTTTACCTACCTATAGGCAACCCTTTCCTTCGACACTATATTTTCTCAGCCTTATTGGAGTATGGATGTTCTGTGGTGGAGAAAATGTAACAGTAGTGCCATAGGAAAGGGCCGTCTAAGGACAGGGTAGAGCACTGACAATATTCAGAATATACTGTATGTGTTATGATCCAGACCAGGAACCGGAGGCTAAGTGCGGAGGCTAAGTACAATCCAACAGTAAGGTTTATTGATTGTACAAACGGTAACAGTGGAATGAATCTCCGAAAAAGAAGGCACAGTTAAACTCAGATGTTGAGGGCAAAGCAGGGTAAAGCCAATCTCCAGCCTGTGACCGTCTAAGATGACTGCCAGGTGGAGTGCACACTTTTCCAGAGCGGAACTGTCTGCAAGGAGGATGGAGTACCTAAAGGGGAACTTGATTTCAAACCTGATGACCGTACAGGAATTGTGAGAGGAGCAGACTTGGAGAGGTTTAACAAGATTGAGGTCCCAATCCTGGACCCAGAATTAAACTTGGTACTTCTTCCTATTAAACTGGACAAAGGAGGTGACATGAACACGGTCCCAACCCTGGACCCTGAATAGGCATGGGAGCTTGCACAAATTAACTAAGTAACTAGTGGAAGCCTTCCTCGCTATTAAGATAAAAGGTTACGCTTCACTTGATAAAAATTAAGTGTTTTATCTCGGAAATACTAATGCTCAGCACAAATAACAAATTACAATCTGGTCACTTGTAATACAACACCATGGGTTTAAATACACACCATGGGTACATCAGTAGTAATAATTAAACAAGACTGTGGCGCCGAGTTTTGCTGGGTGGTGCTAGTTCTTATGCTGTCGCACTTCACCGTATCTCAGGCTATCGGGCTGTGGCTAGCCAGCCGCTAACTGCCTTTGTGGGTGCACATGCAAGTTGCATGCAACTTTGTTATTTAACAAATTCTCTGATCGAATATCTTTTCTTACCATACACAGTTGCAGTAAATGGATAGCACACACACACACACACACACACACACACACATTAGTCAAGTTCAGGTCTTTTATTTTACTTAGCTGTAATTGTACATGCGAGAGCTGCATTTTCCCGTTGTTTTGCTCTGTTTGTTCGCTGCAGGACTTCCAGGTTCCTGGGTCAAAGGACCCGAACTACGGAGGCTGGGCTGGCTTTGTAATGCCAGTCTCGGGCACGAGTACAGGCTCATGCATAGAATGAAATGATTTCACCCAATTAACATTAATTACGTGTGTAATACAGATTGAATGAATGTGTTATTACTAAGCATTTTGATTATGAAGTAATCAAGTATTGGCATTCAAATAGACCAGAAATTGTTATGTAAATGTGTGGTCAATGCGGTATCCATACTGAAAAGATTTTTGTGTCTTCCAGTGGGTGGGGAGAGGCAACTACAACTGGTCCGCTGAAGGGAGGGAAGTAAGTTGGGTCTCGGGCACTGTCTGATATAGTCCAGTAACATGCTGGTATACAGTTGTTCAAAAATATTGCTGAAAACATTTTTTTTTGGGGGGGGGGCGGCGGTTAATTATTTTTTATTTTCCCCCTTTTTTTGTTACTCTTATAATGTTTTCTGTATTGCAAATCTGCTGCCATTTTTGGGAAACCGGACCCAATAAACCATCTTGCGCTAAAGTGCTGTCTTTGGCTGTCGTCCATCATTAGGAAATTTTAAGAATCTACATGACAAAGACACATCCGGGGATGAGGGCACGCAACAACCAATCAAAAGAGACATGTTTCTAACTGGCACGCAACTTGGCGAATGGGAGGGGAAACAGAAGACATTCACATGTGGGTTGTCACATTATACTGAACTGATATTAATTTATTTTAAGTGGGCCGTCTTTTAAATGTATAACTTACACTTTATTGCTGTCCTCTTCCACAGTAGTGTATCGCTCTGCTTCTTTGCTGGCACAACACTGCCTCTACAAACTGGGAACTTGCTGACAGAGAGTAATACACTTGACAAGGTATAGAAATTGTGTAATTTACCTGCACTGGCACAGCATCTAAGGAGACTTGTCTGGGATAAGACTTTAAAGTTATCAGTGAATATACAGACTAAAAAGTATCTATTAATGGGCCTGACCCTGATAAATATTTATATTTTTTGTCTAATAACACTGTCTTTTCCCATTCAATCAAACAAAAGAAAAGCAGAGATATAGACCAAGAAATGATCTGTCAACCAGGCTTGGTGGTGTTCTGCTATGTTCTGTCAGAGGGAAGACAGCCAAAGGCATAGAGGTGCACAAAGTGATGACTGTCTGCCGGTTTTCCAGCTTGTTCCCACCACAATGCCCGTGCTAAACAGCTACAGCAAACATTCAATACACACTACAAGTACACTAATGATTTTTACTTCATTGGATTTGGAAATGAGTGCAAACTGTTGTTGTTGTTTATTTAAATCTTTTATCTGGCTGTGACACCAACTGCTGGTATCAAGGGAAGATACCTGGTTACAACTGTTGCACTGTACAACCTGAGATGAAATTATATTTATTTGTAAGCATGAGAATAGAGGCATGAGTGCCTTTGCTTGGGTAATCCCCATGATTGATAACGACTTTCTTACACACCAAAGTGTTTGGTCAGCCTGGACAACTGTGGTTACAGTTTGAATCAATAGCTTAAAGATATATATATGTTTAAGCAGTCTTATGACTGACTTTAGCCAGTTTTCATGCATGAGGAGAGAGGTTCTGTCCATTCCACTTACAGAATCTCTGCACTCACCCTATGACCTCTGGGGAAAAAAAACTGCCTCTCTTTTGAATTCTACAGCCCTGTCATTTCATAAAATTGAACAGGACTGAACCTGAAGGCCATTTCCAACCACTTCATAAAACTTTGAGAGAAATACTGGTCGCCTTCAATTATCCCCTTTCAACAGACTGAACAAGAGAATGGGTGAGTATATTTCCTCCATTGCATTAGATTTGTTTCCAGGGGTTGTAAATCATCAGTATTCTGGTTTTTCATTATAAAATCAATGGGAAGAGTAAAAACCTAGATCTCTTTTAAAGGTCTTTCATTAGGGGTGGAGAATAGAGGGGCAGTATTCAGAATTTTCAGAATCTCATTTTCTCAAAATAGTGCACAGCACAGACATGCAGTCGAAGGTCGAATCCTCACCTTTTAGTGCATGATAACTCTCACCCTGTTTCCATTTACCACACTTCATTTGCCATCAAACAATTGATTTGCAGAATAAACCAAACTGATCAGTAGAATCACAGGCCATTTGTACATTGATAGAATTATACATCATTTCATTTGTGGCACTATGACTGTATCGCCGTCTGTTCTCTATTTGCTGTACACTGGTTGGAACAGCAGCTAGAGGCGCATGAAAACTGCAGACTCAGTCCACTCTGGTTCACTGTCAGTGGTTTACCAATGGAGACCTCTTCCCTAAAGAATATTGCCAAAAATGACTCCAAAAGAGTGTTAACACTCTCCAATTGTAGGCAGTGAATTAAATTATCTTAGCATTGTAGGATCAGCAAGCCATTTCACAGTACATTTTGTACAAAGTGCAAACAGCAGTATGCCATCCTACAAATCCCTTGACCCCACACCAAATGATGCCAACCCAGTTGTTTATCTTTTCCAAAGAACGAAAATGTATTATATATCATTATAATATTGCAATATTTTCACCCTATAATGCCCCCTGTATCATATATGATACACCAAATTTGAAGGACTATGCCCACCTGGTAAGATGCAACACAATCACGACTGCTCACTGTATCATATCTGATACTAAGTGCTGCCAACTGGAAGGAAGAAGTGAGATTACAGGAGTCTCTCCCCTAGTCACTCACTTCAAGGTAGCACCCATGTGAATGGGAATTCATGAATTTCCTTGGACTTTGGCATTGAAGTTCGGCATTCAAAGGCAAATATTACACAAAAACTTATTCTTATACATGTTAAGGGATAGCTATAGATAGTAGAGAGCATATAAATAATTTGAAATTTCGAGTGTTGAGTTCTGGAGGGGTGCTGATTTTTGGCTGTATCAGATATGATACTCCTGGAATTAGAAGTTCAGTTCAGCAATGTATATTTTGATATCACAAAATCTAATGATGAGCAGTGGATCTGAATACTACCCTTCAATACTTCAAAAATATTACTGGGCCATATTTTTCCTATAATGATGTCTGTGTCTGGGCATTATAGGGTTAAGAATCTAATCCCTGAAAAGTGGATCCAGTGACAGCGAATGGCTGGAAGCCAGGACTGGTGGATTCTGCTCCTAGCAACATGGTCCTGCCCAGATAACATGATTAATTTTCCAATACTGCATATCCTCAATAAATATTCCAATCATGCCAACTGCTATTCCAGATTATGAGCAGCATTCATAACAAGAACCATAAAATGGAGCCATGCTCCAGGCTCTGCAGAGAAGGATAAGGTAGGACTCATTATAGTCACTGCGCTCTTTTTGGCTTTTACACAATTCCATGCCCATACTCAGCATCTTCAAATGTTAGAAATAGGCAGGGATATTTTTGTTTGGAATTTCTCCATCCTTGGCTGTGTAACTATTGTGTTGAAAATGATTGCTTTGCAGATCCCATTTCTCTTGCATTTTTCAAATGTACAGGTGTGTTTGCAATAAAAGCTTATTCCTCAATTCTTTGAGCGGAATAATTCTTGACCTTCCTCGGGGAAAGATCACAGCTGGAATAAAACATATTTTTACAATTTTAGCCAGTGTTCTAAAATCAAGGGCATCTAAATATTTCTCTTTGAGAAGTAGCATAAGGGTCTTTTTACTTTAAGGCTCACTGCTCAAATATCCCAAGTTTGAGTTCAGCATGAGTGCGCCATGTTGTTTATTCCGCACGATAGCCATGAGACATCAGTAAAATGCAGCAGAAAGACAAAATATCAAAATTCATACAAGTGAGTAACATTAATTTTCCATACAAAAAATGAATCATGCATAAAATAATGGTATTTATTACAGTTTCCCTGGCAGGAACCGAGGCACTGGTAATGAGTTGAAACACCATGTAAGGCAGAGATAAAATTGAAGACAGGTATTGTGGCCATAACAACAGGATTATGAGCACTTTTTATAATCACATTTTTAAAAGCATGCAAGCTTCTATTTGAGATGTTAAAATTAATTTTGTTGAAATGTATAAGGCCAAATATATATATATATATATATATATATATTTGCCCCCTTCCTGATATCTTACTTTTTTGCATATTTTTCACACTTAAATGTATCAGATCATCAAACAAATTTTAGTATAAGACAAAGATAACCCGAGTAGATACAAAATGCAGTTTTTAAATTATAATTATATTTATAAAGGGGAAAAATTGTTTTACTCTTGGAGTTATGGAAGTTGAAGTTCACATGGCAGTCGACCACTGGTGACATGCTAATCTAACCATTGCTTCAATAGCAGAAGCTGGATTCCCAGAAACCATTAGGAGGCCAGCAGACCACTGGCATACAAGGCTGTTCCTTTCAACAGTGTTGTGAAATGAACTGTGCACATCAGCAGAATTCTGGGGGAAAAGTATCTGACAAACAATTATAAGGCTGAGTTTCCAAATTTTGAAGATCCTCTTGCTAAAGTGCAAAGTTCCTGAAAAATGTCTACTACAATATCACAGCAAGAGCTTCGCTGGCTGCAATTATCCTCAATACAGTTAATTAAATGCCAACACATTCTTTCCAGTTTGCTGTTAAAGACCACTGAAAATAATTTGGTTTTTATTTTGATGTTTTGCATAGAAATCATCAGTGAGACAGACACAAATAGAGATATGGGGCACAATTTGAGAAAATTACCCAGTCCGTCTTAGTACATCCCACTCCAAAAATATTCATTATTTTGTGTCGGCATTATATTCTACGACATAACACCAGAATTTTTCTGATGAATCTGCATTAGTGCTTGAGAATCTGTTTTTCAGACACCATGCACAGAAGGTGAAATTAAAAAAAAAACGTGTTGCAAGGGGTTTATACCACCACAGTCACTTGCATCTAAAAATAGCCAAATTCCAGCAAACGACATTTACATCAGTGTTGGTCAGCTGTGATTTGTGGACTGGGTTCTCTGAACAAAAGACCATTATCTGACCCATGTGGTCATATTGTTTGAACTAAATCATTCAGAGTCACCACATATTTTCCCTTTCCCATAAATAATTACTTCAGCCAAATCCTTAAGCACATGGAAGCACAACAAAATTGAAAAATTATATGATTTTATGTACGTTTATATGTGTGTGTGTGGGAGGGAGAGGAAAAGAGAAAAGGATTGAGAGTAAATTTTAATTTCTATTGTAATCACCATATTTTTGCCCCAAATATAATGGGCTCTAATTTCCCGGCGCAGCGCAGGTGGCGTAGCCCACGCAGTGGTAATTTCGTCTGGCGCAGCCCGCGCAGTGGTAATTTCGTCTGGCGCAGCCCGCGCAGTGGTAATTTCGTGAGGTAAAGCACCGTGCGCAGACGAACGTGCGCTGAGATGGGTGTGGCGGCGTAGTAGGGGAGGTGTCACTTATTCATCAAGACGCAGTGACAATTTCGTAGAAAAGTCTTCGCTGCAGTTGCGCTGAAAGCTCGCCAGCTCCAACCTGGTTCTCTTTCTGTGCAGTGTTAATTTGGCTGACCGGCACACAGTGCGCACACGTTACCGAAACCTCACAGGCAGGTTTCCAGAATGTCAGGTACATTTCAATACAGTAAATAATTACAGCAACCACAGTTTAATGTTACTATCTGAATCAGCACATACATTGTAGTATCAATATCGATTGTCCTTGTGTAGATCAAAGGCGGTTGGCACGCGTGATGGAAACTCGACCCGGCTTAATCAACGCTACTAAATCAATGATGCAAATTAACGACTTCTCAACTTTCTCAGCCAACCACAAACTGCCCCGGCATCAGGCAGTGCGTATATAATGCTTGTGTTCTATGCTCGGTGTAGCCGTTTGCACACTGGAAGCGAAACTAATTTTTCGCACGACTGACTACAGTCAAAGTCAATGCAAAGAGCCATCGACTTTTCTTGGTCTTTTTATTCGTCTGTTTTCTTCCTTTGAAGATAGACAACAGTCTTTATTCGGTCTTTCTTTTGAAAATTAGTCAGATGGATCGAACAGATTCACGCTTTATTTCCACAGCAGAGATAAAATGTGCTTGCAATCAGAGAGCAAATCAATTCCATGACCATTGACAGTGTGAATAAATTATCGCATGCACGATCAAGACTGTCCGACGCGAAATGCAAAACACTACTCCATGTCCGGCACCCAGCAAAAAATAAAAGTATTGATATGAGAACAGATTTATAACGGAATAAAGAGTAAAAATACACATCACCAACCAACAGAACATCCAAAAAAGATGACCTGCAAATAAATTAATCGCAGTGTTCGTTGGATGTTCTGATGTTAAAATGTTTCTAATTATTCTTTATTTCGTTATCAATCTGTTTTAATCGTCCTCTTTTTTTTGGCTGTCAGACACGGAGGCATTGTACATTGTCCCATGCCAGTGTCGACTCGCTTTACTGAGCAGAGCTTAAACAGAAACATTGATTGAAATTCTCGGTACTCATCTTGAAGAACTGAGCCCTCTTATCAAAACATTCACGTTTAATATCTAAAAGAGTCAGCAGATTTGAAGAAATTAAAAACAATAATAGACTGTGGGACACGGAGATATATTAAAACCCTGTCAGACTTTAGGACACAAGACACTACTTTCAACGCAATCAGTCGAGCGAAAAATTTGTTTCGCGTCCAGTGTGCAAGCGGTTTAATACTAGGCTACAATTATTGTCACTTAGGTTTTATCGTTCTTAGTGGGGGAAAGGAATACAGTCTGATTGCTATGATCACGTACTGAGTTAAGATCACATACTGAAAATAAATGTGTAACGTATCTTGCATTGTTGTCCATGCATGTTAATCCCAAATTTTTAAACAGCAACAGGCTGTAATAATAGGAACACGCTATCCATCGTTTCTCTTGCCAATGAGCAATATTTGACTCGGCTGTTATACCCAAACACGCCTTTGCCAACTTGCGCTGGAAGGAGGCGCAGAGGCGGGACAGAGGAGTACTTGCGCCCGGCTATGCCGGGCACGTAATTGCAACATACGCCTGGACACATCCCGTTGGCGCGGCGCATCCCCCATTCGCCGCGCCTGCGCCTGGTCTACGAAATTAGAGCCCAATGTGTCATAGCCAGACAAGCTACATAAAAAACATGAAAGGCGTGCAAGTTATATTATAAATATATATTCTGATAATTAAACAATGTCTTGATGTGGCAAAAAGGGCCAATTATCTTCAAGAATCCCTCAAAATGGAGTAGAGATTCAGAATGGCAACACCACTCTCAAAAAAACTAAACACAATCCCACTTTATCAACAATCACTAAAGTGTGGGTCATCCTGCATGTTTAGAGCCATGCTCTACCCTTGATTTTTTAAAAACATTGAGGAGGAAAATTTGAGTAAATTAGAGTTCTAAGGAATTTAAGAAGAGTGGGCAAAATGTGATGAGAGAATTCACAATTATCTTTGAAGTACTTTGTTCCCAAGTAAAGGACAGTTTTTGACAAGACGAGTTTAGGAAGAAGCAGTAACTGACTGTTTGAATGCTCATCGCCATCTGTGGCAGAGTGGCAAACAGAGCCCACAAGCAAAAAGCCCTCTCTACACTCACTCAATAAAGATGTCAGCACTATCACAACATCACATAACTACAGGCACCTGCAGAAGAGACAGAGAGAGGCATTTGGTTCCTGAATGGGCCTAAATGAGTGATTTTAACACACATCACGTCTTCACTTCAGTGCGAGCCCACTGAAATGTCCTGAATGAAATGACACACTATGTTCACATAACACTGATGAATTGTGTGTGCATTTGTGTTCATGTGAAGTTTCAATGTTCTTCATTTCAATCATTTACCAGAATTCATTCTCACATCTCATATCAGCTGAATACAGGATGTAAAGGATGTAAGCTTTCAGCCTTGCTGTGGGAAGAGTGGTATCAATCTTTGCTGAGTAAAGAGTTTTGTGCCAATTAAGGAAATCTACTTCTAAAATGTTATATTTCCTAATTGTATATGCGTTTTACCTCTTTTTAATGATCTATTTATTAATTTATTTTGGACATAAAAAGTTGCCTAGCCATGCTGCAGTTCCTCACATGAGGGTCAGGCATAAAAATTTCAGCACAAAGATTTCAGGAGCAAAATAACCGTCATTTATGATCAAAAAAGATAATTTAATCATGGCTTGCATTAACTAAAATAGGCAAGACTTATGTAGTGATGTTTTAAAATAGTGAGGCAACTTAACAGTCATTTGGAAAAAGACATGATGAGTATAAACTCAACATTGCCAATGGGGATTATGCCATCTCCATGCTTGATGCTTAGTGCATAACAAAATATGAGAAAAAAAAAACCCATAGGATTGGCCTGGATCTGGTCAGGTGATTTAATCAGGCCTCCAGTAACCAGAGTGAGAAACGTTACTCGCTGCAGCTTTCAAAGCTGCCAGGCAGAGTTGGGCCTCCATCAGCAAGGTCAAAGCAGATTTCAGTCCAAGGTCTATCACCGCACAAAGGACAGTGAATTATTGCACTCAAATTGCAATTGTGTAATGATTTTCTTTTCCTCAGCCTCATATCAGTCACTCAAAAACCTCTGGTTGCCTTCAGTTATTACATCTTTGCTTGTGCCAGTGAGTGTGTGTGTGTGTGTGTGTGTGTGCGCAAGCGTGCGTGAAAGACAGACAGAAAGATGAGTGACTGAATTTAATTCATCAAATAATTCATTCAATATAATTTCTACTTATAAACATTTTGTGGTAGCTAGCTCATGCTGTAACACACAAAGTGTTATTCAGCTATTATTACAGGTAATTTCGATCACCAATGGCACTGTTTCAGCAGTCACTCCATGTTTTGATGGGCAGAGTAAATTTTTTTACAGCATATTAAAATAAACAGCAAACGGTCTAAAATACAATCCCGAGAAGCTTTATAAAGCTCAACTGGAAAAACAATGGCTGAGGTAATCAGGCCTACATGAGACTCTTAGCTTAACACATTGAAATACTGCGTTAAATCTCCGGCCGCCATCTGGCCTCCATAAGAGGAATATTCACCTTGAGAGGATTTAAGAATCATCCGCTGACTTATGAAAAGCTATCTAAATGATTTGTATTTTGAGTTGTGAGTGTGTTTTAGATGGTCAACGGTCATGTAAATCGTATAAAGACTAATAAAATGAAAATTAAATGATAGTTTAACATCTAGGTTGTGACCCAGAACCACCCTGTGGTCTAATGAGCATGCGCAGAAGAAGGCTGCGAGTGTCAGGAAAGCCTCTCCCCCAAAGACATTGGCAGACACAGACAAGAAAAAAGAAAATTATTTTTCTTTTGTTCGTCAGTGCATTATTTATTGTTTCTACAATGTCTTAATAGACTCTCATGATGCTCTGAGTTGATTATAGAGCCTCAAATATGGTACACAAACCCTGCAGTAACACCCAGAAAAACTTAAGCATCAAAATGCAATCAAATTGTTAGAAAACACAGAAATTTTTATTTTCATTTTTTATTGAATTACCCCCATCCCACAACCCCAAACAAAAAACAGCAGATGTTACCCTAACTCAGTGCATGCTCATGTGGCCATGGAGGCCAGAGTTTAGGGGTCTGGATTTCTAACTTGGACATCCATTTGGTGTGAGTATGGAGTCAGGACGCCACAAATTTTTCCTCTCGTATTTGCTTGTTTCTTTGCATAATCTTGCTTTTAATATATTTAAGTTACTGGAAGAAGTTATGCTTTAAGGACAGTTTTACTTTATTTTACTTTCTTGTTCATTGCGATGACCGAAGTTGAAAGTTTCTCTTGACCATGGAAATCGTCCTGCCTTGCTCAATCTTCATTGCTTGTTAATTTTTTTCAACATGCGTCATTGGCTTTGGCACTTACCATTCTATGGAACATAGAACTCAATCCTGGCTTCAAGTGCCTGTCTGACATAAAGACATGTCAAAATCTGAAGATTGCTCAGTCAAACTACTGGAACTCATGGAACATGATTGACTTCATTCGCCAAGAGCTTACAGAAGATTCTGCAGTTGTATTGGCACTGTCAGAAACTTGGCTGTACTCAACAATTCAAGATGCAGAAATACAGCCACCTGGTAATGTATGCTTGGGTAAAGAACATGACCATAGAGGCTCGTAAATATATCAGAAGACCCCTGTCAGAGAATACAGTTGTGGCATCATGTAATGTAAGTTAACGCTCTATCACGCAAAGAAGGCTAAGATCAACACTATCCAGAAGCACCACCAACTTCTCTGGGCTTGAGCACGTCATAGGAAAGTGAAAATGAGTGCTGTCATAAGACAAGTCTATCTTTCAAATTGTTTTCGAAAATAATTGATGTTGTGCTCTCAGGGTCAAAGAGATGGTGGACTATCCCGTCTGTTTTCAACGAAATTCCCAAGAGCCAGTGTTTTTCATGGTCTGGGGGTGCATTAATGCACTTGGCGTGGGCAGCTTGCTCATCTGTGACGGTGAATTGTAAGAGACAGGTACAAGCACATACATTTTCTAATGTTGCATATGGCTGTCAAAACAATGACATGACATATGTATTTGCACTGTAATCAAAGCTACAGATGTTCCAACTAAATATTAGAGTGTGCAACTTTTTTTTTCGTCTTGTTTATAACCCCCCATGTTTCCACCCCATGCTCTGCACAGTCTTTTCTACTTTGTTAACTGTTGTCTGTGTATTTAAGTTCCTGGTTTTTGTCCCTTTGCTGAACTATTATCTTTCATCTTGAGTGTTTAAACTCCAGCATGCAAGTTAATGAGGGAAATTTTTGCCCATGGCTATAGTCCTGGAAAAATGTATTTCTACTAGTTCCGTCTTCATCATAGTCCGAGGATGTGCCCCTGCCCTGCGTGCCCTGATCCATTTGGCTTGACACTTGGGCTACTGACCTTGGACCAGTCCCTTCAGCTACATCTATCCTGACCTCCAGTGTTCCTGTTTGCTCCCACCTGACCTCAGTGCATCTTCTGATTATCATCTTCATTCTCCTATTGAAAATTTATGTCTTTCATTTACTGTCTTTTATTTATCAAAGAGGCCTATATGGCTTGTCTGTGATTTGCATGTGGTTCCTGTGTTCTGACATTTGCTACAGTATTTGCTATTCCCATTATCTTTGAAAAAAACTACAAACCTAAAATCAGAACGTAGCTTATTGTTTCCAATTTCTCTTTACAATCAAACTGAACCCCAAGTTTTTAAATAAACTTTAATGGCAACTGGATGTAGCTCCTTGTTCTGGATGTAAGTGCCATCCTCAAATGTTGCTGAGCATGTGCATATTACCTTTCCATACTCACTTTTGTATTTTACTACTAAATCAGTTCAGGTGAATTAGAGCCTGCGGCTGGATTTGTATTTTGTATCAATCACGAACAGAGCCACCGCCTCATTATCACAGAGCTCATCATCATCAAGAACATGTACACTCAAAACAGCCTGTTCTTCAGAGGGGAGAGAATGACCAAAAAATTATTATTTTTTGATGAGGTTTTTTTTTTTGTTTTGCTAAAAAGTTCATAAACTGATCTTTTGTGAATCCGAAAGTATAATATCTTGAAGAATAATCTTTAAAAGTAGAAAGTAAAGAATGTTTTTCATTAAAGAGGTTTACATTTTTTGTTAATTAGAATTTATACCATGATACAATTTGATGTATTTGATGTATTTTAGCACTTGCTATCTAGATAATGACAGCTACAGACTGTCAATGATGAAGTCATTGGCGCAAGTCAACAAGTAAAAATATAAAGCACCTAAATGAGGCACTGAAAATAATGTTCTGATTCAATCCATTACGTACCAGTTGTGGGAGAGTCGGTGACATAAAAGTGCTGGGTTTCATTACCTAACTCTAATACTGTGTCTGTAAAAATAAAACACTCGCAGACAGGAAAAACTCACCAGTGGCAGAATATTTGCTCTTTACTTTGCAATTCCATTTTCTTCCAACTCAAAGTTTCATTATCCAGCTGCAACCAAAGATCAAGATCTTATTGTTGCAGGCCCTAAGAGGACATACCATTGTCTCTGCCAGTCCTTCTCCATGCAAGCGGTTATCCCCTGCACCCTGTTTAATTTACAGAGCAGCAGCTGAGTGCACCAGTGAAAAAATACTGTGTTGTTTGTGCTGCGAGAAAGGTATGTATAATTGAAACGGCTGGTTCAGGCAAGTTGCAGGTGCTCAATCACACAGAGTAGTGGTTGTTTATTGACTGAGGAGGTAAGGAATCCCATGGCTGATGGAAGCTTTCCCTCCCAGGGAAATGCTGAAGTTAATACATAAGCCAAAGCAACTTCATCCATGAACTTTTCAAACTAATGGCTACTAGAGTCCACATTTCATTTGGACTTAAGGTGCATTACTTGACTTGTCGGGTTTACTTAATTTTGACTCTCACCAACACTATAAACAATAATTTTTCTAGACTATGATTATACGTCATCCCAAACCAAGTCAGTCAGCGCCTTGGTTGAATGTGTGGATCAATTCTGATCAGTGTCTGTAAAATCATACTATATATTACAAATATTAGGCACAAAAAATGTATATTTTCCACCTGTACCTCAAGGTGTCTTTCACCTGATTAATTGCTGCTTCCAACCACTGCTTGGAGAGAAGGATTAACTTCCCATTATCCTGGGGTAATTTGCAAGACTCTGTCCTACAAATTCCCAGATTAACGGTATTAGATCAAAAGTGGAGAGATAAATCCCCCACAGGTCCAACCCTTTCCTCTGGAGAATTGTGATGAATGAGAGTTGGGAGAGGGCTGTCACTTCTCCCACTACATCTCCATGGACCTGAACAGAGTATACTCCCACATAAAGCAGCAAATAGAGGGCGATGATTACTGCCTGATGTTTGCACTGCACAACATTTGGATAATTGGATCTCATTTAATGTGTAAGGTCATCCTGTGAAGCAAAGCTCCACAGCTCGCCCAATCAAGCCTCATATTCAGAACATTATGTGGGCCCTAATGAAACCATTGACATAATGAGATGACCTCATCTTTACCCTCAAAATGGAGACCTCTTGCAAGACAGCATACATTGACCATGACAATCAAGGGCTCTTCATTTCTTGTTAATGAGGGAGAGGATTTTCCAATGCTCAGGAGGAAAGAAATATTTTTACCAAGACATTGACGAATTCAGATTTGTCAAGGGAAAAAGCATTGCTCACTTATGGCTTTTTTCCCAGAACATCACTCTTGTCCCTCTGCCAGCGGGGAATGATGAATGAGGCTTGTGTCGTATAGGTACAATGTGCCGGGATGCATATCAGGAAAACTGGAGGATACCACTGAAGTTCATTGGTATTACCTTGGCAACAGCACAGTCTCAGACACCCTTGTAAAATATGAAGCCAACCAGGAGCCAGCAGAGTGATAAATTGGGTGCCATACATCAATGATCATTTTATGCTTACATCCCCCATCTGCTCTGAAAGCCTGCTGTGACCAGCTCCCACTGTATACAGAGGACACAGAAACCCAGACAAGAGGCTCCCAGAAGGCACTGCAGTGGGAGGGGTGCCAGCTTGAAGGTAAATGTGACCTACAGTGCCAGGCATTGTGAGAAAAAAAAAAACAAAACAAAAAACAAAGATGTACTTTTGAATGGGTTATGGGTGAAGAACTCCTTTAATTAAAATCATCAGGTGTTCTTCAACTCAAAAAAGGTTAGAATAAGTCGTCGGGCTACTGAAGCACCTTGACTGAGGATGTATATGGGGGGAGACTCCGTCACAGCTTTCCTGAACAAGTGATCGGAACACAACTGAAAATATCTGCAGCCTTGTGCGGCCTTTTTTTTTTAAAATACAATGAAGTCCGATTGAAAATCACTTGGAAAAGCAAAACAAAGAAATCACAGAATCAGATGGCTGTCCAGCTGAGAGGCCCCCCCACAGTCAGCTGCAACAAAGAGTGAACAATGACCGGGCCAGGAGGAACATAAGAAGGAATACTAATGCATCCTGATCGAGAGGATGCATTAGTGCTGCCTCCTCAGCCTACGGGCTACACAAAGGCACATTAAAGGTCCTGCAGGTGGGTGAGTCCAAGGTTCACGTGGTCCATACTGTTCTGGATCCAGGTGCTGGTGTCAGAGGAGAAGAGTCATATTTGCTCACAAGAGACCATGAATGCAGGCCATATTTCCCTTCAGTGTTCTGTTCTTTAATTCGTACTTTTTGTGCTTTTACATCAAAGATGAAATATGGATCTCTGAAATTGCACATTTTTTCAGGAACTTCAGGGTAAAAAGCATTTAAACAATTTCAATGAAGTCTTGAGCAAAACACCCAGCATATATATATATATATATATATATATATATATATATATATATATATATATATTGATATACACACACACACACACACACACACACGCACACACCCTTTTGCTGCTTTGACCTCCTGGAGATGTGATGCATAGGCAGATGTCAGCTTTTGGCACTATTCCTAAGGAATCTTACCCCAGTCTTCATGGACAATGGTCTCCAGTTCATTAATATCCTGGGGTTTGCATGCTGCAACTGTCTTCTTCAAATCCTACCAGAGATTTTTTATGGGGTTCAAGTGAGGCAACTGTGATGGGCACTCTAGAATCTTCCCAGACTTCTTCTGAAACCAAGCCTTGGTGGAAGTTTAGGTATGCTTGGGATCATTTTGGAAGGTCCATTGATGCCCAAGCATCAGCTTCCCTACAGACGGCAGGACATTTTCTCCTTGGATGTCCTAGTACTTGACTGAATCCATCTTGCCCTCCACACTCAGCAGATTTCCAGTGCCAGAGGAAGCAAGGCAGCCACAGAGCATCAAAAAGCCCCCACAATTCTCTACTGTAGACAGGGTGTACTTTTCAGTATATGCTTCTTTATTCCTCCTGTGTATGACCCACTGCTCTGTTCATCGACTACGACTTTTTGCCTACCGTCTATGTACCTTTGCTCATCTATTTTTCTGGTTCTGACCCCTGCCTGTCTAGTCAACTCTGTTCTTGGAATTTGTAGTGTGGCTTGGCAATTCTTGTGTTTTTTGGCATTGACTCGGATCTCATTAAAGGCAAACCTTTTTTGGAATTCCATCTCTTGCCTGTGGCTCCTGAATGCACCGTCACAGCTGTAGAGGAATTCACTCTTGAATTGTTTTAATTTACCCAAGGTTTTTCCAGCACAAACGGTCTTTTTAAGGTCATGCCACAGCATCTTAATTGGATGTAAGTCTGGACTTTGACTAGGCCACTCCAAAACCTCTATTTTTTTTTTTAAGCTAATAAGAGGTGGACTTGCTGGTGTGTTTCAAGTTATTGTCCTGCCCAAGTGCGCTTGAGCTTGAGGTCACAAACTGATGGTGTCATGGTTTTTGGAGGCTGGCGAGCTTTCTTTGTTTCTCTCGTCCGGGACGAAATTGTTTTGCCCACAATCGGATTCTTTGGCCAGCTGGCGTTAATTGTGGGCGTAGCCTGGACTCTATTTAAACCCAAGTTCCGCCTTGCTGCCTTTGCTAGAGTCCTCAGTATTACAATGCACAATAGCCGGCAAGGTCTCTAGCTAGAGAATTGTTTCAGGAATTAGCTGCAAAGAGGAAAGTGCTAGTTAGCACGGGATTCTTTCTTTCTTTTCTTCCTCTTTCTGGGAACTGTCTGGTGCTATATCTTTTTACCTCGGTTCCCGAGATTTATCCCTTTTATTTAGTTCTGTTGAGCTCGCTTTGTTTCCTTTTTTCTCCCGGACTAGATCTTTCTCCATTGGAAACGCAAGTCTCTCTTTCTCCTTTTGTTGGTTTGTCTCTCTTATTTTGCTGGACTTCCTTTCGTTTTGGCCGCTGCTTTTGGAGTCTCGAAACACCAGCCATCATAGTTGGTCGGACATTCTCCATCAGGATTTTCTGCTAAGGAGCAGAATTCATGGTTCCATCAATTACGGCAAGTCGTCCAGGTCCTGAAGCAGAAAAGCAGGCCCAGGCCATCACACTTTCACCACCATGTTTGACTGTTGGTATGATGTTCTTTTCATGAAATGCTGTGTTAGTTTTACGGCAGATGTATTGGGACACATACCTTCCAAAAAGTTCAACTTTTGTCTCGTCGGTCCACAGAATATTTTCCCAAAAGTCTAGGGGATCATCAAGATGTTTTTTTGGCAAATGTGAGACAAGCCTTTGTGTTCTTTTTGGTCAGCAGGTTTGCCCTGGAACTCTCCCATGGATGCCATTTTGCCCAGTCTCTTTATTATTACTGAATCATGAACACTGACTTTAACTGAGGCAAGTAAGGCCTGCAGTTCTTTAGATGTTGTTCTGGGTTCTTTTGTGACCTCCTGGATGAGTCATCGATGCGCTCTTGGAGTCATTTTGGGAGGCTGACCACTCCTGGGAAGGTTCACCACTGTTCTAAGTTTTCTTCATCTCTGAATAATGGCCTTCACCATGGTTCACTGGAGTCCCAAAGCCTTAGAAATGGCTTTGTAACCCATTCCAGACTGATAGATGTCAATGATTTTTTTTCTCATTTGCTCTTGAATTTCTTTAGAATGCTGCATTATGTATTGCTTTTTGAGATCCATTAGCCTACTTCACTTTGTCAGACAGGTTCTATTTAGGTGATTTCTTGATTCAAAAAGTCTGGCAGGAATTAGACCTGAGTGTGGTTAGTGAAATTGAACTAAAAATGTGGTTAATCATAGTTAATTCATGATTTAACAAGGGGGGCCAATTACTATATATAGTTAGCCTATCATCTTGCTGCTGTCTCTTTAAATATAATTCTCTCTCTGCCATTAGTACGTTCATGCTTTTATTATTTGCACCCTCCTCCTCCCCATTACTACCACCTTGTCTTTGCAGATTCATCAGCTTCATTCATCAACCACATCAGCCAATCAGTCAGCAGGGTCATCAGCCACCTCCACCGCAATTATTTGGACTCCTTAAATATCCCCCCATAATTTTCCTGTTGAGTCTGCACGTCAAGACATTGGAAAGGCTAGCATTACATCTGTACATTTAATGTAATTCATTGGTCTCTCCTGATTGAAATGTCTTTGCACTGTTCTCAATTTAATTCAGGTCAACTATGATTTGGAAATCACTAGTTTGTTTTTTTTTTTTTTTTTTGAATTTTGAGCATCGCCCCAACTTTGTTAAAGAGTTACAGAATTTGATTTGGTACTCCAAAGAAACCACATGATAACCTCTGCTGTTTTGGTTAAAGTCTCAGCAAAATTTCCAGTGCTTATTGATTTTGACTTCTCCCTAAATGTAAGTGGTTTGGTATTTGTGATGAAGAGATAATTGGTTCTGCGTGTATGGTGCCAAACTGGTGGGGAAAAAAATATGTTTTATGAACAGTCCAAAAAGAAGTAATTTCAGGCAGCCTTTCGTCAAGGATGTCTTTATCAAGGCCAAAAATCAGCAACTAGAGCCTGAATGGAAAAACCAATAAAAAGAGAGGAAAACGGTGAAATGAGATTCACATTGTGAGACATGCGGGCACAGTCAAACCTATCGGAAAAAAAAAAAATTACAGCACATTTATGCTAAACCGACCCATTTTAGAGGAGAAAAGGTATTTCTTTGTGCAAAGTATTTCAAAGCTCACCAGACTTCTTTGTCAATGGGTTTCCACAAGTTAAATAAATAAATAAATATTTTATGAATTCACAGGAAAAATCTTATTCTGTACGCAACATTTTGTCTCACAAACCTTGTGTATCCTTAATTGGTTCCCTATTGTTTGAACAGTTTGCATGAGCTTTTGTAGATTACCTGTTACTAACAGGTTTTATCATATGTATGCCTCTCCCCGTTCAAGAATGTCCCGTCCGGGCTGCTGGGTGGCTCACACGGTTAAGGCACTGCGCTGCAGTGCAGAGGTGATCACCACGTCGCGGGTTCGAGCCTCGGCGTATCCACCGGCAGGGGTCGGCAGCTTTTTCAGAGTAGCGCACAATTGGCTATCGCGCTACAGGGTTACAAATTGGGAAGGGACTGCCGGATATGGGTATTCGATATCAGCTTTGTTCGTTGCTCCAGCGCCTCCTGTTGGCCAGACGGGCGCTCGTCAGGAAGACTCCGGCTTGGTTCATGTCCGGGTATCCTCCGCCCTCGCTCTGAACTTGAGAAGATTCAACCAGCGAGTGTATAAGAATCAGTGGCTGACAGGCACGTGCTTCGGAGGAGAGCCGTGAACTGTCTTCACTATCCTGAGTTGGCAGCAAGGGGTCGCATACGAGCAAGCTTTGTACATAGTACCCCAACTGGGCATTCCAAATTCGGGTGGGATTGGAGATGCCAAATTTAAAAAAAATAAATAAATAAATATTTAATTACATTGTGACGTCTGTATGGTTGAAATAAACGATTGAGGCCAAGTCAGGACTAATAATGGTTGCAAAGGGATGCTCTGGGCCCCACCATTTTCAGTTGTGGCTACGCCACTGCACTCACAGGTGTAAAGCTCCCTGTCACCAAGGAGTTAAGTTAATATGTCGCTTCCTTTTTGCCCTAGATCCATGTTGGGGTCGTAACATAGTCTCAAGGATTGGGACGACGTTCTTGTTGATCTATTGCACTTGTTTGTTCCTCTGAGTCAATTTATTAAGAACACCTTCCAAGCAATCTTCGGTCTCCTGGACTGGGACTGTATTACTGCTAAACCCTTCTGGTCCTTCTGTCAAGCAGACAGCTTCTGCGAGGGGGATTCACCACCTGGCTTCTGCCCCGGGACAGCCTCTGGCCCGGGCACAGATGTGCCCCTACCCTCTCCAGTCATTAACAACTTAGCTGGACTGCCCCCCTTCTCTGTACTAAACTATGGCCTTTCCTTTTTCATGTCCCTGTTAATAAATACTCCCTTGTTGCTTATACCTTGAATATGCATTTGACTCCTTGTCTGGATCATAACAATATTGAATTTAAAGCTAAATTACATTTTAGCCTGCATGAATAATATAATTGCAACAAAAACAAAAAGAAACAGATGCATTAGCATCACAGTAGAGGTGTGCTCATTGATATAGGCCGCTGATAACCCTTTTGTTGTGCTGAACCACCTCAATCACATCACTCACTCAGTTTTATGAGGCCTTAAATGACCTGACCACTGCTTGCAGAGTGCTGTGAAAGATCAATATGCAATCAGCTTAATGTTTACAGTGCGTGCATCCTCGCATAGACAAAACAGAGCTGGTAAGAATGCATGTGGGAATGGGTCGACTCGAGGGTAATATGACCGAATTTGTGTAACTTTAAGTTTCAAAAGACTGGGATACCAGCCAAGCAATTCTGTGAACTGCTTCCTGTGTTTATTAGGGGGTGAAATGGTCAGAGAGGGTTTCTCAAAACCATTTTCACCGGCACAAAATTAAATCGTTCCAGGGGGTAAACATCACTCAGTACTGAATTTCAGAGATCCTGCAAATAAGCCCTACCCACTTTTTTTGGGTCTGGTAGTCAAGGTAGAATGTACACTGCCAGGCCAAAAAAGAAGGCACCATTTAGATTTGAATATGCAAACACTTGGGAGCTCATGATTGGATCATTATTTCTCTGATTGATATGTTTCTGCTGGCAACAATTATTTAAACCCTGACTGATGCACTGTATACCTTCACATTTATTCAGAAACTATGTTGGAGAAGATGGTCATGGAAGAGGGCAAGGCAAGAATCGAAGTCGGACAATCCAGTAGAGGAAAAACAATACAAGGCGCTCTGCACAATGAAATATTGATCAACATTCTGACAAGGAGCTGGCTGTGAAAAGACTGCTTAAATAGATGTGAGGGAAGTCACATGCTATGCAGGAAGCAGGTGACATGGATCAGACTAACTTCAACGGGAGAATCACATGAGGGAAACCCTAACCACGAAAAAAACTGGCGAAAACGAAGAAACGGACCTATGACATTTAAACAGCTCCGGTCAAGGAGTTCTAAGTGCACAGATAACGAGGAAAGTAATTAAGTACGTGCGAGAGATCTCGCTGAAGCTCAGCAAGAGGCGGAGATTAGAACAGGGCGATTGCTGAGAGGGAATAAGTATAAATTAATAGCTGTGCAACTTTACAGATTGTGTAGTGTAGTGAGTGTTCGTTAGTAAGTTAGTAACCTATATACAAGGATTAGTTGTGTTAGTAGACTATGATACAAAACACAAATGTTAGTCTCGTTAATAATCAGAAAAGTAAGACGAAGGAAGTAAACGAGAATCAAAGGAATATATTTAACACCAGAATTCATTTAAATCTCCCTAAGTAAGTGAGCATGCAAACAGGGAAGACGGACTGAACCAACTAGATCACAGGACAGGGGAGACATGTGCAATGGAACTGAGAAATGGAATGAACTAAAAACCTATTAAAATAACCAAAAAGAATAAATAAAATCATGAACACAGAACATGAGCATAAACATGACCAAAAACCATAACCATGACACATGTGGTCTAATGAGCCCAGATTTATCTTACTCTAGAGTGATGGGCGGATTAGGGTAAGAAAGGAAGCCCATGGAGTGATGCACCTGTCATGCATAGTGTCCACTTGCCTCTGAGAGCAGTGTTATGATCTGATGTTGCTTCATTTGGTCATGTCTGGGCAAAGAAGTCGTCTGCAGCAATAAAATGATGTCAAGGGACTACCTGAATGTACTAAATATCAGGTTATCCTTTCAATTGATTTTTTAATCCCCGACGGCACAGGCATATCTCAGGATAACGATGCCAAATTTTTCGGCTTAGATTCTGAAAGAGTGGTTCAGCAAGCATGAGGAATCATTCTCACTAATGAATTCACCACCGCAGAGTCCTGACCTTTAGCAATTGAAAGTCTTTGGGATATTCTTGCAAAGACTTTATGGACTGGTTGACTATCCTTTTGTCAGTAAAAGATTTCAGTCAATAACATTAACGCAACTCTGGCTAGAATTAAATGTTGTAACATTGCATTTGCTTGTGGAAGCAGCAGTGCCATGGCGAATGCTTGCCATGATTAAAACTAAAGGTGATCCCCCAAAATATTAGAGTGCGTGACTTTTCTGGGCTAGGCACTGTATATCATGAAATTTATTCTTTTTCTATTAATTTTCATACTTTCTTTTAAGACAGGGTGAAGAATTGAAAACCATTGAGAATAACGGCAGGGAGCATTAGCTGAATTATAAACCAGAATTGGGGAAACGTTAACATACACTAGGACAGACAGGGCTGGAAGGGGAGGAGGGGGGTACTTATATTTTTTATATGCATAATAAGATGTTATGAGGAAAAGAGTAGGGTGGTTTCTGGCTTTATGAACCAAGCACAGCCCCAGGGGCACGCTCCAAGCCCCTCATCCTCTCTCCATCAAACAGCTAAACGGCCAAATCAGAGGAGTTGTAAGGGAATCATGACCCTGAAGCAAGATTTACAGAGGCATGCCCATGGCTTTTTGAGGCTTTTTCGACATTTATTTTCATTGCTCCAAGGTAAAAAAAACAAAGTTAGGACTTACTTATTTAAAATTATTATTAAATATTTTGTGCTCTGGATGCCCAGAACCTTTTGCTTTTGGCTTTTGCTAACCCGCTTCTCTGTAAAGGGAAGAGCTTAATCAGTCTAAAATCATTTGAGACCAAACTCTATAACATGTCCACCAGCACAAGGGCATGTCAGTGTTTGAAAAGTCTGGAGACAATGGCAAAACTGAGAGATATGTACTTACCCTGAAGTGCATATGAAATGAAGTCTGAAAATGAAGATGAATTCCCTCGACTCAAGGCATTTTAAAGGATCCAAAGGAAGAACAGCAAGGGCGAAAATATCCCTTCACTGTCTCACCAGAGGGTGTCACAACCTCTGTGTTTTCTTTGGTAATCTGACTTTGTTCCAGCAGTCCATGTGAGTTTAGCAATTTGTCCCTTTAAATTGATTTATTGGTCTTGTCTGTTCCCATGCCCTCCATGTGCTCTTCCGTTTGATTTATCTCCTCTACTGTATATAAGTTGCAGTGGCATTTCTGCCAGTGCTGTATTGTTAAGGCTCATTCCCCATGTAAGCTTTGCCCGTACCTTTACCTGTGATGTAATCAGAGGCTAATAATTCCGCTCCCTTACCTTTAGCATACAGGCTAGAGATATGGGTCCGTGCCCGCAGCCACTGCCTGACAGTAAGGACCTGGTTTTATTATGCAGCCTCATTGCTGTGATATTGAGTGCATAACACTGGAACTTAACAGCGACCCTCTGGATTCAAAAATTTTATGCCCCCGCCCTCCAAAGAGAAAAGGGGGCATTATGGCGACACCATGTCCGTCCGTCTTCCATTAACTTTTCGTTTCCGTGGGATGACTATAGAATCCCTCATCGGATTGATGCAATTTCTTAATTGCGTATTGGGAGTGTCTAGAGGAAGGTTCCTTTCGAAAACCAGTGTCGTGCGATATCTAATATAGCCGTCACAGCAGCCATCTCAATATGCCCTTGATCAACACACAGGCGGGGGCATATGCCACGCTCTGCATTGCCCTTGTTACTATAATCAAAACTAACCGAAGAGAAAAATGCTCCAACAAATCAAATGGGAGTGAGTCACTTTTGACCAGCGATTAATGAATGCATTGAACCATCGCCTTTAGCGTACATTCCGTCTATTACAAACTTTACTTAACTTTATTCACCGGGGGAAACTGACTTTACTTGGAGCAAGTTGCATGGCTAAGTGGCTCCACTCTGCAGCGCTGCACGCAGACTCCAACATGAGTCCATACCAACTGACACACGCCAGCGTGGAGCAGGAGGCTCGTCCCGCAGGCTCTGCGCGTCTGATGCAGGACTGTAGCTAAGTTGGCTATTTGAGGAGTTAAATATTTTATTTACATTTAATTTTTTTTTTTTTTTTGTGAATTCATCTTTTATTTCGATGCTTTGAGGGGCTTTTAGACATAGTGGTGATTTGTTTTACAAGTATTGTTTTAAGAACTTTAAAGTTAGGGGGGCAGCTAGGGGGGCAAGGCTCGACAGTGGGGGGGCAGTTGCCCCCCTCTGCCCCCCTGTAGATCTGCCCCTGGCCCCCTGCCTATCTTCCTCTGCTACTGTATTCCCGTTAATGAATACACCCTCTTAATTTGTGGTGCCGTGTCTGGATAATAACAAGAGGAAAAGACATGCAGTAAAGCAATGCAATGCCCATTCAATGCTCAGGTAACACCACCAGTCAACAGGCAAAATGAGAAGCTTCTTGTCGCTTAATCAGTCCTGCCAGGGTTGTGGTGTTGGGGGCTGGGGACCTTTAAGGCAGGGAGCCTATAAAAGCATGATGAATCCAGAATCCCAATCCTGATACTATTTAATTTCTTAATATCAGGTGGATTCTTAACCATGAAAGTGAAGTCACAGAAAAAGCCAACATAACACCTTGAACTAAACCATGTGAATTAGAGGATCGGAGTAAAGAACAGAGTAGGGAGAACAGGCATAAAGACATTTACTCTGAGCCTGCAGCATCCGCCATGCTCAGAATTTTTTTTCACATTGCATCTTGCTGATATATGTTGTTGCTCTTATTCTATGGAGAATTCTTTGGTGTCATTGTTCCTTTCCAATGCAATCCAAGTTATCTTTTTTCTGTCACTGTGTTCAAATGTCATTCACTGATTGACAGATTCTGGTTCTGTCCTGCGATAAGCAATGATATGTGTACAAAGAGCTCAGATATAGTTGCCCCTTCCAGTGAAAATCTCCTGGTCACTATGTGCATGTGTGTGACAGGCTACTCATATCAGGGCTGTTAACCCTTAATTCACCTCAAGACAGGGAGTTGGGTTTTTATTTATATGACAGGACTGCCTTGATGTTTTTGTGACCAGAAGCTTGAATGAATTACAACCCCTGACAAACATTATGGAATCACAACATATAGAGGATGTTCATCCACTTTTCTGCTTCATAGTTAATGAACAAATCATTGATTTTTATGTCCTTATTTTTTCCTCTCCATCAATGAAGCTGTGAACAACGTTTTACATGTTAAGTTATACAGTCAATGAGTAAGACATTACATTAGTGTCTGCAGCGTGATTCGAATTGGGAACATGTGGACAAAGCAACTCCAAACGCACGACACACTGTGTTCTTAACCACTTAACCACTAGACCAACTGAGTTTGTTGCCAGGTTACTGCATCTATTGATTTGCGTGTATTGCGCCATTTGCTGTGCCTGGTGTGGGTTTGGGGAAAAGTGATACGTGAGTGACTGGCCGGCCACCTTGCCGAAATGGCCTCTGTGGCTTGAATTCCTGTATCCTTGGCTGTAAATCTTGGTTAATTCTGTAGAATGAGGTGCCCCATGTGTGTTACTACCTTTTTTGGCCATGTTTAGGCATTTTAAGTCGACCCCCACCCCAAAGAAGGAATGGCCTCCCAAACGGCCTAATTTCGCTAGATTACATGCTTTTTCCTTGTTATATTCCTCACCACACCTACTCTTCTTTTAGTGTGTTCAACCTATCCTGGGTAGTATAATATTGCCACAGTGCAGGCCTAAAGGTATTGGACTATGCTGCGTCACTCACGTTTCACGTACTACAAATATGGCTGCCACACACCTCTGTATGTACAGCCCAGGAATTTTCACTTGTTAGCATTTTAGATAGGCCTTTTCTCTAATATCCTGACCATAAGTAATGAATATTGCGCAATACCTTCACTGCTTTAGGTACATTTTCCCATCGTTACTCGCGCGATGCTTCGCCGCCAGTGGACATTGGACTTAAGACATCATAGCTGTATACACTCAAAATACACAAGCTCAAGAAGAAGAAGAAGGATGAGGGAACCAGAATCCAAGGTAAGACAGAGGTCATCAACAGCTCTGAGCAGGGGTGACTGAGTGGACGGAAAACCTGATTGATGAGCTTGTAAAAGTCATTCATTCTTAGGCTGAATTTTCACTGCCGGTTAAATGTGACACAAATGTGACATGAATCGGATCTTTTGCTCGAATGGGGCCAATACCCGATCTGTCACATGGCTGTGTAAACAGAAAAAAAACACATTGATTCCGCCCTCGATCGGATTCGTCAGATCGGATCCGGGCCTCATTCAAATGTGGTTTTTGTTCGGATATGTATCTAATGTATATCGGATATGTGCCAATGTGCCCGTCGTGTAAATGCATGTCAACATGAAGATCGGATTTTTTTTTTTTTAAAACATGCAGATCGGATATTTTGTAAAAAATCGTGTTCTTTGCACCAATGAAATTGCAACGATTTGCTTACTGATGAAGTTTTTCAGATGGAACGGCGGAATCGTATTCGTTTTCAGGTTATATAAAACCTATTAATATTTTGACAAAATTGCTATGGTGCAATTGGTGCAAGCAGGCTCGTGCATGAGACCTGACGTCAGCCATAGCAACGGGCCTCTTGTCCTATCTTTAGGAGTTCCCTTTTTTACCTAAAAGTTGGTCTCAGTGGCTTTGTGAATTACTTTCAAGAAATTACTCCAACATTTTAGTGCAGTTTGGAATAGTCTTAGCGGTAAGATAAGATGCTTTGTAAACATGGGCCCTGGTCAGAAAATATTTGCGAATATCTGGCCTGTGTGCTGAGTGGAAACTGCCTTTTGTTTACTCCCCTCTCCCGCCTGTTTTTCTTGTTATTTCTAGACCTTGTTTGAAGCCTCTGAGCTCATCCTGTTGGGGAACACGTATACATTGATGCCACGATTCTTGTCGCACGACTTGAGAGAATGCATTTATAATCAGGCACACGGATGCAGTGCTAATTCCAAAGAGATGTGCCAATGTGTCATAGCACATAGTTCCTTTTGCCAGCCACCACAAAGCAACTGCAGCCCTCGTGCAACGGGATGGCCTGGCGAAACCTAGTGCCTCGGTGCGTCAGAAATGGCGACAGTTTCTGACGTAACGTGGAATGTTTGTTTACTCATTCTAAAATTTTGCACCTGCTGTTCATCATCAAACTTTTGTACAACCTGCTCCCACCAATCTCTTGATCTCTCTCACATCCACACACTCCTCTGAACAGTGAAGAAAGCGGTGATCGCGGCATAGGCATACGAAGCTATCAAAGCCCTTCCTCTCCATCTCTTCCTCAGAATCCTACGAATTGGACGGGGATTTTTCATGCATTGTATGATAAACATCAAGCCAAGCTCAATGTCATCCATTGTTTACAAAAAAGGCGATAATGCAGGTGATAGGCGTAAAAGGCGTTCACAGGAGAACCAGATGTAGGTTACCCAGTGAAATGTTGCGAGCTTGCTTGATGTTCTGATCATTTCCATGACTGCTAGGCCTGCATGTTTTTGTAGCACTGCATGCACATTTTCTTTTATTTTCGGTAGCCTTCTCAACTGTGCGAATGTGGATGTGAAGACAATGGAATGGAAACGAAACAGATCATTCACGCTCAAAACAACATGTAAACACGCAATTGAACAAATCTGATATGGGCCTCAAAATCCGATCCATTTCCGATCTGGGTAACAAGACCTGCAGTGTAAATCCAGCCTGAAGGCACGTTCACACATAGACGCCGCTTCTACTATGACGGAAAAGTGACCGAGAGTATGGTCAATCATTGGCCAAACGTGAGAGGATCTCCATGAGCATGGTTTGGTCGGGGTGGGATCTCTTAGGTCGGGAAGCTGCACGCTCTCCCCACGCTTATTTTGAACGTGCACAAAATAAGCATAGCGGAGTAGTGGCCAAAAAAGCAGGGCAAAGTCTTATTAAGAACGTAATGGGAATGCTATTATCATACAAGCAGCGTTATAGCATCATGCTGAGATCTCTGCGGTCGTAATAAAAACGCAGCACCTTTATTGTTGGAGCAAAGCCAGTTGAATCAAATCAGCATCAGGTCCGTTCATCTTCGGAGTTGGGAAACAACTGAAGAAATGCTTGAACACTCCCGATTTATATGGATGTAACCCTTGTTTCTTGATTGTGGTCGCATGCTCCAGGTCTCTGGGCTGTGGGAATGAGCGCTACAATCGGTGGTACACAAATCAATCTTTAACCTTTGTTAATCACACCAATGCAGTACTGTACAGCTAACGGTACAGCCAACAAAATGGACTGCTCAACTCAATCGTTTTTTCAACTTCCCCCAGTAAAATAATTATAAGTAGGAACTAATATTCAATCTAAGCAAGAGGACATAAATTATAACTTAAATCAGAGTAGAAAATAATTGCATAAATTAAATAATACAATACAGTCAGCAAAAGTCATTGTATTTATTTTCTTCACTCACTGTATTTAACTTTCAAATCACAAAATCATTTGAGCAAGTATAAGATACTCCAAAGAAATATAATGCATACAGTAATTACAATTACATAAATTTCGCCACAAATCATACCAGAAGCGTAATATATTCAGCACCAGCGTAGCAACAGTGTCCTACTGTCTTCTAAGTCTGTGTAACAACATATAGTGTGGTCCCGTATGTCGAGGCAGCAATGTAGTTGAAACGACTGCTTGGTCGGCATTGGTCTAGGTGTAATCATAGTGGCAGCGAGTCAGCAGCGCTTTTGACGTAGAAGCATTGCAGTACAGTTGTGATGTATTCTTTAATTTCCCAAATTACTGGATTTTGGCAGTGACAATGCCCCGATTTGACTACTTCTTCAGATTGGGGTAATCAGCATGGCTTTCCTAAGGTTGCAGAGCTGTGTGAAAGGGGTTTTAAATGGGCTTCTGCCTGGAAGGCCACCACTTTTTGAAAAATTTTGGCTTAGAATGGGAGAACTTCCAGTTAGCCAGTAACGTGGAATCCTATTTTTTTAAATATATATATATGTACATGAATGGGAGTAATTGCTACAGTTTCTAAAGCTATGGGAAAAAAATTAGAAATGCGACCTCTGTTCACCAGGTGGGATAGAGGGGGAGAGATTTCTGCAGACAGGCCATCAGAAAAGTTGTGAGAGCTAAGCTGCCGGATAGCACACTCGGTTAAAGCATCACATTGTGAAGCAGAAATGACTATCATGGCACGGGTTTGACCAACCGTGCCAACTGGCAGAGGTCAGCAGCTTTTTCAGAGTAACGCACAATTGGCCATTGCGCTACAGGGATGCTAATTGGGATGGGTTTGCTTGAAAGGGTAATATAAGTTGCTTTGTCCGTTGCTTAGACGCCTCCTGTTGGCCAGACAGTCGCTCGTCAGGAAAATTCTAAGCGTGTTCATGTTCGTGTATGCTCTGCCCTGGTTCTGAGGATTCAACCAGTGAGTGTATAAGCAGCGGTGGCTGACAGGCGCGTGAAAAGTCTTCACTCTCCTGAATTGTCGACAGGGGGTTGCATATGCGAAAGCCTTGTACATAGTTCCCCAACTGGACATTCCAGATTCAGGTGGGATTAGAGATGCCAAATTTTAAAAAAATAAAATAAAAATAAATAAATAAATATAAAATAAGAAAAGATGTGAGAGTTGGGTCAACCTAACAAGAAGAGTAATTTAACTTCAGAATTAGGACTGCAACTGTGAGGGGGGTGGTGAGAGAGAAAGTTGAGAAAGAACAAGTAGAGGATCCAGGAGAAAGCTCAGTAGGGGGTTATGAAAGAGGGGCAGAGGAAAAATGTTGGTGCATGGAATCAATTTTGTGCTGAAACAATATCAAAATAGAGTAATAAATATCAAATAATCCCAACCCCCTAACCCTTACCCCGAACCCTAACCCTAACCCTCGAATAATGATGCCAAAAGCTTCCTTCTGCCTCGTACATCGACGTTTGGGCAGGTAGCGTCAAGATATGACGAGTCCGGGGTGAGAATGTTTTTGTTTATTTATGGTGGCGAAAAGCATTTAGGTCTGCAACTCGCATTATTAATAACAGAAGAATACAAGAAAGAGCAGGCAGTATTAAGAGCAGATTAGTAATTCAGCAGGTGATGAGCATAGGCCACAGAGTGAACTGTGGAACCAGATTTCTCAAGTAGCCACTCAAGATGGCGCCCATTTGTTTGAGGCCTAAAGCTCAGTAGTAAACCACGGAGAACACTGGGAAACGAGAACAGACCTGGTCTTAACAGGGGCGCGTTCTTCTAAAATTCTTGAAATGGATATGATGGCTGAATATCTTAGCTGGACAAGGAAAAAATTACAGTCCAGGATAGAAGAAGCCAGAGTTGATTCAGAAAAAGAAATGGGATCAACAGATCTGATATTAACGTAGAATAGTTTGGTTTGGTGCTTAGTCCGAAGTAGGGGGAAACTGAAATCAAATTCATTTAGGTAGTGATATGAAATAACCATCTCAGATCCAAGAATGGAAAAATTATTTTTGCCAGAGGAGCCAATATAGTCAAGTGTATGACCATATTTCTCAAAGATCAAAATATTCAAATGACAGGAAGAGATCATTAGCAGATGAACAATCAGTATCAATAGGTACAATGAAGTAACTGAGTACAATAACAGAGGAGGATATAGAAGATGCAAGCATTAACAATTCATGCAGTTCAGAGAAAAAAAAAACTGGATAACAGTATAACAAGTAGCTGAGTGGAGCCAATTAGTTTAAAAGCAAGATACTACGATGTCACTTCATTAAAGTCCATTATTTTAGTTGCTAAATGACTGTGAACCACAGTAGCAAGTCCATCACCCCTGCCAGTTCCATGGGGCTTTGATAGATGATGAAATCCAAAAGGAGCTAATAAATTAAGTTCAATCAGATTGCCAGGCATTAGCCAAGTTTCAGTGAGAAACAGCATGTCCTAATTTTCTTACGTGATGAGGTCATTCGATAATGTTGCTTCATCAGTCAGGAAGCGGCAGTTTAACTGAACATAGGCAGGTTGGATCAGTGCAAGGAGAGACAGTATGACTCGTCTCTGGGAAATGATTGCTGGGACTGAAGAATAAACCAGGATTTGAGGAGGATTCCGTATGGTAATGAGTGTTTGATGACCAGAGAGAGGGGATGGCTTCAGCTGAGGTGCTATGTGCCACCAGCTAAAAAGAATAGTGCAGATGATAGTGCAATTCCAAGATCCTTGCAATATCCAAACGTCTAAGTGCCAAGAGCGGTTTAGGGCTTGCAGCTGATACAAGAAGTTCCATAACGATGATAAAGAGACCATGTCAGCCGACTCCAAGAACAAAGATGCTAGGAAGACAATGGAGTGCAGGTGGAAATCCAGCAGTATACATTGTTACGTCACCAAATAGCCATGACTAGCCCCGATGCGAAAAAAAAAGTCAAATAGACACCTACATACTGCGAGCGCACCTCTCCATGAACTACTGCTAGTTATCTGCAAGGAAGGCAGCCCAACCAAATTATAAACTGCCCACAAATAGCTTGTAAAATCATTGCACTTCATAGGAGAAACCTCAGAGCGGTTATCTTAGAAAAGGGATTTTTTACATGAAGTAAAAAATGAAGAGGTCCAATAATAGTTGCGTATGTCTTTTTTTAGTAAAATATTTCTTCCATGATAATAATGATAATTTCCTTTCAGTAATTAGATTTGACTTAAAGGCTATGTATGTTTCTGCCAATATTTTGAATTTAATATTAATTCTGATCGGACCACTTTGTCAGAAAGAAAATATTTATTGAAGGCAGGATTAATGAATGCTATACTTGATGGGTGGAGCTGAGGTGGAGAAGGAATATTGAGCGAGTGCGCAGAGGAGCAGCTTCTCAGTATGGCGAGTTTAAGTAAGCCTGGGCATTACTGGACAAACAATCATCTGACAGCCAGATTAACTCAGGTGAATCTCCAGCAGGTGGAAGCAGCTCCTCTACATTAACCCCTTTGCGCGGAATACAAAATTTTGCCAATTTTTCCTGTTGTGCATGAGCCTATTTAAGCTTTAGAACTCAGGATTTGTGACACAGAGATTTTTGAAAATTATTCAAGTGAAGCTAGACATTTGGAAATTCAATTACAGAATTGTTAAGGGATTAAATTTTGGAATTTACGGACGCCGGCGTCTACATCTGCAGAAAGGGGTTTTTAAGCAAGCATGACCACATGGCCTATCAGAACCTACGTCAAAGCTCCATGAAGATCGACAACATACACAATCATTTGCAACCAATTTTGTTACTGTGTATCAAAAGTGCCATTTTCAGTGGAAGGCGTCATATTTGGGAAAAATAATTTAAGAAATGATAAAAGAGTACTTTCTTTGGATGTTAGATGAACCAGAGTGAATCATTACATGTATTTTGAGATACAGGGTTGTTAAATGTGATAAAGACAGATAGATAAGTTCAAAGCAGTGTGGATACAATGCATACATAAGCTCTGATGTTAAAAGGAGTTTTTGCAATCAAAAATAAATCAAACTTGGCCACGAAGAAGGCAGTTAGAGCTTCCTTAATTCCTTAGTTTGCATATAAAAGGTAAAAGGACTAGTTACATCACCTTTGGAAAGACTAATAATGTCATGCCTCCAAGTCCTGGGCAAGCTGCAGGGGAATTGCATGAGGTATCAATTAAACAAATAGTCATTAGTTACAGTGAACAGGGGCAACATCCCAATGTATCGTGTCAGGGGGAAGCTGCCTGGCTGCAGGGATGAGAAACGGTAGCATTCCAATCCTCGCCCACGCTGGATACCAAACCACGGGCGGGGACTAAGTGTCATCTTGGACTCCTGATGCTTTTCCACTTTCGGACTACGTCACATTTCCAGCCCTCGTTCCCTCTGGCTCGGATGGACATCCTTTTCCTTTGACAGCGGGTACATTAAAGTCTTGACTTGGGGTCAAAGGTTGGCTTCATTTGATGTAATGCATTTGCTTGCCCCCATCTCACACAGTGACGTGGCAAGGCAGCCTTTTGATGTGTTATATCTCCCTAAGGATAAATAGGAGACACAAGTAAAAACCAATTTGCTAAAGGGTGGGGAAGAGACAAGTTCTCTTTGCATTTTCTTATCAGTCTGGCACGTACAAGCATTTTGCATCTTATCATGGAAGCCCTAAGCATTTATGGTGACTCTTACCAAAATGCCCCAAAATAGGATTTTGAAAGTGCAACATACAGAAGATAACAGGTCAAAACCGCACAAATTGGTATTTTTCAAATTTTTTTCTGGCTAAGGCAAATGTTATGTTGCCCCATAAAGGAAAAATAATTAACATGTGGGACAAACAAAATAAATAATGATGCAACACTTCATCGAATATGTTTATTTGTTTATGATAAATGCCTTTCAAAATAAAAATAAAACAATATCTGGTCAATTGTTGCACAGGGCCAAATCATGCCTAATGCCACATTGATTTAATACAGTAAAGTGTTCCACACACACACACACACACACACACACACACACGCAAACACACACGCATGTTTTTTGACATAGATCATACTGTATATTGCTTTTGTCTACACAATACTGTATACTCCATAAATTCTATTTGGTATTCAGTTTGTTGTATCTTTGACCTCAGCAATTAATTTCCAGTATTCTTCGATAAGACACTAGAATCTTCTATCCTTCTCAGAAAAAGAAAATGCATCATGCGCCACGGGTGTGAGTCTACCTGTTCTTACGAGAAAGTCTCAACGCTGGAGAATTTGATACTTTAAGACCAAAATAGCAGTCATTTTCCTGCCCAGTGCCCATGTATTTGAATAGAAAATGTACTTGCGCCAATCTGAGAGTCCATAGGCATGTTGATCATAAACTGAGGTGTGGTCTGGTACATTTTTGGCTCAGTGCTATCTTGAAGCAGTGGTAGGGGGACGCTCAAGTCTCATTTTTTTCCCCTCAAGATCAAAAGACCTGGAAGTCCACAAATTGATCCGCCTTTTTGACCATGATTACTGGCAGTAATATATGAAATTGCAGCAAGAAATAGCATCACAGAAAACATGCAGATTCCACAACAGGCTATAAGATGGGCTCCAGTTCCTCAAGTGTCTGCTGAGCCTATCTGCCGCTGTAGTTGAATCCTGACTGTATTTGTGTCACCAGAGCATGTGAATAATCATTTGCAAATCCCACAGTCTCCTTAGCCACCATTCAGAGAATGAATTCCATATTATTTTTTGCTTTATTTTGACATTATGTTAACTGTGCATCTATTTTGCATCTACATTGTCACTTAAAATCACAACTCTGTTTTTTCTTGGAATCTTTTGCACCTTTTTGCAATCATGATTCAGACACTTTTGCCAGACTGTTAATTTGAAAACTGAGAAATGCAGATGATGTGAAACAAACACGGTGAAGAGATTATGTGGTACATATTTACACAAAATCTTTTTCTTTTAAAAATTTTACTCAACAATTCAAGTCAAAGTTGTCAGAATGTATTTTGAGAATATTATCTGGGCGATGTAAACATTATGAAGAAAAGATAATTCGATGTTACTTCTGCTATGAGAAAAAGAAAATACAGAACAATGTTATATTTTTATTACCATACAAAGAAGATATCCTTTATTTAATTTTTGGAGAAGAGGTATCAGTTCTTCCAGCATTTTCTTGCAATGGATGTCACAATCAATGAATTGCATGACAGGTGTGGCCTAGATTGTGTCATTTGATCATTTGTAAGTTGGCTTTTCACTGTCAACACCAAGGTGAATATATCAGCATGCATTGGGATGACATTCTAAGAAATTTTACAGACCCAATCCCAGAAGTTTTGGGCTTTCCACCTTCTCACTGTACAACATCCATTCAGCAGGACCCATGAGAGAGCCGAAGAGCTGGGATACAAAGATGCAAGAGAAAGGTAACATGTCTTTTGAAGCTGTTAGTTGAGAGTAAAAACCTCAATCTGTCAATCACCGAAGAGCTTACATAAGACTTTGGCAAAAAAATGAAAAATGAAATTTTGACACATTTGCTCTGAGATGGATTCATAGGATTTTAATTTTCTTGTCAGATTGAGGAAGGAAGTAAAACATAGTTGAACAGATGAAAGGTGATATTTAAAAATAAATGGGCTAAAGCCCCTAAACATTCCAGTAAGGCTGGTAAGATAAAAAAAAGGAAGGCAGCCCTTGTCATACAATATGTATTGTGTTCTCAGGTCTTCATCCACATCCAGAGTTTAAGTCCTCTTGCCGATGTCCCGGGGGAACTTCAGCCACGAGGCCCTCTGTGGAACAGCCCTGGATCACAGATCTCTCCCTGATATCATCTGACATTTGCTCACATCCTGGTTTGAAATCCAGCTAAGAAAGAGTGATGCCAAAACATCTATCCACACACGCACTCTTGCTCAACTAACCCAGATTAACACCAACAGCAGGCTTCACTTGCCTCAGTTAAGAGCAGTGTTCACAATTCCCCATTAAGAAAGAGACCGGGCTAAAATGGCATCCATGAGAGAGCTGCAAGGCAAAAACCACCGCCAACCATAAGGACCACAAAGGCTGATCTCACATTTGCCAAAAACATCTTAATGACCCCTAAGATTTGGATGAAATTTTGTTGACTGATAAGTCAAAAATGAAGCTTAACGTAAATTCTAATAGGCACAGAGTCAAGCTTGCTAACTTATAGGAGCCGCTTCTCGCGCTGGAGAATCACCTGAGTGCTCATGAATGTCATATGATTTGCTGTCACATGATTGTTTGATCGATAATATGCTGGTTTACTTAAGCTCACATTCTGAGAAGCGGTCTTTGACTCCCCTAGAGTTCTCCTGATCGCACAAAGTAAAAAAAGGGTACTTATTTCGCTCCTACTGCCATCCTCAAAAAACCCCATGTGTAGTCCATAGTAGTCTCTGCCTGAAACGCCTCATTGGGGTGGCTCTTCCGCTCTGGCCCCCACTCCTAGTGTGCCCACTTTCTTCTGACTGGCCAGCTCTGTGGAGGGCGGGAAGAGGGAGTTGGGCCGGAAGAGGCTGCAGAACGCAGTTGTCCGAGTCTGCCATGGAGTCTGCTTCCCCAAAATGAAACAAGAGACATGGCTGCCATCTAATAACGAAGCAGCGGGCAAATTCTGCAATATAACGTTATACTTGAATATAGATCTAATGAAATGATCTTGTTCTAATAAACGCAGCGGCGAAAATGGGGGAAGCAGTGCGAAAATCTGGCAGCGCGAGGTCAACTTTGCTATCGGCTACAGTTTGCCACCGGTGAGTACAGCGGTTCTTCTACTAGATAGTATGCTGGAAAAGCTAGAATCCACAACATACAGACACATTTGTGGAACGGGTCGACATACCCAAGTGTAGACCGGAGACCGTAGAAATCTGGTGGGTCTGAGTTTAGAGAGAAACATGGACAGTGAGGAGCAGCTAAAAGTGGACCAACAGCTTATGGACTGCTTCGGTGTGTATTAGAACCTGCTGGTTCTTATGTATAACTGTGGTGTGTTGTTAGTGTAGAGAAATGAACACCTTCTGTGCTGGTATATGACGGAAGGGCGAAAGCTCCAAGCTAAACGGCCTTTCCGGAAATTGCCTGTGGTAATGATTTATGTATTTCTTCGGAATGACCAGCTTTTCCTCACGGAAAATGGGCGAGTTATGGAGAGTGCGCTAGAGCTAGATAGAGCTATGGTTTTGTAATGAACATAATACAGGTTTTACAGACCGTAAGTTCCGTCTGTGTGAACTGTTGCTCATGTGGAGCGAGCAAATTGACCACATCTACAGGAAAGAATTTTATATTTAATCGATGGCAATAAATCGTTTCTCATACACGTTATAGCCTGTGCGCTTCACTATTGCTTGCACCGGTAGCATCAGATAGCTTGCCCAGACATTGGAGATGTATTAGGCAGACCCCGGTCATGGATAAGTAAAGCGATCGTTTCCCAAGCACCCGAAAACACATCCAAGCTTTGCAAAATCTTCAGCTGGTCTAACTGCACCTCTCCGGTTAGCTTCAACTGTAGTGGCTGCAATCAGGCAACGATATGATGAAACTGTCACATTGATGCTTACCGAAGTAACACAAGCATACCGATCAGAATTGCTGCATATATGTTAACCAGGAGCATTTTTAATTAGCAGAGCACGCAAACTAACATGCAGTAGTTCGCTTAAGCTTGGTATTGTGAACACAAAGTGCGCCAGGTTCACTTTGCCTTTTTGCACTGCACTGTTACCTTTTTCACTTGCCGTAGACTACCTCCTGCTCGATTGGTTCTCTACATGAGCAATACTAGTACTGCGTGAGTGCGTAGAATTCCTGCTCGATTTGTACCACACATGGGTAAACGTTTTACTTGATGGCAGCCAGCGATTTTTTATTTTTCAAACTTTAACAAAAAATAGTATACAAATTCACTGCAACACCAGGATAATTTAGAAAGGTTATATTTTATTTCATGGTCCTTCTTGTAGCCAGCGACTTTGTTTTTACTTTAATAACATAATAGTATACAAATTCACTGCAGCACAAGGACATTTTAGAAGGATCATATTTTATTTCATGGCCCTCCATGAATAGATTTTTTTATTTGAAGAGGCGTTTTGCCACATTTGGCACAAAATCGTCTATGTACACCACTTCCAGCACAAGTCATGGCAAAATATGGAAACTATCACATAAAATCTTATGGAAGTGTTTGACAGTATGGGTACCTTGACAGGAATTTGCGTATTAATACAAAATTCATTTTTTGCCAAAGTATTGCCAAAACCCCTCCTATATCAATTTGAATATGTGACAATACGTGTCCCTCAACAGACATTCAGCACACTGGCGGTGCATTTTCCACATACTGGTCTCTTGCTCTTTAGGCACCCGGTGGAGGTTTTATTTTTCCCCACTGTGATCTGAAAAACAACGTCAAGTTATCCCTTACAGCTTAATATGGATAAGAAATGGAGATTTGTGGATGCTACGAAAATAAATTGTTTTTATAACGGAGGTCAAATTTTTTTTCTGATGTGGGTTCAGATATCCTGAATACCTGAGTTTAAATAGGCTATTAATATATCTATATGTATATTATCAATAGGGTCACGCACAACGCAACAACATTTTAGGGGGAGTCAATAACTGGAGAACTTAAATATTTTATGAAAATTTTATCAAAAAACCTACCACATTTAAAATGTACGCTACCCTGTGCCGTTTTTATTGATATATTAAGTGCGGCAGTTGAACTGCATTTCCTACTTTGATTATAAAATTTTGCGATTAATTCATGATTTACATGCGTGCCAATTCCCACGGATTATATTCCAACAGATCCAGCAGAGGCTGTCATCAGACACTGGTGTCGCTTCATATAACACAACTGAGGAAAGGACATCTCATGTCGCTTAAAACATATGTCCTCGTTTCATCTGTCCTCTCTCCTCCATGCTTCCTCGGTGGGGGGGACTAAGATACATGGATAGGACGCAAGTGAGGGGATGCAATTTAAAAGACTTGAGACGCAGCCTCTGTGTCTATTGCCTATCCAGCACTTGATTCGCCAATCCAACCGGTTAAGGGTTTTATGCATGAGTGGAACACATTGGACAGTGTCGCAAATAAGAGTTAATCAGTGCACATACACAGAAAGTTTGTGCATGCGCCGAACCAAACAGGCAGGGGGTAGGGATAGGGCACCAACAATGGCAGCAGACATTTTGTTTCAAGTAAGAATTACCCAGAATACAGTGCAGTAGAAGTCTGAGAGCTCTAAAGGAAGTGGACCAGAAACAGAACCCAGTCCTTTGAAATAAACTCACAATGTGAACACAAAAAGAACTGAGTTAATTTTCTGTTAGTTCTCTTTTTGGTCACACTCATGTTCTTCCCACTCTTCTTTCTTTCTTTATTCTCTAGTTTTTGTGCTGACTCACTACTCCTTCAGACTTTAACCTAGAAACTTCAATCAAACTTTTAAAAATTCAGCTTGTTCTGAGTCTTGTTGCTTTTATTTATCTTTTTGATATTTTTCATACTTAATGAGTTATTAATTTTTATTTCAACATTTTTGTCCCAATAGAAACAATGAAACAGATTTTTCTAAATTTGGCTATTTTCAGCTATTTTTTTTACTCTGTCATACTTTCAGCTAGAAATGTCATTCAAACTAGAAAATGTTAAGCTAATCTTGGATTATTTATTTACTGTTCAACATTTTTGTAACTTCCAAAATTTTTTTATTATAATATTTAGGCCCGAGCCTGGCCGAAGCCGGTGAGGTTCGCATGGTTCGCATTAAAACCGCATGGTTCTGTTATTATTATTATTATTATTATTATTATCCTCTCCCCGCTTTGAACACAAATTTGACCCCTTGACAATTAACGAAAAGTCAATTTTATTCGACCAAAAATTCAAGCCCGGTGAAAAGTCCTGACAGTGTCAATTAGCTAGTGGCTAAATGCAATAAAGGGCTACACTGTAAGTGAAGTGACATTGTCATTGTCACATCTGGCATCACATGCTGAAGAAGGATTAGTGATTCCACTCTTTACATAGTATGACATTTGCATATGTATGATTTATGAAGACATTATGTCTCATTTATGAATGCATTATACATGCAACACTTCAAATAAAGTGTGACCAAAAATATTGATAAATGACTTGGCCCTGGCCTGTCAAAAATCAAAATAGATCACGCTGATGGGAGCCCACTCCAAACTTTTTTCCACGTAAAAAAATTAAACTTGGTAGAGACATAGCCCATATTGGGACAAGTAAAAAATTACATTATGGCCCCACCCTAAACCCAACAGGAAGTCGGCCATATTGGGCGGAAGCGTTGACAAGTAAAATCACACCCCTCATACTTTCAACATCTCCTCCTATGGTTTTCATCCAATTTGCACCAAGCTTGGTGAAAATCACCTACACACATTTGTGGTCAAAAGTATGCAATACATTTTTGATAAAACGTAGGGCTTGGCTGTGATGAGGTCACATTGATGCGGCCATTGTCAGAAGTATAAAAGTGTGTCTATCTCACACATAGTGTGTTGGATTGAGTGGGTCCCAATGCAACATCTGGGCGGAATGACAACCTTAACACAATGATATGTAGCTCAAGAAAAAAATATTGAAAAATGGCCCTGCCGCGTCAAATATGAAAATACATTACGCAGATGGGAGCCCACCCCAGACTTTTTTCCACATAGAAAAATGAAACATAGCCACATCACACTTAGAGTGGAACATCTGCAAAACCGTCAAGAAGCCTTCTCTTAAACTTGCTTTAACTCCCATAGTTTTCACTCCACATCAACGTTTTTATACACAAGTTGTAAAAAGAGTTGTGCTGGTCACGAAAATTTAATTATGGAAGAAATTGGACAAACGATTTGGCTGCAAGAGCTGAAAAGCAATGGGACCGCCCACCGAAACTCCATTAACTCCAATGTTAAATGAGATAAGAAAATTCAGGTTGCGTAGGCTAAACGCGGTTTTCTAACTTGCTCGTGTTCCCATATTTTTGGCACTACGAACACAATGTTGACATATTTTACCAAGTAGATTCTCCTCTTTTGTATGGTACCTCCACTTCGTAGATTGGACTAACCATCTTTGAGTTTTATGTATGTGTAGACATGCGAATATGTATTTTTCTGTCTTTGGGGGGGGGGGATTATGTTTAATCATACATGTATTTACTTTGTGCCTGGGCCCCTCTTTATAAGGTTTTCAAGCTTCCTAGGGTGTCCCATTTCATCTAAGATAACCATCAAATGAGTATGTTGTACATGGTTTTAACTGATGTGTGACTCACTGAACATCACTGAACATGATTCAGCCATAAATCAAATAGCTCTGCATGACATAGCAAAATTAAAGCTGCAAGCAGCGTTGAACAGGCCCTTTGTGCACGTTGAGGGTAGTGGTGAGATCCTGACGGGTGCAGGTGTGCACACACGACCTTTGGACAGGTCAAGTACAGGTACCAACCTGTGATAATGTTCTGAGCAAAAGAGAACTGCTCAAATATGCTTGGCGAGGCATCGGAAATGGGGACAACATAGCCCATTGACCTACAGACATGCAGATCACAACTTTTGATCAGCATAGTCTCTTGATGATCTATACCAAAGTTGTAGTTGATCGGGCAAAATCCCGAGGAGATCTTTGTTTTAAAATTCAAAAATTCAAATCAAAATGGCTGACTTCCTGTTAGGTTTAGGGCGTGGCTCCAATGAGTTTTACAAAATTAGGCCTTGAAGTTCCATAATAATAATAATAATTAAAGCTGCAAGCAGCGTTGAAAGGGCCCTCGTACCCATGCACACTTTGGGGGTAGTGGTAAGATCCTGATGGGTGCAGGTGTGCATTCACGACCACTGGACAGGTCAAGTACAGGCACCAATCTGTGATAAAGTTTTGAGCGAATCTGACAAAGCACGAAGGAGTTATGACAGGGGGGAACACTCGGAGCATAACCACACATGGGCAAGTGCCTTCAGGGGCAGGCACTCAGCACAAATGTGAAATCTCAAGCAAATCGGTCAATGTAAAATATAAACCCGCAGTGGGGTGAATAGCCACATCCTTTTTTTTATGTCGCGCCCAAACAATTCCCATAATCTTCACAATAGTAAATATAATATTGATGCAATTTTTTGATAAATAAACTACTTTGTTCTCATACAATATTTTTCTTATGGAGCCCGTGTATTTTTATGGAAATATTTAAGTAGGCAACGTCATAATTTTTAAATCAAATAAATATATGAAGTGGGTTTTGATGTGTGGTAACATTGCATCTTGGGGATGTCTTTCTAAATAAGTGCTTTCATACAACTTAATGTCAAAAAATTCTAACTATCCCTTTAAACGATACAATATCCCACTGTCACAAATAATTTTAATTTTAAGAGGCTTTAAACTCATTTCCAGCAGCTTTCTGTCGCCAATGTCGCCAGCATCCAGCTTGCCCATGCTGTTTCCCCAGGAAGTGCACTTTTGTAGTTGTCGTTGTTGCCACCAAGGGGGGCTCAATCAGTTATTAGGTTCAGGGGAAATTATTTTTTCACTTGGGTGATTTAGGCTTTGTTTCATTGTATACCTTCAATAAATCAAATGATAATTTAAAAGCTGCATTTTGTGTTCACTCGTGTTGTCTTTTTCTCATATAAGAGTTAATTGGATGATCCGAAACATTTAAAGGTTCACTCAGAATTTTTTTTGCCTATTTTTCGAAGAAATAGAACATATGTAGCAAATTACTATGCATCACACATTTGTAAATGCTTTCTATAACTTTTTATAATTATTTGAAAACTAAAATATGCCTGGTTTGTACGGTCATAAGCCCCACCCCTCAAAAAAGTCATTGCATACAGACCTTGTAGTCATATGACCCGTGACGTGTGAAATTTAAGTTGCAAACGTTCCCAGCTGATCGACCGGTGGTATGTTCTATTCTGATAATTGATTTCGCCTTGATTAATCCTTGATTTCATTGATCTTGAGATAACATTCATCAACATGTCAAATACGTGTGTAGTGGTAGGCTGTAACAAGACCCCTAATGATGGTATGAGTTTACATCACTTACCAAAAACGAGATGCCAAGACGCATTCGGTAGAGTCTCTTGCCTCTTAGTAACCTTCACCTTCATGTGCTGTAGTTTGCAACTTTTCACTCAGCGCGCACTGGAGAAATTCCCTCGCGGAATTGAAGTCATTGTGCATTAAGTTGATAAGTTTCACGTGTATTACTGTGGATTTCCCCACTAGTGTAACGGAAATCGATTATTACTCGTGAATTCTCTCGATTGTCTTACTGAGCGGTTGAAAGCAATGGAATTGCATAAAGACGTTGCAGATGGTCTTGTTTCATTAAAACAATTTAAATGGTCACGAAACACATGCATTGTTTCTTTTCCCTGAGTAAAGAGAGGTATGAGAATTTCGGAGTCAGAATCGCTTTCCATGTTGCTTGTGGTGAGGTCCACCTTTACGCAAGTGAAACCGAAACTTCATTGCACAAGGATTTTAATTCTGCGTGAGAATCTCGTTAATAAGTTTTCATTGAATAATTGCGCACTACGCCTAAAAAATGCGTAGCACCTACGTGGAATGCGTGAGACTTGGCATCTCTGAGATCAGTTCTCGTGCTTACTCCCCACTTGCTCAGCTGCTACCCCATCGGGCCCGGCGCGCGTAGCCCACGGCCCAGCCCTGCTGTACGGCTTCAGTGTTAATGTCTATGTAAGAGTGCTGTGAAGACGAGCTGACAAGTGAGCTTGTGTTTACGTTGCTTTGTTAGTAACTTAGTATCATTGATCATTGTCGTTGTTGATGATGACATTCAAATTTTGCATTTGTTGTCTTTGGCTTAGATCAAAATTGGTCAGATGATTTAAATTTGACAAATAGGCAGAAATGATGAACTCAAGAAGGGAAAAATATTTTTTCACAGCACTGTACATACCCAGGGGCTCCCTCACCTGGCAAATACCAGTCTGACCCCTGGCATAAGCGTCAAAAATAAATCTCTCGAGAATGGAAAAATGATCAGGAGTTCTCACCAGCGTCTGCACCACAGTCATGATACCTTATTAGCCAGCATTTCAGAACATGGGAAAAGCATGCATAATCACCAATGGTTTTATTAACTAGCAACATTCAAAGCAGGTAGCCATTTAATGGTACTCACTGTAAACCGGACTTAAAAATGCTAAGTCCATCCATGTGGGTAATGTCAGAAACATTCCCAGCTTATGGATCTATGACAAAGGCTTGGCCCTAATTTGACTACAGTATTCTGATGAATGCCTAAGAATTTTCCATGAAATAAAAGCCCAAATATGGGCAATTTTACCCTAACCTAGGCAATCAACAAAACTTCAAAAATAAGCAGTAATTCCTACTTAATGCTGGGTATGGCTGATGATGTTGATATGTATTTGGAAATGCAGCTCATTAGCAATCATCATGCCAGGTTTCTACAAAATCAGCTGAGTATTTTTCCTGTAATGTCCAAATGTGCCCAAATATTGGACTTAATATTGTGTCTCATAAAAAATGTATCATTTACATGAACTGTTGTAGCTTTTTTTGTGTGTGTCCACATATATTTTCTATCACACTACTAACAGATCAAAGTGTCACAAAAAATGAAAGCTATTTGCCTTGAGAATGGAGCAACTATTTATTCACCTTTCATATTGTTTACTTCACGCTATTTTTTCCTTCCAACAAGTCCACTCCGACACATTGGTCTGTACCTATTGCCACAGAATGGGGAAGCCCATTATTTTGGATGTATATAACAGATATTATGAAGAGATATTCAGTAAAAGTTCAATGTTTTACATTGTTGGTACTTCTACCTGTTGTCAAGGTACCAAACATCTTCCGTCCAAATGTGTCCACTCCAACACATTTGTTGTTCTGCTTGTTGTTTGTCTTTAGTGTTGCTAAATGACATTTTCTGCTTAATACACAGGCAAATATGCGATAATAATTTTAGTAACTATACGTTTCTGAAAGGTCACATGCTTCATTATTATACAGTATGTAGGCCAAGCACAATGTCCAGTGATTGTCCACTCCAACACAAGACATGAAAAAATATTTGGCTTCCAGCAGAAGTGGAAGACATTCAACATGAATCAGGTACCATCAACTTTTTGAAGCCCCAGGCTGGACAGAATCGTTTTGTATGGCCTGCAAAGCCTGAAAGGGACACAGTCCCTGTTCAAGAGATCCTAGCTGTGTAGCCTGGATGATCCGCCTGCTCCAATTCCCAGATGACACTTCAGTCTCCCAGATAAAACATACATGGTTGCTGAAGCCACTATGGCCAGTTTAATGAAATGACGGTATCCCCGGACAAAGTCGGAGATACCATGGATGACGTCCAAATGTTTGTCCGCACCGACACATATGGAGCATGCTCAAATATTCTGTGTTAATGACATTCAAGCCTTCGTTCAGGGTTCTGATGTCAGAGACTTGAGTGAGATACAATAGAACTGTCTTTGCAGTATAATTTTGCCTGTTTTGGAAGAATAACTAAAGTTCCTCTACATATTTTTAGCATTTGGCAAGTAGGCGAAATTCTTTCTCTAAATTTTAATTAGCAGTAATTGGCATTTGCATAAAATATGATTTGGTGAACCTACTCTGCAATACACATGACCCAACACATGGTTGAAAGGTTTACTATATAATTCTTGTTTATGTCCTAAAAATGTCGACTTCTGCACAAATGAACTAAAATTGTCGTTGAGGCAAATGATGCCAAACAATTTTGCCTATGACAAAAGTAGGAGCACCTTGAGATTGGTCAGGTGTTTGACTTTGGACATAACTATGCAATTTATTGTGTAATTTGCATACTCTAACAAACAGGTTGCACGAGCATTTTCAAAGATTGCTGATAAAACTTGCTGAAAACTTATTTTTGATACATATAGAGATGGAAGTATTTTTGTATCAAATTTGATGTTCAGGTGTTATTACAGATAAGCAAACTACAATATTTTGGTACATACCATACAGTATACTGAGGTGCTCAGTTTCTTAGCAGTTGAATAAATAATTTTTCGCAAGTAGCTCAACTTTCTGTTGTTATTGCAAAACTGTCATAACATTTGTAGCTTACTAACATTATTTTTTCATAAATATAAGATCTTTTGTTTTAATATCGACTGGAAGTAACATGACAAAATATATTTCTATTTTTGATGAGAAATGATGGCCTAAGTTTGTGTGAAATTGCCCTTATAATCTTACCACCTCCCCCCAGGACAGTATGTATCCTTTTCATTTTCAGAATATCTTTATGAGTCATTTTGGTTCTCAGACTGCCTTGTTCTGAAAGCCAAATGTTTAATCCTATGAGATAGGTTTGAATAGGAAAAAGAGCAAAACATTGTTTGCAGAGGGGTTTGAATGCAAACTAATTCATCTCAATTGAAAGTTTAAAAAGGAATGGCATGTTTGATGTCTAAACAAATTCTCAATAGTCATGTTGATGTGCAGCTTTTGTCTAAGTTTGGATGTTTGATCACATAATGGCCAATGACTGCAAGAGGAAAAACAGGTCTCTGTTGAATTCATGGGGGTCTTTTGTTGCTGGTATTAGTGCTATTTGTCTGAAGTCTGGCTTTGCATCCATAATCACCCACAATGTAGCTTGCAAATAACTTCCAGACAAGAAAAGAACACCTAGGCATCATGATTACGAATGGAAAAGCCAAATACTGTAAGTACCTTTAACTCTTTGGAATCTCACCATACAGAATTCACCCTCTTGGGCCAAGCAATAGTCAGGGGTTAAAATTCCAGAGTTTATTTTGAACTAATCACATCATATATGTTAATGCTAGCTTGTATGTTTTGCAGTGCTCCACATCCATGTATAGAGAGCACACTAAAAGCACGAGAATGGAACGAATCACCATGAGTCCAGATGTCAAAGCATGGCCTTTTACTCACACATTACTTCTAGGTCAGGCATGTTACAGTATATGGATCCTCTTCCTGAACCTCATCGTTTGGATCAAGCTCACTTCCTTCTGTACACGTTCATTGATCCCATCAGCGAGAACTCAGCATTTACTGCAAACAGGATTGAAGCCCAGCAGTGGAAGCATGAGAATCATGCGAAAGCCAGGGCTCATGGGCCAGCAGGTGAGGACACTGATGGCGAATTGTAGCTATTTTACTGGTCTCTTCTCTGCAGCAGTGCAGCAGAACAAGCAGGGCCTGTGTCCTCCTCTGCAACCCACAGAGCATTCAAATCTTCATTTTGGGCGGGGGTGGGGGTGTCAGTGCTCAGACCTGATAGAGGAAAATTGTGGAAGTCTAGTAACCTCTGTGAGGGAACTAACAGAAGTCCCTCCGCTCGTTAAAACTCCTTCACCTCATATGGGACTCATTCCCGCTCCCTCCCGATGACAAAATAAGCTGCTTTTCACACTCAAAATATCCAGCATAAATCATTCTCTATTCTCACTCAGTCTTGCAAAACTGAAAAGCAGGATTACAGCTGCTTGGAGCTGGAACAACCTCCTGCTTTTTCTGCTCCAAAACCTGTTGAGGAAACACACTTTGAACACATGTGGATGAACCATCCCGTCACAAACTATGGAGGAAGTGGGAAATTTATGTGTCCTCTTGTAAAAGTGGGAAGGAGATGACAAGTTGTTGGAGAAGATGGAATGGACAGAGTGATGAATGTGGGCGTGCTACTGATGTACTGCCAGTCAGATTCAATGGGAAACAGGATTTTCCTTCAGCACTGCATTGGTTTCCTTTATTGAGCTCACACAATTCTTTTCAGGCCAAAAGCAAAGTATTTCGAAACACTCTTTTTAGTAGGTCAGCATGTTTGTCCAAATAATTCCAAGTTAAAATTGCTGAAATATTCTCATGGAAATGCCCCTTCAGTGAATTGCATGTTTTTGCGCAGCCAGCACAATCTGAGTGAAGAGATCATGTAATTTGTGTGCATCTGCTACCAATCACTGGTCGTTCCCCAAGCTGTGCTGGATCCCTCGATGTAAGCCTAAGCGCAGCACCAGGAAACTACTGTATAACATATTATTAATATATACTGTAGTAAGTACAACAATAAAAAATCTAATAAAAAATTTCAAAGTAAAGCAGTACATTATGTTTTCTTGAGGTGGACCAATGTCCATCTGAGAAATAAAATGTTCCATCCAATCTCAGTGGAAACCAACAAAGCTAACAAAGAGAATCCTTCAGACTCAGACAGAAAAAAGAGAAAAGAGAACTATTATATTGTAATACTAAACTAGCGATCATTTCTCATTAACCTTGCCTTCATGCCAAAATTTTCAAAGTTAAAGAGCTGGTCCTCAATTGTAAACATCTTATCTGGATACAGACTGATTTCTAAACGGTTTATATCAGGCACATTTTGCCATCTCTTGTGCAGAACTTGGCCTTCACATTCAGCTTCAGGAATCTACAGTTTTTCTAGCAGCTGCTGATACAGTCAAGCTTGGACTCTCTTTTGATCCCTTTAAAATAAACATTTTTTGCTGGGACATCACATAATTATATTCTACATTATTTGACAGGACTGTTTCATTGATAAGTCTCAATTTAGTCAAAATAAGCTACAGCAGGCACAAACAATCAATTTGAGAGCTGAGACTATCACACGTCTTTTAATATATCCATGTTCAGGTTTTCCAAGGCTTTTCTGTGGATCAATATGGTTTGCATCAGTGGCATGCCGGCAGACATTCACAGGGCCTTCTGTAACCTCACCCTTTACCGCATGATTGCTCACATGCCTTTCCCTGAAAAGTTTGCCTGATTAACTATCAAACAATTTACTGACTGAACAACCCACACCAATACATGATCTGTAATCATTAAGAAATGATAATGACAGTGCGATTACCTATTGGCTATATCAGTAAAATTGATGTGACATTGTTAGAGTGGCAATGATATGAATAGATGCAAAAAAATCCAACACATTTGCTGACTGCGATCTCTCGGGGATTTTTCTCATTTATTCTGATTATCATAATCCTTACCACGGCACTCTGCTGTGGGTCATGCCCGACATCGCCTTTTACCTGTGACTATATTCAGAATACAAAATGGATTCTGGTGCCTTATTTCTTAACCTCGTAAGACCCAAGCTCTTGTTTGATGTGCATTTCTTATTTCTCTTTGCCATTTGGGCTTACTGGAGCCTGATAAGTATAAAAACTGGGCGCATTTATGCAAACATATTAACATTTTTAACAAAGTCCCTCTGTACACATATGTATAAATCGTGTTTAGCAGCATACTAGATCTTTGCATTTACTAATTTTTGTCAAATTTGCACGTCACGTCAAGTTACAACGCTTTTATGTAGAGTGTAACGATTCTGAATTGCGGATTTTTTAAAGTTTTGTAACACCACCAGCTACCATGGGGCAAACATCCGAGCTTTGCCTTTTCCTTTATTAAGCCCCGTTCAGTCTTGAACAAAAGTGCCAAACATCAAGGGGCATGGGAAATGCCTCCGGAAAAAACTTGACTGACTTCAGTATTTTTTTTGGCTACGTGCTGAAAGGAGCCATTCATTGATGATCATTTCCGATTGCCTGTGTCACAACTGGCTACACCTGTAATTGTTCATTGTTGACTAGTGTGTGTGGTTATAATAGACCATTGGTTTATCTGGTTTTTTGAACCTGATGAAGGTCTGTGGTGACCGAAACGTTGTTTAAATTAATCACTTTTTGGTAAGTTCCGACATTGTGCGGGTGACTTTCGTTTTTTCGTTTGTTTGTACTCTTCACTTACGCAACTGCCTACTTGTAAGTGTGCATAGGAGTTTCATTTCACATATGTTACTACGGTTAAAAAAAAAAAAAGCGACTCAGAATCGTTACACTCCTACTTGTATGCACATCTAAACAAGAATTATAGCTGCTGTGCAGCAATGGCTGGGGCCGGGCAATTTTAGGCAAAATGAGGCAATTCTGAGCAACAAGCAGAGTGTAGGAAGATGAAAAAAAGTGGCATTCTAATGTGCATTTTACATCAGTTGAGGCTTGAACTCACAATTTCTGGCACAAGAGACTATGCTCTATCTCACTGAGCTACTTGACAAATGGAAATGTCACATGTAGCTTCACTAAGGCTGGATTTACACGTCAGGTCTTGTTGCTCAGATTGTATTCTGAGGCCCATATCCGATTTGTTCAACTGCGTGTTTACATCTTGTTTTGAGCAGGAATGATATCTGTTTCGTTTCGATTCCATTTGTTTACACCACTCACTCCCTGGCCATTGTCTTGGGCGATCCACATGCACGCAGTTGAGAAGGCTACCAAAAATAAAAGCAAATGTGCATGCAGCTTTTCAAAAGCATGCAGGCCTAGCCGTCACAGAAATGATTAAAACGTCAGGCAAGCTTGCAACATTTCACTGGGTAACCTACATCTGATTCTCCTGTTAACGCCTTTTACACCTATCACCTGCATCATCGCAAATCCGTAGGCAGACTCCACCTTAGTCGAGGCCTATGCTTTATACGCAAATCTGAACGCAAATCATCGAAGTCTCAATAATGCAAAGAACACAATTTTTTGCAAAATATATGATCTGCATGTTGACATGCATTTACACGACGGGCACATTGGCACATATGTGATACACATCAGATACATATCCGAACAAAAACCACATTTAAATGAGGCCTGGATCCGATCTGGCGGATCCACTGAAGGTCAGAATCCATGTGTAATTTTTCTGTTTACACAGCCATGTGACAGATCGGATATTAGCCGCATTTGAGCGAAAGATCCAGTGTGTGTCACATTCGTGTCACATTTTACCGGCAGTGTAAATCCAACAAAATTGACTAAGCCAGTCACCTGTGTGCAAGACAGCAGCTGTTAGTGTCTAAAAGCTGATTTCTAACGGCTGTCAAAAATTCAGTTATTAAGACAAAAATCTAAAAATACACAAATTGCATCTAGATAGCATGGAGATGTTGGTAATTTGCTTTCAACAATGATTTATTGGCTCCATAAGTGAAAAACTGATGTTTAAAGATGCCATTTTTGCACTGACTCCAATTGTTCGTATGAGAGTGAAATTCAAAATCCTGTAAAAAAAAAATTCCGTTTTTGTGATAAAATTCTGATATTTTCCAAACATCATCTACCATGGCACCAAATTTGAGTCATTTTTTTAAATGAACATTGAACATGTATTTAGCAAGAAATTGTAAGTAGATTTTTACAATACAGTTTACAGTCATACATTTTGATGCACTGTAGGCTCAATATTCAATATATCAAAAATCTGAGTGGACTGTTTGTGTAGGACAGTCTGAAGATGCTTTGTGGCAAGTTTGGTATCAATTGAGCAAAAATTGTGGGAGGACAAAGGTTTAATAAGTTTTACAGTTTTTGAAAAAAAAAACAGTGATGGACTTCATAATCTGCAATAGGTTTAAATATAAAAAAGTTTCTTTAGTATTGGGGCTACATTTTAGTTAAAGTTGCCATCTGTAGCACATAATTACGGTTGATTTGTTGTGAATTTTCAAAATTTTGAACTTTAGAGGCTTGCTGTAGCGCCACCATCAGGACTATTGGCCTGTTTTTGCAGCTGAGGCAATCTGGCATGAGATTGGACCTTTGTGCAATTATTCGCGCATGGGAAGTAGGATTTCCTCAGAAGAAGAAGAAAGAAGAACATGCAGGATAACAATAAGGTCCTGGCAGCTGAGGCTGCCCCGCCCCTAGTAAGCCATGAAATATAATTGGACTTCTTACCTTGTCGATGTTTGGGTTTGAAGTGACCACCCGAACATTCGCTCGCACTCGCCACCATTTTGAATTTTTTCTGTAGTGTGTTGTACTCTTCAGACACTACTAGATCGTAGTGTAAGTGTCCACACGTGCTAGTAAGGCTCCAGTTAAGCAGAATTAGCTACTGTGGTAATATAACCCAAAATGTGATATCCACGCATGTGGACAAGGTCTTAAGAGGTTAATGAGTCTCTCAAGCTAATTTACGTAAATCTTTGCTGTTTTATGTGTTGCATGAGTTCAAAGGTTATAAAGACATATTGACATTTAATGCTGTCATTTAAGTGCAGAATAAAACGCTTTGTAACTTTGTGATGCAGTATATAACAATGATTTCCAAAATAAATTTGACCATCATAGTACCAATCAGTCTGAGAAATGGTTGCTAATGAAGCAAAGTAAATTGTGAGGGGATTAGGTAATTAAGCATTGAAAGCGAAGGTCTGTGTTGCCGCTAATGGACAGCCACTGGTTTGAATTTTTCAAACCCCTATTTTACTGTATAACAAAAGATTTTTATTTTTATCTGGTGCTTTAAATTAAAGACAAATAACAAAGATTATCCTGAAAACAATGAGGGTGATCAGATGACCAAATATGGGTTTTAGAAAATGAATAGAAACTAATACTGCGTTGATTAATTTTATTTTTGAAGAACAAAATGTAATTGTTTATTCTAAACAATACCGAAAAAAATTGGCAGAGGACAGAAATCAGATAAAAAACAGATTATATCTTTGTTGGCATTCAATACACTTATCAAATGTGACTTAAGTAATACATATACAGAAAATAACTTTTCCCTTAAATACCTTCCCAAGCAGGGGAAAGAGTTGAGAAATCTGTAATATATATATTTATTTACCTTTAGCAATCAATGGTGGTTTGTCAACTTCTTTCCCTGAACTGAGAAACTCAGGCTTCTTCTCAGACTCCTGGCCTTTCACTCACCAGTGAATTCATCGGATGACATCATCCTACCACCTGCTAAGAAACAAAAAAGCCATAAAATCACATGTGACTCTCAGAGCAGAGAAAACTCTCCTGAGCCCTGATCTGGACTATTTTCAGCTGCCTCTTTTCAGCTCCTGCGAAGTTTGTTCTAAAAAGAATTTGTGAAAGGATGTCTAGCTCATAATAAATGCCTCAGCTCATCTATTACAGCTCCGCCCTGTCAATAGAGAACTGTACTGGCATTCAGTGAAGGATTATAGTACTGTGACAGATGTGTTTCGCAAAATAAGTGTTCTTCATCATCTCCAGAACTATCATCTGAGATCTGGTCCATGATAAAAACTGACAGGGAAGGTCCAATTTTTCTGTGTAATCTACTCAGCCTCACAGACTTCATTCCACCCGCTGTCATCATGAACAGCTTGTATCCTTAAATAAATAGTGTTCCTGCGGATTGTAATTTTAATTTTAATTTAAAAATTATAATTGTTTTTAAATAAATAGATAATTTGAAACTAATACTATGAGGTTTCGTTTCTAGCTTTTATCCATTAAAAGAGCACTATGAAAGCATGACATGCTCGAAAGAGGGGACGGGATTTTAGCAGAAAGCACCAGGAGCCTTCCTCTCAGCAACCTGCAAGTGCTGAGTGGAGACCCGCTCCATCACTTGTCGGAACTCCAACACAGCGGCACTCAGCTGAGGGGACATAAGAATCCTCACATTTGCTCAAGGACTTTTGGGCAGGCTCAAAAACGTTTTGGCAAACCATCTGATGAATAAGCAAGGAGAAGGCAGGGCATCAGCCAGGCTGTTGTCAGCAAGGGGGTAAACTGCTGACCTTGACTGGGGATATAGTTTGACAGTGGAAGGAGCATGTTGAGGAACTCTGAATCTGGCAGATGGCCACTGTGGAGAAGGCAGAGATGGAAGACTTGGGCAAGTCTTCACACATCTCCCTGGTGGGTGTCACTAAGGAGGTCAAAAAGATCAGCAGTTGCAAGTCTTCAGGAATGAACAAGCTTCACCCTGAAATTCTGAAGGCTCTGGATGTTGTACGATTGTTGTGGCTGTCACGCCTGTTTAACATTGTATGGATGTCAGGTACAGAGATCTTGGACTTACTGATGGAGGTGGTGGTCCCCATTTAAAAAAAAAAAAAAGATCAGAGGGTGTGCTGCAACTACAGGGGATCACACTGCTCAGCCTCCTGGGGATTGGGTATGTCCGGGTGCTGGAAAAGCATACTGGCTTGATTGTCGAACCTTTGGTCAAGGACGAGCAATGTAGGTTCTGTTCTGGCCTTGGAAAAGTCAACCAGTTTTTCACCCTTGCATGAATTCTGGTCACAGGAGATTGCCCACCTAGTCAACATGTGTTTTTTGGATTTGAAGACTAATGACCACGTGCCATGAGGTATCCTGTGGGGGGTGCAGCTGGGCTATGGGGTTCTGGGGCCGTTAGTGTGAGCCATTCAATCCCTACAAAACCAAAGCCAGAGTTGTGCCCACATTCTCGGCATGATGTCTGACTCATTTCCAGATGGTGTTGGGCTTTGCCATGGTGTACCTATTCACTCATTTTGTCATTATTTTCATGGACAGGATATAAAGGCACTGCAAGGGTCTCGGGTCAAATATGCATTAAATCGAGATTTGATGCACAATAGGAAACTGCAAGAGTCAGTGCGAGGCACTAAGATTTACAGAGATTTGACCCCTAGTCTTGAATAAATGATGTACAGCCAAGTTTTTTTGACCCTTTCCAGTGTTTGATGCATAGTGATCAGGAAATGATGCACAAAATTGTTTGACCAGCCAGAGTCGGGAAAAGACGCATGGCAAAACAGTGCCGACAAATTACATCCCCATTCCACGTGCTCTTCTGAAAGTTAATTTCTGCAGCATAGTCATCCTGTACAACGTATTTCAATCTTGACGTCATAATGCAGCATGACCGGCATAGTTATGTTTTGATAACTTCAGTCAATCAGGAGCCTCCGCAGTTCATATTTTTCATGAAATGGTAAAATGTCTCACTTTAAACATCAGATATCTTTCCTATGTTCTATTGTGAGTAAAATGTGGGTTTACGAGATTTGCAAATCACTGCATTCCGTTTTTATTCACATTTTACGCAACGTCCGTACTTTACTGGACTTGGGGTTTGTACACAGGTTTTGGAGTTTCATATTCTGCCATCCAAACATCTTTGACTGGCAGAGCCTTGCTTATTTCAGCAAAACAATACTAAACACAGCATTCTACACGTATTACAACAACATGGCTCTGTAGTAAAAAAGGCTGGGTGATAAACTGCAAGCCAGACCTGTCACCCACTGAAAATATTTGGCGCATTAGGAAAAAAAGTATGACGAAGGAGTCTGCGAATGTGTTGATCACCTGAAAGGCTATATCAAGCAAGAATTGGACACCAATTTGCTTCTAAAGCTATAGCAGTTGGTCATCCCAGTTCCCAAATGCTTTCAGAGTATTGTTCAAAGAAAAGGTGATGCAACACAATGGTAAATATTACCCCTGTCCCAACTTTCTTAAAAGTTGTTGTCATAAATGTTGCTGTCATAAAAATCAAAATGAGCTAATATTTTTCAAAAAAACAACTAATTTCTCAGTTTCAACATTTGATATGTAGTCTCTGCACTATTTTCAATTAAATATTGGGTTTAAATGATTTGCAAATCATTGCATTCTGGTTTTATTTACATTTTACACCACATCCCAACTTTTCTGGAAATGGGGTTGTATATAGAAATGAGGTTGTATGTGTAAAAATGACATTGCATATAACTCTAACAAGTAAGTGTAGTAGGTAAGTTCAGTTTTGTGAACTCAAGTAATAAAAATGAGACTATTTTCTATTGAAAGTACCTTTACAGAATAAAGGTACATGACAATGGTGATTTTATCAGATGAGTGTAATGGAATATGGTATTCAACTACATAAAATAAGTTCCTGTTCTGCAGTTTTGAGACCAATGAATAGCTGCACCGTGAATATAGGAAACCTTGATTTGAGCCAGGTTTCACAATTCTTTTGAACAACTTTTGTAAATCTGTATTCAGTACAACTGTGCCATGGGGCAGCAGTCACAGCGCAAAACTTTTCAATAAATTTAGTCAAAGAAACCTTCAAAACACAGATCAATGCCAAATTACTTATAGTACAATGACTGCTTGGCAAGAAAAAATATTATGAGGATTCCAGTTATTCTCTGCACAGCATGCCCCTGTATTGAAAGATGCAGTTCATCCCAGCTATTCATGTTTCATCTTCCAGTGCTGCATGGGAGTTTCAAAGCTCAATCTACAGTAATAACAGACTGCAATTTCGACCTACACTCTGCTCTACAGGGGTCTTCATTTAGTTTAAAAGGCAGTCTGAGGGAGACGAACTAGCACATTTTCTGAAGAGCACAAAAACTTGCCTGCATCTCAGCAATGCCTGAGAGGAAGCTTTGGCCTGCCCAAAGCAGGCAATAGGCTTCTCATTTCTTGGGAGGTGGTTGAAATGTCTAATGGTCATGAAGGGTGCACATCTTGCAAGAGCATACTATCGGGTGATTGAGTTTTGCGGTTCCTACATGGAAGAGAACTTTGCGAAGAGACGAGGTAAATTTCACAAAGCACGCAATCCCAGACATCAAACAAAGTTTCATGTGTTGCATATATTTGTTCAGTGATTTGAGATACTACGTAGGAAGGATTAGTTGCAGTTGTGGTGCTATTCTAACAAATCATCTTGGCATGTTATGACCTGAGGACCCCGCCACCTTAGGAGAGAAGGCATTCAATGACTGGCATCACTATTTCATCCCGTGTAGGACTGGTTGCAACTGGAGTAAGGGCAAAGCTGTGATATAAACCACGAGTACACCACTGCTCATCAACTTTGGTCAGTCTTTCAGCGATTGTTAATAATTTTGAACATAATGTTCCACCTCTCTGATGCATAAGAAGAGCATTCAGCTCTTAATTAGAGAGTAGTTTGGCACAAAAGGAAAATTCTGGATCCCTCAGGATGACATACAGCAGTGATTCTCAACCGGTGGGTCGCGACCCAAAAGTGGGTCGCAGACCCGTTTTCATTGGGTCGCAAGCCTTTGCCGGGTCAATAAAAAAAATCTGTGCTTTTATTTTGAAGAGGATTTTTTTTTAATGCAGCGGAGTGCCGTCTATTCACAGTCCTAAACACTGGGGGCTCTAATTTCGTAGACCAGGCGCAGGCGCGGCGAATGGGGGATACACCGCGCCAACGGGGTGTGTCCAGGCGTATGTTGCAATTTCTTGCCCGGCGTAGCCTGGCGCAAGTACTCCTCTGACCCGCCTCTGCCCCTCCTTCCAGCGCAAGTTGGCAAAGGCGTGTTTGGGTATAACACAGCCGAGTCAAATATTGCTCATTGGCAAGAGAAACGATGGATAGCGTGTTCCTATTATTACAGCCTGTTGCTGTTTAAAATTTTGGGATTAACATGCATGGACAACAAGGCAAGAGACGTTACACATTTATTCTCAATATGTGATCTTTACTCAGTACGAGATCATAGCAATCAGGCTGTATTCCTTTCCCCCACTAAAAACGATAAAACCTAAGTGACAATAATAGTAGCCTAGTATTAAGCTGCTTGCACACTGGACGCGAAACGAATTTTTCGCTCGACAAATTGCGTTGAAAGCAGTGTCTTGTGTCCGAAAGTCTGACAGGGTTTTCATATATCTCCGTGTCCGACAGTCTGTCTATTATTGTTTTTAATTTCTTCAAATCTACTGACTCTTTTAGATATTAAACGTGAATGTTTTGATAAGAGGGCTCAGTTATTCAAGATGAGTGCCGAGAATTTCAATCAATGTTTCTGTTTAAGCTATGCTCAGTAAAGCGAGTCGACATTGGCGCGAGACAATGTACAATGCCTCCGTGTCTGACAGCCAAAAAAAAAGAGGACGATTAGAACAGATTGCTAACGAAATAAAGAATAAAAAGAAACATTTTAACAACAGAACATCGAACGAACACTGCGATTAATTTATTTGCGGGTCAACTTTTTTGGATGTTCTGTTGGTTGGTGATGTATAGGCCTATGTATTTGTATTCTTTATTCCGTTATAAATCTGTTCTCATATCAATAGGCTACTTTTTTTTTGCTGGGTGCCGGACATGGAGTATTTTGCATTTCTTCATAGCTCTTTGCATTGACTTTGACTGTAATCAGTCCTGCGAAAAATTAATTTCGCGTCCAGTGTGCAAGCGGCATTACCGAGCATAGAAAGCAAGCATTATATACGCACTGCCTGATGCCGAGGCAGTTTGTGGTTGGCAGAGAAAGATGTGAAGTCGTTAATATGCATCATTGATTCAGTTGCGTTGATTAACTCAGGTCGAGTTTCCATCACGCGTGCCAACCGCCTTTGATCTGACATGAGGACAATCGATATAGATACTATAATTTATGTGCTGATTCAGATAGTTACATTAAACAGTGGTTGCTGTAATTATTTACTGTATTGAAATGTGCCCGACATTCTGGAAACCTGTCTGTGAGGTTTCGGTGACGTGTGGCACTGTGTGCCGGTCAGCCAAATTACCACTGCACTGAAAGTGAACCAGGTTGGAGCTGGCGAGCTACGAAATTGTCACTGCGTCTTGATGAATAAGTGACACGTCCCCCTACTACGCCGCCACACCCATCTCGGCGCACGTCCGTCTGCGCACGGTGTTGTACCTCACGAAATTACCACTGCGCGGGCTGCGCCAGTTCACGGAGGTAAGCCCCTCCCAGTTCTGGTGCAGCAGTGTGATGAGCGAGTGTCCTGCCCTTGCCGCTCGAGCAGTAAAAGTCCTCCTGCCATTCAGCACTACCTGTCTCTGTGAGTGTGTCTTCTCAGCTCTGGTTCAGCTGAAGGCAAAACACAGAAACAAACTGGACATTGAACATGACCTCAGAGTTGCTTTGTTCACTATAACTCCAGACTTTGAGACTCTTGTGGGGACCAAAAAACATCCCCAGCTCTCCCATTAAGTCCTCCAGACACAGATCTATGATGTCAGTAAGGCTGAAGTTACTGCAGCTTAATATTCTTCAAAGCACAGTGTTTTTCAGTATTTACCAACTGATAAGCCAATAAGAAGAAAAATTAATTTTGTATACTTGAATCTTTTTGAATTGCACTTTTTGATTAATTTATTTTGAGTTTGTGGGTAAAAACTGAAGAAATTGAATTCATTCCATAGTGCACTGTTGTCATATTTGCACTTTTTATTTTATTTTTAATTTAAATGTTTTTTTTTCCAGAATAAGTGACTGAATAAACTTTAAGAGTACAGTTACTGAAGTATGACTGAATGTTATGTTAAATCACTTTGAAAAGTTGACTATTTTTTATTTGGGTCACGGCTTATCATTAAGGGGTGATGGTGGGTCCTGAAGCCAGACCAGTTGAGAACCACTGACATACAGTATATCCACAATATCGCATATCATATTCAGCTGTTGTCACCCTGAAGTGGTTTTTAAGTACCACAGTTTGCATGTAATCTAATGAAATTCTGCAAATGAGAGGTACAAAACCCAAAACCAGTGAAGTTGGCATGTTGTGTAAATCGTAAATAAAAACAGAATACAATGATTTGCAAATCCTTTTCAACCTATATTCAATTGAATACACTGCAGAGACAAGTTACTTAAAGTTCAAAGTTCGAGGTAAACTTTGTAATTTTTTGCAAATATTAGCTCATTTGGAATTTGATGCCTGCAACATGTTTCAAAAAAGCTGGCACAAGTGGCAACAAAGACTGAGAGAGTTGAGGAATGCTCATCAAACACTTATTTGGAACATCCCACAGGTGAACGGGCTAATTGGGAACAGGTGGGTGCCATGATTGGGTATAAAAGCAGCTTCCCTGAAATGCTCAGTCATTCACAAACAAGGATGGGGCAAGGGTCACCACTTAGTGAACAAATGCGTGAGCTGATTGTCGAACAGTTTAAAAACAACATTCCTCAACGAGCTATTGCAAGAAATTTAGGGATTTCATCATCTACGGTCCGTTATATTGTCAAAAGGTTCAGAGAATCTGGAGAAATCACTGCATGTAAGCGACAAGGCCGAAAACCAACATTGAATGCCCCTGACCTTCGATCCCTCAGGCAGTACTGCATCAAAAACCGACATCAGTGTGCAAAGGACATCACCACATGGGCTCAGGAACACATCTGCAAATGCAAGTTAAAACTCTACAATGCAAAGCGAAAGCCATTTATCAACGGCACCCAGAGACGCTGCCGGCTTCGCTGGGCCCAAGCTCATCTAAGATGGGCTGATGCAAAGTGGAAAAGTGTTCTGTGGTCTGACGAGTCCACATTTCAAATTGTTTTTGGAAACTATGGACGTCTTGTCTTTCGGATCAAAGAAGAAAAGAACCATCCAGACTGTTATAGGCGCAAAATTCAAAAGCCAGCATCTGTGATGGTATGGGGGTACCATCTTACACATGGTACTTACACATATGTGAAGGCTCCATTAATGCTGAAAGGTAGATGCAGGTTTTGGAGCAACATATGTTGCCATCCAAGCAACGTCTTTTTCATGGACACCGCTGCTTATTTCAGCAAGACAATGCCAAGACACATTCTGCACATGTTACAACAGCATGGCTCCGTAGTAAAAGAGTGCGGGTACTAGACTGGCCTGCCTGTAGTCCAGACCTGTCTCCCATTGAAAATGTGTGGCGCATTATGAAGCGTAAAATACGACAATGCAGACCCCGGACTGTTGAACAACTTAAGCTGTTCATCAAGCAAGAATGGGAAAGAGTTCCACCTGAAAAGCTTCAAAAATTGGTCTCCTCAGTTCCCAAACGTTTACTGAGTGTTGTTGAAAGGAAAGGCGATGTAACACAGTGGTAAAAAGGCCCCTGTGCCAACTTTTTTGCAGTGTGTTGCTGCCTTTAAATTCTAAGTTAATGATTATTTGCAAAAAAAAAAAAAGTTTATCAGTTTGAAAATTAAACATCTTGTCTTTGCAGTGTATTCAATTGAATATAAGTTAAAAAGGATTTGCAAATCATTGTATTCTGTTTTTATCTACGATTTACATAACGTGCCAACTTCACTGGTTTTGGGTTTTGTTCATGCATGCAGTTAAAACTGCCTGTGTATAAAATCATTTACTCTCTGTCTTCTAAAAATCAATTTCAGTATTTAGGTTGCCTCTGTATAAAAATTGCAAGGCAAGGTGTATCATAACATAGGGGGAAACAAGGAATACGATCCATTTAATATTTTATTTTAAATGAAAAATATTGCAACTGTGCATGTGTAAAGCTTTTTCTCAGGATATCTTTGTCTCTGCCTGTACACTGTTGGCAACATTTTCCCTTTCAGTATTCGTCTCAGAAGATCTCCCTTATGAAATATTCAGGAGATCCCGTATTCACTGGTTCCCTTGTCTAAAGCCGTAATATTTTGACATGTTAAATCCCCAGAATTCATATGGAACAAGCAGAAGCTAAGATCTCGCTCAACTACTAGGCTAAAGAGCATAAAATCCTCCTGAAAGAGACCCTTGTTATTATAGTATTAATCTTTGTGCTTAAATATAAAAATTGACCACAGTAATCAATGTGTCTGTTCACAGTTTCAGTTTATTCAGTTACTTTTCTAGTTATTGTTTTTTTTTTTGTTTCATTTCTGGTTCATTTGCTAATCAAAATATGAGAGAGCATTCACAGGCATGGCATATCATAAGCAATCAGGGTAAAGAAATCATGATATGGCAGATAAAGATATTTTTCCATGCACGGAAAGTCGTGAGCATGTAAAAGGGTTCACAGAACATTGGAAAATGGCACGCAAAAACAAGGCACACAGGTTTACAATCAATAACTTTGGACATTTAATTTAGCGCCATTTATTTCCCAGAGTACCAACCGTGTGCAGTCACCCCCACAGGCATGTCAAAGTCAGTTCTCTGCAGCATTGAACCCATCACAATATGCCAGCCTGACTGAGCCAGAATGAGTTGGAGTCCACCCTCGAGGCATAATTAATTTGAAAGGAGCAGAGCCCACCCTCTCAACAACTATACACAGTCCCAAGGTGATTTTTCTTCGTCCTGCTTTTACAAGACGTCTGAATGTTAGGTTTATCATTTCACATTTTCTTTCATGAGCTTGTTTTAAGGCACCAGAGATGGTTCATTTGGGTTATTAGAAACTGCAGCAGGATATAAACTATAAAACTTCAAGCAATAATTAATAGAAGACCAAAAATAATGATGATACATTATCCTGATATTGCGCTTTTCTAAATACTCAAAGACGCTTCACGTAGTGAGACTGCATAACAGGACATAACTGAGCATAAGAGAGAGGATTGGCTAATAAAAATAGGAAGAGAGAAACAGAATGCATTGTATAAATTTTTAAGGAGGGCTATGCCGTATTTTTCAAAGCGACGAGCGAAGAAGAGTTTGCTCTGTCCCCTCAGGTCCGGTGCTTGTTCCTGGTGTGTGTGTGTGTGTGTGTGTGTGTTGGGGTGGCGGGTAGGAGGTTGGTGTGAGCACATCGTGCTGATTTGAAACTTTAGAAAAAAATTGCCATATTTGGTATTATTCGAAAGGGCATTCAATACGCTTTCTGAAAAATCGACACTTTTCACCCTGAGGTGAGCCAGGAATCGAGTAATCATGGGTGGAAAACAAGCTTTTAGCAGACCTCAATATCGCCCTTGAACAGCATTGTGAATCAGGCCAAGAGCTGTGATGTTGCATGTGGGATAAATTGTGACACAGGCTATTGTTTGTGTATTTTACATTGTAAGCAAGATGCTGAAATACACAAAAAATGTAAGAATTTTCACTTGATTGGTCATCAAAGTTGAACAGGATGATTCAAGTGCAAGTTCAACAACTAGTGACAGTGATGATGATGATGGAGAGGTAAGAGAGATGGAAAATGAGGAAGAAATCAGCAACAATTGAGATGCTGCTGAAGGCCAACAGCTACCGCAAGCGTACCAGCTTGAACCGGAGTCACGGGCACAGGTGAATGAGCGGGCAGCAAGTTCTGGCATGTGCTCCCAAAAGCGTAGTTGCTAACTTACTTACTTACTTGGTACCATTGACTGTGAATGGTTCACCTAACTATTAAAGTTGCTAACATAGTTAGCATCAACGGTTTTGAGAAACCTACCCCAGAGCAAGGGCGGAGAAAACCCAAACATGTACAAGCTTAGAGTTTTACTGGCTCACAGGAGGCCCTTTGAGCAACGAACAATGCTGTAATCCTATAACCCCAAACCGGCAGTCTCAATGTATTTCCCTGCAGTTTGAAGCCAGTTGTGCACTGCTGTAAAAAGACTACCAGGCACTGGCGCGACCCGGACTCCAGCACAGGCCATGGTGGTCAGTACTTCTCCGCAAAGCGGCGCCTTAACCGGGTGAGCTAACGTGGTAGCCAAACAATGACATATATAATGATCATAAATCTAATCTGTTAGAAATGTAAAAGGCAATGAGATGAAAAAATTAATAAATTATGAATTTTGGACATAGTTTTTTTTTGAGGATTTTGGTTGATCTTCCATAGAGGATGTTGTTACAGTAATCAACTCTGGAAGTGACGAATGCATGAATGAGGGTTTCTACAGCTGAAAAGGAGAGAAATGGACAGAGACAAGCAATCATTTTGTGGTCAAAGAAGGCTGTTTTGATCATGTATTTGACGTGTTGTTCAGAAGGGTGGGATTGGTCAATGATGATGCCGAGGTTGTGGTTGTGAGATGAGGTGCGCGCAGTGGAGCTGTCAGTGATGTAGGGGCAACAGGTTGAAGGGGCATTAGAATGGCTATCAAATGTAATTAATAACAATCGAAATTACAACATAATTCTAATCATAAATTGATAACTTAATAGTTAAAATTCCTTGAGCACCACCCCTCTAGTGAAGGGGAAATTGGCTGCGATTCAGTCTTATTAACCCTTTCCAGGGATACGTTGCAAACTTGCAACACCAAATTGATAATTAGTTCATTTTTAGCACAAACATAATTTTCATGATTTTCACCTTTTTGGTCACACTACAGGACTTATTTGCATTTTTGTGATTGTGTAGTTCATCAGTTGTCCACTGGATGGCAGAGCTGTGGCTTTTCGAATATGGCAGCCTCCATGTGAAAAGTTCTTCTGGTGTTTTACGCTCCTATTTCAGGTGAGTAGCACAAAAAACTATGCGGGTTTTAGGACTGGAGTACATAAGTCATTTTTTGAATGTTTATAGATACTACTCATGCCAATTTATGGGAAAAAAAACTTTTGATGTTTTTTCTAGAGGTGGGAGTATTTTGACGTTGGAAATCTGCAACATCCCATAATGCATTGCATGCTGCATAAAAATCCAAAATAACGTTGTAGTATGTTTCTATGTCCCCAAACAATAATTTTCACCAAATCTTAGAAAAAAAATCTCTTTTCCTCAGACTATACCTTAAATGGCCCTTTACCATATTTGTTAAATTACTATAGTCACAATTACGTTATAAATGAGTGATTAAAATAATCGACAAAATAGGAAAGCCAGGTTAGATTATTCATGCTAAAATTGTTATAAGATTACCATTAAAGCGTAACACCTATAATGTAACCACACACTGAAGGTAAATAGAGCTCTTCATGTGACAGCTCTGGAATCAACCTCTATTCAGGCAAAGACAACTAGAAGCACTTGTTAAAAATATAAAAAACGGTTTATTATATCTCAGTAGCAATGAGCATACAAGCAGTACCGCAGATACAAAACAGTAACACACAGGAAGGATAAATGCGGTTTTACTAAGTAAAAATGCATTGGAGCAGGTGTAGGTTGTATATGTGTGGGTAAATCCCTGTGTGTTGGCAAGTCGGTAAAATGGCAGATTTGGCCCCAAAATGGTGGACTTAACCCCAAAACGGTGAACTTAGCTCCAAAATCGCTGACTAAGAAGTGAATGAAAAAGATGGTGGTGGTGTGAGAACCATGCGTTTGTGTGTGCGGGGGAGGTGAGAGGGTGAATAAAGAACAGGGTAACGCAGGCGGGAAATTCGAAAAGACACCAGCATGGGTCCAGCCTGAAGGCTGTATGCCAGAGGGCCAAGTGCTGGGAGTTGATAAGTGGGAGAGAGAGAAAGAGAGAAAATGGGGAGGAAGGCGCAGACGAGATCTAATGGAGTCCAATGCAATTAGCTCTGGCAGGCAAAGCGACCAGTTAGATATGCTATACAGCCTCTTGTAACCAGCAGAGTTGTTACCGTATGTCTTAGGTTTGGCCCTCTGGGGTTATGACAGCTCCCGGTGCGTCACGTTCTCTAGCTAGCCGCTGAGTGGTTAATGATTCATTGGCTACTAGGTGGTTTCCTATAAAGCAAGCAATGTTGTCTGGCTAGGTGAGTTTCCTGGTGTCCTCACGGTTTCCAGCTTTGTTTATGGTCTGATTCCCTGTGCTACGGCCTGATGAAGGTGTGTGAAACATTTTTTATGTCGGGATGACGTTGTTATGAAATAAGTGTTCAACTGGTTGCTGCTACGCTTCCGGGTAGTTGTGCTTTGTACTACCAAAGGTATTTGTTTATTTTTTGTTTTGAATCATTGTTTGTAATATAGCAGGTTATATTACAGTCACATACACTTTAAAATGAGCATGCTTCGTACATAGGTATTGGGCGAGAAACCTTGCGAGTGCTTGCACATCAATCGACAGACAGCATCCAAAGGCAAATCTGTTCGTTACTTTTATTAGAAGATCGGTGTGTATTTGTATCGACAGCCCTGCATGTTTATCATAAGAAACTGACATGGTGACGTTGATGTAATGTGTGTTATTTAATTTACACTGTCCGTTGCAATGTCCGGCGCTGTTGTTGTCATTCCATATTCCCCCCCCAAAAATGAGAAGCTGCCGCCCTGCACTGGTTCATGTGGTATTAGTTGCCCCAATAGCTTAGAAACTGTTGTGACAATCTTGTCCAATTTTGCCAGCTATTCCTAATCTAATGACCTCCTTTCCCTTGTTCTCCTCCTCAGAACATTAGAAAAGCTGTTTACAGGCCAGGTTGCTGCTTCCTCCTCCAAGCACTGTGTATTAGTGCTAACTTGCACCTCACAATTTCATTCAAATCACTATGTAGTGGTTGTACCTATATGCGTGCGTGTGTGTGTTTTGATTATAGGCACCAGATGGAGCACGAGTGGTGAATCTGCGCTTCTATCCAGAACAGGTAACCTTCCCCCATGACAGCTGACAAATTCCGTACTGTGTCAATATTCATTCTCTCTGGAGGCAGCCACTACTCACGCTCTGCCTGGCGCAGTAAATGACAGCCCGGCCATTTTAATCTGCATTATTTAGTAAAAAATTTGTTTGTTTTTTTTTACTGAAAAGCACGTCTCGGTCCCATTTCTTCTTTGCGTATGCATGAACCTGCTTGTCTTAGCCAAGGTGTTTGGTGATTGAAGTCAAAGCATATCTTGGTGTGCAAGGCCCCAAGTGGCGTAGTCAGACCTTGTGGGAGCCCTTCCTTGGTCACACTCTGGTCATGATCAACCCTTTCTCAGAATTCCAATGACTGACACCTAGGAAAGCAGCAATGTAAAGCAAACAAAAGGGTTTTAAATCAACTCTCTTGGGAGATCGGATGTTTCATAATTCAGCAAAACAGTAATGCAAAGTTCAACAACCGCAGTTTTAAATCAAACTCTCTTGGTAATTTGAGTATTTTACATTAAGCACCTCAACAATGTAAATTAAATGGAACAAGCAAGCAAAAGAAAAGACATCAAACTATTCAATTGTAGAACAAAACATCAGCAACACACATTCTCAGCTCCTGCTACTGTAAATCTGCCTAGATGCAAGCTTTACATGAGAATCGCTCCTGTGAACGTGATTCAGTTATTCATCCAGCCTTGGTGTCTGGATGGCATCTAGGGTGGCACTCCTTTATTTCTTTGCACTTCTCAGGAAGAATTACTCATTTCTGCTTTCCTTCGGGCACAGAGATGGAAGAGGAAATGCAAAAGTTTGTCGACTTGTTGATGGGAAAAGTGAAAAGGGAGGCTGGTCACCTTATCATGCCCTTCAACAAAGAAAAACAAACAAAAAAAACCCAGAAATTCCACTTTTGTCCCACGGTGAAAATTATAACAATTTGGCTCTTAAAAGATATACTCGAGTAATTACTGAATAGAAAGTAGTTAAACCTACTCTACCATAGCCAACTGAAAAGATCGGAAAAACAAGGTCTTTGGTCTGTTCTTAAGGACAATTCCTACAAAGGATGAATATTGTTATATCGCTATTGCAACCCCAATTCCAAAAAAGTTGGGATGCCGCGTAATATGTAATAAAAACAGAATGCAAAGACGTGCAAATCTCATAAACTGACATTTTATCGACAATAGACATAGACAACATATCAGATGTTGAAAGTGAGACACTTCACAATTTCATGAAAAATATCAGCTCATTTTGCACGTGATGGCAGCAACTCCTGCACAAGAGGGAGTGTCATTGAAATAAGATGAGGCAGAGCTAGGTGAGATTTGGTACATTCCTGATACATATAAAACCATGCTCAAATGAGAACCACGTTTAAACAAAAGTTGAATTCCACCTCTCGCTGCCAGCAAACAGCAGCTTAAAATTAGCGGCAAAAAGTCTATTGCGTGAAATGGAATGCGCAACAAAATTACAGTTATAAATAAAAATAATGGATCATAATTGGATCATGTACAATTATATTAGCAATGTAAAATTTAGTGTGATTACTCACAAGCATACTTTTGGCATTGATGATAAAGTAACTGTGAAGCCTCTCTGCTGTTTCTCACTACTCACTCCATCCTACTAGTGCAGGTGTATGTACAGTGCCCTTCACTACATTCAATCATCCATCCATCTGTCCCCCAATCTATTGTTTATACAGCTTCTTCCTCTCTATGGTCATGGAGGGAGCTGAACCCTATTTCAGGTGACTATGGGCGAAGAGAAGGGACACACCGTGGTCATCTCGCCCATCGATTGCAGAGTGCACAATAGCTGGAAGAAGAATAACATACATTTGTCTATTCTGTAATGGAGAACTAAGGAGCCATTGATGATAAATAGGGATGAAGCTCCTAATCACCACAAATTACACTGTGGAAAGAGAACTATCCACTGGCATTACCTGCCCAAAACAAACTCCACAAAAAAATTAAGGGAACCTTAAATCGCACATCAGGGCCCATATTCACAAAGCATCTTATCTTTCCGCTAGGAGTACTCCTAAGTCGCGCTAAAACATTTTATGTAGGAGTAAAATCTTAATAGTTATTCACAAAGCCGCTGAGAGCAACATTTAGTTAAGAAAACTGCTAACTCCTAGACTAGGAGTAGTTCTGAGATGGGTGGGAGTGAATCTCCGTCGCTATGGCTGACGTCAATTCTCATGCACGAGTCTTGGGACAATGAGCACGGTGATTGGTTGTTTGTTGACAGGGCCGCCCATTGAAAAAACTATCACACATACAACCCAGGGAGGAAATAATCAGGAAATAGTCCAAGTGCAGGTTGGTCCCATAAAATAAAAACATGTTGAGCACTCCTTGAAATGCACTATGCGCAGTCCCCACATATCATACTCTAGGCAAATAAACGTATATAGGAAACAGATTGTTGTAAAAATGCAAACAGCATAAAACAAGGCAATAATAAAAAGCGTCATTTTCCCCAATAATTAGCAACTTATTACCCGATGACAATTTGTTGCGATCATTTAAATGTCAGGCCGTACAAATTTGTTTGCCCTAAACTGTCATGGATGAAAGTTCAAAAAGGATGCGAAAGCCCAACTGGAGCCACGACCAGTTACTGCTGCTGGCCCAGTTGGTTCTGGAGTGAAAGCACATAATCAAAAGGAAATCTGGATCGGGAGTGAACAGCAAATCCAAGCGGAATGCGTGGGATAAAATCAGCCTACAGATCAATGCTGCATTACCCTCGGTGTCTCAGACGGCTGCGAGAAGCGGTGGTATGGGCAGGGGAGGTCCGAGATTGCAGCCTATAGGCAGGCATACTAAGTTTGGTTTGTAATTTATAGCCTACAATTTAAACATGCATACAAAATATGACATATACTGGCATTATTATGATGATCTATTAAATGTAACCCTTGCTCAATAAGCATAATAAAATAATTCATGCATAGCAGGAGGAGGTACAGCACCAAAGCTGCTGTCCCAGAGCAAGTGGCATCCCACAGGCACATAATGCCTGTCAAATAATTGGCACAAGCTGCTTTCTGTTAAAATGCGAGAGTTGTGTGTAGATCCTGGGCATTTCACAACAATGTCCAAAATATTGAATTCGGCATCAAATACTATCTGGGTGTTGAAGGAACAAACTTTTTTTTCTGTTTACAAATACCTCTTCATCTTAGGTTGGAGAAATAATTAAAACATGGGTCCCGTCAATAGCACCGATGATATCGGACATACCTGAGATGTGCAAGAATTGAAGTTTGATTCTGTGTTGTTGGCAAATGTCCATTGGAAACCGAATAAACTGTCGGATAATATGGGGGTTCACAGACTGCATTGATTGTTTGTTGAATTGAGCGACGGCTGATTGTGAAATCCCTAATTTTTCCGCATTGCAAAGTTGCATTTTTCTGGTGGCCAAGTAACAAAGTGTTGGCTTGTTGGGTTTGTTCTCATGGTTGGAAACGTAATTCGCTCCATCACCAAGTCAACAACAAATAAGATCCTTAGACGGTCGATGCAATATCTTTTCAATAACTGTGCATCATTCAGAATTTCCAAGTCATTTCGTCTTTCAGCAGCAGCAGCCATTTTCCGATTCTTTGTGAATCGGTTTCAGCGAGTTAGGAGTCCTCTTGACTACTTTTAAGCTCTCCCAGACTTAGGAGCTACTTTTAGGCCTAAAATGCTTTGTGAAAAACACTTAAAATAGTAAATTAAAAATAATTAGGAGTCCTAAATTTACGACTGACACGACTGAAACTTTTAAGAAGTTATTCCTCAATCCAGCAGTTAGGACCTACTTTTAGCGCTGAGATGCTTTGTGAATATGGGCCCAAATCTCCATGAACAAATTATTCAATTTAAAAAAATCTTTAGTGATGTACATTGTACATTGTAAAAATGATGTACCAACAGTTGAAACCAAAATCATCAACCCATTGAGGGCTGGATTCAAAATCACCCCGAAAATGTAAGTAAAAAATTGAAATCATAGGCTCATCCAACTTGTATAAATTCTATCAAAGGAACTTATAATGTGATTCAGTTGTCTGTATGTCCTCCTGATGTCTGGGCATGCTCCTGACGAGTTGGCAGATGGTGTCCTATGGATCTCTTCCCTGACCTGGATCAGGGCATTAGTGAGCTCCTTCACAGTCTGTGGTGGTACTTAGAGCTGTCAGATGCACTGATACATAACTTCTTATAGGTGCTCAATTGGATTTAGGTCAGAAGAACAAGAGGGCCAGTGAATGGCATCAATGCCTTCCTCTTTCAGGAACTGCCTCCAAACTCTGGCCACATGAAGCTGGGAATTTTCCTGCACCAGGAGGAACCCAGGATCCACTGCACTAGCATAAGGTCTGACATTCACTCTAAGGGTTTCATCCAGGTACTTAATAACAGTCAGGGTATCGTTGTTTATGATATAGAGGTCTGTGCCAGCCTATACGGATATGCCTACCCAGACCATCACTGACCCACCGTCAAATTAGTCAGGCTGGATAATGTGACAGGTAGCATAATATTCACCTCGGTGTCTCCACACTCATGAAGTGAACAGGACAGCAATGGCGGACCTGCGAATTCAGGTGTTCTCTGGTGAATGCATTTCAAGCTGCACGGTGCTGTGCTGCAAGTGCAGGTCCCACTAGAGGACGTCGGGCCATCATGCCTCCCTCGTGACTCTGTTTCCGACAGTAAGGTCAGAAACATGCACACCAGTAGCCTGCTGGAGGTCACATTGTAGGGCTCAGATTTCATCTCCTGCAAAGGGAAAGATTTTGCTGCTGGGTTGATGTCCTTCTGCAGTCCTGTCCAGCTCTCCTTGTGTAAAGGACGGTCTCCTGGTATCTCCTGCATGCTCTTGAAACTGTGCTGGGAGACACAGCAAACCTTCTTGCAACTGCGCATATGGATGTGCCATCCTGGAGGAGGTAGACTGCCTGTGCGAGCTGATTGGGGAGGTGGTTCTGCCTCACGCTACCAGCTGTGACAAGGAAGTGGCAGAACACAAAACTAGAGAATAATCTGTCAGGAAGGATAAGCAGAGAGCAATTTTCTGTGGCCACCACTTGTTCTCCCTAAGTAGACAGATTGATATCTCTGATGTTTAAATGACTTGGTGTTTTACCATTATGATTAAGTGTTCCCTTAATCTTTTTGAGCAGTATACTACCACTGTAAATCTGAGATAATCATAGACCCATTAAACAAAAAAATGGCATGGCTTCTGTTGGTAAATATAAATGACTGGTCTGAGGAACGCAATTGGGCGCTTACTGTTCCTGGATGGGAGGTGGCAGGGTTTTTCTATCACAAATGTAACATGCTCCATTTTCTCATTTCTTTTTATGCTTCCATTGGCGTTCTTCATTCCGATGGAACCCACGGCTACTGCCTATGCCAAGATCTGGCCCTACTTTACAAATTGCAATGGTCCAGTTAAATTTGTGATAATGGTGCTTTTGCAAAGTAGTGGAATCCTCATACAGGGATAAAAGGACATAATTTAAATACTTTTTTTATTGCCTTGTCAATTATTGAATGTCATGAACATAGTGACAAGAAATGGAAAAATATGCTAAGATAACTCAGATCTCCAGTGGAAAACTGTAACCTGTCAATTCCCAGAGTAATAGCACATGGGGATGGCCCTAATCAAGCATGCCATTCAAATTTGCCTGGGCCATTTAAAGTCATTGAGATGCCCATGCGCCCGTGTCAGTGTAAATAAACCCCATATTTCTTTGTGCGCAACTAGCACTGCCCTGGCTTGGCCCCTGAGGGCACTGGTCAAAGTTTCATTTAAGAAACAACTAGAACCTTTATTCTGAAAATCCATCAAAGTTCAGTTTTGTAGGTTATGAATAGGCTTGGGACCAATAATCTGTTGAAATATAAGTTCTTTTGTACCTTGGAGGTGATCTGTGCATGAGTTGTGTGGGTGCACACAATTGTGTGCAAAACACTGAATTGAAATAGGTGAGCCTCAGTTGGTAACGTTCTCATGGACAGACTGCAGTGCAAGGCAGCTTCTGTGAACCTGCTTGAATTATCAGCTAAACAGAAAAACACTGAAAAATAAGTTTTTCTCCCTCCATCTGACCTGTGGTAACTGACAAATGTGGCAGCACTTTCAGTTCTTTTTAGATAATCAAATTGTAACCCTTGTGTTCCTCTTTCTGCCTGAAAAGTATGATGTTGAGGTATTCAGCCCAGCTACTTACCTGCAGGGATGTGAATTAGAGCTTATTGTCCCTAAGTTGAAACATTGGACCAATTAAAAAATGGATTAAAATGCAAACCCAGGAAATTCATCATATTACCATTTTCTGCGCATATATTAGCACGGTTGCTCATTGCCATTCATTACCCTTTACCTCTAGCAATAGAGACATAATTCAATAAGGTATAAAAATATTTCCATTTATATGCTGTAACCTTGTGTCTTGAGTGAGACCAGGGAATCCTACATGCCCCCCTCCACCCAACTTTTCTGCGCTTTTTGAAATGTGGCCTCGGGTTTTGCACCTGTACCAATGGTCAGAGGTTTCTTGCTGTTATAATGAATGAGTATTTTTGTGCCTTCTCTATACTTTATATAGTAATACACTACCTCTATCCAGTGCACTCATTACAACCACTGGCTGACTCCTAGTTAAGTACAGCGTCGTTTCTCTGGATTGCACCAGATGTATCCTACCATACGTAATGTATACTCCACCTGGCATAGGAACTGTTTTTACAATTATTTTGTCCCCCACTAGCTGTCCCTCATCACACATTTTATGTGTTGCGACTTCTTTGCAATAGCAGCAGTGAAAAGTGATATGCGATGCTCATAACTGATCAAACAGATTTCAAGCATACAAGCTTGTTACAACAAGAGTAAGTAACAGTGGCATTTCATATTTCAAAATCCCCAATAAATGTTCTCTTATTGAACACCGCAAAATATATGGAATAATGGCTACTAAAAATGTAATAGTTATAAAACTGCATATGGACTTTATAAACTTCCAGTTTACGATGTTTTATCAAAAAAGATTTTGGGGTGACTGGGGCACAACCTAACACTTTTTGCAATTTACTGATTGAATTAATGTTTATATATTTTAAAGAATATTGTTCTAGCACGAACAAGACACATGCCTACGCAATTATTGAAGGCTATCATAACAATTACTGGCAAATACAGCTAAGCCTAAAGTAGCAGTGGGGCTGTTGGCACAACTTGCTCTGGGGTAGGTTATAACAGCCCCAGGGTGTTGAAAAAAAGTATTTGCCCCCTTCTGGATTTCTTCTGTTTTTGCATACCTAAGTGGAATTGTAAACCAGTCAGATTGTTCATAAATGGAATATTTGTCTAACTTGGTGATGAAAAATAATCTGATGGCCTGGGTGCAAACATGCCCCAACTGTCTCCAGTCACATTGCCGGCTTAGCTGGACTGCCCCCCCCCCCACCTCAGCTCTGGGCAATGGCCTTCCCTCTTCTATTACCATAGCCCTATTAGTACCTCGAGGATTTCACCCTGAATCTGCATTTGGTTACTTGTCTGAATCTCCGGCTTCATATTCGTTACAACTTTCTATTTGCTGTCAAATTTAGAATCCTCCTGGATCCAGGATATCCGCCAAGATTGCTTTGCTCCTATGGTGCTGGCCATTTAAAAAAGAATCTCCTTGCAAGCCTAAAATTAAGATGGAGGGTAATCACTTCTCTTAAATAGGTGCTGCTGTTTGTAATAATCTCCCTTTGATTGTTCAGGCTTCACACACTCTGTTGTTAAGTGGCTCAGAACTTCCTTTTAGCAAATCATTTGGTTAAAGAGTATTGCGGGGGTAAAGCTGGATTATAATATTGTGTTTTGAGCTGTGTTTTACAGATATCTTGCCCTCTTACTGCATGGTGGGGCTTATGTTGTCTGTTCTGTGCTATTTTGAGGCATTATGAGGCATTGTCGCCTTCAGATTGCCCTCATGATGATGAAGTGGGACAGCCTTGAGATCAGACATGGAACAGGGCCTCTATCGAACTGGACAATGGTGCAAAATAAAAAAAAGAAATTAAATACATAGAAAAAATAATAAAATAAATAAAAGCCTTTTTCTGGTCAGCCATTTTCGCTCTTTCTCCAATGGCCAGTTAACCAAGTGGATACGTTCCACCACGGCCCAAACAGGCATGGAAATAAAAGGCCATGTCTGGATCGGCTGGAAGGAATACTTGGCCTTCGCCAAGTGGCCTGGTGCACTGGTTCAAAAATGCATAATGATCTGCAGCTAAAACTGAGTGTCATGAACTCGTAAAGATGCGTCTCTCCTGCCGAAAAGTTGACAAGAAGGCGTGTTACAAGATGGACTGTAGTGGAAAGAAGAGGAGGGGGTCTGCAGTGAGGGAGAGACACAAATGCAGAAACGCCCTAGCAGGAGATGCCACTAAATGCAGAAAGATAGCCCTGCTCTTTTCTATTTGGAGACCACCAGGTTAGTCAGTGATAAAATAAACATGCCAACTGCCTACTAAATGTTAGTGATGCATCATAATCATTGTCCCTTAAAGCCCACACTCAAAGAAATTTTTGTCGTTTAAGCAATTATATTATTGTAATATCAATATTATTTTACGGTTGCAACTGCATTTAACAGACTGCTGTAGATCGTATTGTTTTAATTGCAGTAGTAAGTATTATGAGCACTAATTTTCAGCTGGTATTGTATACAGCAGGGGTCACCAACTCTGTTCCTGAAGGGCCACTATCATGTAGGTTTCAGCTCTACCTGCTGTTCAGCACACCGGATTTTTAAAAGACCAGCCCTGGAACAGGCTGCAGACATTCTATGGTGTCAACAGTAACTACATTGTCCAATTCCGAGGAAAGACATTTCTCGCCACTAAAACTGGGTTTCACATGGAGTTACTTCTATTTGCAAACTTTACACATTGCGATCGTCCTGCAGTATAACTTGCATGATGGCAAGTCTCAACAGGCATTCCATGTGCAGCATGTACTGATAAAAACATCCGGGAAGTTGTCTAGGTTAATTCTTGTTTTAATATTTCATGAATAGATATTATTTTCAGAATATCTGACAGAATCAAGTTGCATTGCATTGCAAAGTATCCCTTAGCTTTGACTGGGCATGCTCTGGTTTCTCCCTACAGGGGTCTCTGCCAGTTGAGGGCTGGCTCCCCATCTGGGTCCCTCGGGCGATTTCTTCTCAGCAGGGAGTTTTTTGACGGCACAGATCAGGTGTGTTCTTTTACTGCAGTTGCTCATGTTTTCGGGGTACACGACAGTTTTTTTTTTTATTATTGAGTTTCACTGTAAACTGTTATTTTTTTTTTTTTTTTTACAATATAGCTTTGAGGAGAGAAATACAAATTGAACTGAGTTGAGTCTGCATTATTGCAACAGCCATGGATAAGGCCACCTACTTATGTAATGGTTTCATTGCAGTCCCTAACCTTCGGCTGTCTTCGCCTCCACTTCACCTGAGCTACACCTGTTGCTCGTCGAAGTGGAGGTGAAGTTAAAGTATTTAAGAAGCTGCACTGCCAGTTGGCATTGCAGCTGCATTCTGACTTTCAATTCCTGCAGTGTGGTGCTGCTGCTCCCCTGTTGTTATTTATTAACTTCTTTTTATTTTGTATCAGCCTGTGCCAGTGGGTCCCTTTTTTTCCTTTTGGGTACATGGTCCCAGTGCTCGCTGGATTGCAGATTCTATCCGGCGGGACCAAACCATGAGAACTTAGTTCTTGAGCAATCAGTAGTGACTCCAGAGGGCAAGACAAATATTCCATTACTTCTTCAGTTTATTATCTCCTCTGTGATCGGCTTACTAACCTTTATCCAACACACTGCATGACCTATTGCAGCAACACATTATAACTGCGATGTATAACTGACTCACAGTGTCATTGTAGTATGGGTCTATGATTTGTAGCTAATTAGTACAGTATAAATGTCACAATTACACTGATCATAATAATACAATTCAGCAGCAGACTGACAAGTACCCCATCACAGTACACGCTCAATGCATGATTCTTTGTTGCACCATTTAACACAGATGAGGGATTGCTCAAAGATTTCCTGTGTGCAAAACATGGTGGAGGTACCAGAAGAAGGCTATTCTGGTGCTCCGAGACATTCAATGAATGACACCCCATTTATTTGAAAAATATCTTAAGCTGCTTACAGAGTTTATATGGTTTGGTGATGCATGTACCATTCCATCTATTTGATCAGCTTGGTTTGTTTTACTGGAACAGCTGTGCAGTACCTTGGTCAAGCATACAATAGCCCCCCCCCCCAAATAAAAAATTCAACCCCCAGTCCAGTGATCCACATGCATGGCTACACCAAAACATTGTGCTGCATTGAAAATAAATGATCCAAATGTTTTGGCCAGGAAGACATAATTTCAAGGCAAAAAAAACATTATATCCTTGTGCAGTTATACTTTAGTGCAGGGGTTCCCAAACTCGGTCCTGGGGCCTCCCTGTGTATGCTGGTTTTCGTTCGAACCACAATTGCCATCATAGGATTTCAATAAACTGCTGATTTGTCCTAATTAGAAGCATTCTGTCTAAGCCGAATTTAAATGGAAATATCCATGTGTGCCGTGAAGAATAAAAGACCCTTAAATATATTGTTTCTTTTTCTATGTTGCAAGCAATTTCAGGTTATAACATTTTTAAACAGATCAAATGAGGCACTGAGATAATCAATACCCTCCAAATCAGGTTGCTGAACCCAGCTGAGTAGAATTCTTTCAAAATAATTTGCTTGCACTCAATAACGAAAGCATAACATAAAACAGGTTTGACTCTGTCATTTGCTTGTCTAGTAAATTGATAGTTTTTGCAACCATGTGCCCACAGTTTCACCAATTAGGAACTCGTTGATATTTTTCCCTTTGATTGGGTAATTTTTTCCTCTTTTTCTGCAGTTGTTATGCATATATTGCAATGTGGATGTGGAATTTATTCCTCACTGTATGTATGCACATCTGTCAAAATACTGTAGGTCAAGAGAGGATAAATGCAACTAATCAAGACAAACTGACAACCTGTTAAGATCCTATGATTGCAATCAAGGGTGGAACAATAACCAGCTGCAGGGAGGCCCCAGGACCGAGTTTGGGAACCACTGCTTTAGAGGATTTGTTTAGTGCCCTTAACCTGGAATGGTCACAGAGAACTTGTTGTGGTTCATCAAAAAATCTGTACACTTTATGATATGTGGCTGGTGTATCTTAAATGAATAATTGTAAAAACACTTAACACAGAATGCTTTCCCTGATCAGACAATTTAGATTAAATTTGACTCGGCAGTAAATGCAAGAAGATCTTAAAAATGAAAAATAAGGCTGCCTTGAAGACAACCAAAATAAGGGCAATGCTGTGGCAACAGTCTTTCTGCACTCGGACAAACAATCACACTAAGTTCTATCAGAGTTAACCCTTTCCTTGTGAAAATTATTAATCGCCAGACAGCCAAATGCTTGAGTCTAAAAGACAAACAGCCAATCTGCGCAACCAGACAGAGAGGTGAGTCACTTTAATTTACGCACACATGCACATGTGCACACGCGTGCACACACACACACACACACACACACACACACACGCAGGCACACAGACACAGACATACAAAAAGTCCAACAAACTTCACAAGTGACTCTGTGAAAAGATTTGAGGTCATCTACAGCCCCAACTCGGAAAAATTTGGCATGGTATGGAATATGCACATAAAGACAGGGAGCAGTGATTTCTTCATTTACTTTCACTCATTAACAGTATATAGACAAAACATTTACATTTTTTTTTTAAAATTTCATTTTACTTGTAAATATACATCAACCTCCATCATTCAGGCCTGAAACACTTTCCAAGAAAGGTTGGGACGGGTGCGGTTTAGTAATGAAGCAAAAAATTTTAATAATGATCTGAATTGAATCAGCTGAAGGCGGCAGCTGATCAAAATCATAACATAGCACAAGAGCTGCATACAGGTAAAGCATAGTCATTCAGGTACAAATATGGGCCCAGGACTGCCAATTAGCTCTCGAGTTCATAAGAAAATTGCAGAAATGATTAAAAACCATGATCCTCAAATTTTAATATTTCACCATATACGATGCAAAACATAATTAAAAGTTTCAAGGAATCTGGAGGAATTTCTTTGTGTAAAGGTCAAGGGTGCAAGCTGAAGATACATACCCCAGATATCCAATCACTCAGACAGCACTGCATCAAGAACCACCATTCATTGAATAATGATATAACCACATTGGCTCAGCATTGCTTTGGGAAACCTTCGTCAAGTACCTCAATACATAATTACATCCACAACTGCCAGTAAAAGCTACTGTGTGCACAAGCAGCTTTGAGTTAGCCGAGTCCAGAAGTGCTATCAACTTCTCTGAGCTGAGAGGTTTCAGCAGTGAATCAATCACATAACTTATGGTCAGAAAAATCAATATTTTGAGTAGTTTTTGGAGGAAATCTATGTAGTGCGCTCTAGACCAAAGAACAAAAGGACCAAGGAAGTGCCACGAAGACACCGCACTGTTGCACACATTAAGATGTTTGCAAGAAAAATGGGACCAAATTTCACCGGAAAGATTTAAGCATTAGGTGTCTTCTGTCCCTAAACATTTATTTAGAGTTGTGAAATGGAATGGCAACATTCCAAATTGGTAAGTACTTAATTGTCCCAACTTTTCTGATATCTGTTGCAAGAATCAAAATTGAGATTAGCATTTATTTTTAAAAATCAATAAAAGCCATGTGGTGAAACAAAATAATGTGCGGTCGTATTTTTTTGGAATATACAACAGGTAAAACATAATTCGATTTTAATTTGAATTCAAAAGCCCAACCTTTTCTGATTGGGGTTATAAGGAAAATGCAAAGACTCTCTCAGTCCATATATTTGTCTTTCCTTTGATTTTCTTGATGACTATTCATCCAGTTGACTTCACACTTGGTGGGTGTATTGCTGAGAGCCCAAGAATTCAAGAGTCAAACATGAAGCTGTTCTGCAGTGGTTATCAAGAAAACTGCATGCAGCAATGCAGGAGGCCAAGGACTAGGCCGATTCCGAAGAGGCTCAATTTAAATGGGGGCTGCACAAGTTGGATATCAAAGTAGAGAAAAAATCACTGGTTAGTGAACAAGAACGTAAAAATCGGTGGGAAGATAATGCCGGCTGATGAAAAATAATAAAATATTTGTACCAGAACTCCAATTAATGACAGGCGGGTCATTATTGATTCAGTTGCATACCAGAGACTGAAAACTACCATGCTGCTGTCCATTTTTTGTAACAAAGAGTAGTAAGTTGAGAAGTGAAGAGCATTCAATATATTTTCACCTATTGTGCCAATATCTGTTATAACATTTTGAAAATTAAGGCTAAAATACTTAAAGATTTTTAATCCGGTAAAAAAGAAGTCTTAACGCATTTACAATGGTGTGCTTCCCATAAATCCAGTCACTGTAACTGCCAGTACTGCTTTAATCTGGCTCACGAATTAAAGATGTCATTGCATGTACATCAAATTGACTTATTTGTGTGTAATTAAAACCACTCATTACTGTATATCCTAGCTTTGCACTAAGTGTGATGTGTTTATGTTAATTGATGCTCGTACAAGTTAGATTTGTTTACTAGTGCTATACTCATTACACGAGTGGAGAAATTAAGAATTTTATATAGTTTTCATGCTGCCATATTAACATATGAACAATTATTTGTGATTATTATAGTGCCTCATTTATCATTGGCCTTCTGTTAGCAAAAAACTAACGCATCCAAATATTGGACTGCGAAGCTTTGGGGCTTGTGGATCTGCAGTGGAGAGAGACTAAGCTCAACTTTTTCCACAGGGATGTGAGAGGACTTGCAATATCCTAGTTTCATTAGAAAATATGAAGGAAAAAAAAAACAAGTGCCACATCAGCCAGTTTGAAGGAGGTCCCTGTAGTGTTCCTGCAGTATGCAAAACTGGAAAGAAATGCCGCTCACAGGAGGCTTCATAAACCCAGCTAATGGCTACTAATGGTACACAATCAGAGCAATAACAATCACTCTGGCTTGGTTTGGTGCAGAGGTGTATGTGGAGCCAACAGAAGAGATTGACCACCCTAGCCCTCACAATTACCGCAATGCTGCTGTGCCCGGGTTCATTAATACCTTCTACACTCAGCAATTAGATTACAGCTTATTGAAAATCAGCCTTTCTGCTGTGGTCCCTGCCCAATACGAAAACCGCATCTCATTAAGGTGAAATTCCCCCTTTTTTCTCCCCACAGCTATTCTACAAAGTACTGTCAGAGCCTTAGAGCTCCCAGTCTCCAGAGGTAATAAATATTGTTTTCTTTACTGCTTCCTGAATGAGTGATAAGACTGCTGACACCCCGGTGCCCTTGGTTAAAGCCCTCGACTCATTTCCTTTGGTCTGATTGTCAGGCTTGCTTGCCTTATTGAGCCAGAGCAGGGGTCCCCAAGCACACAGGTCTTTCTGAGTTTGCTACAAGAAAACAGATTTTTAAAAAAACATTTCACACAAATAGAGCAACACTTCCTAGATCAGACTCTCCAGGGCTTTTCCATAAGGAACAATAAGAACTGAGCTGAAACCATAAACTCTCAACTGTTGTTAAAGTTAGATTATCATTTTTACTGCAGATATTGGCTGCTCGTCGATGGCATCACTTGATGCTTATATACAGTGAATTGGTCTAATTCATTCCACCAGCAGATACCATCACTGCAAAGAAACTTAAAAATGGACAAACGCCAAATGTATAAGTTCTGCAATATAACCAGTGTAATCTAATCACCTACATGCAATATCTGCTGGAAAAAGTGCGCCATCTTAAAAGGCCTGAGACCTGCATTTATCCACACAGGTTACTCACAGACTAGCTCTTTCCACCCAGACCCTTCTTCAGCCCCCCTCCCAGTTCAGTTATGGCAAAGTGCAAAAATAACCCCTCTGTCAGTCACCAGTTCCAAAGGCTTTAGGTTCTGATTAAATGATTTAAGCGGCGGTGAGAGAAGGGCGTTGGCAGGTAAATTGGAAACCCTTTGAGGCGGAAAAGCACAGAGCAGCTTATGAGTGAAAGAGCACCTTATCATAAGATAGCATAGGGGAAATGGAGAAAGTTTCTGGTGAAGCTTGCGAAGGACCAAGATTTAAGAAAACCAGTGGAAGGATTAGATCATTAAACGTTGTAATGAGCATGAGGACGCCACTGATACCATATTTGGGGGGATATAATGAAGTCTTGCTTATTATAATTGCATGTTCTTCCTTTTTCACTGCTGAATGAATGCTCAGAAGATTTTAAAATTAGTTAAGATTTCATGGCTTGGAACCCATCTCCCTACATGTCAGCTGACGATGCAGGATTTTTTTAGGCATTACATTTTTGGCCTTAAATGAACAAAATCCTGTTATTGCATAACAATTATTTTTGGTCTTTTTGCTAAAGTTGTTGCCCTAGTTTTATTTTCTGTGAGGGAAGGGGGAGGGGCTCCAGGCTACAGTCTGCATTGGCAGCGCATGTCAATTTATTCTGTTTACTGAGCACAAAAATTCAAAGACCTCAAGGAACTGCACTGTGCCTCAGTCCTTGTCCCACCCTCATCGCCATCTTACAGCATCAAGAAAACTGAGCATTGGGCAGCATAGCAGACAACAGCATGAAGAATTCTTTGCACCATGAAAAAGGCTGAAGTGTCCGTGATCTTCAATGGAGCTTCTTTGGGAGAAAAGAACTGCTAGGATATGATATGAATGTGTTTCACCATCTAAGGATCTGGAATGCTCTGCCAGACCTGCTGATGCCATCGGAAATCGGACTTTGTCTGATCGGAGTCAGGTGCTGGTCCACAAATTCAACATAAATACTGTAAATACTGTAAGAAGAAGCTGTAGTGTAGCTACTTCACAAAAATATTGCAGGCATAGTGGAACAGACAGCATTACTGAGGTGAACAGATGAGGGTGCACTGGCAGGGCTCGCCATGAGACTGAATGGGACGATAATTGCAGCTAATGCCAGCAGGATGTTTTCCATTTCTATCCTTTTTTATGGAAATATTCAACTGTAGGATTTTGAAAAGACCCTGCGTTGATCAAAAAAGTAAAAGTATTTGCATATTCAAAAGGATTAATAAGACTGTGCTCCTACCACCGCTGGTTTTAATTTGTATTTCTCCAGAGGTGCCAAAGACAAAACCAGAAATGAGACCAACAAAAAGACTCTATCCATCTCGAACCCTTCTGTTCAATCAAGAGAGTCATTTTTCAAAATTCTAAATACAGTCACGTCCTCATTAGTTCCATTCAAAATCTAAAGTGGCCGTATGTTTCTAGAGAGGCTCTTCAATTGCATTACAGACTTTTCGCTTGGAGGTAAAGCTGCAAAGGCTTAATTCTCAATGCAACAAAATGAAAGCATCACCTTTTTGTGATGCTGCCCTGGTGGAAACATTCACTCACACCATTCAGGCAAACTTTCCGTTCCCCTCATGCACTCCATTCATTTCCCCCTTTCATGGTATTAACAGAGGCAAATTTGGATATGCAAATACTTGACATTTAAATGCAAATGCAATCAAGCAATATTTGGGGAGAAGCAGAAGTTAAGGCTCAGTGTGCTGTTCTGCTGCAAGCAGGCTCACCATTTATTTGACTAAATATTTAATGAGAAGAACAAGAGTTATGAGGAAAACCAATAAACAAAGGCAGCAGATGATAATTCTCCTGCTGATGAATGTTACTGACCATCTGTAGGTTATGATAATGGACTGCACAGAGCCTCAAATGGCACATCTGGGCTTCCAGTTCAACATCAGCAGACAGGCGCATATTAGTTTTGTGTGGCAGGAGAGTAAATCCTGTCTCTTTATTACAGCCACTCTGCATGCCGCTCGGTACTCCCATCATGCCCTGATCCAGCCGGCGCTGAGCAGCCTCTGGTGGCGTGGGGTTAAGGGTCAAAACTCAATCAGGTATCCGCGCTTGAGAAAATTATTACAGGATTCCAGAGGTCCAATGGCCAATCCATATTGATCTCACCTGCATTTCTTCCCTGCCAGACAAAGAAATGCATAATACACCCAATTCATGTGCTTAGACAAAGGAGAATATAATAAATATGCTAAACAGCTCCTGATATAATCTGATCACTTCTGTGTAAATTAGCAAGTGCTTCGAGGTGTCAGAGGAATGTGTGCTGGCATTCGAACATATTCATTTACTCAGGTAATTGATGGACATAAACCATGTTCCAAAATAAACAAATACGATTGTGTGAATTACAGGAACAAGGATAGGTGTTTGATTGGTGTTGATTATAGCTCAATCTACCGAAGTAGTTATAGTGCTCATCAAAACTATATCCCTCTCCTATTTTTAGGCCGTCCGGCCCATGATAATGAAGGGAATATTTTTAGGCGGAGAGCTCAGGAGACTGAGCCAATGCATAAGTATCTTCACCAGAACGAAAGGAAAGGGAGGCAGCTTAAACACGCTTTCACGTGTCACGCTGAGGCGAGTCAAACGAAAAGATGATACCCAAGAAAAGGTCCAGACTGCATTTGCAGGGTGCCTCGCTCAGAAAAGCTCAGTTGCGATGGCTGTAATTGCCAATATGCTGCTCCCGTCATGGTGGGGCAGGGCTTTAATCTGCTTCTGTTTGGGAAGTGGTCTCTGTGGGGGCAGGAGCGAGAAGAGAATCCAAACATATGCAGGAAAAATGACCAGAGAGACCGCAAGACATGGACGGAAATCAGTCTGAGTTTGATACGTTGTGGGGAGGCTGAGTGAAGTACCATCCTATACCGTCCCTCAAAAAGGCCCTCAGAAATTGGACTTTTTAAATGATGGTGTCTTTCCAAAACACACCTGTGTTAGTAACCTGACCATACCATTTCTACAGAAATACTGTAGTAATATGAAGGCAAATGAAGTCACTGAAGATTCTGTCACTTTATAGCGTAGGAGCAATATTAGTGTTGGTATGCAATGCAATTTTTGTGACTCGACTGCTTTTAGCCAACATAAAACCGTAGAATCTGAATAATGGATTTTACACCAAATTAGGAAATGGACAAGAAATGTGGAGGTTTTTTTAAAACTTTTTTCAGGTAAATCATATCCGTCACATATGGCCTAAACGCAACACAGCCTTCCACGATATGAACATCATATCAATAGTCAAATGTGGTAATAACTAGATGGGGATGCTATACTGCTCCAGGACCGGGACAAAGAGTCAAAATAGATGAAACCATGAATTCTGCGCTCAGCCAGCAATTCTTGAAGGAGAAAGTCCAGTCATCAGTCTGAAGTTAAATCTTGCTTATGCAGCTAGACAATGATCAAAACAACTAGAAAGTCCACGCACCTTTGCATTGCTCACCAGAAAGAAAATGAAGATTTGAGCGGCCAAGATCAAGTGCTAACTGAGGCCCATTAAGAGGCAGCTGAATTAAATCTGCAAATAAAAATGAGACAAAATTCTGAGACGGCAATGTGAAATAATCTCCAGTTATTGAAACTTTAATTATTTTGAGAACATCTCAACGAATTATGGGGAGCCTTTCTCAGCCTCTTTTTAGGTAAACCGTTTTTTATTTTATTTGGACTATTTCCTTTAAAGGTATTCTGGTTTGTTTCATTGGCCTTCCTGTGATTTAACATTGATGACCTCCAATGTTGATTTTCTCCTATCCACAGCAGAAGGCTAAACCCCAATCTTGGTACCATGTAACATTCATTTCAATTTAGATTTAATGCACCTGGCAATCACTGCACCTGTGTAACTACCAAAACTGGCCAAAGCTGATTCTAGCGCTGAATTAGTCATCAGCTGCTTTTCATGAAACAAACTTTATTGCAGAGGACATCAAGTTGGGATTGTCATTCAATAGAACCTAACATATTTGCTCTGCCAGTTATGCCATATTGTGACGTCATGACTGCAATATTGGCTAAAGGACACGTCAGATGCCCAAAAGGTACAGGAAAAGAAAACTTTGCGGCCCTAGCCAGTCCCCTAGTGGAGAAAGACAGTCACTGCAGTGGCTCGTGCCACAGGACAGTACAGTATACAAAAAGTTACAGCCCCTGCTGTAAAAAGCTGTGTTCAACTGCAGTAAACCAGTCAAACCAGACAGCAGTTAGAACAGCTCTTGCACTACTTTGCCTAACATTTTTTTATTACGATTGTTTTCATGCTGGGCATTATGCGTAACCCAATTTGAAAATCATGCGTAAGTCCTAAACTTTTTCAGGATACCTCATTTTTGTTGTCTACTTTACAACGGCAACCTCAGCATTGTCAAATGAATCGGTGAAAGATAAGGGCCAACTCCATGCTGAAAATGTGTGGAGTTGGGCCCTTATTGAATTTACCGATTCAAATATATCCACATGGCGCAGGAGTTTTTGAAAAGCTCAATTCTTTTGTGGGAAAAAATGTTGCTCTAGCGGAGACAGAAGTGGAATAATGATGTTTTTTTTTAAATTTCTCCAGATTAGTCTGAACGCAGTCTGAGTAGCAACACATCTCCCTCAACTGAACAAGGCAGCAGCCAGTTCAAAAAGCAAGGGCACTGGAATAAACAAATATAAGCAGAACCACTTAGATTTATCACCTTAAATGACTTCCATCCTTTTATATCCACACATTATTTACTAAAGAAGTAAACTGCACATGTCCGATGAACACTGAACCGCAATCCAGAGCACCAGTACTATGCTTTAAAGCAAGAGGAATAAGAAGCTAGCAGAGCAAAATACATTTTAGATAGATAGATAGATAGATAAACTTTATTTCAGACTCAACCGGTCCATATAAAAATCATACAACACAGACAAACAACAACAGGAATAGCCTGAGAAACAGACTACTAGAAAAGTACAGATCAGTTAAAAACATATAGGCATTGCCTCCGATGTTTCCACAAGCGGGAGGAATACCGTGTATCACTCTGAGAGGTGTCAGTTAGGGCCATAATCAGCTCATTCTTGGATTTCATCAGCCTAGACATAAATCTGAACATGAAATTCCGTAATACGGCATGAAAGGTAGGCACATTGCTGGTCACTAACATTTCACCTGCACTAGTCCACCTAGTGTGTTTTAGGAATATACAGAAAGCATCATTGTATGCCACCTGTAGTCTTTTCATTTTAGCGTTGCTATATTGGCACCACAAGTGTGCTGTATAGAGTGGCATGCAGTAGGACTTGAACAATGCTATTTTGACTCTGTCAGTGCACACATGAAATTTTCGAGCCAGCATGTTGGCCCGCCCATATAGCTTACAGCACTGACGCTGTACATCATCATCATCACATAGATTGTCCCTAATGATGTGACCCAGGTATTTAAACTTTTCAACAACCTCTAAAACATCACCTGCCAGATTGTTGTGTTCCAGGGTTCTGGCCTTTGGCCAGAACAGTATTGCTTATGGTTTTAACAGTTTCATGTTCAAGATTTCAGAGTTTCATAGTTCATGTTCATGTCACAGTTTTAACAGTTTCCTGTATCAGGATTACACATTTCATGTTTCACATTCCATGTCCATGTTTTTACTTTTCCATGTTTTTGTTCATGCCAGGTCTGCCATGCCACTCCACCGCTTGTCTGCGTTCCGCCCCGTGCCTTCGTTGTTGCACATTTCAGAGCTCTGGGTTGGCTTTGGTATTTCCCTCTTCCTTCTGTGCTGTGCTGATTCGGGGCTCTCTAAGCTTAATTGACAATTAACTGTTTTTAAGTTACTAACATTTACTAACATTCACTGGGTGGTGTAATTCTTAGACAGGCACATTAATAATATTACTAATTTAGACAGGGAGTTTATTGTCATGATTCCTGCTTTGCTATTTCAAGTCTTGCTGTGCTTTTCTGTTCTTAACATTCATGCTTGCTTCCAAACTGCATACTTAATTGGTACTTAAGTTGAGCACGCTCATTCTCTTAATGAGCAAGTCTTGTCATCCAATCTCTGTCCATGTCTTGATCTTGCCATGCCTCTTGTTTCTCCTTCTCCAGGTGTTGCCCTTCATGTGTCATGATTTCTAAGCCTTTATCTGGATGCGGTGGAAGTTGGCTGGCAGACAGTGTCTCGCTCCATGTGCAAGTTTTGTTTCCGAGTCTCGGTTCATGTACTAGTCTTCGTTCATGTTCTCGCTTCCAAGTCTTGTTCATAGCCATAGTCTTGTTATTTATTTTTCTTGCTTATCTCCCTGGAGTTTCCAGTGGTTTTTTGTTTTTGCCTTTTTAGCTCTTTAGTTTTTTGCTCTGTGTAGCGTACCTTAGTTTGTTTTTTGCAACCCTTTGGGCCAAGTTTTTCGTTGGCCCTCGTGCCTGTTTTGTTTTGTTTTGAAATAAATCCTCATTCCCATCTCCCCGCATCTGGTGTCTTACTGATCCCATATCACCGATAAAAAGAGGGAAAGTTGAGCTTCTGATCATCCTTAGTTCTGGAGATCATAACTACACTCTTTTTTGGGTTGAACTCAATATCAAAAGACATGCCATATTTAGAGCAGACCCCCAAGTAACTGCTGTAGGCCTGCACTAGAAGGACTCAGTACAACCAAATCATCAGCATAAATCATATGATTAATTAAGCTATTACCCACAATGCAGCCAGTTTTACACTCATTTAGCTGTTTAGATAAGTTGTCCATGTATAAATTGAAGAGAGAAGGCGACAAAATTCCTTTCTGGCGAACTCCATTAGACACTAGAAAAGGGGTGGATGTACTAGAACCCCATCTAGCCTGCATTGTTTGGTGTGAGAACCAAAACTGCAGGATTCTTATTAAATACAAGGGAACACCTCTCTCTAACAGCTTTAAAAACATTTTACCATGATTGATGAGGTCAAATGCCCAAGAGGCATCAAGGAAACATACATATTGTATTGTTGTATTGTTTATATTGCCTAACAATCTCCTTAAGAGTATAAATACAGAGATCCGTACCATATTTTTCCTTAAAACCAAATTGATTGTCAGTGGTCTCAATATATACATTAAGCCATTCCATAAGGATTGCTTCCAAGGTTCTATAAGGTATGTTTGCCAGTGCAATTGGTCTATAATTTTCTATACTGGTTAGTTCAGATTATTTTTGATTACTGGCACTTGCAAGACTGCTAACAGGGATTTAGGCAGAACGCCATGCATCAGCAGACCAGAGAAACAGAAAGCAAGTAGCACTGAGACTCTATAGCTAGCAAGCCTCAGATGCTCTGCTGTAACATTATCAAGGCCACATGCTTTGTTAAGAGACAATTTGCCAATTGCATCGCTCACGTCATCGAGTCCGATAACAACATTCTCTGTGGGATATCTCACCAATATTAAAAACATTGCTCCTGACACAATTGCAGATATTTTCATCGTGTCTTCTCCAAAGCTTAGCAATATTTGCAGATCCTGTGGTTCCATTAATACTAGAGGGCAACGGCATCTTACTACTGTTCACCACCTTCACTTCCTTCCAAAAATCATAGACATGATTTTTCTGTAGTTTTTCTGCCATAAAATTTGCTCTCATAGCTTGTTCATTTCTTTTTATATAGCGCACAGCATATTTAAATCTAGCACTGGTAAACTTCTTGTTGTCACATTCAAGGCCATGCCTTGGTTTACCTGCAAGTACCCATGCTTTAAATGCCTCTTTAGACTCAACATGCAACTTATGAACATGTACATTCCATCCTGGTCTTAGATTTTTATGTTTGGCTCTTTTTCTTTTAAAAGATTTGCTAGCATTGATTAAACAGGTTACTATATCATCATACATTGCACAAAGATCATTATGATGGTCAATATCCTTACAGTTAATGTCTCCACAAGTAAAAGCATTCATTGGTAAGTGAATGTTGCTTTAATAAACATCTGTCATTGACTTATAACATTGCATATCATCGACAGTGAGGGTTGCCCAGTCAAGCTTATCAGACTGTATTGGATCACCACAAGTGGTCAGCCTAGGTAGACCATCGACGTTACCAGTCACAGACACAGGCATGTGATCTGCTGTGGCCAGGCCGTACAAGATCTCAATCTTCTCTATACTATCATGGGCATCAGCAGTGGATAAACAGTGATCCAACCAAGATGTAGAATGCCATGCTTCGCTAACATAAGTGTAGCTTTCTACTGGCAGCAGCACATTGCTGGACAGGATAATTTTATTATCCAAACAGAATTGCTTTAGATGCTGACCAAACATCCGAAAGGTCAGCATTCAGATCACCCAGAACAAATATACATGTGAAAGCATTTTCTTTAATATAGGAGCCAATAAAGGCAAGCCTATTGAGGTATTCATCCTCATTTTTCTGGCATTCCAATGGAGTATAAACATTTAAAAAAATAAACACATGCTTATCATGCACAACTTTAATGCCTATGCACCAGTCCACTTCAAGCCTAATAACACTAACTAGTGGATCTAGGCTCTTGTGCCATAGAATGGCCACCCCCCCAGGAATCCTGCCACACATTATTCTATCATTTAAGTCTGTTGTTGATTCCCCTGCACCGTGAAAATCGGCGTGAGTAGAATTGAGTTTGTCGAGATCTTGTGTTGACAAAAAAGTCTCCTGTAAACACAAGATGTCAGCAGTCTCAAGGAGTTGGTCAATAACAACGCGCTGCGCTCTCTCCCCTGCGCTCTGTCCAAGGCGCAGTCCACGTGAGTTAGATTACACAACTTTCATCATGATTCATAAACATGACTATCGAAAAATAGCCTCGGACTAGTTCACCATTGTGACAGGCGGTAGCCTACCACCAGCCCCTGTCGCAGCCCACTTGGGCTTCCGTGGCTCATAGAAGAGCCGTGGAAACGTTCCTTCTGGCCACAGTTGTGGCTCGTACATCTCGCACACATCTTTGCACTCGGCAGTTACTTTAAAAGAGCTGTACCGAGTTTGATCAGTGGCAATCCTTATGCAGGTTACTTCTCTAGACAGTTTGTCTTTCAAATAATCAGCTAATGTCTCCGAGTCCAACTCAGGGCAGAGCTTTGTAGCGAACACACTTACCATCTTGGTTTTGACAGCTCGTATGTTCCCCACTGCACCCGTTCCCACGATCCCATATGCCTTCTTTTCTCTGGGGACAAAAGTGCGAGGCTTGGCCTGTGCCGCAGCTGTCTCTCGCGGGTGTCGGTGCTTCTTCACCACCTCACTCCGTGCAGGGGAGCCTGCCACAGCCACAGGCTCCCCGCCGCTGTGGCTCACCGAAGGCGCTGATCCTTGGCGATTTCTCGCAGTCACCTCCTTCTCATCAAGGCTCCTCTTCGGGGCTACTCGCTCCGCAGCCAACAGGTCTGACACAACAGGCACCGGGCCTGCAGCACCGGGCAAAGCAAACGCCGGTTCAACCTTCCCCTGCCGCTCAAGAGCGCACACTCGGCAATTAATGTCCACGGCGTTCACACGGAACTTTTCGGATAGGTTTGTGCCTATTATCATTTTCCAAAGCTGATATGCACCAATTGACAAACGTAGCCTGACATAAGCAGAAGGCTTTGACAATATAAAAGCTACTTATTTGATGAACATGAAAAAAAAAACAGCAGATTCAGTTTAAAAGCCTTAATTTAAAGGCTGGGTATCATTTTGCTTTCCATTCGAGCTCCACGCTTTGCCTTGCTCAAAATGCAGCGCATTTGCACGGTTGTTAAACAGAAGAAACCTGCTCTACTAAAGTTGTAAAATACTCAAACTGTTTATACAACCACAGGGTACTTTCATGGTACTGGTGAATGACTGATCCAGGCATTGCATCGTTAGCCTCAGAATCCTTGTCTTCGACTTAGTCATCAAAATGTTGACAGTGTTGTGGTGTCAAGGTACAAAACCCAAAACCAGTGAAGTTGGCACGTTATGTAAATCGTAGATAAAAACAGAATACAATGATTTGCAAATCCTTTTCAACTTATATTCAATTGAATACATTGCAAAGAAAAGATGTTTAATGTTCAAACTGAGAAACTTTATTATTTTTTTTTTGCAAATAATCATTAACTTAGAATTTAAAGGCAGCAACACATTGCAAAAAAGTTGGCACAGGGACCTTTTTACCACTGTGTTACATCACCTTTCCCTTTAACGACACTCAGTAAACGTTTGGGAACTGAGGAGTTCAACAGTCCAGGGTCTCCATTGGCATATTTTACGCTTCATAATGCACCACATATTTTCAATGGGAGACAGGTCTGGACTACAGGCAGGCCAGTCTAGTACCCACACTCTTTTATTATGGAGCCATGCTGTTGTAACACGTGCAGAATGTGGCTTGGCGTTGTCTTGCTGAAATAAGCAGGGGCGTCCATGAAAAAGACGTTGCTTGGATGGAAACATATGTTGCTCCAAAACCTGTATGTACCTTTCAGCATTAATGGTGCCTTCACATATGTGTAAGTTGCCCATGCCTTGGGCAATAATGCACCCCCATACCATCACAGATGCTGGCTTTTGAACTTTGCGCCTATAACAGTCCGGATGGTTCTTTTCCTCTTTGGTCCGGACGAAACGACGTCTACAGTTTCCAAAAACAATTTGAAATGTGGACTTGTCAGACCACAGAAAACTTTTCCACTTTGCATCAGTCCATCTTAGATGAGCTTGGGCCCAGTGAAGCCGGCGGCATTTCTGGGTGCTGTTGATAAATGGCTGTCGCTTTGCATTGTAGAGTTTTAACTTGCACTTGCAGATGTAGCGACGAACTGTAGTTACTGACAGTGGTTTTCTGAAGTGTTCCTGAGCCCATGTGGTGATGTCCTTTACACACTGATGTCGGTTTTTGATGCGGTACCGTCTGAGGGATCGAAGGTCACGGGCATTCAATGTTGGTTTTCCGCCTTGTTGCTTACGTGCAATGATTTCTCCAGATTCTCTGAACCTTTTGACGATATTTGGGACCGTAGATGATGAAATCCCTAAATTTCTTGCAATAGCTCGTTGAGGAATGTTGTTTTAAAACTGTTTGACAATCAGCTCACGCATTTGTTCACTAAGTGGTGACCCTCGCCCCATCCTTGTTTGTGAATGACTGAGCATTTCAGGAAAGCTGCTTCTATACCCAATCATGGCACCCACCTGTTCCCAATTAGCCCCTTCACCTGTAGGATGTTCCAAATAAATGTTTGATGAGCATTCCTCAACTCTCTTGTCTTTTTTGCCACTTGTCCCAGCTTTTTTGAAACATGTTGCAGGCATCAAATTCTAAATGAGCTAATATTTGCAAAAAATTACAAAGTTTACCTGTTCGAACATTAAGTAACTTGTCTTTGCAGTGTATTCAATTGAATATTGGTTGAAAAGGATTTGCAAATCATTGTATTCTGTTTTTATTTACGATTTACACAACGTGCCAACTTCACTGGTTTTGGGTTTTGTAAATTGTAAATACTCAACCATTTATAAAACACGGTGGTCCCTCAACAGCAGACAGTGCACGAAAAATTTTTGTTTTTATTGATATTAACTTTAAATTGACCCTTTTCTTTCTAGATATTATGCCTCAGCAGGTACAGTAAGTCCAATACAAACATGATTTCATTGATCATTGATCCAGTAAAGACCTGAAACCAGCAAAAAAAAATACAAGGAGGAAAGGAAAAAAAAACACTTGTATCGTCTCATTTTTCGTGGGATATTCTTTGTACGTTAGCAAAGTCATTCTAAATTGCTAGTGGTTTCCTGAAGTAATTAACACCTTAATGCAGACATAGACGCCTGCGGACAAAGAGGAGCTCTTTTTATGAAAGCAGTTGCACCACTTTATCATGAGATGGCACCCCCGGATCAGTTAGTGAATATTCACAAGCCAGCAGAGCTGGAACACAGTCTAGAATATTGACAAGTTCATTCTTATCCCTGTCTTTCAGGGGTTGCATGAATTTAACTCCTCAGCTAAGCCTGATGTGCAAACTGCTCAATATTCTTGCCCATAGTATCTATCCAGCTGTTAGGAAAAATTATCTCTAGCGACTGAAAAAATTGTTGTCCTCTTTGGCAACCACTTCAGTTACAGTGACTCAATGGTATTCCAAGTAGTTCAAAAAAAGGAAGTGTCTAGAGACATGGCAATTTTTATTGGTACGGCAGCTGATTTCAAGAGATTAGGATAGAGATTCGGGATTATGGTTAGGGGAAGGGTTAGGGGTTGAGGTTAGGGTTAGGGTTAGTTTACGGCAGGGCTTGAATTGGGTTCTGCCGTACCTCTCCACATTGAAATGCATTGAAAAACTGCTGCAGCCGTAGCAACTGCCAAAAAAAAATCAGTTTCCTGAGGCAAAAATTCGCCATGATATTGACACAATATCTTTCAAGTATCAATTTCAGTCATCACTTATTAAAAACACACAATTTTCTATTGTGGATTAACGCATAGATATGTTAGTTGAAGAATTTAGCTGTCTGTCAGAGCCTCATACAAACTCTCATGGAAATCCAATCTCTTTAATGGTGATTCAATGGTATCTGCGTGAAAGCACAGCTGTAGTTCACGCCCACGTGAAATTCTCCTGGTAATTAGCAGTTGGTTGACACGATTTTGATCCAATTGCAGACAGTATAAGCTTTCCTCAGGATGTGAAAGACATTGATTGGACCTTAAAAAAACATATTAAAATACTTGTTTAATAAGGTTAATACTTAATAATAGGGCTTCGTTGTATTCAATACACTTTACGCAGCTCAGACTGACGCGGTTGCATGGGAACAGAAAACCTCCAGAACTGAGCCTGGAGAGCTGTGCTGATTTGCGGGATGGAAATGTGATTCTGATATGGAAAATAGCAGTTATTCGAAATGGAAAAGACAGGAGGGCTGACAGCATTGATACTTTTGAGGTGCACCTCAATAATTCTATTGAAAAGTGAGTAAAGCTGTCTTTGTATAGTGCAGCTCTATCTTACTTTTAGCCTGCTAGCTAACTAGCCAGTTATTTCTTATTTTTGGTTTACCACCGTGATCACAGACCTAGTTTGTCACAATGGGTAGCAAAAGAGTTGATAGTCGATACTGCAGTGCGCTGGCATTTTTCTTAACTAGGTGATCAGTTTTAGAATCTATTCCACATTCAATGAAATGGAATGCCTTGCATTTTTGCTCTTTTAAAGTGTGAACAGCTATCACTGTGACCTGAGTTATACTTGTTCCATAGTGGGTGAGAACGTTGTTACAAGGTTGCGTTTCGCTGGGATGATTGGAATTGAAAACAGCAAGCTTTCCGTCTGCGTGAACATTCTGACCGTAAAACATGCAGTTCCTCTAATGATTATGTGTGCTTGCAGACGCGGCTTTGTCGATAAGTGGACGAGACTCTGAACTTTATCGCGGGGAAAAGGCATGTTTATTGGATTGGAGAGGTCAATGGTGACCACTGATGTCCAGCTGCACCTACTGAGTACAAATGAAAACACACCACTTGAAAAAAGTCAATATTTAAGTTCAAATGAACTTCAATATAATTTTTATACAGCAACACTACTGTGACGTCACCCGACCTGCCAGGTGCAAGAAATGCGAGAATTTCAAGTTAACTGTAACGCTAGGCAATTTTTTGCAAAAACGCAACATCTTGCACGCACACCACGGGAAAAATGAATTTCACTCTGAATTAGTTCACACATTGCCTTTAAAAGCATGTGAATCCGAATAAAATTTCACTTCCTCACTGACACTTGTGAAACGTCGACACTATGGCGCGACTTACAGCCCCTGAACGGGAACGTGCCATAGGCATGCTTCAAATTGGCGCCAGCACCAGGGAAATTGCCAGACGACTACACTGCGCACACACAACGATCGCAAGACTCCATCAAAGGTTTCTGCAAAAGGGGAGCACTCGGGACCGTCCTCGACCGGGTCAACAATGTGTGACAACGGCATGTCAGGACCGTCAGATCGTACAGGATCATGTCCGAGACCGAACACTACCAGCAACAAGAACGGCTGCTCAAGTCCAAGGATGACATGGATTCATTCACCCCAACACCGTACGGAACCGTCTGTGAGCTGCAGGCCTGCGTGCACGACGTCCTTATTTCGGCCCCATATTGACGGATCCTCTCCAAAACCAGCATCTACAGTGGGCAAACAGGCATCAGAATTGGCGACTACGACAATGGCACGGTGTCATCTTTTCTGACGAGTCACGATTTCACTTAAGGAACGCAGATTGCCGTATACGTGTTTGGCGGAGACGTGGTGAACGTTATAACGCCGATTGTGTCGTTCAAACGGACCGTTGGGGTGGTGGCAGCGTTGTGGTGTGGGGTGGAATAAGCTACCGTCACAGAACCCCTCTCCATATCTGCAGAGGAAGGGTGAACGGCGTCTACTACCAGGACCAGGTGCTGCAGAACCATGTTGTGCCGTTCTTCAACCAACACCACGATGTCCACACGTTCCAACAGGACAACGCTAGGGCACACACTGCAAGGGTGTCCATGCCGTACCTTGCACAGCAGAACATCCCCATGCTTCAGTGGCCAGCTCTGTCACCCGACCTCTCCCCTATCGAGCACTTATGGGATGAAATTGGACGACGTCTTTCACGTCGACGCCAGATGGACAACATCCGACAACTTGAGGTTGCCCTTGTTCAGGAGTGGAATGCTATCCCTCAGAACACTATCCAGAGACTGATCAACACCATGCGACGACGATGCACCGCATGTGTCAATGCAAATGGCGGTCACACCCGTCATTGACTTTCTTGTTTGACCCCTACACCAGTTAAACCTCTCTCGCGCGTTAACATTATCGTGAATGAAATTGAATGATGTTTACATGTCTTCTTAAATCATTCATTATCTCAAATGCATCATACGTATATACTTCACATATCAATCCATGGAGCTATTCCAGATTTCGTGAGTGGTGCGTTTTCATATTGAACTTTATGAGTACAAAGTTGATTTGCGTTAAAAATATGATTATTTTATGAATTGAAAGTGCATCATTTTCTAGGCTCTGGGAGTTTGGGGAGCCACCTGGATAGCTAGCAAATAAGATAGATCTTATTTGGCTTATAAAAAGTGGATAATTTAATTTCATTCTCAGATGAGGAGCACTTGTGGTCTAGGAGTTTATCCTCCCAGAAATGAATTGTTTTAATCCCCAGCCATTTTTCAATCCTCAGAATTATTTTTTTTTTACAGTTTCAATGGTGAATTCTCATGAAAATTTTTTATGTTTGCAGCCGCTTTTCTCTACTAAAATCATGAAAATAACTGAAAAACAATGTAATTCTAACATCCGTCCTCTTTATGAGGCTTAAATCTTGAATTATAAAGCATCAAATTGGGTAACCAATAAATAGCCAAATTTGGCTTCTGCGCAAAGGGGTTAAAGGAGGACTATCATAGCTGTGAAAAGTGGGTAATATTACAGTATTTCAAAATATCATGAGAAAAGCTCCAATGACTTTTTTTTTCTTTATTTTGAGATTTCTTTCATTTTTATGGCCGATTTTACAAAACTAGTGTAATGCGCCATTTTTACCGCACCAGACAAAAATTCACCTTCGATCCACTTGGGGCGCCCCTAATCATAACATAAGTGCAGCTTAGAGCCATGAAAGTCCATTGTTCTGTGGTCCTGCGTTGTGATTGTTGCATGGCCAAAATATTCCCGCTTCCTCCATGGGGCAGACAGAGGAACTTGATTATTGCCTTTTTCTATCCGACACAACTTTCATTTAGAGGTGAACTAACATCAGAGGCCATTTGAAATGCTTCCGGAAAGAAAAGTCTGCTAATTACCAGCGAGGCTGGACAGCTGCCATCACCTTGGTATAATTAGCTCACCTTAAATCAATTCCTGTGTAGAACTTACAGCCATATATTCAGCCAACTGACCAATCAAAACCAAAATCAAGCCAATAATGATTTCGAAGAGATAATGAGAAGCAGACAAACCGAACTAGGCTGCCGTGTTAGATTGAAATAATGTCAGTAATCTGAATAAATAGCAGACCTCTGAATTCCACCTCTCGTCAGAAAACATTCACATATTATTAAAAAAGATTTCTTAAAAATAAAATCATGTTAAGACCTCCCTGGTTTTTAAGCGTCTAAAAATATACATGAGGTAGAAAACATTGTGTGAAGCGCATTAAACGTGAATGTGAGAGAGAAATTATTTTCTCACGGCAAGCAATGGACAAATGCACCGAAGACTGGGCAAGCACGTTCAGGCAAATCTGTGCCGCAAATTTTAAACATTTTTTATTTAATAATTGAACAAGATTCGCACACAACGGCCAAATGTAATAATCAAGAGGATCTCATTTGTTTCAAGTTTGACAAATATGCAAAAAAAATAAGAAATCTAGAAGGGGGCAAATACTTTTTAATGGCACTGTATAATTTATGTGACATTGCAAGGATTGCAATAATCCAAATAAATGCAAAAAAATCCTAAATTTTCACGAACTCCCATCTCTATTTCTCATTCTAGCATTTTTTCGGCAGCGTGAAAAAATTCTATAAGAAGATGGAGGTCAAAGTTTTAGATTTTTCCCATTAAACCAGATCCTTACAATGTTCACATGTTTATTTGGACAGCAATAATCCAATATTAACCTGACTAAGGCAATTCTTCGAATATGACACTGCCATGTAAAAAGCAGGTTCTAGCAGCCTTAATCAGAATAAGGTCATTGTTGGAGTAAGCCATAATCGGATTAAGATGTGGCATATTCCAATTGTATTTGCATTATTGAACTGACATATATATGTGTTCATCGCACTGTCCTATTAGGGTTTTTCACAGCAATCTGTGACACATACGGCAAACTTTATGATGTAGCGCTAGCTTCTAGTCTGTTTACAGTTTGGCTGGTGGTGTTTGCACTCCTTGATTGTTTTTACTCATTACTAACATTTACTAACTCACACAGGAGGTTTTTCTTTAGACAGGCACACACTAATTCTTACTAATTTAGACAGGGTTTCAATTGGCATGATTCCCACATTTGCTATTTTCTAGATCTCGTATGCTTTTCTGTTAACAGTCTCACCCTTGCTTCTCAGCTGCATCTTACATTGGTACTTAAGCTGAACACGCCCATTCTCTTAATGGGCTCCTTAAGTCTTACTGCTTGTCCCATGTCTCATGCTCCTGTGCCTTGCCCCTCTAGTTTTGCCCAGGTGTTGCTTGTTTCCCTGATCCCGCCTCAAGCCCATAAATTCTGAAGTGGAGCTCCAGTCTGGGAGACCGATCCAGGTTTCCACCGTCCTATTTAGCCCTTGTATTGTTCAGTGCTTTTCTAGTTCTTGGTTTTTACATTAGTCTCAGGGTCTAGTCCTTGTCTTTTTTTTTTTTATTAAGTTGTGTTTTTTCCTCCTATTTTATCAGCTCTTGGAGTGTAGTTTTTTTGTTGGCCTTCGTGCCCCCTTATGTTCTCAGATTTAGTCATTTCTGTTCTGATTCTCAGCTCAAGTTTTTTTGTTGGCCCTCATGCCTTGTTTATTTTGTGTGTTGTTTAATAAAACCCTTCTATTTTGAATTATCGTCTTGCATTTGGTGTTTCACATCGCCACGACTAACACATGGTTCCTCTTGGCTGCATTGGCAGCGATTGCACACATTTTGCCTGGGGTGCACTAAACTCTCCTACCGTCAGGCTGCTGTGATCATAAACATATCAGCTGTCAGAATGCACTGTCCTCCCTCAAAATATAATTAGAAACACGCAAACACAAGCATAAAGAAATCCAGGTGTTAGGCAGTATATTCTTGTACATTATCTAGTGTCTTCGAGCTTAAACAAGGAAGTAATACATACTGATCTTGGCACATGCTTTTTTCCCACCTGAAGTTCCATATCGAGGGTTTGGTACACAATGGTTGTATGTCCAAATATTAGGTTGAGATTTTCACCCCCTGTCACAGCTTTCTATCAGCTAATCCTTGGAGCACAATAACTATATGTCCATCTGCATTCATTTTTAATCAGAATTCACATTTTCATTTTGTGATATGTCCAACAAAATCTGCTTAAATGAATGAAACATTGACATTTTGCTGTATAAATTTGAATTTTAATACAGAATAGTCTGTCTTCCACTGCAAACGAACTCACCTTTAACCAATCACCATTGTGTTATGTCACATCATGAGCTAGAATTGTTGGAGCACAGGAGGTGACATGTCCATTTTTGGCAATTTGGCCATGATATTGCAGTTACACTCCTTCAAAAAATTAGGCGTTCAACATACTTCTGAACCATGCTGCAAAGCAGTGACTGGTAAAAAAAAATGAAAGATATAAAATACCCGATTTAATAGAACAGTTGGAAAACTAAAAATCTATTTTTCTCAAAACCTCTAAAATGGACTCTAAAATCATTGCGCTCCAAACTCTCGATATGTAATCCATTGTATGGCAGATGTTTATCTGTAAGATAAAAATTGCATTTCATAAGAAAAAATTATCTGTTGAACATGTCAAGCAAACAGTTGCGTATAATGCTGTGCAAACACCAATGCAAAATGCAGGCAGGCTGTATAAGGCCACCAAAAGCTAAGGGTGAAAAACTAAAATATCCCTGCATTTTGCGGGATAGAAACGGTGCACTGGGAATGGAAATGATTTGCTGTTTATTTTACATCAGTTATGGTCAGTTCACTGTAGAAATGTATCAAGCCGCTGAACTGATATGGCAGACTCTGAGAGACTGTGGGGGGCCTTTGGATGGATGAGGGAAGGCAGGAGGTGTAGCACGATTAGCGACGGGGGCCATAACCGAGCAGTGGTACTGAGGAGCCTGCTCATAAGCTTACAAACTATGTAAGACGAGCACTTACACACTCTCCTGCGCCCCACCTTGGTGTGAGAACTATCAAGACTGCAGACTACCTACTCATCTGAACCCAAAGAGCTTCCCCCCCCGGCTGGACGTCATGTCTGATCTCCTCTCATCAGCCCTCTTCAAGAGGGCCTGCTGTTTGTGGCCTAGGATATTCCAGAGTAAAATGACAAAGATGATGTAATGATGGTGTTACTGAAAATGTCCTTCACCTCAGCAGCCTGTGTTTACTTCCTCTTACTTAGTTGGGAGGGTTCTCAAGCTTTTTTCAGTCCTCCAAGTGAAAATGATGAAATATGTAGGGAAGAGAACTCTTAGGGTATATAAATATAAACATGTTCGATCCAAACAAAACTCATATATCATTAAAACCAGCCTTCAAGGTGACAGGCACAAAATCCTGTCCTATAATCAAGGATGTTTCTCACAACACAGCTTCACTGCATGTTTACAGTTAAACAAGAGGGCAACCTTTGCCAGTAAACATTCTTGTTTTCCATGATGAGTAACAGAGAGTTTGCGTATTATTGCACCTCCCAAAGCTACTTAAGAAATACTCCCATTCTTACCGGACCTTAGCTGGAAAAACAATATGAAGTGAGCTCACATTTAATATATCCGAACAAGAATAGGTTGTAAACAGCAACAAGCATTTCGCCCTCAATGTAGAAAGAAAATGCGAAGAGACACAAAGGATTGGTCATTGTAAATGACTTTGAGGAGTTATTTTTACTCAGATATCTCAGACTAAGAGGATCCTTTTATATCAAAACAGACAAGCAAAATTATGTGTCATGGTTTGGGAGCTTTGAGAGCTGTTTGTGGCTCTCGTCCGGGACGATATCGTATTGCTCCCTATTGGATTCCTGGGCCAGCTGGCATTGATTGGCCCGGACTCTATTTAAGCTCCTGTTTCGCCTCGCTCCCGAGTGTCAGTTCATCTATGGCGCTTTAGCTGGTAAGGTCTCTTGTGAGATTATTGTTTAGGGACTTAGCTACATACAGGATCAGTGTGAGTGAGTAAGGGAATCTTTGATTTATTTCCCTTTTCTTTTGTTTTCCTCGAGCTCGCTTATTTTCTACCACGGACGGCGTCTGGTCCGTAGGTAGCACGAGCCTCCTTATTTTTATCTGTTTAATTTCTCTTCACGCTGTGAGGTTTGCCTTATTTTAATATTTGGCTGCTGCTCTTGACGTCCACCATCAGCAATTATGACATTATGACCTGAAATTTGAGCCATTTGCTTGAACTTCATTTTATTTCAAACACGCAATACAAACCAAACCAAAACAAAACACACACACACACACACACACACACAAAAATGAACAAATGAAATTGAAAAGCATGATGAAAACACAAAAAAATTGTATTTTGCTATTTCATGCCCAGAGAGGAGTGAGTGCACTGTGCACTTGTTTAATCCTACACCGTCTCCACTAGTCAATAATTGCCACTCATTACCTTCTTATTCCTATGTGTGTGCATACATATACCCACCAGCATGTATACACGCACATATACACATACATACATATGTACACATACATGCATACAAATACACAAGCATATATCTGTTCCTAATATGTATATAATTACCAAAATATGTTAAGCTATTACCACATATAAATATATTATATATGTACATACATAAATACATACATATACTCATTAATAAGCCAATTATACAGCATTTAACTTACTGTATAAGCTGATATTTTGACTGTTTTTATCATCACTGTGTATATAGCAGTTGTGTACATTCACCTATGCATAAATACATATATAAATGCATTAACATTGTTTAACATGACAAGCTACTCTTGTAATTCCCCAAGAATGGTCAATCTCTCACAACAGAAGTTTTATTCTGCCCTTTCCTTGTCAGTCTTACAGATAAAATCCTTATTTTGCTCATTCCATCCAATCACTTGACCTTTAAAAGAATGCTAAAGGGAACTTCTGCCCACAAGAAAAATTACCAACGTCATGTCATACAGTGCTGTAAATAAGTATTTGCCCTCTTCATGATTTCTTCTATTTTTGTATATTGTAACAATTTAATATTTCAGATCATCAAACTAATTTTTATATGAGACTGAGATAATCCAAGTGAACAAAATGCAGTTTTTCGCTCCCTGGTTTGAATGACTAAGTGAGCTACTACCATGATGCAGCATCTGTTGTCCATGTGTCCGACTGCCAACTTTTTCTTTAAAAAACTTTTTCTCTAGTTTTACCTGGTAGATCTGGATCAGACTTGGCACAAATGTTCCTCTCCTGGCCCCTATAGTAATTTTTAGGCTCAACTTGGAAACCAATATAGCTGTCCTGGTCTCTGATAGGCTTCTGTTCCAGTTCCAAAGGCCAGGCTTGGATCAGATGCAATTTACACTCATGGGCCTAACCAAGTTTTGTTATTTCTCAGCTTAATTTGGAATCCAATGTCTGCCCTAGCCTTTGATTGGCTGATACATTTTTGCCAACTTCTCCAATTAGACTGATCAGATTTGGATCAGTCTTGGTGCACATGTCTGGCTCATGGTCCTAACTAAGCTTAACTATTTTCCAGCTCAGTTTACGGCCCCTGACTGGCTGACAGATTTTCAACTTCACACATTAAGAAACGAAATGAAGGTTTTGGAGTGGCCCAGATGAAGTCCTGACTCAAATCCGATTGAGATGCGAAGTAATGACCTTAAACAGGCAGCTCATGCTCAATAATGCTCCAATGTAGCTAAATTAAAATAATTTACTAGGACGAACGGGCCAAAATTCCTCTACAGCATGGTTAAAAAAACTCATTGCCAGTTAATGCAAGCATCGTTCCTGCCAAGGGTGGCACAACCAGTAATTACGCTTTGGAGGAAAATTTTTTTTTCACATGAGTGAAAAAGGCTTTGAATCGCTCCTAACCTTCAATATATGAAATTATCATTTAAAACTGGCATTTTGTGTTTACTCACATTGTCTTTGTATTGCAATAAAATTAGTTGGATAATCTGAAACATAAAAGTATGACAAATGGGCAATAGAAGAATCAGGAGGGGGTAAATCCTTTCTCACAGCACTATACCTTGAGAATAGCTGCTTTGGGACTTTTGAAAAAAATAAAAAATAAAATAAATGAATAAATAATACTGATGCCACTATTGCTTCCAGGCCTCACCCAGGCTTGCTCAGTCATCATTGTCCTCATCCAGAGATACGTATGTGATTAGCTGGACAGAGAATTTATGAGATGTAAAGCAGGCGAGGGTCAAATCAGATCACAAAGGACAGGTGTGATTTGCCAGCCATTTATCAAGGAAACTTCTCATAATAGCATGGTAGGCTTCTTGGAAATAAGTGAGTCGGCACCTTGTCTAATGTGCAACTTTCCGTCAGACGTTAATTACTTGATCTGTGGCGTCATTTGTTCAAGAGGCCAAATCATGTTCAGAATGATTTTCACACCACTTTTATAAAATCTGCATTCTTGCCTATGACAGCCAAGCTGCCTATTACTGTGGCACCTAGTGCAATAAGCCCCAGGCTAAGCCCACAGAAACTGCAGGCTTCATTTGCAGCAGTTCCAGAATGAACCCAGAATTGCTTTCAATGCTGACATTCCATCCAGTCAACATGCTCTGATCCCATATTTTAGATCAGGCCTGAGGAAAGGGATGAATGTGAGTTGTGAGATGCAGTCGTCTCCGACTCATCACGCCAGCAATGACACCCACAGAAATGTTCATGGCCTCCAGCTACAGCCGCAGTCCTCACTGAGTCTTTGCATGAAACGAGCTCCAGCTCACAGATGTGATCATACTTCTTTGAGTGGTGGACTCCTTACTTTTGCAGCTATGCTCAGTGCATTTTTCTAGCGCAGCCCACACTGTGAAGGAAGGGTGCTGCTCAGACAAGCAATCAAAAAGAAAAATCGGTATCCTTGTTTTACTCTCATGATTTCTTGCGTCTACAGTGCCTTCACTAAAGTGGTTCCGAAATGCGTTACACATTCCATCTCAAGCACTTTGACATGCCGCAGGGATATTTTGATAGATTATGGTATGGTGGATTTTATTTGCCATTTGATGTACAGCCATTTCAAAACTACTCCCAACCTTGGAACAAAAATGTTTTATTTAATGCATACCACTGAAAGCGCAGACACGCACAATTATGGAAAACCTATATAAAATATCACCATAAAGCGCGGCTTCAGACTGTTTATAATGGAGGAAAACTGGAACTAATGACAGAGAGTCTATTTACAGCAGAAAATCAACGATTGATAAAATAACTGGAGGCAAGACTGGCCTCTGTGGTTGCTTAAATTGCTTTCAAACAGGGAAGAATATTATCAGCCAAAACAGAATGCTTTATTTTTGCCCATTAATGCACAGCAGCAGGCCATCTACAATGCCCCTGATGTCAGGCAAAGTGCTTTAGCCAGCCTGTTATCACTCATGGGAGTGGTGAGTGTTGCGAGCCTTCTCTCTGAGCTCCCCCTCCAGCTATGGAAGACCAAACCTGCCAAAATCCAAAATAAAATATACAAATAACTCACTCAATAAATGAATTGAATGCACCAAAAACAAAATATAGTCTTTTTACATGTATTTATGCATTATATTGTTGTTTCATTTTTTCCTCCCACTTGTATTTACAAATCTTTTGTACTTGCATTTCAGCATTCAGCCTTTATACGTTTCATAATGCTTTATTTTTTTTCCCATGCCCACCGAGTCGTATTCGCAGAAGCATGAATTTCTTTGGCTCACTGGTAAATGAGGGGGCTGCCATTCAAAGTGTGTCATGGGGTCATCTTTTGCCTGTTGGTTGATTGACATCCAAATCCAAAGATGAACGATACTAGCCAGCCTTCCACACCGCACTCACCACTGAAATGGCTTCCTCCATGCAAGAGACTTTCAGACAACAATGTTTTCATTATAATTAACATTTTTGTCAGAGGTGAAATTTCAGTTATAAAAGCTCAAACATCAGCCCAACGATGAAAGCAGATAGATCGTGACAATGATATCAGCTATACTGAGTAAAAATTGGTTTATGGTGGACGGGAGATAATCTCTGCTGATTGCCAATTAATGCTGATTTATAGTTGACTGGGAAATGATCTGCAAGTAATGATCAAATAATCATATATTTATAGTGGTAAATTATTGAGTGTGTGTATATTTGGCCTACTCTCCTGTGCACAGCTGTCACCATTCCAAAACTCACGGTGAGTTTCAGCTATTTCCATTACTTGGGTCCATTAATAATTTTTTTATATATCTGTGATGGTTCTGCCCTGCAGTCCCTCCCCACTCCTGCTGTCTGCACCTCCACCTTAATGAGCCACATCTGTTGCTCGTTGAGGTGGAGGTGCAGTAAAGAGTATATAAGAGCTGCACTGCCAAACAGGCAGTGCAGCTGCATTCTGTGTCCAGGAGCCCTGTCTAAGTTGGTTGCTGCTGCTCCTCTCTGTTTTAATTCTTTAAATTAAATATGTTTTTATATTTTTACTCAGCCTTTGTGTGTGGGTCCCTTACGTGGTTTTGGGTACATGGTCCCAGTACCCTCCGACCTCGTGCCTTCTGCCGGCGGGACCAAACATGACAATATGTTGATGCAAGTTAAAGGTAACCAATTTGTTCCTTATCCTCAACTTTTTTTTCGTATTCCGAAAGAAAGCAAGCACTCGACCGTTACGATCAGCCATTGAGGCTGTTGGACTGCAGCCATTTTGACGAGCCAACTACTTAATATGCTTGAGCAATTTGTATAAAAGTCATGTCAGATCAGTCATCAGATTCGACTGCTAGTAAATAATTACATTCATGCATTAGAAATTCATTACTATAAATATGCCTAGGTACAAATATGGGATGATTTCAAATACATGAACAATCTGAAATTGCTAGGAATAAGGGAAATCGGGGGTTTTGCACTGGGCATCACGTTTACTGAAGTATTTAGAAAGATTTTGGCCACATCTTCATCAGAAATATCTCAAACCCTGGCTTTAAAAGTTTGCCAGTGATTACTTTGGCCTTTTATATACTCAGAGGCAATGAAAAACGCAACTCCAGTTTGGATTCAAATAATTTTGTGACTCATTTATTTTCTTATTTCAACAATTGAAATATGTTGGGTGGGTTGAATTTGATGATTTAAATGTGTTAATGGGCCGATTTGGACAATAATAAACAGAATCATTAGATACTATATAATGAGCACAAGTTGAAAATGAAAAATCACAGCAAGACTGAACGGCACACAGATTTAAAAATGAACTCAAAGAACAGTCAGTATCTGGTGTGACCCCCACAAATATCCATACAGGCAGTACAATGTCTCCTCATGGAGCAGACTAAGCATCTTTGGTTGTCTTGGGGAAGTTTCCGCCACTCTGCCTGCAGTGCATTCTGGAGTTATTGCCTGGTTTGAGGTCTGGGTGCTCTTGATGAAAGAGCTCCCAGTTGGACGTACTACACCCAAAACGTACTGATGCTGGATGTACTACACCCAAACAGTGAGCCACTTGCCGCGGACTTACTCTCGCCTCTAGCATACCTAGGGCCCTGTTCCGTTGTTCAGTCGACAGACGTGGCATTATGACACTTAAAAATGTTTTTTGTGTGGCTTTTATCATGCCTTTATATAGGGAGGACAAACCCTCCTTCATTTCAACGACTGTACTTGCACAACTCCTAATCCCATTGTTGTACTCAGTATGGATTGATGAGAGTCCAACTCACACTGTTGAGTTACATGATGATCATTCATATGTAAGGAGGTACACATTGTGACCCCAATGGTCACTTAAGAAGTCAAATTGGACTACGCAGGTCCTGAGCAAAAATTAACCAAAATTTAGAGTGTTGCGTTTTTATTGCCTTTGAGTATATTTATGCTGGCCTTTTGTAGCACTTTTACGGGCCGAATCAGTCAGATATTTCTTGGGCCGCATTTTGCTGTTGGCCAACTTCTCTTCATTTCTGCATCCACTGCACACATCTGTTTTCATGTGACATCATTTTTGCATACTCATGAATACTAATGACGTATTTCAAATGGCATGGGTAGTTCTTGCGGATCGCAAAAACTATTTTCTCATTCAGTATTTGGGGGGTTGCAAGCATTCTCTGTGAAAATATTTACTTATTCCCATTTGTTTTGGTCAAATCTATTAAATTATATCAAAAAAAGAATAGATTGGTTACCTTTAAAGGGAAGATAGTCGACATCAATGAACATAGTAACAAAGCGAATCGATCATAATGTAGGTTTCCAACCCTAAAGTGTGGTCTCATTTTCTTGACAATACGAAAATGTATTTTCATATAGGTCAGATACTAGCTAACCTTAGCTATAGCTATTGTTGCAAGCTAATGTTATCTCTTATTCTGTAATAGTTTTTGTCTGTGAAAGCAAAAAAGAACACAGAGCATTAGCAGTATATTCTGACCAAGTACAAACTTCATGATCAACCTCAGATGTTAGCTTGCAGTTTGATGGGGAGTGGTATGCAGCCTGTGACCGGTGGCTGTAATACACTTTTGGCTCTATGCGGCTCGAGCCTTATTCCTTCATCACTTGAGCTCAGTTGAGCATGAATTGCTAACTCAAGCAACATTGACCATTAATATTATGTTGTTTTTTTTTGCTTTCACAAACCAAGAATTATTTTAGAGCTAGGGATTATAATAAGGATGTGAATATAAGCAATTTTTAAAACATTTCGAACTCAACCAAAATTATAAAAATTGCTCTGGCTTTACCAATGTATTGATAAATGTGGTTGTCCTCTAGATGTGACCCAATATGTCAAAAAAATTACAGCAGAGAAAAATTCATTGATTTATCTAGCATACCCTTCGAGTTATTAGAGCTCAAAGGAGCCAGCAATTTTTAAAGTTTTTGCTTTTTGGCCATTTTTAGATTTTTGTGAGAAGAAAAGGGTACAAGCTACAGCAAATCTGATAGCATTTTCTTAATCTACAGAAAAAGTTAGCCCAAGACACTTGATTTCAAACTGTACTTTGGAAACACTTGGAGATATTCTTGCTTGAAGCTGCACCGAGAGGCAAGTTTGGAAAAATGGAAAAAATTTATCTAAATTTCCAGGGGCTGTTACTTCAAAACTATTAAAGAAACTGAGCTAATATTTTGGGTTCCTATATAAAGCCTTTATGAGCAACACTTCATCTAAAGTGTGACCTGGCACAGAAATGTAAAAATGCTCATGAATGTAATCAGGAGGCTTTTGCCACCAGAGAAAAAACAAAAACTGGGGTGCCCCCCGGTGGCTCATCGGTCTAAGCGCGTGCAACAAAAAGGCTGTGTCCCTCTTGCGGCGACCAAGGTTCGATTCCAGCTCGGGTCACTTGCCGCATGTCCTCCCCATTCTTCTCCCCAACCTTCCTGTCTATCTCCACTGTACAACCACCAAATAAAGGAAAACATCCCAAAAAAAATCTTTAAAAAACAAAAACTGAGGCCGCATATCGCAAAACATGCAACGCTCGCCAAATATCACACCTGTGATGCAGGTTATTAGTTCTTTCTTTTTCCTCAGTCCTTAAAACAGCATGAGATATTAGACCTGCCTTGGCTCAGAAGTTTCCAAAACTCATGATGTCATCGGGAAAAGGCTCAACTCTCTGCAAGCTGATATGATAAATACTGCAAGCCTTCAAGTTACTCTTTCAACCCAAGAGACCACATCCTGAAAACATGGTGCATATAATGCTGACTCTCACAACATCTGTTCAAAATTCTGAGACAAATGTTTAAAATATCTTTATGAAGCACCAAAGAATAATAGTAGATTTAAAAAAATAATTTGCTTGACTGATCCCTGGATGCGCAGCTATCCTTTTCCTGCCAGATAGATCAAGCTCCCTGAGGTACAAGAGCAGTGCTATGACTCACATCAACACAGCCTGGGTTCTGATTCACCTGCCATAACCAGTACTGCACTTTTTTTATAGCTACGTTAGTAGCAACACATGCAGATGTAGATGGACCTTTCATTGTACCCACTTGTGACAATAAAAAAACAATTTAAAAGCCCTGAGGGCTAAAAATAAATATCGAATTGAAATGACCGTCCAATGAATACTTTCATATTTACAAAGACGAGAGCTCCTTCTGTATTCAGAGTTATATGAAGATGTCTACAGCATGCTTCCACATGCATTTTTACCCAAGGAGGAGCTACATAAAACCATAATCATCTGTACCTATTTATGTTTATTCACCTGACACAGAACCCTTGTTGAGAGGCTGTTTGATGAACTGTGTGGATGAGATTGCATTTGTTAGATTACACACTATTAAATTTTTAATGGTCTTGATTTGACTCATTGCACAACAGGGACAAAGGAACACAAGTTCATTGCGGGTGAATGAACAATGGTTTTGCACTCAGACACAAATATAAACCAGCCTCTCTTCCTCACCAAGAAAAATTTATTGACCTGGGATAATGTTATTATGTTATTAAACCAGATACTTAATTTCATGAGTAAATTATTTAATGAGTCGTGTTTTCACCTTACACTGCACAATGGTGTCCAAAGTGCGGCTGAATTCCTGAGACTCCGGGACTTAACTGCTAAGTGCCCATCGTAGTGCATTTTGTTAAAAAGATGCATTCACCTATTACGGTTTCAGCTTTACCACAGAAATGCTTTGCAACTGGTTACAAAATCAGAACATGACCTACCATCCAATATCCCAACGCCAGCCCTACGCAGAAACAGCCTTGCTTTAGACATGCAGGCGTAAAAGAGAACACCACCATGCACAGTCTTCAACTCCCTTCCACCACCCACAGGAATATAGGCTGTTATTGCTGTTTCATGAATTGCAATATTAGTTTAATACCCCGAATGGAGAATAAAGTCCCCAAAGGAGACCTTTCCACAATACCGCACGTAGATAAGAGCCTGTTAAGAGTACCTGAAGGTATTCTAAGCCACCCGTATAACATCTATTAGTTCCCTGGTATCTCAGTGTGATAATGCAATTTTCCATTTAAGTGCATCAAGAGTATTTCTCTGATGAGCTACTACCAATTAGTCCTATCATTATTTTTCACTTATGGATCAGAAGGTGCTAAAAATTATTTCCAGTTTCTCTCCGTATATCGCCTCCCAGCAGGGCTAATCTGCCAGGTTAATAAGCTTTTATTTTGTTTGACCTTTGCACCACCCAACGTCTGATGTAAAACAGCAAACAAAGACCCATCCTACTCCCATATCATGTTGATCTTTACAGTAAGCAATGTAACTACAAAATAGATAGGAGATAGAAATTGTATCTAACAAAATAAAGTATAAACAATGAAAACAATGGGAAATACCATTTCCATGTGATTTTGAAAGCTTATACAGATGCTTGTCATTATAGTTCAGTGAGAGACATGCTGGTGGTTTTTATTCAGTGCCAGGAGTGATTTGAATGGAGGGTGCACCTGTCAGTGGGCAGCTTAAACAACAGTTGTTTTTAATAAGGAGAGCAGCTGCTAGGCGGCTCGGCATGCAACAGTGGTGCCTAGGATGGTCTACCTGACTCATTGTCAAATGTCAGTATCCTGGGGATTTACGGCCATGCCCATGAACCACAGTCACTTAAATGGACCAGTAAATGCAATATGTAGGGAGCCACAAAGTCCTATTGCCACATAAGAGATCTGGTGAATATCCTAGCATCCTTATTAAAGGAGTATTCCACCACTAGAAAGAATGGTCTTTTCATAAAACATAGCTATAAATGCGATAAAAAAGTGGAATTTTGTTTTTTTTTTTATATTTTTTTTATTGGTGCTTTGTGACCTGAAATAACAGAAAAAAAGGAGTGTGGTATTTACTTTTGGACAAAAGTTAGAAAACCTGCAATAACCAGGATGGACAGGGCATGTTGCTCAGCCAGATCTGAAAAAGCACAGAACATCCCTTTTCAACAGCATTACGAGTGCTGACTTGTTCTCAGCCATTTTCCTTTATCAACATGTTTTCCAATGATAAGAGTAATCCATTGGCAAGGCAGCTTTCTTCTTAAAGCAATTTAAGGACGATTAAAGTACAGGCTAAGTTCAGTTCAGAAAGATAAATTATCATAAATAGGGCCATACTTTACATAAGGTAAACTGTTATAGAACTATACCTTATTGGCAGATCAGGCAATCTAACCTGTGCCTTATGATTGTTTATATTAAATCTAAGACAAACGTTTGAAACACCTTTGCACAATTTTGAATAAGGCTGCACACAAAATTGCGCATCCAACTGACTGATTATCGTCTTACCATAATGAGGAGAACTTGCAATATCTGATGGTGATACGTGTTTTTGGAGAGAATAAATTGTAAATTAAGGAAAATGATCAAGAACAAGTCAGGACAAGAACAAGTCAGGACCAATCATTGTTTTAAAGGGATGTTCTTTCCCTACCCAATCTTCAGTTCTGACTACGCCAGCGTTACAAAGCACAAAGATAATTTGGGTCTCATAAATAAAAAAACTATATTGCATGGTTTCTTTGGCTCCTGGAATGCTACCATGCTCGTGAGAAACCACTGTCACTACTCACTCTACCAGAAAAGTCAGTTTTGCCCCGCTAGCTTTGATGGTTTATTTTGGTTTCTATGCAGGATCCTAAAGTTTCAAAAAATGCAGAAGTACAATCTGTAGTTTGATCAACCTCCCGAGAGCTATAAATTATCCACTGGATGACACACGAATTACGGAAGCTTATTGCTGCCAATGAAAAAAAAAAAATTTTCTAATTTTTTTTTTTTTTCCACAGCTTATTGCTGCCAACAGGGGGGAATTTTTTTTTTTTTTTTTTTTTTCACAGCTTATAGCTGCCAACAGGGGAGAATTTTTTATTTTTTTTTCCAGGGAACCACCAGTGACCAGCTGGGATTAGTTTCAGTAATGGAAAACTTTTGTTTCTTCAGTAAACTAGAATGCATGCTACTTTTATTTCTTTTCTCTTTCCTTGCTACACACCCAACATATTTGACGGTGTATGGTCAAACATAATGAATAATGAGGATCAATCAATAGCACTGCTTTTTTATGGTAGAGAAGTGCAGTACCATAAAATGGGGTAATAAGGGACGGCCGGGTAACAAGGGACAATTTTCTTGGAAAGTTTTCAAATGCAAATTCATTTTTTTTTTGACACTCCCTGTCACGATACATTATTTTTATGATATTGGTAGGTACTGGAAAATTGCAAGTTGAGTTGAATATGATTCTATTGTTCTTTTATGATTGACAGCAATAAACAGATTTGACACATACTTGGCCAGGATGCTTTGGGAGGAATCATAAAAAATATCTAAAAAAAATGTCTCTTATTACCCCATTTTACGGTATGTTGCCAAATGTTCGTGGTGACTATTTGGTCTAGGCATCTTTTTCATTAAGGCTAGACCTCTTAATTCTGCTGAAGGAAAATCTAAATGCTGTATCTATCCATCAATCAATCAATCACATACCAGATTATTAAGATTCGAGCGGTTTGGTGAAGGCCTTTTCTTGTCACAACATTACTGCAGTGCTCAGAATGAGGTGCATATGTGGTTTGCTGCCATCCCTATGCAAACTCTTAAATGCTTTTGGGGACGGAATGGTTACAAATATCAAGCGATGCTTTAACATCTAGTGGGAAAGACTTCCCAGAAGAGTCTGCCGTAGCAGCAAATGGGGGACCAACTCCTTCTTAATGCCCAAAATTTTGGAATGAGATGTTGGATGAGCAGATTTCCCCATTCTTTCGTCAACTCAGTGTATTAATACACTGGTGGTTTTAAATTGCATGCCTCGGGCCAGAATGAGGTGCACATTTCTCTTCTTACTCAGTGCTAACACACAAGATGCGCTGATCACCTAATGACAAAGCCCCTGATTACCAAAATCAGGCTGCTCTCAGATAGTCCTAAAGAAAATTGTTCATTGCTTGGGTCCCAGCATTGAAAACCATGGTTCTAGATTTACTCCTCCTTTCTTAAGTACAAAAATCAATGTACAACAATAATCACTGAGATGTGCACGAAGACGGAGATGACTCAATGGCAAGATGAATATCAAAACATTCCTTTCTGAACATAAACATTTCTTCAAGACATTGTATTACTAATTATGTAATGTCTCTGTGACATGCCTACCAATGAATATACCAACATACACCAGGATAAGTACCTGCAGATAGTGTGGCATGCGTAATATGCCACCATATTTCGCCACCAGGTGAACCTTTTTTTTTTTTTTAAATCACGAATGTTGCTGCCAGGTGTAAAAAAAAAAAAAAATTTTTTTTTTTAAAATCACGAATGTTGCTGCCAGGTGTAAAAAAAAAAAAAATTTTTTTTTTCAACCATGAATGTTGAGGCCAGGCGGAAAAAAAAAAATTAGCTTAGCAACCAAGCAGGCTAATTTTTTTTTTTTTCCACTTTCAGTGTTACTATATTTAGAATGTAATGTGAATATAGGCCACTAGATGGCAGTATTTACCTTTTTTTGTTAAGCTCAGACTGGAGTCATGTTTAGACATGTCCTGGACATGTCTGGGGCAAGTCTCAGAAAGTTAAAAAAAAGAGGTCTAAATGTGGGTGGGGTCTGCAAAAGAGTATATAAGGAAAAGAACTGAGACAGTAAAGTAGTAGGAGAAATTGCAAGAAGATGACCAGACCTGCCATTCTGTTCAAGACCTGTGACGTGTCTTTTGTGGATTTCTTTGCCTGTGTTTGAGCATTTTCTTCATCCAGGACATCACCAAGCCACCCCACTAAAAAGGGACTGTAATTATTTCTGTTTTTTCTTATTTATCAATCTTGGTCTTTAGTTGTAGGTTGTTATTAGTCTTTGTCTTTGTTAAAAATTAAATGTGTTTTAGTTGTTAAAACTGTGTTTGTCATCCCTTGCTGTTGCTGTTGTGTTATAAATGTAATAACAAATTGGGGCCATAACAAATTGGGGGCTCAAGGTCCGGGATAGACCATTGTGTGAGTAATTTATTGAAAATCTAACATTCCAAATTGTGAAATTGTTTTTGTGAATTTTCCTAGATATATATTGACAACAGCAATGGATGATTTCTTGGCATCACCAACCGTAGGGGTTTTGAAGTCTTTTAAAAAGACAGAACTGCTAGAAATTTGCAGACAGTTGGAGCTGACAGAGGTAAAACCAGCCATGCGAAAAGCAAGACTGGCTAGAGAGATAGTTGAATATTACATTGATGAAAATGTGTTTGCACCAGGAGATCTGGAACAGTTTCCAGTGGAAAATCCAAATATAGAAATGGAACTTAAATTAAAAATGCTAGAGATTGAAAGGGAGGAAAGAGAAAAAGAAAGGGAGGAAAAAGAGAAAGAAAGGGAAGAAAGAGAAAAAGAAAGGGAGGAAAAAGAGAAACAAAGAGAATTTGAGAGGGAAGAAAAAGAAAAACAAAGGCAGTTTGAGTTAGAAAAATTAGCAAGAGAAGAAAAACAAAGAGAATTTGAGTTAGAAAAATTTGCAAGACAGAGAGATTTTGAATTAGAGAAATTCGATAGAGAAGAAAGACTCCAAATGGAGCAACTAAAAATAAAAATTGCAACTGAAAATAAATTTCGGGCTAGCCAGGAGGTAAAACTGGTGCCTCCATTTTCGGAAAAGGATGTTGACAACTATTTCCAATGTTTTGAAAAGGTAGCAAAGAGTTGCCAGTGGCCAAAGGAACACTGGCCTCTGATGTTGCAAACTGTCCTCAAGGGTAAAGCTCAACAAGCCTATTCGGCTTTGTCTGCAGATGATTCCTCTGATTATGAGGTTGTCAAAAAGGTTATTTTGAGAGCTTATGAGTTGGTTCCAGAGGCTTACCGACAGAAATTCAGAGGTCTGAAGAAATCTGAAAATCAGACTTATGTTGAATTTGCTAATGAGAAGCAGGTTTGCTTTGAGCGCTGGTGTACTTCTATGGAGGTCAAGGATGATTTCAACTCACTAAAAGAGATGGTGTTAGTTGAAGAATTCAAGAACTGTGTTAAGAATGATGTTAAGACCTACCTTAATGAGAAGCAAGCACTGAACTTGCAATCAGCTGCCAAATTTGCAGATGAATATGTTCTCACTCATAAGTCCAAATTTCAGTCTAGCAGTAACAATAAATGGTCCCAATTTCAGAAAAAGGGTTACGGTGATACCCAAGATTCCTCACCCAAAGACAAAGACAAATCTGGTGATGGTGCTCAGAAATCCAGTAACAGGTCTGATCAAAGTGTGAAAGCTGACAGTGACAAAAGTGGTCTAGTTTGCAGTTATTGCAAGAAATCTGGTCATGTTACAACTAACTGTTGGTTCCTTAAAGCTAAGAAAGAAAAAGAAAAGGATACCAAACCAAATGCCTTTGTGAAAACAAGGTTAGAAACCCCTGTAGTAGATAACCAATCTGCTAAATTGCCTGCTTCTTGTGGGGCTAAAAAGCCTAATACAGCTGACTTTGTGAGGGAGGAATTTCTTCCATTTGTGTCAGAGGGATTTGTGGCTCTGAATGAGCATACTACTCCTGTCCCCATATATATCCTAAGGGATACCGGAGCTTCTCAGTCACTTTTGTTGATGGACTCCTTGGAGTTACGTGATGAGACCGCTTCAGGGGATTTCATACTTGTACAAGGTATTGAAGGGAGGACTGTATCTGTACCCCTGCGCTCTATATTCTTGAAGTCAGATTTAGTTACAGGACAGGTAAAGGTGGGACTTATGTCAAGTCTACCTATAAAGGGTGTTTCTCTGTTGCTAGGCAATGACCTGGCTGGGGGCAAAGTAGTTCCCCCTGTACATCTTACTTCACAGCCGAGCACTGAAAATGGGGATGAGGACCCATCTCTGTATCCTTCTTGCGCAGTGACTCGTGCTATGGCCAAGAAGGCTAAAGAAGATGATGTTGTGGTGCCGTCCAGTACATTGAATAGTCAGGACTCAGGTGGTTCGCCTCATGACTCTGATTGGCCTACTATGGTTTCTCCGTTTGAGGACTTATCAGATACTTTTATCAGTTCTCTATTCAGCCAGCCGGATGGGTCTGGTGATTCTGATGTGTCTGGAGACTTGTCTCTGTCCAGAAAGCGGTTGATTGAGGAGCAAACTAATGATCCTGAAATTGGTGTACTAAAGAGGAGAGCCCTTCCTGAAAAAGAAATAGATGCAGTTCCAGTTGGGTATTATCTCAAGGATGGTGTGTTGATGCGGAAGTGGCGCCCTCCTGATATCCCTGCCAATGCAGATTGGGCAGTGGTCAGGCAAATTGTTGTTCCGAAGGTCTATAGGAATGAGATCTTAACAATGGCTCATAGTTTACCTTTAGGAGGTCATCTTGGTGTTAACAAGACTGTTGATAAGATCATGAAACACTTCTTTTGGCCTGGGCTTCGGAAAGACGTTTCCAACTTTTGCAAAACCTGTCACACTTGTCAGGTAGTTGGAAAACACCAGTTAGACCCACCTGTAGCTCCATTGCAGCCTATCCCAGCATTTGGGGAGCCATTCTCTAGGGTCATTGTTGATTGCGTTGGTCCATTACCCAAGACTAGATCTGGAAATCAGTACTTGTTGACAATCATGTGTGCATCTACCAGATTCCCCGAAGCCATACCTCTACGTAACATCAAGGCAACTGCAATCTCGAAGGCTTTGATAAAGTTCTTCACGTTGTTTGGTCTTCCCAGGGAAATTCAGTCAGACCAAGGTAGCAATTTCACTTCAGGATTGTTTCAGCAGGTTGTGTATGAACTAGGTGCAAAACAGATTCTTTCTAGTGCCTATCATCCAGAAAGTCAGGGTGCCTTAGAGCGGTTTCATTCCACTCTCAAGACAATGATGAGGACTTATTGTTATGACCATGAGAAAGACTGGGATGAAGGGGTTCATTTGCTGTTGTTTGCAGCTAGAGAAGCAGTGCAGGAGTCTACTGGATTCAGTCCATTTGAGCTAGTGTTTGGTCATGAAGTGAGAGGACCTTTGCTATTATTGAGTGAACAATGGCAAGAGAAAGAACCGCATATCAGTCTGTTAGACTATGTTAGCAAGTTCAAGGAAAGATTGCGTGCAGCTTGTGACCTAGCCAAAGAGAACTTGAAATCAAGTCAGGGAAAAATGAAAACTTGGTATGATCATAAGGCTAGAAGCCGTGAGTTTAAACCAGGAGACAAGGTCCTTGTGTTGTTTCCCTTGCAGTCCAATCCATTGCAGGCTAGATTTCATGGTCCTTATGAAATTCTGACAAAACTCAATGATCTCAATTACATTGTGAAGACTCCAGATAGGAGAAAACCAAAACAATTGTGTCATATTAACATGCTAAAGCCTTATCATGACAGAAATGCTAGGGTTGCAGCTGTCACTTCAGATTCTCCAATGGTCGAAACGTGTGAAGATGAGGGGGAGTTTCAAGATGATGAACCAAGAATTAAAGCTGAAGTTCTTTCATGTAAATTGTCAAACACTGAAGTGTTGCAAAATCTTGATGTAAAACTCCAGCACTTAGAACCCTCACAGAGAGATCAGTTTGAAAGGTTGATCAAGAAATATGAGGATTTGTTTCCTGATGTTCCAAAGAGAGTTACTATAGCCTCTCATGATGTAGATGTTGGTGATGCCAAATCAATAAAACAGCATCCATACCGGATGAATCCTGAAAAGAGAAAGATTGCTGAGAAAGAGGTTGAGTACATGTTAAAACATGATATTATCAGACCCTCCAACTCCGATTGGAGTTCACCCTGTGTGCTAGTTCCAAAACCTGATGGAAGTACTAGATTCTGTACAGATTATCGCAAAGTCAATGCTGTAACTAGAACTGATGTGTTTCCAATACCTAGGATTGATGATTGTATTGATAGTGTAGGGCAAGCAAAGTTTCTGACCAAGATTGATTTATTGAAGGGTTATTGGTGTGTGCCTTTAACTGAGAGGGCCAAGAGCATCTCTGCTTTTGCCACACCATCTGGATTGTACCAGTATGAAGTCCTACCCTTTGGCATGAAAAATGCCCCAGCCACGTTCCAAAGGATGATACAGTCTACAATCGCCGGATTGCCACACACGGGTGCGTACATCGATGACCTGATCACATGGAGTGACTCCTGGGAAGAACATCTAAAAGATGTAGAGACGTTGTTCCAGCGCCTGACCCAGGCTAACCTGACTGTTAACCTGAGCAAGAGTGACTTTGGTTGTGCTACTGTCACCTATCTTGGCTACGTCATAGGCCAGGGTAAGGTGGCACCCATAAATGCTAAAGTCCAAGCCATCATGGACTTTCCAGTTCCTGACAACAAAAAAGCTTTGCGCCGCTTCCTTGGAATGATCGGGTACTACCGCAAGTTCTGCAAGAACTTTGCTGAGATTGCTCTCAGTCTAACTAACCAACTGAAGAAAGGCGTAAAGTTCACCTGGGGTGATGCATGCCAGAGAGCCTTCGATCACCTGAAGTCTCTGCTGTGTCACTTCCCCGTGCTCAAATCTCCTGACTTCAACAAACCGTTCTCCATCGCGGTGGATGCTAGCGACCAAGCTTGTGGATCTGTGCTCCTACAGAGAAGTGACTCTGATGACATTGAGCATCCCGTGGCATACTTCTCCAGGAAGTTCAATCGCCACCAAAGGAACTATTCCACAATAGAGAAGGAACTGTTGGCTCTGGTCCTTTCTTTACAACACTTTGAGGTTTATGTTTGTACAGGACAAAAGCCAATGATTGTGTACACTGACCACAATCCGTTAATGTTTTTGAGTAAGATGAAAAACAAGAATCGGAGATTGTTGAATTGGAGTTTGATTTTACAGGAGTTTGACTTGGAAACTAAGCATGTGAAGGGTACAGACAATGTAATTGCTGATTGCTTATCCCGTGTTTGAATGTGTATATATATATCATGTGTTTGAATATTGTATGATATGTATATATAGACAAGTGTTCACTTAACCATTTTGTATTGAAAAGAAAAATTTTGCCTTTATGAGTCAAAATTTTTCCCTTTTGGAATGGAGGTGTAATGTGAATATAGGCCACTAGATGGCAGTATTTACCTTTTTTTGTTAAGCTCAGACTGGAGTCATGTTTAGACATGTCCTGGACATGTCTGGGGCAAGTCTCAGAAAGTTAAAAAAAAGAGGTCTAAATGTGGGTGGGGTCTGCAAAAGAGTATATAAGGAAAAGAACTGAGACAGTAAAGTAGTAGGAGAAATTGCAAGAAGATGACCAGACCTGCCATTCTGTTCAAGACCTGTGACGTGTCTTTTGTGGATTTCTTTGCCTGTGTTTGAGCATTTTCTTCATCCAGGACATCACCAAGCCACCCCACTAAAAAGGGACTGTAATTATTTCTGTTTTTTCTTATTTATCAATCTTGGTCTTTAGTTGTAGGTTGTTATTAGTCTTTGTCTTTGTTAAAAATTAAATGTGTTTTAGTTGTTAAAACTGTGTTTGTCATCCCTTGCTGTTGCTGTTGTGTTATAAATGTAATAACAAATTGGGGCCATAACAAGAAACAGGACCATGGCCCTCTAGTGAGTCAGCTGAGTACGGTATTCTTACGTCTGAATGGCAACCACGTCGTATGCTCTTATGTTTAGCAGTAGCTGGTGATGACAGCAAGTTTTGAAAATGTTATGTGTTAAAATGTGCAGCGCTTTTGTCCGTCTGAACTATACTTACAGGTTATCTGGGACGTTTTGCTAATGAGGTTAGGGCAAAAACCAAATGATGTCGCTGAACTACAGCGATTATTTACATAGATTTTCCCGAAAACCCGTGAGCTAGCTAGCAAGATGGCCATACAGTCTGAAGAGAACGGTAATATGCGATTGCATACGCTAGCTACATAGCTCAGCTGCAATTAGCAATACAATGTAGGTCTCAGCCTGAACTGCCTGCCTGCTCCGCAGTTAACAGAACCTGTTAATCAAGCCTGAAGCAGAGCCACGCGTAAACGTTATATGGCTGTTGGTTGAAGGAGGTTGTGTGGGTGTTGAATGTGATCGGTCAGGATCATTAAAACTTCTCCCATAGCTAGCTTGCTATCTGGTTCGCGTATCAGTGGACGTTAAACGTGAAGTTTGCTACGGCTCTCATCACCCACACTTCCTCCCTAAATCTCGATTAATGGCTTCTGTCGACTAAAGAGTATGTAGACAGTTTGAGCCGAGACGCTATTATTGCATCGCAAATTTCAACTGCGTTACAGTGCTTGGATAATAGTCCTATTTAAGCGATATCATTTGATTTTTGCCCTAACATCATCAGCTAGCTAGCTGTAACCGAGGCTGGTCTTGAGCTAGCTTGCTAGCAGGGTAGGCAACGTCCCGAATGTCTGGAAGTTCCGTTCAGAAGTATGAAAGCGCCCCAAAACATATCAGAGAAGGTCGTGACAATTATAGCCGTTACTGTCTCTATGATAACAGCTGGCTGAGCGCAGTCCAGTCACCATGGCTTCATCATTATGCCTCCCCAGCGCGAACACGTCGTTGGCTACCTTGCTAGCAAGCTGTCTTAATAGCAATCACGGTTACAGCGAGCTAGCTGGTGAGATTAGGGCAAAACCCATATAATATCGCTTTAATACGACGATTATTCAAGTGCTGAAACGCGGCTGCAATTATACAGTCTCGGCTCAAACTGTCTACATGCTCTTCAGTCGTCAAAAGCCGTTCATCAAGATTCAAGGGGTAGTGTGGGTGGTGAGAGCCATAGTTAACTTCAATTTAAACGGTCACTGAGACGCGAAGTAGGGATTCGCTAACCAGACAGTTAGCTAGCTATGGGAGAAGTTTTAATGATCCTGACCGATCACATTCAACACCCACACAACCTCCTTCAACCAACAGCCATATAACGTTTACGCGTGGCTCTGCTTCAGGCTTGATTAACAGGTTCTGTTAACTGCGGAGCAGGCAGGCAGTTCAGGCTGAGACCTACATTGTATTGCTAATTGCAGCTGAGCTATGTAGCTAGCGTATGCAATCGCATATTACCGTTCTCTTCAGACTGTATGGCCATCTTGCTAGCTAGCTCACGGGTTTTCGGGAAAATCTATGTAAATAATCGCTGTAGTTCAGCGACATCATTTGGTTTTTGCCCTAACCTCATTAGCAAAACGTCCCAGATAACCTGTAAGTATAGTTCAGACGGACGAAAGCGCTGCACATTTTAACACATAACATTTTCAAAACTTGCTGTCATCACCAGCTACTGCTAAACATAAGAGCATACGACGTGGTTGCCATTCAGACGTAAGAATACCGTACTCAGCTGACTCACTAGAGGGCCATGGTCCTGTTTCTAAATATAGTAACACTGAAAGTGGAAAAAAAAAAAAATTAGCCTGCTTGGTTGCTAAGCTAATTTTTTTTTTTCCGCCTGGCCTCAACATTCATGGTTGAAAAAAAAAATTTTTTTTTTTTTTTACACCTGGCAGCAACATTCGTGATTTTAAAAAAAAATAATTTTTTTTTTTTTTTACACCTGGCAGCAACATTCGTGATTTAAAAAAAAAAAAAAAAATTTTTTTTTTACACCTGGCAGCAACATTCATGATAAAAAAAAAAAAAGGTTCACCTGGTGGCGAAATATGGTGGCATATTACGCATGCCACACTATCTGCAGGTACTTATCCTGGTGTATGTTGGTATATTCATTGGTAGGCATGTCACAGAGACATTACATAATTAGTAATACAATGTCTTGAAGAAATGTTTATGTTCAGAAAGGAATGTTTTGATATTCATCTTGCCATTGAGTCATCTCCGTCTTCGTGCACATCTCAGTGATTATTGTTGTACATTGATTTTTGTACTTAAGAAAGGAGGAGTAAATCTAGAACCATGGTTTTCAATGCTGGGACCCAAGCAATGAACAATTTTCTTTAGGACTATCTGAGAGCAGCCTGATTTTGGTAATCAGGGGCTTTGTCATTAGGTGATCAGCGCATCTTGTGTGTTAGCACTGAGTAAGAAGAGAAATGTGCACCTCATTCTGGCCCGAGGCATGCAATTTAAAACCACCAGTGTATTAATACACTGAGTTGACGAAAGAATGGGGAAATCTGCTCATCCAACATCTCATTCCAAAATTTTGGGCATTAAGAAGGAGTTGGTCCCCCATTTGCTGCTACGGCAGACTCTTCTGGGAAGTCTTTCCCACTAGATGTTAAAGCATCGCTTGATATTTGTAACCATTCCGTCCCCAAAAGCATTTAAGAGTTTGCATAGGGATGGCAGCAAACCACATATGCACCTCATTCTGAGCACTGCAGTAATGTTGTGACAAGAAAAGGCCTTCACCAAACCGCTCGAATCTTAATAATCTGGTATGTGATTGATTGATTGATGGATAGATACAGCATTTAGATTTTCCTTCAGCAGAATTAAGAGGTCTAGCCTTAATGAAAAAGATGCCTAGACCAAATAGTCACCACGAACATTTGGCAACATACTGTAAAATGGGGTAATAAGAGACATTTTTTTTTAGATATTTTTTATGATTCCTCCCAAAGCATCCTGGCCAAGTATGTGTCAAATCTGTTTATTGCTGTCAATCATAAAAGAACAATAGAATCATATTCAACTCAACTTGCAATTTTCCAGTACCTACCAATATCATAAAAATAATGTATCGTGACAGGGAGTGTCAAAAAAAAATTGAATTTGCATTTGAAAACTTTCCAAGAAAATTGTCCCTTGTTACCCGGCCGTCCCTTATTACCCCATTTTATGGTACTGCACTTCTCTACCATAAAAAAGCAGTGCTATTGATTGATCCTCATTATTCATTATGTTTGACCATACACCGTCAAATATGTTGGGTGTGTAGCAAGGAAAGAGAAAAGAAATAAAAGTAGCATGCATTCTAGTTTACTGAAGAAACAAAAGTTTTCCATTACTGAAACTAATCCCAGCTGGTCACTGGTGGTTCCCTGGAAAAAAAAAAAAAAAAATTCTCCCCTGTTGGCAGCTATAAGCTGTGAAAAAAAAAAAAAAAAAAATTCCCCCCTGTTGGCAGCAATAAGCTGTGGAAAAAAAAAAAAAATTAGAAAAAATTTTTTTTTTCATTGGCAGCAATAAGCTTCCGTAACGAATAATTTCTGACGAATAAACAAAAAATGCTTGGTCCAGGCAACAGTGACTGAAGTAAAACATTGTTCATTTGTGAATACTATCTACAATTTAATTATATAAACCCGGTTGAATATCAGCAAAGTATCTCTTCAGCATACGCCTCAATTTCCAACCCTCTGGCACCATATTTTACAGATGCCACGCATTTGTTGCTTTAGTGGTTGGGGTAGCAACACAATATAAACAGTATGTATGGATGACTGTAGGCAATGTTCAATGTTTGCCATGTACCTAAGTGCTTACACTTTATGAATATGCATTAAATACTGAGCAGTTTTAGTGGTAACTCCGATCCCAAGCCTTTTTTTGATTTAAGATGCCCCCCCCCATCCTGCAGCCCCAGAGCCCAGAGAAAGTCAATCTGAATGAACAGGCAGGATGTAATGGGCAGTGGTTAGACAAATTGAATGAATTAAATCAGCTTTTTGGTCAGATCATTACCACCAGGTGCTCTGATGACTCATCTTACTTGAGCTTGTAAACCTGCCAGGCCATTTAACCCTTTCCATCAAGAGACTCACTTCATTGGGTGCAAAAACTCTTTTTGATTGACAGGACATAAAGTTACCTCCGCAGTTTGGGCAAGTGACCTGTATGAAATCTACACTATCCAAGATCCCACACATACTGTATACTGAGCGACAAAAGAAACACAAGTAATTACAAGACTAACCGGCAAATAATTAGGTGTGTAATTATATATTTTTTTAAAAACTTATTTGTTATTAACACTTCCACATTTACACTCATTTCTTCAATCATTTCTTTGTGTTGTGGTAACTACGACAAGGTGACCATGCAAGTACATTTGACAGAGCAATGATGATCACAGGGCAAATGTGATGTGTCGTGAGAAAATGGGAATGCTGCCATTGTTCATTCATTCACCCTCTATAAAAACAAATTGTAAAGTGTGAAATTGCTTCCTTTCTCAACCTGCCGTGGCTAATGCAAGTACACCGTGAATGGGCTGTTGGGATGATCACTGCCACTGTGAAAAGTGGTGACAGATAATAGAAATTAGGGTATATGTCCATGTGCCAACAGTAAATAAGGTTTTTGAAAGTAATTGCACACATCCTCAGTTGCAGGTTGGTTTTGTATTAACATTTATTTCTTTTGTTGCTCAGTATAGTATATAATTATAACTATTTTAAACTAAACCCAGAGTTCAGCTAGGTGTCAGAGCCCTCGTGTGATGCCTTCTGTGCCTCTTCCCTTTCAGCAACTTGCATGTCTATTGGAAGTATTCCTCCTTTGTTTATTTTGAATCTAGCCTGTTCCCGTAACCCTGGCTGTATCTCATCTCATATTATCCTACCTCGTGTGCATGGTGTAGTTGTACCAGCGGCGGCTCGTGAACTTGCAACAGAGGAGGCTCCTACAATCCCTTAAAAAGAATGATTGGTTTTCAATCTGTTTTCAATTATTCATTTAAATTACCATTCCAGAAACTCCAAAAACTGGCCAATTTTCATTTATAACGCATACCACTTACGACTCCAGACTTCTCACGCTTTCCTATTCTCAGGGGCTGGAAGAAATGCATGTGTTTCATGATTGTTTAAACTGTTTAAATGAAATATGATCATTGGAAGCAATGGAATTGCATAAAGACGTTTCAAATGATCTTATGTCATTTAAATGATAATGAAACACATGCATTGCTTCCAACCCCCGCGTAAGGAAAAGCGTGAGAAGTCTGAAGTCGTAACGCAGGTGAAACTGATAAACCTTCATGCACAAGGACTTTAATTCCGTGCGAGAATCTCATGCACATGCATTGACTGAATAATTGCTGAGTACAGCAGAGGAACGTAAATGTGTCACTAAAACTCACACCGAATGTGTGAGAATTGACTGGTGTGCGTTATTAATGATAACTGACCACACCTGGTAATGTTGACAGTTTTCGGAGCTATTGTAATGGTAATTTAAATGAATGATTGAAAACTGGTCGTAAGCAATCACTATTTTCAAGGGATAGGTTTAAGCCTCCCCTATTGCCAGTTCACCAGCCGCCACTGATTTGTACCCCCTCCCTTGAGTTTGCAAGTTACTGGATTGTCATTTCCTATAGCACTTTAGGGTCAGTCAAGTTTCACTCATAATGCTCTTTGTTCTTCGAAAGTTAAACATAATCTTCTCTGATAGTAATTTACAGTTTTCGTCCTTGTTTAGTTAATAGGAACAAGCTCCCAAGCCAATTTCACAACCTCCAGGATTGGGACTGCGTTTCTCTAAATCCTATCGCAGTCTGTTCCTCAGTCCAGTTTATAAGAAACAAGCTCCCAATCCTTTTATGGTCATCAGGATTGGAACTGGAACTCCTAAGCTTCTCCTTCCGGCCTTTGGACAGTTTGGTTCTGTCAAAGAGTCACTCCATCCGCCAGTCATCCTGGAAAGCCACTGGCCGGGCATTGGCAACGCCCATACTGCTTTGCCTGAACTGAACTGTTGTATTCTTCTCTGAGCTCCATTCAACTGTCTACCGTATTACTATTGATAAACCCCACTATTGGATTGCACTCTACCTCCGCGCTCCGTTCCTGGTCTGGATCATAACCCTAAGTTGAGCATGTTGCTCATGTTTGCAACCATGAAAAAACATTTCTCAGGGAAAACCAGGACATGGCACATTAACCAATTCCGTCAGAGATGTTCCGTCAATTATGACTGAATGTTTCCCACACCACTGATTCAAAGATTCTGCCATTTCATAAAATAGCAAAAAGTGCCCATCAATATTTCATGCAGGGGAGAAATATGTATGTTTTTCAAACTTGACCCTCCTCTTTCAACAGTCAGGCCTGGGTAATCAGTGAAAATTTCATCATAGCACAAATACAAGATTAGGAAAATTCTACTTCATCAATTCCCAGGCTATGCATCTACCAGAAGGAATATAATCTCATGGGGCAATTACGTTGATCAAGAAAGACTGCTGTTTGCACTCAAAGAGTGTACAACAGACAGCCAATGGTGAATGTAAAAGGTAGGTTTCATTCCCAGTCTCATGTCTCAGGGATGCCATGTGGCACAAATAAGGCCCTATGTGTGCACTACTTGGGGAAATATTTTGTGGCTTGGCTTACAGTCACGTAACAATGCCCAACACAACTGAAAATAAGCCCTCAGCTACAGCTGGTGCCCATTACAAAGATTTGTCTGTTAAATAAGATCCTGTGAGAATTTTTCTTTCTATAAGTGGGGAGATGATGGTTGAGCTTTGAGTAAACAACAAGGGCCACCCCCAACAATACACCTAGGCCTCAGCACACCTGTCAATTCTCACAGCCACACTGCCTGAGCTTAAGAAGAAGGTCCTGCCTTTCAAATCTGATCCCCAGTACGCTGCGTAATAATGCTGTCATGGGGACTCTCACCAGAGCCCCATAGCTAACTCTCGTGACTGTGGTACTGATGTTACTTCTTATCCTGACAACATAAAAGCCAGCTGATCAATTTTATAGGTTCAGGTTTACAGTAGCAAGGCATTCTAGTTTTAAACTGGTCATAAAGGGTCTCGGTATGCTGCATTTGTGACACTGCTACTGATGAAGTGACCCCTTGTCAAGCTTGCCTAAGATGAACCCTTTTTGCAGAATAAGCTCAATTAGGCAAGCGACGGGAATTGATTGATCAATGTGACCCACAGTGGCATTCCACGATTCACTCGTAATAAACAAAGTCATGAAACATTTATAAAATATGAAAAAAAGCTTCCACTATTCTTGGGCAGGATGGCATGACATGGTTGTGCGGCAGAGAAACTGGCCAATCAGGCTACATTCCTGACGACCATCCATACGGTGATACTGCGTGTGTGTGTGTGTGTGTGTGTGGGGGGTGCAGTTAATAACTCCCTAGCCATCACCAGCATGAATCCCACACAAAACCCCTGCTTGACCCGCACACATTTATAAATGCCTTCATTTTAGCTTAATTTCCCTAGCCCTCAACAGAGACAAATCTTGTGGACTACTTATATTCCGACTAATGAACATAGATCACCACAGAAAATAACACTCCCAGTCACGAGGTCTTCATTGGAAATGGCAATCATAAGCTTTCTCTGTTTATAGGAATGAAAGCAATTAAGGTTTCCTTACCCCACCATCCCCATCCAAGCAGCTCCCATGCAAATGAGATGTAAATGGCACAAATCTGAAAACTAGTTAAGTTGGCCTCTTGGCATTTCAAACAGCCTTTCAGACCGCAGGGAAATCGCATGTAAATGCCCGGCTCTGCCGTTTTGCTAGATAAAGGGCCTCCATTTCTCGACACATGGGTCACATGGACACTACATGCAAATACGAGGACCAGGTGCAGCCATGATCTCCAAAAACAGCATACAGAGACTGGAATGTGACCAGCTCAGAAAAATCTATTCCTCCTCTCCTCTTTAGTCACATGGCCAGCTTATAATCACTGCTATTGGAAGCAGAGACTACACTGAAAGTCAGCTGGAATTAGAAAGTAAAAAGCGCTTGGCTCTTACCCAGGGTGTTGCTTTGTTGACACACAATGTTGACACATTTACTACGGGTAAATGCCCGTAGTGGAGCAAGGCTTTGATTTTTTTCATTCCTATTACGTATATGGAAGGCAGGTGTAAATTTGGGAGGCTGACACCGGGGGAGAGCACGGACAGTGATGCAAATGTCCAACGAATCTCAGTAAAACAAAGGGAGAGTTGGTCGTACATGCTCTCCCACCACATTGTACTGCGAATAAGACTGAACTGTAGCTTTTACAGGAAACATGCAACATCCCAGTTGATAAATTGCAGAAGCTGCATGGCAGAATTAACCAGGTGAGACTAAAGTCCAGGTCAAATTAATACTATTACAAAAGAGCAGGTGCATTGTGGGCTCAACTTTCATTCCTAAAAACTGAACAGATCAAACACCTCACTTGTCCTTTTGAATGCTCGCGACAACGTTCATTTTTTACAGACAAGGGACAAAGGATGACTTTCAGCTCCAAAGCGGAATGACCACGTGAAGCTGATATTCTATCATAACACCATGTTTACTTTTGAATTGCTGACACGTTGTACCATTCCAAGCCCCCACACACCACATGTCTCAAAGAATATAATATTCTGTTATGTGCAGTGCGGGTGCCAATGGCGCACCACTGAGAAACAGTTTGAATATGTTTTGCTGTGTGGTATTATTGATACTGCCTGCAAGTGCTGCACTGTTTTCCCAAGACTTTGTTCCAGTTGGAAAAGCGAATGCACACTCAGTGTATTTGTGTTCTCAGAGGTAGAGGACCAAAGTGACTATCTAGGTCGGGCCCAAAAGGGTGGAGGGTAACTGTTACTCACAGATGTGCTGAAGTCCAACTGTGGAACCAACAAGCTATGGGTCTCTAAAGCTTTGTATGACAGCTGGTAACTCTGTGTGAAAGATACTTAACCTGTCTCAGCACACCACAGTACAAATGAATAATATATAAATGTTGCCTATTTGAAGTTACTCTGCAGGAAAAGCAAACTGCTACCATTCGTGCTTAATCCAGGAGATTGCATTACTGGACTTTTTTTTTATTTTTCAGTTTTTTGCAGATGATGATGACAAAATCTGAGCCTCAAAGAAATGTAGAGTTGGTTTTGCAGTGTGCTTTGAATCATTGTCCATCTGCATTGCAAAGCTCCATGGATTTAGTTTAGAGCATTTACCTTAATCTGAGCAGATAACGTAGCCTTACAGAATTCAAAATTTATCCTACTGCTTTTGTCTGTAGTGACATAATCATCAAATACTGCGGAAGTGACTCTATTGGTAGCCATATATGCTCACACATAATCATGTTTCATAGATTAGGTGTTTCCTATCAAGAGAATATTCCATGATCTTCTCTTCCCATCATTCTGGTACAAGCTGATTTTTATCTCATCTATTTTTGTTATGGCACTGTCCAGGCATTTCTAGATTTTTAAAATAAATTTATTATTATTATTATTATTATTATTATTTATTTATTTTTGGCAAGTATCAATATTACAGCTCATGATAAAACATCTATATTTACTCTGGTGAATCCCCTTTTGGTTTTTGATATTGGCAATGATATGGTTACCTCCTGAAGAGTGTTATTGTTCTGGCCCACTGCTCTGAAGGGGTTTTTCTTCGCCAGAGAAGAAGTTCTTCCGTTATCCACGCAGTTGTTACCTGTGGTCTTCCGGGCCTTCTGGTGTTCCTGAGCTCAATGGAGAATTCTTTATCTTTGATTTGATCTCACCGAATGTTTAAGCCATTTCTCTGAAGCCTTTTTTAAATTTCTCAGCCTAACAATGGCTTGATTTACTGGCAGAGGCAGCTCTTTGGAATTCTTTTTGAGAGTTCATTGCTGCAGATTCTAAATGCAAATGGAAAACTTTAAATCAGTTCTATACATTTCGCCTGCTGGATTGTAAATATAATTACAAGGGAATAACACATACCTGGCTAAGAAACTGCTGCACAGCCACAAGTCCAATGACTTTGAATCTCTTTAACAGCTGGGGACAATGTATAAAAGCAATATAATTCCTACATTGTACATCCATTTTGGACATAAATATTCATTATTGCCAACGAGCAGGCGAGCTAAGAGGCTCGCCTACGAAACTGCAGCATTGTAATCTGATTGCAAGCGTAACAGCGTGACTAACCACAAGCCAATCAATGTGGCGGGTTCATTGACCAATAAGAGCGAGTTTTATTTCACCCAGCTGCAAATACCCCTTCACAAACAATATGGCGGCGTCCAATGGCCAATCGCGCTGGGGCTCCATGGCCTTACATATAGTAACTTCTTCAAGACTAAAACAAAGTAACGTTGACCATGACTCGCCGTCTAATTTGCTGTGTTAACGTTATCTTATTTACCGCTTGCAAATCGCGTGACACTTGGGTAATGTATAACTCATCTTGATATTGTGTTCTTGATATTATCTTGTTTTGTATTCATTACATTGTAAGACCTTGAATCTATACGAACTGAATATAGTTGTTGATATTTCATAATAAACATTGCATTTGTTTCTTGTTTATTGCCTAGCAAATCCCTTACCTACATATTAATAAGTTCAAGTGTCGCGGAGGATGACGGTACAAAGGTCCCGCGATCCTAGCTAGCTTTATTACTGTGCACTTTGTTTCGGCATGAAACTTGTCGCCCAAATCCAGGCAACATAGACAAACGAGAGTATGCGCACTATCCGTACTATATAATAATGACTTTTATACAAAGGTTCCGAAACGCTTTGTCGCTTGCGAAGCCTGTATCAGCTATACCCGGTAACTCCAAAATGATTACCCTGGGTATCTGATTCTCGCTGCCTACTCTGACAATGAGGCAAGACACGACGAGCGAAGCGAGCCTTGGCTGTGCATCAATAAACGAGAGAAACTGGAGACTGGTACCCAGGGTAAAAACAAATATAGTACTTAAAACAAGATCGATTGCACTGCGTTAACTTTGTGCTTCAATATCACATGAAAATTGTAAATGTCTTTAAATTTTCCATCAGTTTCGAGGAGGGGCGTCTTGCTCGTTGGCACTTAGTGGTAGCTACTACTACAAATGTAGTAGGCATCAGGCATTTCGAGTTCAAATACAGTAAGGAATAATAGTGCGGAAATTTAGCTGCAAGCAGTCATGAGGAAGCCAAGCAGTCGAGAGCTACAGAGTCTCCATTGAAACTTGATGTGATCATGTTAAAAACATGGCTTCAAACTTTGAAACACAGTACTGTGTGAATTGAGCAAAGATTATGTGTGACTGAAATATGAGTTCATGTCCTGTTTAGGTTCTTCAGCTTCAATTTGGCTGTAAGTGATAAGTGGTTTTTACTCCTCAGCCCGACACGGGCACGAGGGGTATTGCCGACCCTTCGGCGGGCGGGCGGCTGCCAATTTTGTCCGGGCTATTTCTCTGTAACCACTTGGGTTAGGAAGTTTATATTACGTATGTGGACTCCCCATGGGGGGTAAATGTGCCTTTTTGAGGTTTCGTCCCAGTTTGACCTTTGACCTTGTAGCAGTGACCTTCAGGGCTGAGGGGTATTGCCCGCTTCAGCGAGGCCCATTTTAATCATCTGAAATGAATCTAGTAACTTTTGTGAGGGTTAGTCTGAAGATCTTCAGCAAAATTGGTGAAAATTGGACAAAATGTTAGGCCTGTGAGGAATTTTTTAACCTTTTGAATATGTCTAGTATATTAGGGGTAGCAGTTAGGATGACAGGACAAGTTATCACATCTCGGCCTTCGGACCTCCTACAGTATTATCAGATACAATAATTATTTTTTGGTAAACACATCAACAGTCATAACGCATCAACAGTCATAAGCTAAAAGACATATGCTGTGCCTCTTTGTGATCAAACGACTTAAATTTTGTTGAGCTTCCTCTAAATGTCTTGAATCCATGTTCCAGGTTTGGTTTTGTTACATCAAAAGGTTGCTGAGATATGACCTCATCTCCTTTTTGGCAGCTTTATTGCCAGAATTGATTGGCAGTGACAGGTAAAGGCTTTCAAAAATCCATGCTCCATCTGAAAACTTTCGTATGGCTAGGTCTGAAGATCATCTGTGCCAAATTTCAAAACTTATTAGCCGATAGTTATAGCGGCTACCATAGACATCCTCCCTAGAAAACGACGTATAGGAAAGAGAAGAACATAGAGAAAAAAACAAGCTGCATGTGAAGCCTCACCGGTTAGCCCCAGAATATAAATTGGCCAGTCATTTTGCCAATTACTAAATCACCCTTACTAAATGAGTTTCTAAATAAATTGTTTCATTGATAAGCAAGCAAAGTAAATGAGAACAGATTGAAAATAATTTAGAGTTACTGGGTGAGAATTCTGCCTGAGCTTACGTACCCCCGATGGCATGTTACTGTTTTTCAGCCAAAAGTCCACAAAATTCAACTTGTGCTAACGAAATACCTAAAGCAGTTGGAGTATTTGTGGTAGTAGACATACAACCCTATTCAAAGGTGGAGAATAGGTGTATGCACTGAATCAGAGTGGTAGAACCACAACACAAAGATGCATTTCCTGAACAGCGACAGAAGTTAGCTTTGAAGAAGTCAGCTAATAAAGACTGTGCTTGTGAACTGTAATGTTGCTTAAAGATGGTTTGAACATGTGTAAGTTACCAAAGTAGTATCTGCGAATGTTCGAACAATGGTTTTGCGAACATATCGCTGGTGCGCGGTTCCAACTATGCAACAATGCTTTTGAAAAGCATGGACCAGGTAGCAATTTACCACAAATGCATTGTCCCTGATGTATGAGATTGTGAAGGCAACAGTAATTGAAGACCTGAGCAATGCAAAATTAATTGCCTTGATGAGAGATGTGCAACACAGTGCTACATGATAAAAAAGAATTTGAAAATGCAAATGATGGCTGTCAAGGCATAAAAAATGATCTGTTAATCTTTACAAAATAGGACTCAATGGTCGAACAATGGCATAATTCATAAAATTTCATATGGCCATATTACTACACACTGGAACACAGTGACAGTCATGGCACCATACAGAAGGCATGAACACATGCTGACACGCAACTCAATTACGCAGGCCCTGGCAATTTTGACATTGCTGATATTTAGCCTAGTCTGACTTTCAATTAAATTAATTGATACAAAATTAAATCTAACTGCCTTTGGCATCCTCCTTGTCAGACTTCACTGTATGAAATTACAAATGACAGTACCTTATCAGTGATATTGACAGTCCCAGACAGATATATCTATCAAGAAGTCTTTTTACAGTATACCCCTTACTGCCCTGATCAACACACACGTCAGGTGAGTCTTTTCAGTGTCATGGAGTTAGCAATAAACCAAAAGTGAATGCTCTTATCTCACCTATTGTGGGTAAACTTTCAAATGTGACCCTGAAATAGCATGTTAAAAACAACAGAAAATACTCATCGCATCAGATTAAGCTATTTATTTTCCTGTATGAAGCCATCTGTTAAACCAAGTCTCATAAGTGATCTGGGCTTTTGAAATCTTCAGCTGAAGATGTCGCTACTGCAAACCAGGCATTCCTCATGCCATTGTTGAGAATTAAACTCAATGAATTAAAACCAGCCTGAGATTCTCATTCATTATTCTTGATATAGCGCCTATTTTAAGGAAATTAAAATTTTCTTTCTGCCACAGCTGCACTCAGTTAAAATGCCACTGCCTAAAATAGCCTTAGATCAGTAGCAAAGCCAGAACTTAAAAAATGTGTACACAACATCGCTTTGCAACAATTATTAGTCCTGACTTGTTCTCAAACATTTTCCTTAATTGACAATACATTCATGATGAAAACACGCCACACTATCAGGTGTTGGTAATGATCTTAATTGGGCAAGAGGGTAACCATTAATTTGGCCGCCCAAGTGGTGCATATCAATCACCCTTATTCAAGGTTGTGCAAAGGTGTTTCAAATCTTTGTGCGGTTAAATTTAAACAATCATAAAACGCAGGTTAGACTGCCTGATGTGCCATAAAGATAGCGCGGAAGTTCCAGAGCAGTTTAACTTTTGTAAAGTAAATACCTACTTATGAGTAAATTATTTTTCTGCACCAAATTTAGCTTATTGAGTCACCCTTAGATTGCATCAAGAAAGAAGTGTCTTTAATTGCCAATAGATTTTTCTTATGATTGGAAAATAATGAATGAAGAGAAATGATTAAGAGCTAGCCTGGACTAAGAATTGTCGTAAAGAGATGTTCCGTGCATACACAATTCAAAGCCACTGCTTTAGACTACTTCATAAATGTATTTAATAGCGGTGCTCCGATCGATCGGCCAACGATGATTATCGGCCAATTTCCGTGAAAAAGTATGTGATCGGCGAATGCTGATTATCCTCTTAAACTCCAGGGTCCCCCAATTATCCTCACCGCAGCAAAATACCTACAACGCCGCGCTAATTAAGTAGCAATATAGTCATATTACACATCAAATGAAACAGGAGAGCCTCTGCTACAAGCACATATAAGTTATTTTTACATACACCAAGCACAACTCAAACGCCAAGCATATTAATGTTCAAATATCAAAATCCGAGTAGCGTCAGAAAATCAACCCTCTCTCCACATTTCCATGTCTCCCTCTCTGATACTTCATGCTACACAAACAAAGATGTACTCTATTCATTTTGGGTATGTCATTTTCAAACAGAAACCTAAAAAAGAGGCTGGGGCTTAAGAGGTTAATGCCTTTCATTGCCAATCACAAAAAACGATCACCTGTATCTCATACTTTGCAGCCTGCAGCCTGTAGAGGCCCTGTGTGTAGTGTAGAGTCCCCCTCCCCCTTCCTTTCACAATGCGCAGGCGCGCGAGGGCAAACCCAAACAAACATGTCTGCCGTGTGGAAGTTTTATACGATCTGTGAGAGTGATGTAAAGTTTGCATCCTGCAGCACATGCAACGAACGAATACCTCACAGGGGAAGCAAGTTAAAAGGCTTCAACACATCAAATTTAATACAACATTTAAAGAACGAACACTTGGTGGAGTATGGCGAGTTTTCGAGTTTTCACTGCAGAGAATGAAAGGAAGACAGCCGGAGCAGCAACAGTCAGACAGCAGTTAGCGCAGCCCATGCTTGGCAACACTCGCCCGTAAGAGCGTGACAGTCAACAGGCTAAGCAAATAACACGAAAAATAATTGAATTCATCAGGCTAGATGACCAGCCTTTCTCAGTGGTGGAAGACACTGGGTTCCGCCGACTGCTCTCTCACTTGGAGCCCCGCTATATGCTACTGGGACATAAGTATTTCACAGATGAAGCGCTGCCAGAGCTCCACCAGACAGTGTACTCTCACATCGAATGTCTCCTTAAAGAAGGTGTCTCATCCTCAAAAAGTTTCACAAGTGATATATGGAGCTCGGACGTCAGTCCTGTGTTGATGCTGAGTTTAACTGCTCACTGGATTGATGCAGATTTTCAACTTCATAAAGCCATTCTGCATGTCCAGGAGTTTTCTGGCTCCCATACTGCCATAGCTTTAGCAGCCGCATTTGAGAAAATGTTTTAAACATGGCATATTCCAAAAGACAAGGTACACATGATACTGAGAGATAATGCTCGAAACATGGTGAAAGCTATGACAGATGCTGGGTTACCAAGTTTGGGATGTATGGCAAACACCCTGCAGCTGGCCATCCGTGATGCACTGCTGTCACAGCGCAGTGTAAGTGACATTATTGCCAAAGGGAGATGCATTGTGGGGCACTTCAGGCACTCTCCCCTTAGCATATGCAAGACCTCAGAGTGTACAGAAACAAATCGGCCAGCCCACCAAAAGACTGCAACAAGATGTCAGCACTAGGTGGAATAGCACCTGTTATATGCTCCACAGTCTCGTTGAGCAAAAACGAGCATTGGGCGTTTACACAGCTGACTTTGAGCTACCTGCTACCTTTACATCTTTCCAGTGGGAGTTGATTGAAAACATAACAGTCCTGGAGCCTTTTGAAGAGCTGACTGAGGAAATATGCTCATCACCTGCCTCTGCTGCTGATGTCATACCCTCTGTGATAGTTTTACAATGTCTCCTTGCCAATGATGCTGCAGCAGATCATGGTGTTAAGAAAACTAAGGCCACTTTGCTGTAACCTGTCACCGAAAGATTTGCTGACATTGAAAATGAGCCTCTCTACAGTTTGGCAACCATCCTTGACCCAAGGTGAGGAAATGATCAAATAATGAAAAAAAAAATAAGCATTTATGTAAGAGATAATCAACTCGTAGATTTGCTTAACACGGTTTTAAGGCACAACGCGGAGGTGAATAACCAGAACCTGTTGTGTTCCGGGGTCCTGGCCTTTGGCCAGGACAGTATTGTTTATGGTTTTAACAGTTTCATGTTCCATAGTCCATAGTCATAGTCACAGTTTTAACAGTTTCTTGTATCTAGTCATTGCATTTCATAATTCATGTTCATTGTCCATGTTTTTACTTTTCCGTGTTTTGTTTAATGCCAGGTCTGCCAAGCCACTCCACCGCTTATCTGCGTTCCGCCCCGTGCCTTCGTTGTTGCACATTTCAGAGCTCTGGTTGGCTTTGGTATTTCCCTCTTCCTTCTGTGCTGTGCTGATTCGGGGCTGTCTAAGCTTAATTGACAATTAACTGTTTTTAAGTTACTAACATTTACTAACATTCACAGGGTGGTGTAATTCATAGATAGGCACATTACTAATACTAATACTACTAATTTAGACAGGGAGTTTATTGTCACGATTCCTGCTTTACTATTTCAAGTCTTACTGTGCTTTTCTGTTCTAAACATTCATGCTGCTTTCAAACTGCTTACTTAATTGGTACTTAAAAGTTGAGCACGCTCATTCTCTTAATGAGCAAGTCTTGTCCACCAATCTCTGTCCATGTCATGATCTTGCCATGCCTCTTGTTTCTCCTTCTCCAGGTGTTGCCCCTCATGTCATGATTTCTTCCCTTTTATCTGGGTGCGGTAGAAGTTGGCTGGCAGACAGTGTCTCGAGTTTCTTTGCCAAGTTCATGGTCAAGTCTGCTTTTCATAGTTCTTGTCGTTTTGTATATAGCGTTCGTGACTGTTTCAGACCAGACACTGCCACTGCAGATGAAATGGTTGGTCTTCACAATCGCTGCAATTCTGCCCAAACCATGAGAAATAGTCTCCGGGTGCGTTGTCTTCTTCGTGCATTTAACCTCACCTTTGATTGATAAAGAAATCAGCTCTGATGACACAATGAAGGACTTTTCTCTTTCTGATGGGGTGGCATTCAGTGATGTAGAAGTGCTGGTATGGGCAGGAATATCCCATGGAAATCCAGCCTAACCGCATTTCATTAACACTAACTTGAAAGCAGTGTAATATCGCCATGAGATACTGTGACCTATCATCACACCAGTCATCCATGAAAACAACATATTTCAGCAGGAAAACGGCAGAGCTCAAAGTTATCAATATATACACAGGGCTCCTTGAGGCTGAAAACATTTGTGAGCTTGTTCCCTGGATTTGTCCCCCACTAAGCATCTGAGGGATGTCCTCAACTGACAAGTCAGTCATCGGTTCTCACTTCTGGCAAATATACGCCAACTCCCTGCAGCTCTTGAAGAGGAGCGGAAGGGCATCCCCCAGGTCACCATTGATCATTTGGTTCAGTCCATATGTCAGAGATGTGCAGCCCTGCTGCAGGCCAGTTGCAGACATACCTGATTTTGATTGGTATATTTTGGACAATGGACCCCACCCCCTTTATCATCAATGCCACCGTCAGATTCTAGGTAGTTTGCCTCAATGAGTGATTGAAATGCATTGCAATATGGTATACAATCGATCAATACCCAATGAAAGAACCGTTTGTAAGAAATATGACCATGTTCAGAAACTATCAGTGCTGTGCTTAGATTTTTGTTCAGTGTAGTTGCTTAGGAGCAGTAGGCTGCCACAGTGAAGCGCCAGAGGGTGACACCAGTTCTAAAGCTGGAGCTTTGGTCAAGGGCAATGGTACGAGTGTTCCTACAGTGAATTGTTTTTTGGGACGGGGGAACCTCCAGTCCCTGGCAAAAACCCACAAGAACATGCAAACTGCACGCAGAGGTGTCCCGGCCAGCCAGAACTGGAACCCAGACCCACCTTATTAGGAGGCACCAGTGCTAACCTCTGAGCCGCTCCAATAAAGGCTACGAGACATCAGTTGCAGGTCAAACCAACTGCCCTGTCAGTGATGTGAAACTACTAACCAGAATTAAACCGTTGCAGTGTGTGCAGCATCTTGGGTTTAACTGGTAATAACAGAGACAAGGGACAGAGACGAGAGTGTCAAGGTGTAAGGCTTAATTGGCATCACTGCATGCAGGGAACAAGGATATGACTTAGTAGCAGTGGATCTGGAATCAGCTGTTTTATGGCCTTTGAAGTGTTGGCTCTGTTTTAAAATGCGAATGGCCCACAGGCAAGGAGGGCAGTAGCGCCCTGTGTTTGACACAAAAACAGGGGCAGTGGCCCAGAATGACCTCCTGCTGGCAGACATTCCTTCATCCACCCTCTTCTCCTCATCATTCCTATCTCCATCTCTATCTCCTCTCCTCCCACCCCGAGGTGAATGCTGGCAAACGTGCAAACACAGACACACACACACACACACACACAGGGAAATACTACAGATAGAAATGTTCCAATGGCATGACATCTTCCATTGACCTTCAATTAAACAGCAAAGGAAGGGGGTGGGTGGTTGGTAGCAGAATAAAATAGAGGATAAGATTGCTGCTGACTTGCACAAGTTCTGATGCAGTCCCACAAAGGCAGGCCATTTTTTTCATCAGAAACAAAAACAGCCTTGAAATTTATCACAAGAGACTCTTACTGCAACACAGGAAGGAGGGAGACTGGAGGAGAGGCGCGAAAAGACAAAAGGATCAGAACACTCTGCTAAAAAGCTTTGAGTCAGACATTCATAACACATTTCTTCTGGAAAACGGGACATTCTTAGCCAAGGCCAAGAGGAAAGAAATGGAACACACCATTACATGCTGAAAGGACACAGTCACTATTGCTTAGACAAATGGCTTTAAGAAGAAGGAAGCAGTGTACAACTTGCTTTCCTGGCAGGCCGCTTACAGAAATAAAGGAATCAGGTGCTGGGTAAACACAGTTTTTTTTTGGACTTGAACCCTTTTAAGGTCTAAGCCAGCGACGCCGTCAGAATATCATCATACCACAGTCACCTTTTTACAAGCCAAAGACTGCAGACCTAGTTTGAAGGAAAGTGATGGTGATAATAATGACAGTAACTGCTCTTGGACTTGCGGGGCTGGTGCTGTTGTTCACATTATGCGCATATTAAACATCTGTGAAATAAATCATGTTAAGACTTCCCTTCTAGCTGAACTGAGTCACACGGAGAGAGTAAACGTGAAGATCAAGGATTCAGCAGTCTGCAGAAATGACGGGCTGAGGGAAGAGTGTAGGTCCACACAGCAATCGCAGGCGTGATGCTGAGTGAAGCCCACGGCACATGCTGACAGGCGAGAGAAGGCTGAAGCCAAAGGAGGTGAGGAGTCGGCATGGAAGAGTGCCATTTACCCATAATGACCTTCTGAACAAGCAAGTCAGGTGCTGCTGCATGCAGGTACGTGACTGGGCCAACTGAGCATTCAACTGCCTAAAAGGCTGGGAGCTCAGAGAAGGCATACAGCGGCCTTTTAACCGTTTGCCAACCTCGCCCCCATATCACGCTATTTAAACAGCAGATGCTTTGCACAGCCTTTACCGTTTGATCCACACTGCGGTCTGACACCAAGATAAAGCAATGGCTGCGCTAATTTACTGATAAGGCCAGAGTGAATACAGACATGACAAACAAATCTCCCACGCTGTACACACCAGGCAATTCAGGGAGAGTAGGCACACAGGCCTCTTTTCTCAAGTTAGATGGTCAGATTTCAGGCTGGCGAAGTTTCAAACAGGGACAGAGAGAGCCACAGGAGATGATGTGCTGATCTTGGTGCTCACAGTACAACAGTGGAGAGCAGCCCTGCAGAAGATTGATCAGAGAGGCTAAGGGTCAGACAGCTAATAAATGGCCAACTCCTCTGGAAGCCTCAGTCATGTCAGAGACCCCAAAATGGTTGTTCAATCACCGACCTCCAAGACGAAGAGGGATAGGACTCCTGTACTGCAAAAGGATGAAACGTATAAAATCAATTAAAGACTTCAAGCAAAACAGAGGATATGTAAGCTACTTCATAATTGTTTCCTGCTCCATTCTTTAATTTTTATGTAAGGATCTAGCTAGGGGAAGAAAAAAGTAGTAATATTTTTGGCAGTTTTTACCTTTTCGACAAAGGTATGTGATTGGAATATAATCACTTTATTACCTTGGCTAAAACCTGATTTTGAAGACAGGCAATAATGCAAGCAAGGACACAAAGATCCTGCTCCTAAGGACACTGAAGGCCACTTTCTCACATGAATACACACTCGATATATTGAACGATAGAATTTTACAAATGAAAATAATGTTTGCCAGATTTGCTTGCATGTCATTTCCTTCCTGGTGAAGGAACTCTTCAGTTAACTGCTGCAAATTTAATTTTAATTGAATTTCATGTCACAATGTCCCAATTGCAGACTGTGTCAAGGGCTTTCTCTCACCATTGACAACGAGAGATAGAGGGGGCATAAGATTCATGCTCCAATACCAGCAGTAATAAAAGACAGATTGAAGGAATTGACAGCTTTTGTTATATTAGTTTTCTGGCACCTCTGCTTTGCAAACCTCCTTCAATACCTTAACAAGCACAATTACCAATGTAGGCATCTTGCATCCTGTAAACTGCTCTTCACTTTGGCATTGCTCTCTCTCTCTCACCCGTTTGGCAGGCAGCTATCTTTATCTTTGGCGATAAGCATAGCTGACATTCTACATCGCACATCAATCAAGGCGATGGAGGTATTTAAGGAGCTGATCTCCCTTCTTTCCTCAAAGCAGAAAGCCAGGAAATATCGATCCTAGCTGCCCTCGCTACATGCTCCAGCTCCACCACTCCAGTTATTAAACAGAGGTCAAAGGTCATTGTGAGTGACAGCGGGGGGAGGGGAAAAGAATTTCACAAGGTGACCATATTGCAACCAGCTTTGAGCGACAAAGGAACCAGCATGGAAAGACATCAAAGGAGCATAAAGCTTCAGAATCAACCAGAATATTGACCATACTCGTTAAACTGACTAATGAATTCAAGAGAGAAAAAGCTATGAATTAGCTGTAGCAATACTATATCGGGAAAATGGCTTTTTGGAATCAAATGAGATATTTGAGGTTTATGTGCAGAATTCACAATACAATTTGTGGGACTCATTATACTTAAATAGCCAAAGCTAAGTGGGTAAGCTAACTACCATTCTTTCAACTGATGATTCATCCAACTTGATACAAGGGTAACAAGAAAAAGTCAGTTCAAATGAAGTCAAGGAAAATGTAATTTCAGAGGGAAAGAAAAAAAAAATCTATTGAACACCAGAAAACCACATTTACCTGAGGGAGAGAGCACTGGTGCTCCAGGAAAGATTTTAAGGGTGGTCACTGCCTGGATTTACAGCTTAACTTCACAATGACATAAGTCTTGTCCTTCCCCACAGCCCAAAAATGGGAGAAGGAGGGAGACCACCCAGAAACAACCATCGTGAGCAGGATCAGATATCGGACACGGCCGACAAGCATGAACATGAACTCCACCATCAAGACTCCCCTGTCCCATTAAATCCCTCTCATTCATTCCACCTGGGGAAAGGGAGACTTGAATCCCTGCAACCAACAGTCATGAAGCAAACGTTGCTCAGACAGCAGCATCCTGCCTGCAAGAAGTATTTTACAGGCACATTCAAGACCTATGGTCTAGGAGGCTAAAGCTTAAAATTAAGAAAGTAAGATGTGAAAATAAAATAGGTTGGGCAGGTAAAAGGTGGGATGGGGGATTGTGTCGGCCCAATAAAATGCTTGTGAAATGGACAGCCGGGGAGGCAGTAGACAAGGGAGAATCAGAGGGGAACACCTGAAAATTCACAAACTGCTGGTGGTGAAGCTCTTCATTCTGTTCTGCTTCATGCCATTATGGAGGGAGAGCCACACTAATCCAGCCATTCAACATGACGCAGCCAGGGTTTTAACTCTAAGAAACCATGGGCTGCCTCATTGGATGGCACTTACTGGCACTTTAGGGGATCAGAACCCGGCCCATTCTGGAGAAACCATTCATGCACAATTCAAAAGGCAGCTCTCCATCATCCAGGCCTCTTATCTTTTCCGCAGAGCTGCACATCGGCCTCTGGTGGCAGCTTCTCGCTAGACAGTCAGACTGTGGCTACAATTTTTTTATTTTTATTTTAAAGTTAACTCACTCCAAAAAAGTCAAGACATTATAATGCACACCTCAGTAATGGTATAAAGACCTTGGAGCTCATCTGTATAATGAACCACGCTTTGCTCTTGGGACTCTAACTACAATACTAAAATTTTTTTAGACTTTGTATTCTGCGGACACTGAACGTTGTTAGAATAATGAGGTACGGCATGAAAGCTTTCCATTTTCTCTCGCATCCGTTCCTCAGAGGGAAACTTCTGGTAGCCATTTCAAGCAAGAAGAAAGTATTATTGCTGTCTAATAAAACCTGTCACTTTGTTGATGAAACCACAAATCTCAAAGTATATGACCGTTTGACAAACACAAAACACAGGCAATCACTTTAAGCCAAGAGGACCTTTCCTGAAAACAGAAGGATTAATACTTACAAGGATACCAGAAAGAAAATGAGAGCATAACTTGCTCCAGCCTGGCCCATAACGGTTATAATTTGAGGCAGAATTCTACTACACCAAACTCTGCTTTGTTCAATATTATGTGTACCATTAAAAGGAGAAAACAACAGAACAACAGAATATAAGACTGCTCTAGAATTTTCTCCATCCAGGTTAGCACTGTCCAGAGAGGCTTCCAGCCTGAGCCTGCCGGTGTTGCCGTTTCTGTTCCGCAGTGCGAGTAAAGCGAACGAATGAAGCCTGAACTGGGAGCTGCGACACACCTCAGCCAGGTCAACCGCCTGCTCACTATCCCTCCTTTCAGACATTCCTCCCTCTCCTACATCAGGTCTTCTGCTATAGCTCTTCCCTCTCACTACATCCCAGGGTTTACTGCTCCCGTGCTAGCAGTGCAAGGGAAGACTGCAACAAGGCGGTGGGGGAGTCGGGAGCGGTCTGCGAGAAGCCGCATGTACTGCAACCAGGAGCTGAGGCAGGGCGAGAGAGAGGAGCTGCCTCGCTTCACATTGGCTGCGCGGCGCCCCATGTGATGTTGCGTCGTCGGCAAACAGCCACTCAGCTCCGTCCGAAATTGTCAAGTTTTATGAATGAGCCTCAGTACACACAAGTTCTGCACACATATGCGCACGTGCATTAAAAGCATTATGCTCAGACCACGCGTTTCGCCCATTCTTACCTTAAAGTATTAGCCTAGCATCCGAGCAAATGTCAATATGCATTTGTGCCCATAACAGGGGGCTTTTTCTGAGTTCTTACATGCCTTCACATACATACATTCCGCATTTCAATGTGATGTAGTGAACTATAAAATTAAAACAAACCCGGCGCAAGTTCTTTGCTTTAAATATTTCCAGCTCACAGTACAGAAAAACATTGCCCCCAACAAATCAGAAGCATGAAGTCATGAATACAAAATCCATACGCCGATGACTTGCTATGAACTTTACACCAGGCTAGTAAAGTGGGGAATTAGGTTAAGCTGCATCCTGGCCATTATTTTGGTTCAACAGTGCCATCTCTAGGTAGACATGGGAAACACATTGACAAAACAACCATTTCCTCAGACAAAGAAACACTGCATTAGATGTGGTTCTTGCCAAGAGGAGATTCACTGAAATGGTGCATCCCCACTAGTATATCCTTTGACAGATTACAAGCAAGAGTCAGAATTTGCTTTGGAAACCCAATCAAATTTCACTCTGTGCCCTATTCATAAAATGACCAAAAACCAATAATGCATTCCACCAGACTAGTGAGACTTATTCCTGTGAGGAAGGTCTCACAGATGGGCATACGTTTCCCACACAAACCCCAGCTGTACATTCATACAGTGGTAGGGATTATTATCTGCATTTTCCACAATCAAATCCTGTTCAACATGGTCCCACTGTTACCTGCAGTTACTTTGAACGAGTGAAACAAAGGATAACTTACAAAACCAGAGGTAAAATTACCCTTTGTTCAGCAAGTGCTTTATAAGCTCAGGTCTAACACCCAGCAATGTGGGTAAGCCAGATAATCAGGGAAAGATTTGTTGTGTAACAAGATCCATTTCCCTCTCCACTTGATCCCACACTGCCATCTGCTGCCTGCAAGGTAAAACATCTGCAGGAGACAGAAGCGGTCAGAACACCATTATCTGAGTATTTCTCCTCGTTTAATTTCCAGTCATCATATTGCTCATCTGACCAACTTGGACATAATTGACAGGCATGTCAAAATACAGAATTACCTCCTAGCATCAACATGTGAACAAAGCTTTGCAACGTGCTTGAGGCCTCAACACTGAGTATCAATTGCTAGGAATCATGACCAGTTCTTTAACTGATAGTTGAGGTCGCCAGTTTGCCAGAGGCTGCACATGAGTTGATCCAGCTCCAAATCAGTCCTTGATGAAACCAAAAAGGAGGAGTCAACACTACAGGCCTCAAGGGACATATATCAGCATTGCCATTTAATGCAAAGACTGGCTGAATGTCAGATCTCTACTGTGACAGAGGCTCATATTAATAACCCATCATTCCTTGACACAAGATGCCTCATTTCCCCACACAAACTCCACAGCAAGGTTTGAGCTTGTGTGCGATTCTACCGGCTGGACATGCTCAAGGTGAGAACATCCACCCTTGCCAAGCAAAGAAGCATTTTACTAAGTCTAATTGCCCAAGAGTTGACATGGGCAGTGCTAGTCCAGATTGGAAGATCACAGAATTGGTTCATGCATTTTCAAAGCAAACACTATTCAGTTGGAAGTTCTTTCATATTTAAATATGCATTGCAATACCCTAGGTGTTTACTGACCAGGTTCAGGATGAGCATTTCACTAACTTGTGCAAAAGCAATGCCATATGAAAAACACAAATTCTCAGTGAAGTTCAGTCTCTCAACTGCTTTCAAATTGACACACATAGTACAGCAGTATCTTATCCTTATGGTGCCTACATTCTCTCATTTTCCCCCTCACAGAGTACAAACATGGTTCAAAAATACCCGGACTTTAAAGCATTTTATATCAGTGAGATCTTTATTGATTTATATCTTGGCACTCATCAGGTGGTGCAGCGAAGCCACAAAGCCGCAGAACGCAATCAAACAGCAAGGGGTGGTGGAGCATGATGCACAAAAAACACTTCAGGACTGCTTTCAATTCACAAGCGTCTCCAAAGATGCTCTAATGGCAAATATAAAAGGACAGCTCCTTCATTCAGTGGAAAAACAGCACAATGAATGGCCGAAGATGGACCATTCTCAGTACAGCAGAAGAACCATATGGCTCTTCATACGACTGTTTGAGCAAAGACATTCGGGAAAAACCCAGACATGCATTCAATCCAGTGTTAGTGTCCATTATACCAGAGTGAGGCAATAGAACAGGAAAGAACAAGATATTGGCTACCAACAATGCAGACATGCCCACAGAGGAAAGGAAAACCCAAATATGGCAGAGAACTGCAGATTTCTTTGTGAATAAGCAATGCAGATACCTAAATACACACATACAGAGAATAGGACTATGCCAATATACAAGTGGGAAAAAAAGTGGCTGTTGCAGTCCAAACATCCTGAATCCATCAAGACTGATTGCACAGAGCTCTGCATGAATTTCCCCTTTCTGATGGTTCATTAACTTGCACTTTCCAGCCCACACAATTGCTAGTACCAGTCATAAGTACAGCTGAAAATTAGTCAAACCGAACCATTAAACAATACACAAAATAGGGGCAAGGTGTATAAATGCAACAATTAGAACAAGGGTTTGCAATTAGGAATGAGTAGCGTAAATGTTATGGCCCCAATTTTTTATGACATATCGGATAGCAAGGGATAACAGACAAACTTTTAACACTTTAACAGATTTAATTAAACAAACCACTGACCAAGATTGAACCATAAAAAAAATGAGATTGTTAGAGTCACTAACAGGGTAATTGAGATGGGGTTGCTTTGTTGCAACAAAGCTTTTTTTTTTTTTTTTTTACACCCACACAAATAGCGGGCGTTTATTTCAGTCTTCTTTCGTAATCCGATTAACAAAATGTTTAAATGATATACAGAATTACAGAGAGCCGAGAATTTTTCCTAATTGATTATTCAGATTTCCCTTGCAGTCTCGAATTGCAGCGTATATGTGAATGAAGTTATTGTCTCCTCTATCAGTATCAGGCTTCCATAAGGCTTGGTCTTAATTGTTTTCATTGTCAATCAGGAATAGTACCTGGGAACAGGTTCACAAAATGCTGTGATAAAAGTTTGGGTCACTGCCTCACCGCATGTCTCTGGCTTCCTGTAAGCAAATACTCGCAAATCTGCAGTTTCGTGAGCATTTCAAGTTCGATGTAGCCTACTGAGTAATAACGCCGCGGAAACTTAAAATGGCCCATCATTCTGCCGAATAGTCTTGTGAAATTAGTTAATCGTCTGATTGCTAATCAAGCAAAGGGAAGGTTTCTGCCTCACCAAACTAACCTCCGATTGCACGTCACTGTACAAAAATAAACCTCAAGGTGTTCTAAGGATAGAACCAGAGCCAACAGCTCCTCCTCAATCGTGGAATAGTTCTTTTGTTGCCGATTGAACTTCCTGGAGAAGTATGCCACGGGATTCTCAATGTTATCAGAGTCATTTCTCTGTAGGAAGACAGATCCACAAGCTTGGTTGCTAGCATCGACCTCGATGGATAAAGGATTGTTGAAGTCAGGAGATTTGAGCACGGGGAAGTGACACAGCAGAGACTTCAGGCGATCGAAGGCTCTTTGGCATGCTTCATCCCAAGTGAACTTTATGCCTTTCTTCAGTTGGTTGGTGAGACTGAGAGCAATCTCAGCAAGGTTCTTGCAGAACTTGCGGTAGTACCCGATCATTCCAAGGAAGTGGCCAAAGCTTTTTTGTTGTCGCTAACTGGAAAGTCCATGATGGCTTGGACTTTAGCATTTATGGGTGCCACCTTACCCTGGCCTATGACTTAGCCAAGATACGTCAAGCGCTGGAATGTCTCCACATCTTTCAGATGTTCTTCCCAGGAGTCACACCATGTGATCAAGTCGTCGATGTACGCACCCGTGTGTTGCAATCTGGCGATTGTAGACTGTATCATCCTTTGGAACGTGGCTGGGGCATTTTTCATGCCAAAGGGTAGGACTTCATACTGGTATAACCTAGATGATGTGGCAAAAGCAGAGATTCTCTTGGCCCTCTCAGTTAAAGGCACACACTAATAACCCTTCAATAAATCGATCTTGGTCAGAAACTTTGCTTGCCCTACTCTATCGATACAATCATCAATCTTAGGTATTGGAAACACATCAGTTCTAGTTACAGCATTGACTTTGGAATAATCTGTACAGAATCTAGTACTTCCATCAGGTTTTGGAACTAGCACACAGGGTGAACTCCAATCTGAGTTAGAGGGTCTGATAATATCATGTTCTAACATGTACTCAAGCTCTTTCTCAGCAATCTCTCTCTTTTCAGGATTCATCCGGTACGGATGCTGTTTTATTGGTTTGGCATCACCAACATCTACATCATGAGAGGCTATAGAAACTCTCTTTGGAACATCAGGAAATAGATTTTTATATTTCTTGATCAACCTCTCAAACTGATCTTTCTCTGAGGGTTCCAAGTGCTGGAGTTTCACAACACTTCAGAATTTGACAATTTACATGAAAGAACTTCAGCTTTAATTCTAGGCTCATCATCTTGAAACTCCCCCTCATCTTCACAAGTCTCGGCCATAGGAGGATCTGAAGTGACAGCTGCAATCTTAGCATTCCAATCATGATAAAGCTTCAGCATGTTAATGTAACACAGCTGTTTTGGCCTTCTCCTATCTGGAGTCTTCTCAATGTAATTGAGATTATCATAGGCACTAGAAAGAATCTGCTTCGCACCTAATTCGTACACAACCTGCTGAAACAATCCGGAAGTGAAATTGCAACCTTAGTCTGACTGAAATTTCCCTGGGAAGGCCCAACAACGTGAAGAACTTTATCAAAGCCTTCGAGATTGCAGTTACCTTGATGTTGCATAGAGGTATGGCTTCAGGGAATCTGGTAGATGCACACGATTGTCAACAAGTACTGATTTCCAGATCTAGTCTTGGGTAATGGACCAACACAATTAACGATGACCTTGGAGACGGGCTTCCCAATAGGCTGCAATGGATCTACAGGTGGGTTTAACTGGTGTTTTCCAACTACCTGACAAGTGTGACAGGTTTTGCAAAAGTTGGAAACGTCTTTCCGAAGTCCAGGCCAGAAGCGTTTCATGATCTTGTCAACAGTCATGTTAACACCAAGATGCCCTAAAGGCAAACCATGAGCCATTGTTAAGATTTCATTCCTGTCGACCTTCGGAACAATTTGCTTGACCACTGCCCAATCTGCATTGGCAGGGATATCAGGAGGGCACCACTTCCGCATCAACACTCCATCCTTGAGATAATACCCAATTGGAACTGCTTCTATTTCTTCATCAGGAAGGGCTCTCTTCTTCAGTACACAAATTTCAGGATCATTTGTTCCTGAATCTACTGCTTTCTGGACAGAGACATGTCTCCAGACACATCAGAATCACCAGACCCATCTGGCTGGCTGAACAGAGAACTGATAAAAGTGTCTGATAAGTCCTCAAATGGAGAAACCATAGTGGGCAAAACACAGTCATGAGGCGAACCACCCGAGTCATGACTATTCAATGTGCTGGACGGCACCATATCATCATCTTGAGCCTTCTTGGCTATAGCACGAGTCACTGCACCGGAAGGATTACAGAGATGGGTCTTCATCGCCATCTTCAGTGCTCGGCTGTGAAGTAAGATGAACGGGGGGAACTACATTGCCCCCAGCCAGGTCATTGCCTAGCAACAGAGAAACACCTTTGATAGGTAGACTTCACATAAGATAGACTTGACATAAAGGTCCCACCTTTACCTGTCCTGTAACTAAATCTGACTTCAAGAATACAGAGCGCAGGGGGACAGATACAGTCCTCCCTTCAATACCTTGAACAACTATGAAATCCCCAGAAGCGGTCTCATCACGTAACTCCAAGGAGTCCATCAACAAAAGTGACTGAGAAGCTCCGGTATCCCTTAGGATATACATGGGTACAGGAGGAGAATGCTCATTCAGAGCCACAAATCCCTCTGACACAAACGGAAGAAATTTCTCCCTCACAAAGTCAGCAGTATCAGGCTTCTTAGCCCCACAAGGAGCAGGCAATTTAGCAGATCGATCTTCTACTACAGGGGTTTCAAACCTGGTCTCCACAAAGGAATTGGTTTTGGTATCCCTTTTCTTTCTTAGCTTTAAGGAACCAACAGTAAGTTGTAACATGACCAGATTTCTCGCAATAATTGCAAACAGACCACTTTTGTCACTGTCAACTTTCACACTTTGAGCCGACCTGTGACTGGATTTCTGAGCACCATCACCAGATTTGTCTTTGCCTTTGGGTGAGGAATCTTGGGTATCACTGTTACCTTTCTTCTGAAATTGGAACCATCTACTGTTACTGCTAGACTGAAATTTGGACTTGTGTGTGAGAACATATTCGTCTGCAAATTTGGCAGCTGATTGCAAATTCAGTGTTTGCTTCTCATTAAGGTAGGTCTTAATATCATCCTTAACAGTTCTTGAATTCTTCAACTAACACCATCTCTTTTAGTGAGTTGAAATCATCTTTGACCTCCATAGAAGTACACCAGCGCTCAAAGCAAACCTGCTTCTCATTAGCAAATTCCACATAAGTCTGATTGTCAGATTTCTTCAGACCTCGGAATTCCAGCCCTCTCCCACCTTCCAGACTTTTTTCAATTCTCTGGGACTTGCCCCTCTGAGGCATGCCCAAAACCTAGCACCAGACTGGGCTTAACAAAAAAATGTCAATACTGCCATCTAGTGCCCCCCCCCCCCACATTATATAAATAAGTAAATTAAAATGCAAAATGGCATCATGCAAAAGTAATGAGGCTATTTGGCATAACTGTGTATTGCGACATCTTGCAGTCAAACTAGTGCTTAGAAACACTATCAGTAAGGACAAATCATATAGCAGCTGCAATGCACATACAGTCCCGAACATTTCAAAATGCCTTGCTAAAAGTGCACACGTCAAATTTACTGCTGCTGGTAGTAGTGATGACAGTAACTTTTCAATTATGCACAAGCAAGAACATTTACTTACTGAGAAAGACAAAGACAAAATAAGGAACAGACCAAGTCACAGAAAGAAAATTGACTTTTTATTAAAACATTTCACACATTTTCCCAAATAAAAATGATCTCACAACATTCATTAAAACACACAAGTACAGCCACGCACACAATTGCAAACGCCACTTTAAATAACCCCACAATCTTTTGTATTCATTGGTGACAAAACATCAACTTTAAAGTTACACTTCAGTCGAAGTCCATTAGATGGGCTTTCTTAAATATCCACTTGAAACATACAACATACAGTCAATGTATACAAGCAAAACAGGCCCAAAAATTTATGGTGGAATACATAATTAGGAATGTACTTTCCCCACTTTGAATGCTAAACCTCCCTGATAAGCACAGAAATACTGGTTGCAAAAAAATGCACTGTGGTGCAGGCTTTAAAAATCTCTTGTCAAAATAAACCTATCCCTTTTCCATTTTCACGATATTGGCCTCTCAAGTATGAAAATCTTTATTGGTAGAAATCAAAAATTCAGTTTTCAAGGGCCCCCCATGGGGCCAGGATCCCTTACAGAGGCTAAGTTGTGCTGGATTCCTTGTATTTGAGGACAGGTCTGTCTGCGCAAGGAAGATTACCAGCACCCAAGGCATAATAGTATAGTTAGGAGACCCTGAAAAGGGTCCTAAGCTGAAAAAGTCACTTTTTTGACGATTTTGGATTGGCAAGTTCACCATGTGGGCAGTTACCCATGGTAATGAAACTTGTTCCACATAAATGTATTTATGTTGACTTTATTTGCTCAAAATTACAACTTATTTTCTCATCTCCTTCACTCTATAATCATGTTATCAAATACAGGTGTTTTGGGGTAAAAACGCCCATTATCAACCACTTTGTTCTGCAACTAGAAGTTTTAAATAGACAATGCCTACTTAGGAAATGATTTAAATTTTTTAAGATAATCCGGCATCTGACATGATGTTGCATTCCCTCTCTAGGATCTCCCAGGTATTGCATCATCTTCCATGCGTATTGCATCAGATCGCATCACCTCGGGTTAAAACAATAGGGTAGCGAATGAATGAATTCTCTGAAGCTTCAGAATAGCTTCTGACAGGTGCAAAATTGGGATTTCCTTGGACGAGGAATACGACAACCAGGATGAATTTCATTCGGTGACCTTAACCCCTTTCTGCAGAAGCCAAATTTGGCTATTTATGGGTTACCCACTTTAATGCTGTGTAATTCAAGATTTAAGCTTCATAAAGAGGAAAAATGTGGCTCAATTCACAAGAGACACTTACAGCATTTAGAATTACATTGTATTTCAGTTTATTCTCATGATTTTGGTAGAGAAAATGAGCTGCAAACATAAAAAATCTTCATGAGAATTCACCATTGAAATTGCAAAAAAAATAATTCTGAGGATTGAAAAACTGCTGGGGCTTAAAACTTTACATTTCTAGTATCATAAACTCCTTGACCACAAGTAGTATGCATCTTCAACATTACATTCTAGATTACCTACATGCTATTAGCCAAATTATACAGCTATCCAAGTGTCTCCCCAAAGTCTCAAAATTATTTCCTGTCAAATCATAGTAAAATCATGTATATAGCACAAATAAAGTTTTAAGGCATGAAATTTAACATGAACAAATGATTTTATGGTTGAGTTTAGTATAAATTTATCAATATCAGTGCAGTTGAATATCAGTGGTCACCAGTAACCTCTCCAAACACAAAACATGCCTTTTCTCCATAATAAAATTTAGAGTTTTGGCCATTTTTCATTTTCAAAGCCAGCACAAACACGCATTAAATAAACTGCTTATTAAATGGTCAGAACATTCACCCTGTAATGGAAGCTACCAGTCCCCTCTAAGCTCACAAACCCATTTCAACACTTAATGAACAAGTACACCTCACTAAGTAATATCTGAGTTCTGAAATATACCTTATTTTAACAGAACAGACACTCCACTTTCAGGGAATATGAAACAATCCATTGCCTCTGCCGATTCAAAAGAAACGTGCAATGAACGTACCAGGGGGTCCATCCAAATGCACGGCCAGTTCGCGTTTTAACCAGGAAAAAAACCTCGACATTCGACTTTGTCGAGTATGTATACATTCCAAAAAGAAAAAAAAAAAAGAAAGTAGCAGCCTGACCTTTTTCATGAATCCCTCCTCCAGAGACCGATCCAGTAGCAAGAACCCTCCGGTCCTGTTTCATTTGAAATAATTCCAACTGACCATATCCTTATCTCATTTAAATCCTGTAAATGTAACTGAACACTTCAAGGCCAGTTTTCCGAACCCGTTTTATATAAATCGTGTCTATTTTAGCCGTGTAATGTGCATAACGTAGACAGGATACAACGGAGCCTGCTGATACGCATAGGTTTGTATGCTCTGTGTTTGTCCAATCAAAGTGTTTCACTTACTCTAAAATGTTTAAACACTCGGGAATTGGATAAGAAACGAGCCATTCAATACATTGTTACCAGGGAAACTTCACCAGGGCATGAAGTGTAACTCTACAATTACGCAGAAGACCCTGAGTGTATGGTTCAGTGATTGGCCATCAACGCCAGTACTTGGGTGGATATAAGGAAGTGCTGGATTTGTCAATGAAGGAATCTACGCGTAAATCCACGGTAGGGAACTACGATTTTTTTTGTATGTGACAACTGTAATTGACAGAAGAATGTGAGAGAATCAATACCATGTCGATTTTTTTGCCTCAGAAAACTGATTTTTCTGAAACACTAATTGGAATACTGTTGGCTCTCTGTGGCTCAACTGGTTGCTACAAAGGATAACGATTTTTTCTGTGTCAAGATATCGTTTTTTTAAACTGCTGGATCGATACTATGGGCAAGGATACTAACCAATTTGCACATCAGGCTTAGCTGAGGAGTTTAATTCATGCAGCTCTCGAAAAACAGGGAGCGGAGTGAACTTCCGCATATTCAGAACCACGTTCGAGGTCTGCTTGCTTGTGAACATTCAATAACTGCTCCGGGGGTGCCATCTAGTGATCGAGTACAGTAACAGCGTGCTTAAATTTGCAGGTCTATAGACGCAGGCGTCTATATCTGCAGAAAGGGGTTTTAAACTAGTTGAGAGACAACTTGACTTGGCAGTGCAATGTTTTTTGGAAAAAAAAAAATCCTATATTTCATAGCATGACAAAGTAAAGGAGGAGATGAGAAAACAAGTTGTAATTTTGTTCAAATAAAGCCAAGATATATACATTGATGGAAAATAAGTTTCATTACTGTGGGTAACTGCCCACATGGTAAACTTTCCAATCTAAAATTGGCAAAAGTGACTTTTTCAGCAAGCACCCATTTCAGGGTCTCTCAATTCCACTATTACACCTTGAATGCAGTCAGTCTTCCTTGTACAGACAGACCTGTCCTCAAACAGAAGGAATACAGCAAAATTTAGCCTCTGTAAGGGATCCTGGCCTCCTGGAGGGCCCTTGAAAACTGATTGATTTCCATCCATAAAAATTTTCATATGAGAGGCCAATACCTTGAAAATGAAGAGAGAAATAAATTCAAAAGATTTTGAAAGCCTGCATCCAATTTACTCTGGATTGCAATTTTCAGCCCAAACCTATGATTGGTTCCAAAGACATTGGCCTCAAAAATACCAATAAATTAACATTCGCGATTAGCTTGGGGCATGGCCCCTGATTTTTGGTGGACCATATCTCTGAAACCCCTTGAAGTAGGAGCCTAAAATTTTGCATGTGTTTTTTATGAACATAGAGGTACACCCAAAATTAATCTGAGCCAAAACTGAGCTAGTGACCTGGGGACTTCTGGTTGATTTCATATGGAATGACCCAATGGGACAATGTATGGCCACTTATGAAATGGCCAAGTTCCACACATTGAGAAAGAATCAATGCATAGTCTGGCATTCAAAATTAGTCCAAGTGATAACTAACCTTCCTGCCTGGTGACCAGTATCAACTCTAATGGCCATGTTGATCATAAAGGAGACACTGCAAAGCACTAAAACTTTGGGTAAAGCTGCCTGAAATTCAATGTCATCTCAACAGACAAAGGTATTCATGTACTTTTATGGTTGTATCTACCATAGCTTGGTGTAGAAGTGCATCAATATGCTGTGTATCAAATCAAATGTATATCAAAATAAAACCACACATAACACTCACCCCAAATTCAGTCAAGTGTTCTGTATTCTGTGGGAAAATGACAGGCTGAATTCAGAATGATACAGGTCCAAGCATTTCAAAAAAGATTTTGTGGGCCATTCCAATGGTCAAGTATTTTAAAATAGTCAATCATACAACCATTGCATTCAGTTAATGGTTAACCTCACTGAAACCTCGGCCAGCACACAAATTCAGCAAGAATAAGTACCTTAGTTGAGAAACGACTATGGGAAGTTTAATCCCTCAAAAACCACCATCAAATGTAAATGGTAAACAGTCCATTGATATTGCATTACAATCACTGATGTGCCAAAATGCAGAAAAGTGGGATTCAACTGAGCTCCAATATACTGACAAAAATCTGAATATTCTGTTTTTGAATGATAAAAATGACATGAATGCATTTAACCAGCAAGTATCACAGGCCTTATTTTAATACATTATGACAAGGAAGTAAAATGGACCAGAAATGGTCATAATTCACATACAGAGGTAGTCTAAACTAATGCATACATCACATTATGTAAACATGGAAGCTTATAACAGCTTTTTATTTGCTTTAATATAGAATACGACTCCAAAGCCAAAAATGCCGAAAGGCAAAACCTTAGACACACGGGCAAATCAGATAATCGATCATGTTTTGCCTGGTAAAGCACAAATGTCAAGTCAAAATTTCAGTGGTTTCCCAACCACAGATAGTCCATACATGACAACAATCCCGGGATCAGAGGCAGGTGAACAAGTTCATTTCACAATGCAAGTTGACATGTCCATTTAAAATTTCCACCACAGAGCCAGTTTGCTAGTTACAAACCACTGCACCACACACATAACACGTCAGTTGGTACTTGATACAGGATGCCAACATTATGCAGTATGTTTTCCATAATACTAAGAACATACAAACTACCAAACCACAAAGGCACTGCATTTGGCTTGGTCAGTCTTCAAAAGGTGACTGTATGCAACCTGTCATTGCATATAGTTTAACGCAGTAAGTACAGTAACATAGTGGATACATTTTTTTTTTTTAAGTTGAAGGAAACAAAGGGACAGCGGGCAGTTGTGAATGCAACTGATTAACATTAAAACTAGTAGATCAGAGGGATCTAATAGCTGCGACCTGGCCTAGCATCCGTCACGTGGCCTAGTGTCCTAGTGTTCCTCTGTACCAAGAAGCTTGTTGTAAGATTTAATAGCCATCCATCAAGTCAAAGTGGAGTTACGGTGCGAAAACTGAAATGGGGGCAAAATCGACACTTTTTTGACCGGTGTAACCTTGGGATTCGACAGATAACCTTGAAAATCAATAGGGCACTCCTCCTCTATGCCTAAAAGCTATTTCCAAAATTTCATAGCGATCCATGAATTCTGACGGGAGATACGGCGCGAAAACCCGCAAACAAAGTTGTGACCTCTGTGAACTTGACCTTTGACCTCGACCTTGTGCACGGACATCACTTTGAAGGTCAATAACTCCTGAAAATTTCATGATGATACGATGACAGGAACATGGTCAAAAAGGTGTCAGACGGACGAACAGACGGACGGACGGACAGACAGAAGCACTCATAGAGCTGCTTGGTCGCAGCTAAAATATGACTATAAAACTGATGGGCACTCGCTACAAGATCTGGGGCATGACAAGATAATGCACTCAGTGTGCTCTCCATGTTCTAAAAATGGTCCAGTCAATGTAAATACCCCAACAAGCAAACTTTGTGCAACATTTGACCATAATGATATCAGAACTTCCATGGTGCAACCCCTTTAGCTTACAAATGGAAGTTTTGTGATGACTCCCCACACAAACATCACAGGAATCTCTCTCAGACCAACTCTGATGCCGTTCTGTATTGACCTACATCAAGCCATTAGCAGATGAAAAGCAGGGCTCCGCTTCAGTGCTCGATTGAGTCCAGCCTCACCCAAAACCGAGAAACAGCAGGAGGGAATCCATTATTCTGAAGGCTTCTGCCAGCAAGTTTTTTGCAGAACACAAAGCGTGAGTGTCTGGCAGTTTTAGAAGTCAACCCACTTGCAGCTCAACAGTTCACAGCACTTTGCGCAAGAGAGAAGTGTAAAAAAAAAAAATACTGGTCAATTGTAAATACTTTCAAATGAATTTGATACAGGGGGTCCAAATTACAGCCACAATTCCTAACAAAGTTAAAGGATTGCATAAATTAAATCCAATCGGGTCTTTAGACAAGATGGGACACAAAGTTCAGCTGCTAGTGTCCAGGAGGCCAGAGGGTAAGAGTAGATCCAACTCCTTGACAGTTGATATCTTCTCCATATTCTGAGTTTCAGTTCTGTTCCAACTATGATAAACCAACTGCAGGTAACAGCCTCCATTCCATGCTTCCAATTAGTAATCATAAGAAAGCATGATGAGAATCCTTTTTGAACCATCACTTCAGTAATCCTACGGGTCTAGGCCCGAGACAGCATCAACATTTTGTCCTTGATCTCCGCATTGACCCACGAAGGGCACTCTGCCCACAAGAACTGATGCCCACCTTTCCAAAATCACTCAAGGTATTATGAATAGAATTGGCCAAAATAGGTTATGATAAGCGTATCAAATTCACTTTCTGGTTTCACAAAAAACCAAAGGTAAGTAAACTATAATCAGGAGGGATACTGTGTGTCAAACACTGAAGCTGTTGCATTTGGCTGGGGGGGGACAAAAAACAAAAACAGAAGCACATTCAAAGAGCACGCAGGACGAAGGCAAGCCCATCCATCGAGGATACAAGGGGAAGGAGGGGTGTACCCTCTTTAAACAGAGGAAGCCCTTGTCATCTGCCCTTATCAGAACCTCCATGCTGGGCAAGTCCCTCTCAGTCAGTTGCATAAAAGGTCATCCAGAGGGAGTCTGTCCAAATCAAAGGTGTCAAAGAGGTCACTGATGCCTTCATCCTCATCCAGGCCCAGCATGTAATCCTCACTGAGTAGATGGGAGGATAGGTTAACAAAAGGGCCCTCCAGGGCCGAGGGGATCTGATCCTCAGTCTGCTGTAGGAGGCTGGTGAGAGGTGAGGTCAGGGGTGAGATGGCAGTAACTGTCACTGGACTGTAAGGAACCCCAGACACACTGCTCCCGCCTGCATATTCTGATGAAAAGAAGGCAGAGGAAAACAATTCAGATAAATCAAAGGGGAACTCAGGGCTAAATCATAATGCTGTTTTATACATTCATAATTATTATTATTATTATTAAATAAATATTGTAAAATACAACTAGAATGCCAAGGGCCCTGAAGGTTGCTGGCAGGTACAGATCCAACAGGAGAAAAGCAACTAGCATAAGTGCGCAGATTCAACAGCAAGCAAACATGAATTTCTGCAAAAGCAACACGTTGTCTACACAATATTGGTGTTTAAAAGCTCCAGCTCAGACATCTGCGAAAAAACGAAGCCAGTTTAATTTTTTTTGTAAATTTCGGCGGTGATGGCGAATGGTTTCGTACCACTGCGAATCAATGCATGGTTCTTAGAATCAATTCTTCTCTGCGAAAGAAGAGAACCGTTTCATCCGCACACTTCCGTGGGCCAACGCAGCTCAGTGAGACAGGGGTTTTAGTTACCATTATCAGGCAACTCGACTTTTTCATGAGTGACAGACAGCAACATTTCTGCCATTTAGCAAAAATATAATCTTTATGAAGTCTATCGTGAAATCTGATTAATTTTTTTTCTAACCTGAATTTTCACTGTCGTCTGCTGTCAATTTGTGAAGGGCACCATCTTCTGAATTCACTTCTGGTTCTTGCTCTGCTTTCAGACAATGATTTTTTTTTCACACTGCCACCGCGTGGGTCTAATTAGTATTATTCTTTCTATTCCAAGATGATAATGGGAAGAAACATGGGTTTTGATCAGTTTTTATTGCAGCAATTGATCGTAAAAAAAGGTCCACCATGCGGTTACAATGCCCGTAAAAATTAAAATTATACATAGGTTAGTGCCTAATACATACTAATTTCTAAAGACATTATTAAACGAGGAAATAAATAGATTGATTGTAACACCTTGACCTTAAAGACCAAAGTCAAATCCAATATGGTGTGTTTGATCAGCATACATGATTTGTCATTAGTATCCAATACATACCAAAAATCTAAAGCCAACATTAAAGGACTTTTAGGCCGTTTTGTCATTACCTGGACCTTGTTGCCCAAGGTCAAATCCAATATGTTGAAAACAACCAGCATACATGACTTGCTATAAGTGCCAAATACATACCCAAGCTCAATAAATATTAAACAAATATGGGCCATTTTTGTCATATAACCTTAACTTGGAGGCCCAACATCAAATTTGACTGACTGCCTAAGAATGTTCAGGGTACATGGTTTTCCTATAGATGCCCCAAACAAGCCTGAGCTCTAATTGCCATATTCAGCAAATAACAGCAATTTTTGCCATTCGATCTTGACACCCAATGTCATACTCAACTTGCCGAGAATGTTTGGCTTACATGATTCCCTATGGGTGCCTCACACATACCAAAGCTCTAAATGCCACATTAAGCTGTTATGACGCAGTTTTGCCATTTGACCTTGATCTTGAGGCTCAAGGTGAAATTGGAACAACCGACATACCTGATTCCATATAGGTGACTCATACATACCAAAGCTCTAAATGCTATATTAAGAGTTATTGCACAAAATACGCTGAAAAATCCAGAGTCCAGACACATTGCCTAGGAGGCCCTATGAAGGAGCGATTCAAACAAAATGCCGTTTACACCATTGAAGCAGGTCATGATACAGATTCTATTGCTGCGATTAAAAACAAAATTCATCAGACAGTTTGAGAAAATTGCAACCAAGTGCCAAAAATGGCCATTTTCGACATAAAAATGGCTGCCAAGTCGAAACTAACGATTCAATCAAAAAATTTTTGCTCGGACATCAACTTGACTGATTTGATCACAACTCCAAATTAAAAAAAAAAAAATTCATCTGACTGTTTTAGAGATACGGCTTTAAATGGACCACGCCAACGCCGCCGGGCGCAAAGTGACGACAGTAAGTTACTGGCCCACGGCCGGCAACCTAAAAATGTGGAATTTTTGTTTTCAAAGACGAGGTTTTATTCTCCCTTATTAGTTGTCGTCTGCTTCAATGGTTACGTGATAATGACGTAACGCCGCCCGAGAATGACAAACCGTCGCCCTGCGCCCAGAGGTTTGCGCGGTTATTTTGTTGGATAGTGTAATTGTCCCAGTCCATTATTTTATGACAAAAGATTGTTCAGTATCACCCCTGGGCTTGTTGCACGAGATGTTGTTAAGTACTTTCTGAAATACGCAGGGTAGCTTCAGCATCAACGGTTTGCTTCTGTCACTTATCAGTCTATATCAGATGCTGAGCAGATGACAGGTATACAGTATCATCCCAGATATGTGATTTTAGCAACCACCGATTTTACCAGGATTTGGCTTAATTGTTTCGGTTTAATAGTGAATTTACTTCGACATTTTCTGATGCAACTACCAAGCTTGTTCTGCTACATCGTTATGGTTTTCTTAGATGTATTCAAGCTAACCATAGCTACAGAAGTGATGGTCCTGAGAGTGCAACTGACGCCGAGTGGGAAGGCAAACGAACTATCGACAATATTAAAATATGCGTCAATCGAACTTTAGATTTGAAACGGCATTTCAACATTATGGAATATTTACACATTAATTGCCAGATATTTTCAAATTTGTTGTCTGTCGCTGAAAGCCAGTTCCTCAGTCAGCGAGAACGGCTGGAAATCGTTAAAAACCCACTCGTTTCTCGGTGGAGCAGCTGATGTCTTGTTAAAAGTGCTAACGAACAAACATCAGCCCTGGGTAAGAGACAAATCTTGCGAACATCATTCCTGGTCAATTATGCCAAATCCTGGGAAAATCAGCGATAGCTAAAATCACATATCTGGGATGATATACCGGTCATCTGCTCAGCATCTGATCTGGACTGATAAGTGACAGAAGCAAACCGTTAATGTTGAAGCAACCCGGCGTATTTCAGAAAGTACTTAACACCATCTCATGCAAATAACTAATGGGCCATATTGAATGATCTTTTGGGATAAGATAATGGACTAGGGCAATCACACTATCCAACGCAATAACAGAGCATACCTCTGGGCGAAGGTTTGTCATTCTCGGGCGAAGTTGGGTCATTATCAAGCGATCATTGAACATGGGTGTAGGAACCGGCCCGGCAGACTACGCCCCTCCCCTCTTCCTCTCATGTCATATCAACTTATTCTGTCTAGTCGATCCTGGCTGCTTATCATCCATCAGATCAGTGCACTGCCGCGAGACCAGTGTCATTTGCGTTCGTCAGCGATTGGCCTACTGCGCACAATCATGATCCAGGTCAAAAACTATGATCCAGCTCAAAAATTCTTATTTATTATATGTTCTTAATTTACGCACGATTTTAGCATTACAAGGCTTTTGTTGGTGACCTCACATGCTTGTTTAATGCATAAATTTTGCATCGAGAGCGATGGTTTACTCATTTATTCTGACAGTTTTGCCCTTGAGATAAGGACTATACTTGAAGGGCTGTCAGTTTCTTGGGGATCACCTAAAATTGCTAAACTGCCATCATCAAATTGCAACAGACAAGTACAGAGTGCAATGTTATTTTAATTCAAATTTAATGGATTATTTACCAGACCTAAGAGGTGCGCAAACTATCGTTATCCCCATATTTGCATTTAACTGCTTGATCTGGATGCACTTCCTTGTATGAAGAGCTCCCTTTCAATTTTTTAAAAATTTTAATTTCATTGTTTTTTTTAAAATGACAAATCCTCCACCAAACGTGACTGGCATCTGTGATTGGGGTATGCCACTCAGATCTTTTCAAATTGCTGGCCAGTGGGGTGCGCTGTGCTTTTAGAAGGGTCACGTGTCCGAAAGAATATTTTTTTACACTACCCGTAGCTTGGTGGAGGGCGCAGATGAGATGGGGCTTGTGTGCGGAAGCAGTGTATTCTAAGTGTGCCTAAAAAAGCTCACAAAATCCTGTCTTTTTTCATTAACTAGATTAAAAACTAATTGATGCTAACATGTTTTAAACAGTTCATCCTGAACGGTGTTTGTGGGTATCCACCTTCCGAGATCACACAGTTATCATCAGATGCACGCCCTGGTTAGTGCCCCTACATTCCCGGTAAGATTTTAATCCACACAATATTAATGCAGCTTGTGTTCTGCTCGTGTTTTTACTTCGTATTTCTACAGTGAAGGGTTAGTTACCTGCGTGCTTATTGCATGTCTAAACATGATATCTGAATTAGCTTATGATAGGATTTACCCGTTCTTCGTAATCTTTTATTATTTTTTTTCTTAGATAGGTGGCCTAATTGCATTATATGGAATTAAATAAAAAAGTTAAGAGATAAATCAAGAAATCTAATAAAGTAAAGGACAAAAAGAACATAAGGAAACTGACAGTTTCTATGGGTAGATAACCCTGACACCATTACTCATGGACATAACCTTCTTTTATATATCTCAATTTAAGGTATTTTATCAGCCTCCAATGCATTGCTTGAACACTGTCTCAAAGGTTTATATCACGTTCATGGATGAAATGCTTCATACTGCTAAAGCCGGAAAATGTATAGTATATACCACAGACTGAACTAGTATGCTGTTGTTAATTTGACTAGAAATACCACACAAAAGTTGAAACTGTTGAGGCTAAAGATGAGTCTCGATGCTACCAAAGCGAACCAAATCAATCCCCAGATTCAAAAAATGTTCTAATGATAAACACCTACTTCTCTTCCAAAAGACGATGCCACCAGAAATCAGTAGGTAGCTTTTTTTGTTTGCTGGCAGGAAACAGCCACGGCCAAATGGAACGTAGGCTGCTTGTGCTCAGCATTTCACCAAAGAGAGCTTTGTCAATAAAGGATAATTTGACACAGGATAAGTGAATTAAAATTTGACTTCTTTATATCAGACATGAAAGCGTAGTTCTGCATTCGTGCCTTGACATGGTTCGCCAGGAACTCCCATCTTCCTCAGTTGTGTCACGATGGTATTGTGACGTGTCTTATCAGCTGTTTTTACTGAGGCGCGACCATCCTGCCAAGTTTGACATGACGGTCACGCCTCCTGCTGTCAGTTTGCCTCTTCAGAACCGTACTCCACGTGTGAGACACTAGCATTTTTGGAAAAATACCACATTTGGAGGACTCCTCGGTAACATCTAACATTAAGTAATCGGATCTGGATATGTCGGAGGCTGCATTTTGAGAAGGGATCGACCGATATGGATTCTTTAGGGCTGATGCCGATACTGATTTTTTTTCCATCACCCTTAGCCGATGACCGATTATGGACTGCTGATTTTCTTGGGCCGATATTTGTGGCCGATACCGCTTTTGCTCCCTCAATTTACATAAAAAAAAAATGACACAATGATAACAAATATCACAGGTCTCCAGTTAGACAAACATTTATTGAAAAGTTTCAACCAGCCATCGATGTGATGGCTGCTCCTCCCCAGTGAGACGCGCACCACACACACGCATACGCACACACACATGCACACACACACGCACACGCACGCACACACACACACACACGCACACACAAACACACACACACACACACACACACACACACACACACACACACACACCTGAGCAGACGCTGACTGAAAAACTCTGCTACCGCTGGATTGATAACGGCAGCAAACGTCTCTGAATACGTTTTCACGAGACACTGACACAAATTGGTACCACACATAAAACATTTCTCTCATCATTTAAGTTCTTCTAGTGCACGCTAAAGACCTCTCTGATAGCAGAAATGGCTGCGCCACTACGCTCTGAGGGAGAGAGCACACAGCAGGGCTGAAATTAACTTCTTTTCTTGGTAGCGCTGTGCTCCTAAGTTCAAAAAGTTAGGAGCTAGGGCTGGGCGGTATATCGATATTATATCGATATCGTGATGCAAAGTAAAATATCGTCATGGATTTTGGCTATCGTAATATCGTGATATGAAATAAGTGTTGGCTTTTCTGGTTTTAAAAGGTGAATTACAGTAATGAGTTGCATTTTTCTGCACTAGCAAGACTGTTGAAGCTACTTATAAATGGTTCGAAAAATATTATTGTGTAAATATTTTGCAAAAGCACCAACAATTGTCGCGATAATATCGGCAAAATATCGATATTGAGGTATTCCGTCACAGATATCGGGATATTTGATATGGACTTTGTCCATATCGCCCAGCCCTGTTAGGAGCGTGAGCAAAAATTTAGGAGCTCACACACCGAAGTAAAAGAAGCACCAATATATATGTATTTTAATGTTTAAAGAAACTACAATATAACATTCCGCATTAACAATACAACTGTCTCCAACAAATGACAATTATTAAACAATGAGAGTCTTGAGTTCATTGATTAACAAAGGTTTCCACTACATTGGGTTTATGCCATATATAAAGGCCAGGATTTAAAATTGGGTCTCCTTGCTCTCTGCCCTTCTATCCATCTCCTCACTGCGTGTGAGGCATCAAATATGTCCAGAGGACCCTCTACACTGATCCCAATCAAATCTTCAATTGTGTAAGGGTTAAATGCAGATCTTGCGTTAAGTCGTAAAGTCCTTTTTTTTGCCTCAATATTGCAATATGAATCAGTTCACAGCGGTAACTTCTAACCCTGACTTGCACGCAATGATTCGCATAATTTACAAACAGTCCTTCCAGGATATTCCTGGCTTTTTAAATGTTTTTTTGATTTTTTTGCGGTAACTTTTTCAAAAAGTGGCAATGAAAGTTGCAATGTTTTGGCAATTTCTTTTTTTGTCCGCGAGAAATTTGCGTGGATTGGTTGAATTTGCTTTAATAGTTGCAATCGCGACATGCAACTTCCTTGTAGGACTGAGCAATAGATTCCCTCAGAGAACACGCCGGTACGGTACGGTACATTTCGGTGTAGCGACAATCATTAATGTGGAAGCGTAATTTCGTGCATTTAAATCAGCATGATTCAGAATTGCACACAGACGTTTCAAATGATCTTTTATTTTATTTAAACAAAACGATCATGAAGCGCCAGTTAAATCACTTGATGTGTGGAAGAAGTAGCGCAGACGTTTGAGAGCAGTTTGTCATTCATAAAGCCAGCGGCGGCGTTAGACCTGGGCTAATATCCCTCCCTTTAGTAACAATTAGTCCTGGCTAATTCTAGATGGTTTTTCTTTATTAACGTTTTCCATTTCAAGAATGATCAAGTGGCAATTGAAGACACGGCTTCTCTCCCCCATGCGATCTGTAGGCCTACTGGGCTTCAGTTCACAGAAATAATTTAATTGTAATTGGACCGTCACTTGGCGATGTTTCAGAACTCTTCAGCGAATGAAGGCAATTCTGGTCACTAGTACGTGGTTTCGTCCGTTTACATTTTTCAATCAGACAGCTGTCTATTTTTTACAGCGAGTTGCGTGACCGTGCTGCAAAAAAGGTGTACGTACTTGTCGACGAAATTACCTTAATTCGCTGAAGAGTTCTGAAATGCCGTCGCCGAGTGCCGGTGCATAGATCTAATTATAATAAAATTATTTTTCTGTAGGCTACTGAATGCAGCCCATTATTTTGTGGCTTTTAGATTGCATGGGGGAGAGAAGCCGTGTCTTCAATTGCCTCTTGATAATTCTTGAATTGGAAAACGTGTTCATGAAGGAAAACCATCTAGAATTACCCAGGACAAATTTTTGTCAATAAACGGAGGGATATTAGCTCCGGAATTTTCAGGTCTAACACCGCCTCTGCATAAAGGGCTGAACAATTTTTGAGTGGCCAGAAAAATTTAGATCCGAAGTTATCCCATTATTTAGGCGTCAATCACTCTCATGGAGAGAGAAACCGTAGCTTCAATTGCCAGAGGATTACTGTCAAAATTGGAAAAGGTGTTAATAACGGAAAATAACTGAGTACAAGCCAGGAACAATCCTTTACGCAAAGGCATGGTCCGGGCTCCAACAATAATCACTTCCAGAAACGCCACTGCACACGCAATTGTCTTCTAATTTCTGCATTTTCAGGAAAACGTTGCGTGTACTTGCAAATACATAAACGTTTACTGGGTCTAAAGACGCGCTGTAAAAATGTTAATGATTTTTGTAGATAGGATACCGAAGATATGAGCGAAGAAACCGAGGGGGAGATTTTAGGGCTGCGCAAACGCCGAGCCGCGAGGCAGCATATTTTGATAAGTTGTAACCATTAACAGAACACCGGACCTACTTGTTTACGCACACGTGTCACAGTAGGCTATTTTCTGTGTTTCGTGCTTTCTCTATGTTTGGAATGACGTTCACGTTTAAAGAATTTGGACTCAGTAGATGGCGCGCAGTTAACGGCGAGATTCGGGCCATTATCTTTACAATGAACACGGTGCACTTCACCTTATTATAACCTCAGCCATTCAAAATTTTGATGTAACTCTTTGCGAAAGTAATCAACTGATTTTGCCGCCACTTCATCCGAATCACCGTCATGATTTTCAGTTTCAGTAACTTTTGATACCGACTCGACTTTTTTAATGTTAACGGTACCAAAAAAACAAGAAGTCTTCCATTGCTCTTCGTTTCATTTTCAGTCCAACTCTTGTGCATAGCTACAATAGTAACTCTCATTCCCGAGAAATGGATTGTTTGACTGCTAATATTAACTATTCTAGAATCACTACAGAGGTTTACGACGTCAACTTCCCCTTTGATTGGTCTGAATGGTTACTGTCAGCTCGAGGGAACACACTGGGTGCGCTCGGCTGCGTATGTCCTGTAGATTCATGCGCTGCTGTAAGACATACAGCCATCTTTATTTAAGCTGCAGCGGCAGCTGGCTTGCCTTCTGACTAACAAATGTACCCGAAAAGAGGCGATTAATTGGGGGAAAAAGCGGTCGCACGGGTGCCACCATTTTAATTCAAAGGTCGCACCGTGTTAATTTTGTTCGCAATTTCGAGCCCTGCTCATACACACACGACACGAAATGCATTTAACCTCACCTCGGTGTTCGATGAATTTAACTCCTACAAACACCATGGAACTGAATTGACAATAGTGACATTACTTAATCCTTAAACCGGTGTTTGTTACATCTGTACATATTAGCCTACAACTACGTCAACATCACCCTAAATACAATGGTAAGCACTTTTAAAGACGAAATTACTTGGCATTCATGTTTCCCATTTCAAAGTGGGCGACAATATTTCAACTAAGTTTGACAGAGAGAGGCTAATTGAAATTTTAAAACACCTTATTCTGAAGCAGCCACTGCCTTCACCACTCTTCCAGTGGGGGAGGGGTAATACATCTGCATGTGCTGCAGGGCCTTCCGGCAACACAGCGCTGCCCCTGGATGCCTGTCTGTATATCATGCCGCGGGAAAATAAATCGGCGAACCCACGCGCGAATCAGCCGATGCCGATTCAAGTAAAAAATGCAAATATCGGCCTAATATATGGGCCGGCCGTATCGGTCGATCCTTAATTTTGAGCCATCTACGGTACACTAATAAGCATGGGGGCACTAATCGCAGTTTAAGGGAGTAGTGTGATTCAAAATGCAAAAGCAAGCTGTTCTTAATAAATATAAGTTGTTAAAAATAACAGGGCATTTTGACACAGCGTGAAAAATGCGATTACAGTTTGATCCATTTCATCATCTCCGTAATTGAGAATAATTAATATTTTCCCAAATAAAATTTTACATACACAGAATAGTGGTGGGACAGCCTGTGTAAAATCACTTGGCACATCAGCCTATTGAAATATCTTTCCGTTTGATGATCATTTGGCTAGCCATTTTGCCCGCTCAGAAAATCCATTTATGTCCCAGAACCCACGGCAGATGATCCATGCAATACAGATTTTCCTTCTTGGCTCATCCTGACATGGGTATCACGTGTAATTGCTGGTGTTGAAATGCCTCTCAAAAGCCTTGGTTTTTTGCGCCAAAGTAAGATCTGGTGAAGGTCATCCCTCTTTGATTAACTCACACTGAATGTTAATTGAGTTAGTAAACTCAAAATTATATCCTCATCACTCGCAGCACTGAGCGTTACTCATGTCTTCCATCATGAAACAAGAACACGGGCTAGATAGGTTACTTATCGCCATCCCTCTCCCAAAACCTCTGTAAATTTACCGCGGGCCAGCAACAGGGGGAGACAAAGGGCTTCTTTCCTTTTAAACCCACACAAACTTTCATTTTCCCCTTGTTGAAAGCCAAAATGTTGGCAAATTTGCTAGCTTGCACACTTCTTTGCGACAAAATTCACCATTTCTGCATACTGAAACACTGCGCGCAGGCTAACCCAAATGATTCAACAGTTATTTTCGATAGATTTTTGTGCGGAAAGAAGGAGGAATATAAAAGTAAAATAAAAATCCAAGGATGCCATAACAGCTGTTCGATGGTCGGTATTGTTAAGAATATTGCATGACGACGACAAATATCGTGATATTTGATAATATCGAAAATCGGCCCAAGCCTAGTTGCCAGCTATGCAACCGCAAGACCACCTTGCCAGCCAAACATGCAAAAGCAGGTATGAACGTGGCAGAACACCCTTGGACAAGCAAGTTTCTGACTGGATCACTGTTGAATGAAGTGTTATAAGCATTACAGTACATTGCAGAAACATTACCTTGCAAGATTTTGACGAAAGTGGAGTGATTTCCATTCACGTCCAAGAGGTTACTTTTCCGAGGGCTGCTGTCTGAGGTATCATCTGGACAAAGGAAAACCTCTATAGGCCCCTTGGTGCTAGTCAAATGGACCTGTAAATTCTGGGAAGACAAAATTACACATACAGAATTAAGATACAGCTGCACACAATCACAATGTAAATCACGCACCATAAGTGAACGATATGAATCTTTGCACATTTCCTGAGTCAAATGCCCATTCTTTGCCAGCTTATAAAGGCACAAAGGCAGTCCTTAGTTTGAGGTGCGTGATCGCTCCCAAGCACCACAATGCACCAAAACAGCCGAGGGAAGGAGCTGTAGACCACGCACCGGACATACCTGAAACCAAGCGCCTTGTAAAGCCTGTGTGAAAATGGCACAGCTCCCATTTACCGAACTACGGCCAACATTTGTAAAACGTAAAAATAGGCGTGCAATGCACGGAATACCCCTCAGCCCGATGTCGAAGTTTTTGGAGACGCCCGCCCGCCCCCACACACTGGACACTGCACACTGGACGCGAAACTAATTTTTCGCTCGACAGATGTCATTCAAAGTCAATGCAAATAGCGTCTTCGCTGTATGCTAATCTCTTGCGCGAAAAATTTGTTTCGCATCCAGTGTGCAAGCGCCTTAAAAGCATCTATAGAAGTACTGCTTGACTCGCAAGTTCATTCACACCCACACAATCTGAACAGATTGGACACTCAGAGAGTAATTAGATAATCACTGGGTACGTTTTCTGCCTTGCCACTGACCGCAGGTGATCTCGAATCTTCCCTTTCGTTGTGCAGCACCGAAATCAGGTCAGTGGCTATACATCTTCATGTCCAACCTCGTCCCTAATTTCAGACATGTACATCGCTAGCCTACCCAGCGCTGTACATATTTGCGCCTTGGGGACCAATTTTGCGCCGTGTGCACCAGTCGTCCATTCGTTAAAATGTTTACTCACCGGACTCACTTCAAATCAAGTGAATAATTTTTATAATGGGGGAGATGGCCTGTACATTAGTTTTTTTTTTTTTCATACCGTCAATGCCAGTTTTTAATGTATGGGTGAACGATAACGGTTTCCAAAGTGTCGTCTTCCGTTCTTGTCATTTTCTTTTTTCATGTAGAGGTTCCATGCAGATATGTAGCGACGGAGAATCGTGCTGCTTAGCGAAAGCACTGCTATTTTTTGTGTCTTTGCAGGTTTTATTGTTGACAAGAGAATATAGTCAAGCCCAGTCCTGTTCCAAAGTATACCATTCTGCCACGTAGTATCCATAATCTAATTATTCAATGGCAGCTGAAAATTACATTTTTTTTTTCTTCAAATTTTAAACGGTCACTCAGTCACAGAGTGCCGTAATTACATTTGTTGAATAAATGTTTTATTTTTGTGAGAACTTTTGTTTCAGTTCATCTGAATACCCTAAATGAATAGTTGTTAGTCTCTTATGGTTGTGACAGCTTCCGTTACATACCGAAATGCCCGACAAATTGAAAATCCTCCCCAAAAAAAAGTTGGAAAGGGAAAATCCCCCCCAGCCCCTGAAAAATATTGGAGGAAGCCCTGCTTGGTATCACAATAAAGGTAAAACAATTTCGGATTTCTGCCATAGTGTAAAAATCAGTGTGTGTGTCACTGAGTCAGAGTAAATGAAAATGGAACACAGTATAAATCAATCTTGCACCAAAAAAGTTTTAGTTATATCCATTGTAAACTTAATTAGTTGCAGTCTGAAACCTCTAAGTATTTACAGCACACAATCTCACCATTCTGGGCCAAAGTTTATTCTAATCAAAATCTGAACAAAATTTTAGAGGAATGTCTCGGTGGCTTCTCCAAATTGCCAATTCAGGTACCTTGTGTGCCAAATCAGATTTCTCAGATATTAAACTGCAAAACTCATCTAATTTCACTTATGTCATTACAGGCATACATCCCACCCAAATACAACCAGTTTTAAATTTTTTAAATTTATAATATATATTTTTAAATCATTTCTGCCAGTCCTAAAGCCTATGCATATTTCCCATTCAAAGGCAATAAATACAAAGAAATTGAAGTTTGGCTCCACTGGAGCAAATTTAAAAAAAAGCATATTAATAAGATTATAAATACAACAAGAAACGGCCGTGTTTGAACACCCTCTTATGAAGTGTCCCAGAACAATTACACAATAACCAAAGTAGAATTCCACAGAACATACATTTACAAATACAAAAATGCCCAAAGTCCCACAAAAATTTTGGAAAATTCAAATTTTTATATATATATAAAAATATATGTATCATCGTTTCCCCAGGTATAAACCCCCTTGCTCAAATGCTTCATCAAAATCGGTCCACGACAAAGTTTTCAGAAACGCCAAATATGCCATTTTCCCCCCAAAAAATGGTCCGATCTGAAAAATTCTTTCCTAGCCTGGATTCCCTGCATTATCGTGAATGTTTTGGCATGGGTAACTAGTTTATTGATGCTGACTTTAGAGTTGCGCACACAAACAGGCAGACAGACAAACAGACGGACAGACAGCCAACGAACTGATGACAATACCCTTCAGCCTGAAGTCGGGCCAAGGGTAAAGACAGTTCAAAAACAGGGGAAAAAAAAAAGTCAAAAGAATAAAAACCCAGGCTATTATTTAGAAAATGGTAGCATTTTGCTTGTGTAACTAAAAGCACACCTGCCCAGGGATTCGAACTCCGGTCGCCTGGGAATGCAAGGCTCTAGATCAGGCTAGCTTTGCACGATTAAAGAGCTTTAGGGCTCGTTGGAGACGTCAGGAGCCATGCAATCAAATGGCTACCGGCAAAGTCTTACTGACAGCATCACAAGCCAATCACACAGGAAAATTCATTGCAAGCAAGCTGAATGCTGAGGAACTGAGATCTTTGAAGCAATGCTCCAGAAGAAAAACACGCTTTGAGACTCGCAGATCTAGTTTTGTAATAAAACGGACACAGTGAGCTAAACATAGCAAGCGTGGATTTACCCTCAAACTGTTTTTTTATTACAAAATATCAAAGGTAAGAAATTTCTTTGCTCATCTCTGTAGACTGTAAAGTCTGTTTTCTTTAAGTGAGGTGTCGGTTTAAAATAACAGGGCTAACATCGTTGGATTCTGTGGACTCTCCCCTTTCATTTTGAAGTATCGTGTTAATGCCTGTGGAAACATGCTGTATTTATTGTGTGTAACCACCGCCCCCCGGTACCGAGGCGTAGGGCTTGAGGGGTTAACTTATTTAACTATCCAGTTATCATAATCTTCATAATATACGGGAGAAGATTGCATGAGACAACATTTGTATTGCACATAAAAAACTGATTAAATGACAGCACTGTTGCCTAGTTAAATCAAAACCCTCACTGGAACTAAGTGCCTCCATTTGAATAGGCCAAGGGGAAAAACTCCAGTCAACCCAGCTAATCAGTGAGGTCATACAGTTCCCATCACGATTTAACGCATCAACCACTTTCTGAATACTTTGCCTGAATAGCTGCTGAGCAACTAAATAACCAAACAAAACCAATATACAGTTAATAGCAGTGGGACCCAAAATCAGTCCGAGAGGACCCAGTGTATGCTGGTTTTTGTTCTAACCTCAATTCCAATTACATTTTAACAAGCTAATAATTTTTCAAAGCAGGTGCGGTCACACTTTATTTGAAGTGTTGCTCATAAAGGCTTTATAGAGCATGTATAATGACTTCATAAATGAGACATAATGTCTTCATAAGTCATACATAAGAAAACGTCATGCTTTGTAAAGGGTGAAATAACACACCCTTCATCAGCATGTGATGCCAGATGTGATAAAACTGAAGATGTCACTTAGCTAGCGGCTAATTGAGATAATGGGTGACATTTTCAGCTAAGTGACACTGTCATTGTCACACATGGCACCACAATTTGAATAAGGATGTGTTATTTCACCCTTTAAAAAGCGTGACATTCGCTTATGTGTGATTTATGAAGACATTATGACTCATGTATGAAGGCATTATACATGCAGTATAAAGCCTTTATGAGCAACACTTCAAATAAAGTGTGACCGCAGGTGCTTTTCATGCAAGATTCCTACATCTTAATCGTATTACATTAGAAATAACATTGTATGGTATGTTTATTTATATTTATGTGGACATGTAGTGCTTATTAGGTAATACTGCAAACGTATACTTACAGAAAAGGAGGCAAATGATCTCTGATCAAATTGAGGCTGATCTGAATCAATGGGCTGCTAATTCGAGAAAGTTGACACCTGGCCACCAATCATAGCCATCTGAGCAATAACAATTCAAAGAAAAACTAAATAATCATGAGGCAATACTGCATTCTACTGTTGTTTAAGAAAAACAATGCCAACCAAGTTAGGAGCCAGTTACCTTAGTGGCTTTATTTATGTAATTGCTTGCTATTTCAGAAGCACAATATGAACTTGGGAATTACATATATTACCTGTGGTATTGCACTGGCATAATTTAGATCAAGAAGATAATCTAAAAATCAAAAGCACCTATTCAAGAAAAATTAGCAGCCAATTAGAATTTGCAATTGTCGTTGGAACAAAAACCAGCATCCTGACGGGTCCTCCAGTTCTGAGCTTGGGAGCCACCGGCTTATTATGACAAAGTGAGAGAAGCAGCAAGGCCCAACTAGGCCCCCATGTTCAGACTGAATGAGTGGCAATAATTAGAATTAGGAGGAAAAAAACCCGAAAAACTTTCAACAAATTGTTATAGCATTTTCTTTCAGCAAATTATGAAGGATTCAAAGAAAATTTGCATTCACTCAGACATTCAAGATTGCTCAATTTAGTTTGAAGTGCTTAAACGGTCATTTATAGTGGCCAACATTTTCAGTATAATGGGCCATCATTAAATGTAAGTTTTTGCACTCACATAAAGGCCAAACATACAATAAGCCTAGCAAACCTTCAGGCCAACCTGCACTTTTTCATGGTCATTTTAAATTTCGAATGCAAGAAACTTGAATGATATGAAAACAAACTGATAAGTCCATAGCTTAGTCGGTGAAAAAGCAAATTAACTGTGGGATTGCTCACCAAGGAAAGTAAATGGGAAAAGGTAGATTCATTGTTGGTTAAAAGGTGAGGAATTTTGCCTACCTCAACTCTAACTCTAATCAGGACATCAACAGTAGATTGCTCATGCGCCCAATGGTGGCAGTTACTTACACGAAAATATAATTGCGATAGAATACCACACAGCCCTGAATGCCAGCAAAATACTGTTTGAAAGATGTCAGCAATATGAGTGAAACAGGGGTTGAAATAACAAGACTCAAAAGCTTTAATCCCACTTCTCACCATTATGGCATGCCAGCGGTATAAATACACACCTCCTCGGGATCAGGGACTTCCAGCTTTGTATCAGATGGAGCTTTGATTACAATCACGGTCTGGTCCCGCAGCCCTCTGCTCTTCTGGATGTCCTCATATGTTACGTAAGCAAATGTTTGGGCGGTTAAAGAAACACTGCACTACAGAGAAAACAAGATTGTAGATTGTAAAGAACACAATGTCATGGCCGTCTTGAGTTTCTAAGAGTTTCTAACTCTTATTTTTCTGTGATAGTGATTGGAACGCATACTAAAACATTCATGAAGTTTTGGTTCTTCTATGAATTATGGGTCAACTGAAAGTGTGACCAAATCTGCTGGGTCAAAAATATACGAACAGCAACATGGATTATCAATTTTGGTGATATAGAAAGTTGAGTCAATCAAATTGGCTTCATGGCATGGTCTCTTAACTTCTTGTGAGTGATTATGATTGACTACAGCTGGTGACTTCTCTGAGCCCATTTAAATAAGGCTCATTTGATGCAATCATTAGACTCGGCCACAAAACCTACAATGGGAAAGTCAAAGGAGGTGGGCACGGATCAGAAAAAGCGAATCATTGACTTGAGCAAGTCAGGAAAGTCACTTGGAGCCATTTCAAGGCAGCTACAGGTCCCAAGAGCAAGTGTGCAAACACTTGTTTGTAAGTATAAAGTGCATGGCACGATTGTCACAGCCACGATCAGGAAGAGAACAAGCCATCACCTGCTGCTGAGAGAAAATTGGTCAGGATGGTCGAGTCAACCGAGAACCACCAAAAGGCGGGTCTGCAATGAATTAACCCCTTTCTGCAGATGTAGATGCCCGCGTCTATAGACCTGCAAATTGGAAGTACGCTGTTACTGTACTCGATCACTAGATAGCACCCCGGATCAGTTATTGAATGTTCACAAGCAAGCAGACCTCGAACGCGGTTCTGAATATGGGGAAGTTCACTCCACTCCCTGTTTTTCGAGAGCTGCATGAATTAAACTCCTCAGCTAAGCCTGATGTGCAAACTGGTCAGTATCCTTGCCCATAGTGTCGATTCAGCAGTTTGAAAAAACGATATCTTGACACAGAAAAAATCGTTATCCTTTGTAGCAACCAGTTTAGCCACAGTGAGCTAACAGTATTCCAATTAGTAGTTCATAAAAATCAGTTTTCTGAGGCAAAAAAATCGAAATGGTATTAATTCTCTCACATTCTATTGCCTATTACAGTTGTCCCATACAATAAAAATTGTAGTTCCCTACCGTGGATTTACGCGTAGATTCCTTCATTGCCAAATCCAGCGCTTCCTTATATCCACCCGAGTACTGGCGTTGATAGCCAATCACTCAACCATACACTCAAGCTCTTCTGCGTAATTGTAGAGTTACACTTCATGGCCTCCTGAAGTTTCCCTGATAACAATGTATTGAATGGCTCGTTTCTTATCCAATTCCCGAGTGTTTAAACATTTTAGAGTAAGTGAAACACATTGATTGGACAAACACAGAGCATACAAACCAATGCGTATCAGCATGCGCTGTTGTATCCTGTCTACGTTATGCACATTACGCGGCTAAAATAGACGGGATTTATAGAAAGTCGGTTCGCAAAACTGGCCTTGAAGTGTTCAGTTACATAACAGGATTTAAATGAGAACGATATGCTCTATTGGAATTATTTCGAATGAAACAGGACCGGAGGGTTCTTGTTACTGGATACATCGCTCTCTATTTTATACAGTCAATGTCTCTGGAGGAGGGATTCACGAAAAAGGTCAGGCTGCTATTTTTGTTTGTTTTTTTTTTCTTTTTCGGAATGTATATGTACTCAACTAAGTCGAATGTCGAGGTTTTTTTCCTGTTTAAAACGCGAACTGCCCGTGCATTTTGGTGTGGACCCCCGGTACGTTCATTGCACGTTTCTTTTGAATCGGAGACGCAATGGATTTGATATTCCCTGAAAGTGGAGTGTCTGTTCAGTTAAAATAAGGTATATTTCAGAATTCAGATATTACTGTGTTAGTGAGGTGTACTTGCTCCTTATAAGTGTTGAAATGGGTTCGTGAGCTTTGAAGAGGGGACTGGTAGCTTTCATTACAGGGTGAATGTTCTGACCGTTTAATTAGCAGTTTATTTAATGCGTGTTTGTGCTGGCTTTGAAGAAAAATGGCCAAAACTCTAAACTTTATTATGGAGAAAAGGCACGTTCGTATTTGGAGAGGTTACTGGTGACCATTGGTATTCAACTGCACTGATATTGATAAATTCATACTAAACTCAACCAGAAAATCATTCGTTCATATTAAATTTCATGCCTTAGAGCTTTAATTGTGTTAAATACATGATTTTTTTAATGATTTGACAGCAAATCATTTTGAGACTTTGGGGAGACACTTGGGTAGCTGTATAATTTGGCTAATAGCATGTAGGTAATCTAGAATGTAATTTTGAAGATGAATTCTACTTGTGCTCAAGGAGTTTATGATACCAGAAATGTATAGTTTTAAGCCCCAGCAGTTTTTCAATCGTCAGAATTATTTTTTTTGCAATTTCAATGGTGAATTCTCATGAAGATTTTTTATGTTTGCTGCTCATTTTCTCTACCAAAATCATGAAAATAAACTGAAATACAATGTAATTCTAAATGCTGTAAGTGTCTTTCCTGAATTGAGCCACATTTTTCCTCTTTGTGAAGCTTAAATCTTGAATTATACAGCATTAAAGTGGGTAACCCATAAATAGCCAAATTTGGCTTCTGCACAAAGGGGTTAACAGCTGCTGGAACACAGATGTCAGTGTCTACACTGAAGCGTGTTTTACATCGCCTTGGACTGACAGGCTGCCATGCAAGGAGGAAGCCCTTGCTCCAGAAACAGCACCTTAACACTCCACTGAAGTTTGCTGGTGATCATATGGACAAAGATAAGACCTTCTGGAGGAAAGTTCTGCGGTCAGATGAAAGGAAACTTGAGCTGTCTGGCCAGAATGCCCAGCAATATGTTTGGAGGAGAAAAGGTGAGACCTTTAACCCCAAGAACACCATGCCTAACGTCAAGCATGGTGGTGGTAGTACCATGCTCTGGGCCTGTTTTGCTGCCAATGGAACTGGTGCTTTACAGAGAGTAAATGGGATAATGAAGGAGGAAGATTACCTCCAAATTGTTCAGGATAACCTAAAATCATCAGTCGAAGGTTGGGACTTGGGCGCAGTTAAGTGTTCCAACAGGACAATGACCCCAAACACACATCAAAAGTGGTAATTGAATGGCTAAATCAGACTAGAATTAATGTTGAAGAATGGCCTTCCTAAAGTCCTGACTTAAGCCCCATTGAGAACATGTGGACAATGCTGAAGAAACAAGTCCATGTCAGAAAGCCAACAAATTTAGCTGAACTGTGCCGATTCTGTCAAGAGGAGTGGTCAAAGATTCAACCAGAAGCCCGTGGATGACTACCAAAAGCATCTAATTTAAAGGTGACCTGTTTTGCCACATTTCCAAGGTTGTATTTTGATATTGGACTCCCCTAGAGTACTCCTGATCGTTCAAAGTCCAAAACAGTGTCCTTATTTAGCTCATACTGCCATCCTCAAAAAAACCCATGTGTGGTTCATTGTAGACTCTGCCTGAAACGCCTCATTGGGATGGCTCTTTCACTATGGCCCCTACTCCCCGTGTGCCCACTTTCCTCCGACTGGCCAGCTCTGTGGAGGGCGGATCGAGGCGGGAAAAGGCAGAAGAACAGTTTTCTGGGTGCGCCTCCCCAGAGTGAAACTGAGACGCGTCTGCCATCTGAGAAGGAATCGACGGGCAAAGTCCACAATCAAACACAGTACACGTGTACAGATCTAATGAAAAGAACTTGTTCTAATAAACGCAACGGCGAAAGTGGAGGACGCAAAGCGAAAGTCTGGCAGCTCAAGCTCGAATTTGCTGTTTACCTATGGCTACTATGGTGAGTACACCGGTGTTTCTACTCTATAGCTAGGATTGAGGGAAAGCTAGAATCTACCCCATACAGACACATTTGTAGAACGGGTCGCCATACCCAAATGTAGAGCGGAGACCGTAGAAATCCAGTGGGTCTGAGTTTAGAGGGGAATACGGACAGTGAGGAGCAGCAAAAAGTGGACAAACAACTTATGGACTGCTTCAGTGTGTATTGTAAGGACCTGCTGGTTCGTGTGCATAGCTGTGGTGTGTTGTAAGTGTGGAGTAACCAACATCTTCCGCGGTGGTATATGATGAAGGGGCAAAAGCTCCAGGCTAAGTGGCCTTTTCGAAAATTGCCCGTGGTAGTGGTTTACTTATTGCGTCTGAATGACCAGCGGTTGCTCCACACATTCATGGATTAACTGTTCAATGTACATGAGTAAATGTACGACAGTATTAAAGGACTTGATTTGAAATAATAATGTAATGAACTTGCCTGACTATGAAATGGCAATCCAGACAATGTTGTGGTCAGACCAATACTAGTTCAGTGTCCCTGTGTCCATCAGTTGAGGTATGTTAGTGTAGATGAGGTCAATCTGTGTTCTACAGTCTGTCATAGGACATTACCAGTAGTAGTTGTGGTTGTTTGTTGATCTTGCTGTTCATGTGACTGGCACTCTGGCACTCAGTACGAAGAAGTGGGCTGCCACGAGTGCCAGGAGTTTCCGAGCTTCACATTTTATTTATATAAAACTAATGCCAAGGGATAAACATTTCAAAACACAAAAAATCAAATGGAACATATTAAACTAAGTTTCACTGACACTGGTGTAGTCGGAGATGGCTTCAGAGGTATTGCCTAAAAAAAAATTATCAGTGAACTAAGTCCACCTTCACACACATTTGCATGAAAAACACAGGAAATAATTTTTACAGAAACTCCTAATTGTCAAAAGGCACATATAGAAATCATGCTGAACAAGTTTTTGGTAAAAATGATCAGTGAGAATAGTCCAAATTCAACCATGTTTCCATGTAAAGTGCAAAAATCAAAAATTGTAGAAATTCCTAAGTATCAAAAAGCACATCTAGACATAATGCTTAACATATCAAAGTTTGGTGAAGGTCGGATGCATAGTTTCTGAGATATGGCTTGGACAAGCTAAGTTCCAATTTAGAATTCACACAAGTTTCCATGGAAAGCGCTAAAATTAAAAATTCCAGAAATTCGTAAGTGTCAAAAGGCACATGTTGACATCATGCTCAACAAATCTGTCACGTTTTGTGAAGGTTGGATGTATACTGTAGATTCTGAGATATGGCCCGACAAGATATGATTACAAACGGACGCCCGAACTGACGGACGGACACACTGATGACTATATGCCCCCTGCATTATGGTGCCGGGGGGATAAAAATGGTAATCCTCAAGTTTCTAAAGTAGCAAAAGGCACATCTAGACTATACATAGATTACATGTACAAAGTTTGGTGCTGATATCTTGCATAGTTTCAAAGCACCGAAAACAAAATGATAACGGACGGATGGACGAGTAGATGCTTATATCCCCCCGCATTTTTATGCCGGAGGGGAAAAAAAAAAAAAAATCAGGTCATAATTAGAGCCATGACCTTGGCACCAAATAGGCTTCTAGAGACACCCATTATGCATAACTTGTTTAAATTTGAAGGTTGTCCCTCGAGGGCTCAGCAGCTAGAGCGGTAACAATCAGTGGAAACTGGACAGACAAACAGCTAAACAGACGGTGGAGGGTATGACAATATTGCATCGGCAAGAAACTTGGAGGGGCTAAAGACCAAATGTGCCGCCACTTTAAACATGATTCATAACAACACTGAAAGATATGGCTAGGTCTTAGCATGAAAGCCAGATGAGCATAGACACTCAGAATTCAATTGTGTTTTCTGACCCAGAACAGATTGAAGACCAAGCAAGACTGCCTAAGGGGTTGAACAGAGAAAGGATATTTCTGATTGTGAGCCTCTTCGGTCATCTGTCGCACAGTCTTGCTACAAGACTGGATCAGCTCATCTAGCCTCCCCTCCTCCAGGGTGAGATCTCTCACTTCCCGGCCAAGGCTTTGGTGGTGGTTCAGTGTGCTTCCCTCTTCTGTCAGTTTACAGCCCCTGCAAGCACAGAGAACACCACTCATTGCTCACAGCTGACAATTCAGAGAGCAGGATCAAGAGGAAATTCTAAAAATATTAATATTACCAATTTTCTGAACCTTTTAACAGGCATATTTGATGAAAGGCATGCAAGTGACAGGAAATTATACATGATTATGAGTCCATACGTCAAATTTCATATGAATACATGACTATTTATTTGTCAAATTACTTCACGAAAATGACTGATAAGAGAAAGCCGCTAACCAAGATGCTCTGGTGATGCCCTTATCCACTTTAAATTGTGTTTCTTGTTCCCTCCGCCAAGGAGGTTATGTTTTCGGTGGCGTTTGTTTGTTGGATTGTTTGTGTAGAACATAACTCAAAAACTTATAGCCGGATTTTGATGAAATTTTCAGGATAGGTGGGTATTAAGTCAAGGAACAGCTGATTAAATTTTGGCATATCTAGGCCAAAGTACTGCTGAGATATACGCCAAAGTTCAAGATTTCCAATGGGCCGGAGTTCCAATCGCCGTGCTTTTCGGTTTGCTGCCCCCTGGCGGAGGTCTGCACTCTCTGAGTGCTTTTCTAGTTTTCGTTGCAATGCTTGAACTAGCTAGCTTTACGCTGCTTTTTGGCTACACTATCTAACCAATGAAAATACAGGATCATGTGCGACAATCTGTCGTCAAGGGAATAGGCAGGCAGAAATGTTGAAGGCCTGGAGGAAACAATAAAAGCTACCACCACGGGGAAGACGAACAAAGAATCATGTAGCAAAATGCTACCTTTTTTTTCCAACCTCTGAAACCTGACAGCATGCGAGGATTTAATACAAAACTCAATTTGTCAACAACAAAAGCCAAAACCTACATCCACTGTATGTTGTTTTTGGATTTTTTCTTGATGAGGTGGACCCCCTCCAGTACATTGGTGATGTCATAAAGGCGTCTCTTCTGGACCTTCAGGGCCTCTGCAGCCTGGTTCAAGTCAACCACACCGTCAGATGATTTACCCAGGAGCTGGACAAACTTCTTGGTCAGGAGGCCGAGGGATGTGTCATAGCGTGTCTTCTCTGAGGGAGACTTTGGAGCTGTGGTGGAAGACAAGTCAATCACTAAACGAAGTCTGATTGCCAACTTAAATTCACCACTAAAAACCAAATGGACAGATCCATTTCTGATAGGGTTTCACACTGTCCCACCTAAACAAGATTCACAGGCTAATATTAAACCTGGACTGTACCTTTCTTTTTTTTTCCAACCCTTATTTAACCAGGAAAGTCCCGCTGAGATTGAGATTTCCTTTCCAAGGGAGCCCTGGGGGTTGGAGTGGGGAGAGGGGGCCAATTTGCACAGCCAATTAGATCAGGGAATGATTAGGTGGCAGGTCAAAAGAGCCAGGCCGGGACTTTGGACATGACACCAAAAGATCTTAAGTGTCATAGGATCTTAAATGACCACAGTGTCAGGACCAGTGTCCCCATCACTGCACTGGGACAGAGGGGATTATTCCACCAGAGGGAAGATCGCAACCTACTGGCCCAGATTAACCCCCTGGTGGCCATGCAATAATTGACCAAAAACCAGAAATCTGCCGAACCGTTCCTAAAATAGGCCAAAGTCATGTTGCATTTTAACCAACATGCCTCATGATTTGCCAAATTTGGCGGTGATAGCACCCACAAAGGGCTTCCTAGGGATGCCAAGAGTTGCTCCATATAATAATTGGGAGTGGCCCAGTATTAACCCTTTTCCAAACAAGATGAACCGAAGCGCCCCCTTTCAGTCACATCTCTCAGTCCACTACTTCATTTCAAAGGTTTTGCTATCAATTCAAAGTCATCTCGGCCCCCATGACTAAAATTTTCTACTTCAGCGATGGGGCTGCCTCCTAGCATAAGAACTAGGATTAAGAACTTTAGTAACCTTCTCCATCACAAGGACAACTTCAACGTGGAAGCCAAATGGCATTTTTTTTGCCTCCAATCGGAAGAGTCCTTGTGATGGAATAGGTGGTACCATCAAGCGGGAGGCAGCTAGGCATAGTTTGAAAGCTATCACCTTTGGTCACTTCCTCATTCCCCTTGACTTATTTGAGTGGGCTCATTCAAATATCAAGGGTATTGAAACAATATTTGTTCCAATGAGGATGTGCAGAAGCATTCCAAGTTGCTGCAGAAGCAGTTCGAAGAGGCTAAGACAATCCCAGGCACCAGGGATAACCACTGCTTCTCCGTTACAAAGAATGGAACCATTCTAGTTAAACGTGTGTCAGGTGAAGAGGTCCTTGGCTTGAGTGTGGCACCCCTGTGCCTGAGCCCAGCCAACTGGCTGACTGCATCCCAGGTCACTACGTGGCCTGCCTATATGATAGCCTGTGGTGGCTGGTGAATATCTTAGACCTGTCGAATGAAAACCAAGATGTTAAAGTCTCTTTTATGCATCTAAAAGGCCCAGCCTCCAACTTTCATTGGCCTGCTAGGCAAGATGTTTGCTGGGTACTACTTCATCATATTTTGTTAGGAATTGATGCCCCTATGACCACTGGCATTGGTAAGAGTTACACCATTCAACCGGGCCAAAGAGAAAATTGCACTGGCTTTCAACTAAGGCCACTAAACTAAATTAAAGCTATTATGGTTGGTGTCCAGAATTTGAGCAGTTTTGCTGCTTACCAAAGTTACTTCATCATGAAACATCACTTTAAGTGATGACTTTTAGTAACTTCGGAGAGTATTCCATTGATATACCAAAGAATATCCTATACCTTCTGTACATTTCATAGTTCTAGCCAGGCCATTTTAATGTACTGGGCCGGTACTAGATATAATGTACCAAATGCATTCAGGCAACTCTTACGTTTCATGGCCATTTAAATTTCAAAATGCGACAAAAATTTCGAAAAAAATTAGACTTAACAATTAAAATTGTTCATCGAGCGAATACACATTTGATTGCAAATTGAGCAAAGTAAATGGGAAGGGGGTTAAAGCAATTGTCAAGTAGAGGATGATTATTTTTAAGACCTTAATGTTGCTTGGTTCAGCACGCAATTTGCCTGAATGCGTTTGCTGGATTACTACATTTGGCCATTGCGTGCGAATGCGATTAATTTACAAGTCACGTCCGATAGGCTACGCTCAAACAAAATGTTTTCCACCATCACTGTAGGCTATTTAGACGCTCAAAAGTAACTAAAATCAACAGCTATGAAATACTTAACTTCAAATTAATCTTGTTCAATTATTAGATAAAAATGCTAAAAATTTGCGGCACAGATTTTCCTGAACGCGCTTGCCGAGACTTCAGTGCATTTGTCCATTGCTTGCAATGCAAAAATAATTTCTCACATTCATGTTCGATATGCTTCACAAAATGCTTTTTACTTCGCATATATTTTTAATCGCTGAAAAACCAGGGCCATCTTAACATGATTTTATTTTTAGTCCTTTTGAATAATACGTTAACGTTTCACGATTAGAAACGGAATTCAGAGGTCTGCTATTTATTCAGATTACTGACATTCTTCCAATCTAATACAGCAGCCTGGTTAGGTCGGTCTGCTTCTCATTATGTCTTAATCATTATTGGCCAGATTTTGCTTTTGATTGGTCAATTGGCTGAATAAATGGCTTGATTGCAAGTTAGGCAAAATACTGGACTGGATCATTTTTAAATGATTCTTAACACAAGTAGATCCAGTCTTTCAGACAAAGTCTTTCGAACTCAATCAACACCACATTCTCCTTTGGTCCAAGCATCTACCAGGTATGGGTTTTTCCAGACTGTTAAACTTTGCCGTTCCGAGGAGAGTTTGTGTAGCTACAATTTGGAACCACAACTTACACACACAGCAAAAATAAGGCCAAAAAATGTGAGCTTCCCATTACATTGAAAAAATAGGGTAGAATGGAAGAAAATAGCATCCGCATTAATTACATGCCAAACTACAATTTCAGTACGTCTATTGATTGGCTTGGTTTGTTGCTCTGCCTCTTCGTTTGTGATTTCTAGCAAAAACAATTGGCCACATTTCATTCCAAGTTGGCTCATATTGTTGGCACTGGCATCTAATTTAGGCCAAGTGAAAATGAAGACTCTAGCCACAAGAGCTAATTAACGGCACCATGACCTTTGACCTTGAAGATTTCACCAAGAATGAAATAAGATTATACATTACATTTAGCTTTTTGTTATTTTTAATGGAGCATGACATATCTCCTCAGAGGAGTCAAATGATGTCAGCGTGAAGTATTATGGATACAGGACTTTTTCAGCCTCAGCTTAACTTAGCTTAACTTAGCCTGCCTTTGAAATCTCTAAAGAGCAGGGAGCCTTCCTCGCAAACAGATATGAACTGAAAACAGTTTGGCTGGAAGCCATGACAAGGAGCACTCAAATGGTCAATTTCATGAAGGAAAGGAGGCAAGTAGTTCCTTGGCAGCTTCATTCCAACAAGAAAGCACAGGACGAACTGAGGAAGAAAGAAAATACTAAATACAGACCAGTCCTATGTACCTGTACCCTTTAAAAATGTCATTTGCCAGTTTTCTTTCCTAACGAGCTCATTAATTATTGAGGGAAAGGACAGCGCAAACATGCCCAGGGTGTCTTCAAAATCCAGTTACAACTTTCCCTTGACCCTGGTGGCAGTTCTTAGTAAGGACAAGAAAAAATGGAGTAAAAGGAACAAGACTTATGTTATGGTCGATTTCAGCTGAAGTTCCCTGGCTGTAACAGCAAGATACACCATAATTTGTTTAATAATGAAATTCCAGACTAATAGCATTTGGAACCAGTCAATATATAAAAAAAAACTTTTTAAGCGTTAATATTAAAATGAATTTAAATTGAAATTGAATTTTCAAATGAACAATTAAACTGAAATGCAATGCATGAGTCTCCATCCCACCATTTCTGACACTGGCATTAACACATTATGTACATTACATCTGAGACCAGAGATACTTATAGATATTTAATTCCGTTTTTTCCTCCTTTCTAATAGAATCTCGAGGCATTTTTGAAACAAAATGTGATCGTGTCTCAAATTGCTGCAGCACTTGCTTTACAGAAACAAATGACTGGTAGCGGAGACTTATTGTGTCAGGAGTGCTCAGAGGTGATTTAGTGAGTCTGCCTTATTCTACTTCCTTTCCTCCATGAAGAAAACTCTATATTTTTAGTCATTCTACCTTTGGATTTTTAATACGCTGGCAAAAAAGTCTTGGCAGTTGCGAAGCCTCCCCACCAAAAAACATGCCGGCAACATCCGGTGAGGACAACACACCACTGAGGACAGCAAACAAAGCTAGACTATATTTCCGCAGAGAAAATGCAAAGTGTGCTGCTCAAATGTTGCCAGCAACAGTGAATGGATCAGATATGAGAAAAGCTTTGACCGTGTTAATTGAGTTGAATGAATACATCACCAGTCATACTTACCAGATGCAGTCTTTGGACAGACAGACAAATTCAGTGAGTGATGATATACATAAATTACAAATAAGTAATTCATAAATGAATAAAATGGATTTCATTATGACAATATTCATATCATTTAATATTTTCACAAGCATTTCTAGATGTGTGAATGCATGTGTGTGCGCGGGCGCATCTCTCTCTCTCTCTCTCTGGAGAGTGTAGGTAGTTGGTCTGTCTTTCTCTCACTTCCTCTCTCTCACACACACACACACACACACACACACAAAGGTATCATCCGACATTATTTAAAGAAGCGCTCTGAAATGTGTCTATACCGGCTTGTTTAATTGCTGACACTGTATTTTTACCACTGTGAAACACAGACCGATATGTGCGCGTCTGACACGGCAGCTCCTCTGTGTGCCTGTCTCTATGGAGACAGCCGCACCCCTGTGCTGTGAGACAGAGAGGAATTCAAAGAATTCTTCATTCACACTGTTCGAAATACTGCCATTTTCAAGCAGATCGTAGGCCCGATGGTGAAATCAAAAACACGGTGAGTGACAGGAGCCTCTGCTGAGCGTCCCCATGTATTGTCAAGTATGTGGTCAGGGGGGCGATTTCATAAAGGTGTCTCAACTGTCTGCTCCTGTTATAATGGCTGCCTGTGGGTCAGTTGGTCAGTGACACTGTCCAAACTACTGCCATTTTCTGGCAAAGCGTAGGTCTTATGGTAAAAACAACAAGTCGACATGGTCTACAACATCCCCCGCCGATCGTGCGCTTCTTATTTTCAAACTTCATCAAGGCCTTTATGGTCTGAAGCTACACACCAAATTTGGTTGTCCTATCTGTAATAGTTTCTGAGAAAAGTTGTCCCCTTTCTCTCGGATGGACACACGCACGGACGGAGGTCAAACCTATATCTCCCTCACACTTCGTGTTGGTGGGGGATAAAAATGTTGTGAGCGAGGAGAGACTCTGCTGAGCGTCCCCATATATATTTTTTTCTTGTACTGCGAAGTATGCGGTCTGGACAGCGATTTGTTTTTCAGTTCTGTTCCCAAACTTTTCTGCTCCTGTTATAATGGCTGTCTATGGGGCAGTTGGTCTGCACTCCTGTAGCTTGGGGGTGCCTTGAGCCTGAACCCTTTGTCAGTTTTCATACAAAGTGACATTTTTCAGGTCTGCACGAATTTTCCCACAGTTTAATGTATCATTTGTGTGTACATTGGAAATTGTGGCCAGGGGAGCAATTTTAAATTTTTTTTCTGATGCATTTTTGTGTCTCTCTCCCCTTTAATCTGATTGAGTGCGAGAACATTACGCGCATTGATATAAAGATTCCGCCCATTGACTTGCATGAAAAAAAAAGGGATGAAAAACAGGGATTGCGAAAGAATGAAAAAGGGTTTATGCAAAGGTGTATACAAGTCATGATATTCGGATGGCCCGAACGTCTCAGAGTTGGAACGGTGTCTCCAGCTCGAAAGCCCTAGAAGGAGTAGGGTGCCACAGAAACGGGTGAAAAGGGAAAAAGATAACTTAAGAACAACATGATCGCAGACCTTAAGGAGCATATCCGCCGACTTTGATAAGCTAAGACAAAAAGACTCACCTCTATCCGGATTCATAGTTGTGGTGCACCAGCAGTCCAAAAAGTTAGCCTCACTCAGCTTAGCAGGGTTCTAGCCAGCTGTGGCGCTAGCGGGGCTTCGCCACACTGAGATTTCACCGTGCAGCGCTGGGCGAACTAAAAAAACAGGGTCCAGGTGTTTGCTTTTTAGGATCAGTAACTTATGATTGTTACCATAAATAAAAAAAAATTTTTTGGCCAAAACATGCCGCCTTTCTCGAACGACCACAGGGCATGGAAGCTGCCTCATTGTAGCCATGTGAAAATCTGCATGGTCTGCACCAGTTATTTTCTTCCCAAATACTGTTTCCGCCCTTTTGTCGGGGTCTTCCTCAAAACTACTTGAATATAGAGTAGCTTAAAACTGACTTTTTAGCTTAATCTTTGAATTTTAAAGATCTGCGCACATAATCCATTTCGATGAACAGTTGGAAGCATAAGTTCGTTTTCAAAGTGTATAATTTATGCCGAATAGGCAACTGATCAGACAAACTAAATAGACGTGATCTTTAATATTTCAGTTTAAATTCTGTGAAATTTCAGCACATTATATCAAACTTCTTTGACCGACTGTTCCGGAGGCTACCGAACCGTGACCATATCCCGAAACCATTATTTTCGTGAGTAATTTAATGCGGCAAAAATTAGATGAGCTAGCTTGACAATACCTTGAAAAGGACAGCTAGGATTTACGAAGTCAGACAAGACATAGAAGCTCACCATTAGGCTCTATTAAATATTCAAAATCCGCGGGATGATGCATGCAAATTGCTTACTTTTTGGCTTGGAAGCAAGTGTTGCCCCATTTCAATGATAGCATCGATGTGTTCATATCCTTTTCAGAAACTTCGTAATCCTTAAACTGAGGTGTCTTAATCAGTGGCGGGCGGTGGACGGAAAACTGGGGGGCGAAAACGGATTAGTGACCCGATTTCAATCACTGTTTTTGGTCAACGTGTTAGTTTCCCTTATAATGAAATGTTTAGGCAAGTGAATAATAAATTCTACAAAATGTTTAATTCACATGCCTAAATAGGCAACTCTTCACGAAAAAACCACTATGGATTTTCCGCGTTAAATTTTGTCACACCCTAAGCAAGTCGTCAAACCTGTGCGTAATGATTGTTTTATTGAGAAAGACTGAAATGCACTCTTTTTTGCATTCAACTGGTGCATTTGATTTCTAGTCTTAACGAAGACAATTTGCTACACCTGAGAGGGGAGAGTTCAAGTGTCTATTATCAGGGAAATTGACTTAAAACAGATCAAGACTAATAAGCAATTTAAAGACATGATCATCGCCCTCCTTGTTCTCTGTCCACCGCCCGCCATTGGTCTTGATGGGAGTTACCCATAATAAATCTGCATTGTTAAATCTAACCATCGTCATACCATCGTTAGTCAACGTATGACAGTATTTCAAATTCCCCACGCTGAAAAAAAGCTATTTGCGTCCAAAAACAACTGTCTGTAGACTGAAGGCTGTGTCTTCTTTAGAGCAATTACAGGCCATTTTCGACTGGCAATCATGCCTGTTTAAATCACTGATTTGTAGCGGAATGCGTATTGTTACACAATACTATTCTATCCCCACTATTTACAGATGTATACCATAGTGGGTAAGTGCTCGAAATAATTAGCCATTTATACAGAAATAAGACATTTTCCACACAAAAGTTCAATTTGGTCTCAAAATCAAAGTCTAATCACCAATTATAAAATGTGTGAATTTTTCTGTTTGTAGCAGAAAACTAAAAAGAATGTCAGACGCCTGTGTCCAGTGGAGGCTTTTTATTCAACTGAGAACATGAATGCTGGTCAGTGCGCTAACCAATGAGATATATAAACCAGAGGCGCTACATTGTTCATTCCAGATCAGTAAATGTGTGCAGAGCTGGCCGCCACCTTATGACGGGCGTGCCTGCCGCTGGAACCCATGTAAATGAATACGCTCTGGTTAATATTTCGGTAAGGACAGGGCACTTAACTAGTTCGATAAATTAACTTGTTAACTAGTGTGATAATTTATCATCGCAAATGCCAGGAACCTTGATGACAAGAGTCATATTGTGACCGCAGCAAAGTCGTGAAACAAGTTTATTAGTCTAGGAAAAAAAAACAAACCCCCCCCCCCAAAAAAAAAAAAAACTCTGGTTTGTAATTGAATCTGACATGTCTGCCTATCTATTAAAGGGGGGCGGGGGGGAATCGGATCAGACACATATCTATGACTATTTTTTGTTTGTTTTATAGAAGCTGGAGGGTGCACCCAGACACTGACGTTACGATGGACGAGGAACAACTAAACCTATTCGCGTCCACTGACAGCGGCTGCTGATTTCAACAGGTTTTCGGACGTGCCCAACTCTTAAGTCTTGGAGTGATTCAAAGTACTGCAGTATTTTCGCTTGTTAGGACTGTATGGCAGTCAGTGGAAACCAAAATTTCTGGAAGGCATAAGTCCATTTTTCTGCACCTTTCTGTGATGGACGCCCATCGCAAGATGCCGGCCAGACTTGCACATTGAAATCGTAACATAGCGCTTACAGTTTATATGGCTCGCTGGCGCCAATATCAGGGATAATGTCCGAGCTCCAGTCTGACTAGCCGATAATGGATATCATCGATCTAACTATAACCCATAACTTTTACTTTATACTCAACCAATATGAATGGTTATGATGTCACATTAAAGTGTCTTTAAAGCACTTTTCAGTGGTGCCAGTTGTACTGGAATTAGCGGAGTTCAAATTTTTTGTTCACAGAATCTACATATTGTTTATGCTTGACGTGACCAGAATGGACATTCAGCTCCTGCCGCATTCGTAGGTCAGCAATTCTCACTCTGACATCGAAAAAGTTTAAGTTGAATATTTAGATTGAAATATGCCTTGACTCGAAGTACATTATGGAGACTCTTTCTGTTAACAGGGATTTACTTTCTGTATCAGGAAAAACGCATTTGACAAAGGGAGATTCTGGTGAAGGATTTCATGCAAAATTCTACACCAAAATGCATCAAATCACTTCCATTTTATCAAAATGTCCCGGGGGGCATTGCCCTGGACACACCACATCCACCTCCCCCCCCATCCTTTTTTCTTAGAAAGAGCGATGAGGAAAAGATCTTCATCATTGAAGGACACAGTGTAAGCCAGAATTGAATCCCAGGGTGTCTCACCCCAGCGACCAGGCCAACCGAGCCAAGATGAAACCACCTTTGGTGGTGGTTCATCCCATCGAACCAGCTTGTTGCAAACAAAATAATCTACAGATGTCTCCCCCAACCCCACCCCCCCATAGATGTTCAGACAGTAAAAGGCACATCTACATCCAATATCTAAAGAGTGTGCAAGGTTTGATGTTAATATCTTAAACGGTTTCCAAGTTCCTGCCCAGAAACAGCGGGAATGCTGCTGCGAACGCAGACGGGAAACCGTACAAAAAAAAAAATATGTCTCCCCTATACAGAGACATAACTGATGGGTATTTCTTACCATTGGCACAGAAGATAGTCAAAGACACCTCTTAAATATAAAACACCACATTTAATTATACAACAAACTCATCTTAAATATACAGCTGTACTTGCATCCAAACATTAGTGCATAAGTCGTATTTGGTCCAGTAAAGGGATCTGTAAATAAAAGAAAATCATGCCATTATTGAGACCTCAAACCTAAATGAATTCAGTGCTGTACTATATTGCTGGGAAAACCTGAAGTGATCTTAGACGATATGCATGCGCAGAGTGCAGACAGTCTCGATTTGAACTATCCCGAAGAATACTGGGAACAGCTCAAGGACGTCTCAAATGCCGAATGCCTTAGACTCAATTCAAACCTGAAGACCGTACTTTTATTTATTACAATTGGTGATGCCACAACTTTATTTAGCTTCTTTAGAACAGAAACTTCTGACTAAAGCCGGCGACATGATTCTAAAATAAATAAGCGGAGCCACGATTGCCGAAATATAGGTACATGTATTTCTTTCAGGCTACATTTACTCAAATGCCCAATTTCTGATAAACAAGTTTCAATTGCCGACACACACACACACCGATACGAATAAAAACTACTTGAAGGGGCTTCGAAAGAGGTATTGAATCGAACAAATCAGTACAAGGCAGAGTGTTTGGAAACACATAACGGTGAACAAAATGCTCTTGGAAATTTACGTCATCAATATAAGCACTGATCTACCTCAAAAACAACTCTTGTACAAGTGGACAATGCCCAGTTGTGTACACACGCTACGAGACTTGGTTATGGCGCCAGTGTGTGGGGCACGGATGAGACAGAAGTGGGTGGATTGGTCATATGTTAATGAGTTTATATTTGAACCCAATTTCGCGCACGTCCTGCCACACTTCAGTCCACTCAAGAATTAAAGTCAAGTCGACTCCGCAGATTTTCGGGACAACCATTGTTATCTATACAATGGTCATCTATGTTTGCCCGTCTCACATATAGGCAATTTAATGGTGGAACCAGCCAGACCCATCTCAAATCAGACTTCCCCGTCTCAGCGCCTCAGGTAAACATTGCGCGTCTCAAAGACAGGGAGACGGGCGGCTGGCAAACACTACGCTGGCGGATGAGTCCATTTTTTCCTCATCATCCCCTACCCAATAATTGCCCTCAGCTTCCCATTTACTTTGCTCAATTTCCAATCAAACAGTTTATTCGCTCAATTAATGATTTAAATTGATAGACAGTCGGATTTATTTTGATGTCATTTTTTGTCACATTTTGAAATTTAAATGACCAGGAAACATGACAGATTTGCCTGAATGTGTTTCCTAGATTTCTGGTTTTACATTCAGCCATGTTGCATGGGAATCCGTGAACAGTTTACATGTTCAATACATGTTCCTTACATGTTAAATACGCTTAAACAAAATGTTTTCCACCTTCAATGTCGGCTATTTAAAAGCTCAAAAGTATCCAAAATCAAGAGCTACGAATTACTTTGTTTCAAAATAATTTTGTTCAATTATCAAATGAAAATAACACCAAATTTGCATTTGCTTGAACATGTTTGCCAAGTCTCCCCTGCATTTGTCTATCGTGTGCAATGTGAAAATAATCTCTTACTTCATGTAGGCAGTCTTAAAATAATTTTATTTTCATGATATATTTTTAATGATACGTAAAAATTCAGCGAGAGGAGGAAATCAGAGGACTGCTATTTATTCAGGTTATTGACATTCATTCAATCCTACACGGTAGCCTGTTTAGATTCATCTGCTTCTCATTATCTCTACTTAATCATTATTGGCCACATTTTAGTTTTGATTTGTCAATAGGCTGAATAAATGGCTTTATTGCAAGTTAGGAGAAGTACACGTGAATTGATTTAAGGCAAGCTAATTATGCCAAGGCAATGGAGGCTGTCCAACTTCGCTAGTAATTAGCGGACTTCAAATCAAAGTTCTCTTGCCTGAATCATTTCAAATGACCGCATTAGGTACGTGTCACAGAAAAGGTAATAAGCACGCTTGTCTGTCGGTCTCATTGTGGCAGTTGCTTCCATTGTGCTAACAATAATCACATTTCGGTTAATCATACAGCCCCACTTACAATTCTGCAGTGTGCTGCGTATTGGTATGATCAGTTTAGACAATGTTTCTTTCGAATGAAAGTACTGCAATGATCTTCATCTAGTCCTGCTTTGTCATGAGGTGGAGATATTTCAGAGATATTTTGAGAAAGCCGTATGTCTCCAGGTTATAGTCATGTGATCTCTATAGGTCATAATTGTGTTGGTCATGTAAAATCTTATACTTCTAATAATGGGATAAGTCATGCAATCTCCCAGTAACTATGAGGCTCCTTGAAATTCACAAAGCTGATGCGGCACATAATTCTATGAAATAGCAAGCAGCATTTTCATTGATTAAATCAGTAATAAATGAATATTAATGCATGTCCAAACACATACATTTTCAGACCTGCCAACCTTGAAGAAAATTTATGAGTACAACCTGACCCGCACCCCCCCCCCCACCCCCCATCACCTCCCACCCTTATGCAAAATAAAAAAAAAAAAAAAAAAAAAATTGCATAGAGATAGAATATACTTCAAACAGCCAGCGAATTTTTTTGTCAGAACAGCAGTAAAAATGAATTTGAAATGTAGTACTTTGCTTTTCTTAGTTACACATAAAATAACTGCGTAATCTATAGTCAATAATAACTGAAAATGTTGCCAGAAAAGCAAGTCAACAGAGGACATTCATTGCAAATCAATCAATTAATTAGTTAAATAAATGGGCAAAAATACCAAAACAAATACAATTTGCCATGCATTAAACACTTGCACTGTTTAACTTTCCATCATTCTCATCTTATGGCCCTTTTCCACTACGCGGTACCGGCTCTACTCTGCTCGCCTCTTTTGCTTCTCCATTAGAAAAAAGTACTTACTGGTACCACCTTTTCTGGTACCTGCTCTCCCGGGGTTCCAAAAAAGCCAACCGGGTACTAGGTACTAAAAAGTGATGTGACACACTAAGGCCTATTGATTGTCAGAGTATATCGTCACTGCGAAAGACGACTCTGTCGTCGACCTCTCATTCAAGTTACATTGAGGAGTTTTAATAATCAGTGATAATAATCATAGAATTATACGTTATAGACATCTTGTTCGATACACTGTGCGTTGCCTTACCTTTCAAACACGGTTTCGCTTATTCATCAAAGCTACATTCAGGAAATGTGTTTCTCTTTGCTTGTGGCCCGTTCATGGCGAAATTAAGTGACGGTATTGTGTCCAGTTATGTTCCCTAACTAATTCCCCTTAAGAAAGTTCTGCTATCAAGCCTCGTTTTAATAAAATCGCACAGAAAAAAAAAAAACATGATGGATGTCAACGAATCATTTTTCTCTTAAAGTTATCACAAATGAGATGACGCATAAGTGATTAATTCTAATGGCTGCCATGTCCTGCGATTTGCAACGAGGAACTCTGCTCTGCAATGATCACTTAATTATCCCATACTTCAACAATTCGTTTGTTTTGCCGTGAACTTTAGAGTGAAATATACATTCGCTTTCCATGCCTTTTACGGATTTCACTGCTTTGCGTAGTGGGGTGGCACGCAATTTTACGGGCAACTGAATTGGAAACGACAATGTCAAATAGAAAATGCAATTCAATTCAGAAAATACAATACCGGATTTGAACACAAAAATCTTTAACAAAATCGATGGAATAAATGTAAACTTGATATAACTGTAGCTACATTGTGTGTCGTATTGAAGATGACATCGCAGAAGTTTCGTGCTGCGCCACTATGATGACCAGCTTCACAGAGGCAGTACTATCCACTCAACGCAAACAACCTCCCAGAAAAATATCCGGTACCGAGTAGAGTAGCGTAGAGCCCGCACCAAGTAGTGGAAAAGCGCCATTAGTGGTGCATTTGAAACAGCGTATCAAACGCTGCCTTTGGAGGCAATCATGTGGAACATTAAACAGAATGTCAGAAAGCCTTTTGCGAACTTCGTTATTACATTTCATTGTTTTAGGCCGTTTCACAGTATTTCTGCAAACATAAACCCAAAAAAAAGCGAATATATCTCAAACTAAAGTAAATGGCGTTCGCTTTTCGTGACAATGAGATTAATACGCAGTGAAACGGCATTATAATCGAACGTCAGTTCTTCAAGCAGCGCCAGGTATTCTACCGTCGGTATTCTACTAATCAAAATACGGGATTCGCTGCATCCATAGTAGAATTTACCATTTCACCGATGTTTGAATTGGGTGTATTTTCAACATATGATGACCCAGAGGTGTGGCGAAGAGGGTTTGCAGCCTATAACTTGGGAATGAGACTAAGCTCAATTCGAAGCGAGGTTTTTTCCGAGAGGGCCGTGGTTGGGAGGGCAGGTGAGGCACACGCACTCTCTGATTGGTCGAAATATTTTCATTATGCATACGCGCTTCTGCTCACCGGACATCAACTGATGACTGTGTCAACTTAAACTGACACTTAAACTGAAACTGGAGAGATCCAGCGATATGCGTACTCAAATAGCATCAACTCGTACCAGCGTACTTTGATGTCAAAATGCGTACGTTGTACGCAAAATGCGTACATGTTGGCAGGTCTGCATTTTGCTTGTAGTCAAAGAAAGGCAGGAAGGTTACGGGAAAATAACTAGAAAGGGTAACAATGCTGAAAATGTGGCAGAATGCAGCATATAACTAAGATTTGAAAATTTTTCTTGGGGGAGAACCTCCCTGGACACCTCTCAGAGGAATATTTCCCTCTGGCTGAGATTTCATCCTGAGGACGATGAAGACACAACCTTCCACCCCCCAACCCGTCTTACTTTTTGGGCTCTTGTGACCAGGAACTGTGGTCCCGCCTCGGTGTTTGGGTGTTTTAGCCGATTCACTGATGTACTGGTGGTCAGGCAGCTCCAGTTCAAGCCGCCTTTTAGCCTAAGAGATGAAGGGGGTCATATCATTTATCCAGAAATTCAATTCAACATGTACAAACCACTAGAACATTCAGAAAATTATAAATTGGGCAAACACTCCTAACGCAGAACAGTTACAGCCAGCTCCACAACCTTAGGCCACAGTAAGGGTCGTTTCTTCGACACCATCATTGAGTAGCATGCAATTAACCCCAAACTGGCTGAGGAGGCGATAACTGACAAACTCACTTCGAAATAGAATATAGAATGCCATTTTAAGAACATTTATGGTGCAAAACTTAAAATACAAAACCTTTCTAGTAACTTGAAAGTGTAACAGGAGATCCTTCTCCATAACAATGCAAGATAAATTTCAAAATGAGACATCACTGTCGTAGAAAAGATACCAGACACGACTTTTTCCTGAGCTGAGCTTTCTCATAAGAAAAATAAAGATGCAAATATTTTAAATTAATAAAATTAAGAGCCAGAGTCTATAACTATGAACCAGGGGGCGATACGTTCCAGTAGGCCCCAGAAGATTACAAAAAGATAGATATATTGTCCAAATTGAAAAGTTTTTTTTTTTTTTATCAGAAGATCCCTTCGTGGTGGAAATTACAGCCCTTTTTATGGTAGGGGTCAAAAGGGCCAAAATATTGACATGGTCAAAATCTGGACTTTGTCCTTCTAATATCTTTGTGAGCCCTCTGTAACCCTCCATGATCTTGAAGTCTAGGAATCTATGGCTAGAGTTCTTCCATTTATCATAATTTTCAATGTTTACCGAGGGCGCCGCTTATGGGTGGCACTTCAAATCATGACTTTCTGCATTTTGGGCTACATTTGAGACCTTCCCAGGGCCTGGGCACTGATTAAACTTAGCTTATTTATGTAGATTTAGATACATTGGGACTAGTTCTTTCCAATTTTGCATAAAGGGGAGTGGTTTAGTTAGGGCCCTTTTGCAAAGGTAGCGCTTTTTTGGCAAGAACGCCATTTTAGGCGATATTCATTTCGCCAACTCTCAGTGCGCCCCCTATGGATTTCAGCGGATCTTGATTTGTTATGTTTGTCTCCATCTCTGCTATTTATGATAAAAATTTCAGGAAGGTTTTATGCCTCATTAACCCTTTACATGCCAGAGTTTGACATATGTTGCAATCAAGCACCCCCTCCGAAAAAAGCCCATTTTTGTTCTAGTCCCCACCAACCACAGTGATTCATTTTGCTTTCCATGACCTTGAGTCAAAATTGACTCATGACGGATTGACGCAGTCAAATTTTATCAGAGCGAGTCAATAGTTTGCTTGTAATACTTTGAATAAGCTACTTTGCCGAACTAAAGCTGATCCGCCGAACGTGAAGCGATTTTTTCGCACGACAGATAACATTCAAAGTCAATGCAAAGGTGCGAATACATCGCATGTATTCGCATCTTTGCATTGATTTCAAATGCACTGATCTGTCGTGCGAATAATTTGTTTCGTGTTCGGTGGAAAAGCAGCTTAAAAATCAAGAAATGTATTCGGCCAACAAGTAAAACCGGCATGTAGCCTATAAGGATTAAAAAGCGATAAGTGGACATAGCAAACAAGGCTTCCGTGAAAGAGTGCCAATAACCAATAACAATAAAACCATTTTTATATGGCCCTGGTTTTCAAAAATATAACAAAGGCTGACGCAATGTGGAAAACATTTCATTTCTGTGCCGTAAATGGTCATTTTAATCTCAAAATGCGACTGCTAAAAGAACAATATAAAAATAAATTGGACTGTCTTCCGATTCAAATTTCTAATAGTGCGAATCAAGGGCTTGATTGTCAACAGAGCATGGAACCTATTGCTGTTTAGACAATAATTCTGCAAACCTTGACATAGCTTTGTTCATGGCTTTGAATTTTGGCAACTTTATGGTCATGATCGCATCATGGGGGGGGGGGGCAGGTAATTAGATCGTGCGAAGGGGTGAATCGAGATCACGATCTTCTGGCGATGTATCGTGCGGGCCTACAGGTTATTGACCATTTTGCCAGGATGGACATGGGCAGCCTGATGCCTTCTTTAGAATAGAATCAGCCATCAATAAGCACCATGTTGGGAGAGCAGTCAAAGCCCATGGTCAGACATATACCATTCCAACTGTAAAGCCTGGTGGTGGCTCTCTGATGTTTAGGGGGTGTGTGAGCTCTAAAGGCACAAGGAATCATGAGGAAACTGATGGCAAGATGAATGCAGCATGCTATCAGAAAATACAGGCAGACGATTTGCATTCTTCAGCACGAAAGCTGCACATGGGATGCACTTGGACTTTCCAGCATAACAATGATCTAAAGCACAAGGCGAAGTTGACCCCCCAGTGGTTATAGAAGAGAAAGCTGAAGGTTCTGGAGTGGCCATCACAGTCTCCTGATCTCAATATCATCATGCCACTTGGGGGATATCTCAAACATGCAGTTCATAAGACAACCAAAGAATTTGCAGGAGCTGGAGGTATTATGCAAGGAAGAATGGGTAGCTTTACCACTCGAGAGAACAAGAGCAAGGTGGAGAGTGGCATATGCCCCAGCCTATTGAATAGGTTGCTAGTTTAGCATGGTGAATGCGGAGATGAATAATACTGAAAGTTAAACATGTTAAAAGAAAACTGGTTTTCGAATGAAGATGAGGAATTCTTTGGTTACTGCGTAGAAACTGAAATCAAGATGGCTGATGATTGTGCCATTCTACATGACTTGCACTTGGCAGTGTTGTGCAAATTACTAAAAATATGAGGGATGCACAGATATGAAAATTTTGGCCGATACCGATATTAATATTGCCATTCTAGCAGATAAACGATTTTTACCGATATATGTGTAAAAAAAAAAGTTTCTGACATAACATTTTGAACATATTGAAAATCATGCAAACTGAATTTTTGAAAGTCTTCCTTTATTTTCAAACCGTGTTTTAGCAACCTTTACCACTTGTATCAAGAGTGTAACTATATTAAAGTACAGTTTAATTCCCTCAACTTACAAAACTCCGGTGAGAAAGTTTGGATCATAAATAAGGATGATAATATCCTGACAAAGTTACCTTATCAAACTTGCCAGTATTCATGGCAACCAGGCATTTATTAAATTGCAAAACATGTTTTAAGCTCAAGTCCTCTACATTTTAAACTCAAATCTGTGAAAAAGGATAAATCAAAAATATGTCCTGATTGTCAGTACACATTTTCCCAACTGGCACTGTAATTTTCAAGTAAATGTCCCAACACTGCAACAATGTTTCCACCAAGGAAACATAAAAAAACACTATACAAGTGCAAATCAGTGTAAGTCAAATTTCAAGTCCCAAAAATGCTCAATCAAAATATTAGAACTGTGACATAACTGTAGCTCAAAAGACATGGTAGTCTGTACATTTTCCAACTTAAAGCAGCCATGATGTACTCAAAGTAAATGTCCCAAACAGTAAAACAGTGTTTCCACCTGACACTCTGTTATAGTCTAGGCCTGCTATTTTTTTTACACCTCTGGTTTCTGACCCATTGGGTATCAAGTATTAAATTGTATCGTTTTGGTTTCAAGTATCTTTTTGGTACTGAGTATCGCGATACTAAATTTGGTTTTGATATCGAAGTCAAAAGGTTGGTATCGTGACAACACTAAAATTTATGTATTCTGGCCCTGTCTATCACAATCTGCACTTTAAACTCGCATAGGTTCACTATTTTTAGAGATATTAATCCCTTAAAAGTGGATTTTTTTTAATGATGCACTAAATTTTTGGGGCACTTTGGGGGTCTATGTTGGAAGGTTTTTGATGGGGTTTCAACTAATCTATCATCATATTTGGGTACACTACTATGCATTTAGAGAATTTCAGGGCACTCAAGAGACTTGATGGGGGTACAGGAGGGTCCCAAATATGGCCTCGGAACAAAATTACCCTTTGGTACCCCCAAGGAGATTATCAAACTCCTTCACTATCAACTAAGCCTTTGCATAAGGCCGAGTTTCCTACTGTGGATGCGGATACGAAAGTTCATAAGGACAGCAAATTACAGTAAGTTCACGACGGGCGTAAAAATAGCTACTGCCAAAAACAAAACACCACCAGCGGCCCTAATCTAGCCAGTTTCATTCATTTCGCGGTCATGGACGAAATTCTGGGACAGAGACCGCTGGCGATGGCAGTCGGCCAAGAAAATGGAGTTGATTTCAGCTTTAAAGCTATAACTGAAGGCAACCAAAGCCTAGATTACTTTCGAGCGTCATATTTGCTGAAACCCGATGTTGAGATTGGACCAAAGTGGTGGATATAAAAAGTAACATGTAAACGGAATATTCCCATCGGTCAGCGCATGTAAACAGTTTAATCGGAATATTACCTTAACCCGAATATGGACCTTAATCGGAATCTGGTGTGCATAACTCATTCAATGTCAGACATGAAAGCAACAGTTCCGAAGCAATCCAACACCTTTTTCAATTAACCATCTGGTTAGCTAGTTACACATAAACCAGTTTACCATCTTGTGAGGAAAGTTAGCCCAAGTAAGAAGTTAAGTCTATATCCCCATCCCCCCTTCCCAAGCTCCATCAATAGGGCATTGGGGCTTACATTTCAACTGATTTGCTACAACTGTAGGTCATTACACTTCAGTGCGAAGTTTGCCAGCTGAAGCAACAAAGCTTATCAGAATCAAGACGAAATATACAACGTTAACAACCGTAAAACGTTGGCAAGCGACCTAGCTAGCTTCTTTGGCACACAGCTACGAACGTCTTTGGCCAACTTTGCCAGCTAAGCAACACTGCCGACGCCAATGCCTTTCATTAAAGCCATTTGAAACTCAGCTAGCCAGCCAACTTTTATTTATACAGCTACAGGCGAAGCAGCTTGTCATCCATATACAATCACAATATGCCAAAAGTTGCATAAAATGAATTGCTGGTCACTAAACGGCCAGCCAGACATCAGCCAGAAGTTCGGAAGCTTTAATCACAAACGTTAACAATCATCACAAAATTTCAATGATGTGCACACGTTCGAACGGCCATCCAAGTAATAGCTATTTACAACAATTACGCCTCATGAGCAACTGAAGCTTTAACGTTAATGCTTACCGGAGGACGTCCTAATGCTGGTCGCTGTGCCTGTCCCTTAGCAGGTCCGTGGGGAGTGGAGTATATCAAGCTAGCCACTGGTGGATCGGACATGGAGGCATTAGTAGCCTGTGTTTCAGACGGCGGTGGAGTGATTATTCGAATAAATGTAGTTGACGGAAAAGTAGTACGCCCAGTTAACTGAGCTAAAACAATACTTTTATCGACAGCGGAGCCCACAACCCCGCTACTAGTGGCCGGGGCAGAAGAGATCCCCTTTCTCATCGTCGCTTGCTCGGGTGCTTGGTCTCCACTTTATAACTAATTTTCTCCTTTTATCATCAATTCAAATCTAAAATACTAGCACCGTGTCACAGAACAACTTCTTATGCACCGAAACGTGGAGCTTTGACTTTATATTGGTCTCAAAGAAAGACAGATGCGATGGATTTAAAACGACCACAGGTCGACCACCAACAGAGGAAAAATGGCTTCAGGAAGCTGACAATGAATGAAGGGATATGGTTTACGCGCAGAAGGCCCTCCCGCGAAACTCATATTTCCCGCGAAGTTTTCAAATTTGATTAGCATATTGAATTCTATTTGCTATTATTACATCAGTTTCCGCCCCTGTACAGGTCGTATCCTTCGTGATATACCAATCACAGTGCTCGTACGAAAGTACAAGGTATCCATTGGAGGAAGCGTAAGCGGAATGGTAAACTATTTACATAAAATATAAACGTCACTAGAAAAGGCTTGGAATTCCCTTATTTTGAGACCTCCTTCAAATTCTGCCTAGATGTGCTGCTAATCTGGGGTGCATTTCTTAAACCATAGTTGCTAAATTAGCGAAGTACATAGTTTGTCAATTCCCATTCAATGGTTCCAACGATGTAAGTTAGCATCTGTGCTTTCGGGACACGCACCTCTGACTGATTGCCTTTGACCCGTACTCGACGGGTGGTGGAAAATTATGCGCCTTGTACAAAATAAAAATGAGGCAAGTGGATGAGCCATGTTTTTTTTTTAATCGAAAGACCGTTCTGATTGCTAAAACGCGCGCACTTTGGTTCGCATGCGGAAATTATTCCCCAGATAGCAAGCACCTCCGCTCCGGATCAGCTGGAGTCGGCACAGAGCAGGGGCAGATACGGAGCGGAGGTGCTTGCTATCTGGGTCTGATCTGCAAATGAAAAATTAGAACGCGAAATATGAAAGCGCCCATGCTATATTGAGGATGTAGAGCTGCAAAAAATAGTTATTCCAGCACCACCATATTTTAAAATTATATTGAGGTAGAGGGTCTTGACTTGACTGCAAATTGGGTTGGAGAAGGAATACAGACATGATCGCACAGAGTATACACGACATAATACTTATGAAATAATGTATTAATCCACCAAGAACTACACCCTTAAATCAGGAAAAAAATAAGCGTTTTAATGTCATTTCAGGGCAAAGAAGCTAAAATCAACATTTTTGTCATCAGGGCAAAATGCATTAATGTTTTTCTGGGTCTGTTTAAAAAATCAGGTCTTTCTAAAGGTAGCAGGCTAAAAGCACCCGAAGTTAGCTGATAAACATCACCATTAGATGGCTAATGAGGCAAGAAATTGAAGAAAATTAGAAGAAACACACCCTTAGAAAGTTGCAGCATGCATACGCGTCGGTGCTCTTGCCAAGCAGCAGCATGTCGTTATTCCATCACTGGGAATATTGGCCAAACGTTTTGGGGGTATCTGAGTAGTGTCTGAATGACCACAGTTCGCCAGCCACGGTGTTAATTAAAGAATCAAGATCATTCAAATTGACTCGAACGGCTCGCCAAGGTGATGTCAAAGGGGTGAGTGTCCGAATTCAAAGTCACAAGTTGCCTAACAGCTGCAAAAGTGGCATGTGAAACCCTCACTTGAGTCCATTTTCACCAAAGACACACTTTTGTACTGTTTATTAAAAGCAAGGGTTACACCAAACTGGAGGCAGATCTACATAAACCAAAATCATTTAGTCTATGTCCAGTTTGATCATGAGAAACATCAATCTGATTTTGTTCTTCGTGACACACATCATAAACATACATAATTTGTATCTTGGCCATGAGATCAGGCGCTGCATTTTCAATGCTGGTCAGTATATATTTTAAAAGTGGGGACAGCAAAGTATTTACCTCTTTGTATTGTGGTCAATCCTTTTCACAACACTAAATAAACATTTAGGGACTGATGATACGAAGTGATGAAGTATTTCTGGTGTAATTTCATCCCATACTTCCCACAAATAAGTCTTAGGTTGTGCAACAGTACTGGTACTTTGTTGGCACATTTTGCATTTCAAATTGTGCCACGTTCTGCATTGGGAACAATTCAAAAACTGTTGACGTGCCAGTCAAGCATCAGCACCCGCTTCTTTATGAAATATGCATGGGAATCCCAGGAAAAGGTCTCTTCTTTAAGGCAGCATGTGCAACTCTAAAGTCTCAGTGTACTTTTCAAGCATTATTGGTGTCCTCACAAAAGTTCAAGTTATCCTTCTCAAGGGAATTGACACTACCCCATCCCAAGACAGAGAATAGCTTTTTAACTTATTGCTGGTAACAGTCTGGATGGTCTGCTTTTTCTGAAGCATAGGTAAGGGTAGGTTGGAGGTTCTACAAGGGAAATTTGTGGAATTAGCCGAAAAGCTGAGCAGATCCTCCATGGTAGTTTTCTCCAGGATTCTACCGGTACCACGTGCAAGCAGAGGAAAGATGAATTTTATCTGGTGGTTTAACACGTGGCTACGAACCTGGTGTAGGACAGAGGGGTACAGGTTTATGGGGCACTGGAACTTTTTCTGGGACAGGGGTGACCTGTTCAAGCCGTATGGGCTACACCTGAACCGGAGGGGTACCTTTGCACTGGGTCTGCATATGTTGAGGGTAGCACAGGATTATTTAGACTAGGGACTTGGGGGCAGGGAGGTTAGTGAGTGTTTACCCATGGGGAAATGCAGACTGCCCTGATGGAAGCTGACAGTGTTACATGTACTATTGATGATATACTTTTAAAGCAACAAAGGGTAGTGAATGGCTTGGAGCAGCAGGCACATGGGAAATGGAAGGGGAGAAGCATTTGTAATAACCTGGAATGTTTTTATTTAAATGCAAGAAGCATAAAAAATAAATTTCCAGAACTTGAGGCCGTTATGATTAGTGAGGGCTATGATATAGTTGGGATTACAGAGAGATAGATGTAATAGGATAGATGTATTAGGCGAGGAGGGGGTGTAGCACTCTATGTGAATGAAAACATAAATGTGCAGGAAATTCCTGAAATTGAACATTGCCCTTGCCCTGTCAAGATATCTGGGTCAGGCTCATTGGCAAACACGAGACAGGTTTAAACATAGGAGTATGCTATCAACTGCCAGTTTTGGACAAAATTGTCAATTAAGAAGAAGTAAGCCTGAGCGAGGCTAGTGGCTCATCGGGCCAGTGCTTAACCCCGATTTCCATGGCATGAAGCGGCTAGGAGTATTACTACTCCCCCTGGATGGGATGCCAGTCCATCGCAGGTACTCCCCCCAGCTCTTAGACAAGTTTCCCTGCCTATTTGCTGTCAATATTGTCAATTAAATGCTCTTAAAGAGGATTAGGCAAGCTTGTACAGGAGGGACTATTACTATGGGAGACTTCAATTATCCTGGTGTCGATTGGGAAATTGTGAAAGGACAGGCTAAAGGGGAGGAAGAATTTCTGGATGTAATAAATGACAATTTTTTGGTGCAGTATAATAATAAACCTACAAGAGGGAAGGCAATTTTAGATTTAGTGCTTTGTAATGACTCTGATAGAATTAGCAATGTTGTGGTACTGGAGCCACTTGGAACTAGTGATCACTCAACTGTTAATTTTGACGTTTCATGGGAAGTTAAAAAGGTGTCTTAGAACATCAAAATTTTTAATTTTAGGCAAGCAAACTTTCACAGGATGCGCTCATATCTAAACGAAATAAAATGGGAGACACTTCTGGACTGTGAGTCTGTAAATGAGATGTGGGAAAGATTTAAGGGGGTTTTTCTTGATTCACAGTGTAAATTCATTCCAAAGGTGTCCGAAAGTAAGCTGAAAAGGCAAAATCCTCCATGGATGACCACAGCTATTCATAGGAGTATGAGGGATAAGACGAATCGCTATAAGACATAAATAAAGTACAACAATGAGAATACTAAGGCTGAATACTGTAAAATTCGAGCTGTGGTCAAAAAAGAGCAGAGGAATGCTAGAAGACTGTATAAAAGGCAAATTACAGAAGGGGCAAAAAGTGAGTGAGATCATCTTTAAACCGCTATCTTCAGACAGTCTTTAGAAACTGGAAAAATACCAAATGATTGGAAACAGGGCAATATAATACCAATATATAAGAAAGGGGACCGTACTGAGCCAGGAAATTGTAGGCCAGTCAGTTTTACTTGTATTGCATGCAAAATACTGGAATCTATCATTAAAGACAAGCTGGAATTATTTCTTGAACGTAATAATATCTTGAGGGATAGTCAACACGGTTGGTCATGCCTGACAAACCTCCTGGAATTTTTTCAAGAGGCCACCAAGACTTATGATCAGAGCAGGGCTTATGACATCATATACTTGGATTTTCAGAAAGCATTTGATACAGTACCGCATAAGAGACTAATTTTTAAAATGAACTCCATTGGAGTTGGAGGAGGTATTCTGGAGTGGATTCAAAAGTGGTTACAGGACAGACCAACACAAAGAGTGGTGGTCAGTGGAATCTCATCTGAGCTAGGTACGGTGGGGAGTGGCGTCCCACAGGGATCAGTGGGATACTCTAACTCTAATTTGGCTTAAAAAAGCAAAATTTCTTTGACCCCAAACATCTCTCGAGTAGTTTAAATTATGCTGAAGTTTAGATGTGGTTCTCCTGAGTTACATGTTTCCCTGATGGATCAGCACCAAAAGATCATTTGGACAGGAGCCCTGTGTACTTCACTCACAGTGTGGCACGTCCAATCTCAGTTGAGTTTCGATTGTTTTGGATTTGATTCACATAACATATGTTTAGTCACTGTTATGCAGCCCTCGTGAAAGTAGTAATTGAGCTCATCAGAGATTAAACATTAATACAACCCCTGGCAAAAACTATAGAATTACTACTCTTAGAATAATTTATCTAGCTGTTTTACTTTAGAGCAAATCAACAAAGCGCAGATATGACAAAAACAATTTTATTACCTTAACATTCTGGCTACATGAAATACATCTAAAAATTGAATTATTTTAATTAAAGGCATTTTTACACTTTTTACACAGTGATAAGATGCATTGTCATCCTCAAAAATGACTTCATAATCACCAAACCTATTTTCTATTGATGGAATTAATGTCCAAAGTTTCCATGTACACCAGTACACTGACTGTTGAGGTAATAATGGCCATCTCCCCTGCCCCTTCATCTGACATGCAAACCCATATCATAAGTGAATGGGCGGGATTTGCTTGTTTTCTTTAAGTAGTCATCTTTACGTGCTTCTTTGGATCAACACCAGGCAAAAGTTGGCCAATGCAGATTGACAATTCATCACTGAATATCACTTTAATCCAATCATCCGCACTCCATGATTGCTTATCTTTAGTCCACTATAACCTTGCTTTCTTCTGTTCAGGAGTATCGATTTATTTTTGTTTGGCTTTTCTGTACGTAAATCTGATTTCCTTCGGCGGATTTCTCACAAATCTGACACAAACATTGAATCTTGTTTCTGCTCATTTGTTTTGCTGTACATTTTCTATTTTCAAGGCATGCTGCTGAGTTTTCTGTCCTGATTCTTTGACCTCATCTGAGGTCTACCCATGTGTTTTGCTTTTATAACCTTCCCATTTTGTTTATACCTGCACCAATTTTAGACAAAGTTGGCTTGGGAACAACCAAAATTGTTTGCCTCTTTCAATCTTGAATGTCCTTCTCGGGGCAGTTTTATAGTCCTTTCCATTATTTCAATTGCCAGTGCTGTTATTGGTATCTTGCTTCCTCTCTCTCAGCCAAGTCCTGCACCTCATTAAGTTCTACAAGCACTCTTAACTGCAGACTCATTCACATTTGTGCTGGCATTTCTTTTAGAAATACCAACTGCAAGGTGACTGCATAATTTTCTTCTCAACATTGATTCATTATATTTTTCCTCTACTTAAGAAAAAAAAAATATACCATTCATGAAAATAATTTGAGGTATGTTTCATGAACCTTGATTGTTAAGCTAATAAATAAAATTTGTTTTGTGTCATATCTACAATCTGCCCATTTGTAATAAGTAAAATATCTGGATAAACACCCTCTGTGTGTGGTGATTCCCTAACTCTTGCCAGGGGTTGTAATAGTGAAGACTGCAATACAAAAATTTTGTATTTTTCTGAAAATATGGAAATTGTAAATGAAAAAATGTTTTATTATGGATTAATATGCAGACTGCACCAGTTACAGTAAACTGCATATCAATTTAATCAGGGGTCAAGGTTTATTACAAAGTGAATTCACATTTAATTTTTCCCTTTTCTCTTATATTTTTGATTATTTTTAAGATTGTGTTATTCAGAGTGTAATAACAACTACCCTTGATAAAGCAAATTGTTTTACAAATTATCTGCTCATGTCATACAAAAATTTCATAATTTTTCAAAATGCAGTACAATATAAATTTAAAATTGCACTTTTAACTAAAACGCCCATGAAAATCTGTGTTAACATCCATTAACACCTAATAACATATGTTTCGAATAATTCAACACTACTACTGCGGTCAAACTGCAATCTTGCTAAACTTAGTCTCATTAAATGACATAAAATGTCATTATCAAGCAGATGGACATCATAAACCTCACTGCCAAGTTTACCAAGATCTACACATTAGAAAGAGTTGATTAAACGCTAACAGCTTAACAGCTGTACCTGACATTCACCGCATTTCCATGAGAAAACCATTTTTTCACCAGCAAGCAGTTAAAATCCTAAGTGGAAAAAAATCCAGCCAATTGCTTGATTGGCTCATTATTACCAAATTAAACCTGAGACACCAGGTGAGATCAGTTAAGTGAGTCATCAACTACTTTAATCCATCAATTGAGTGCTGAGTAACACCAAAAATCAGCAGACACTGCGGCTCTCCAGGACCAGGGTTGGCCACCCCTGGCCTACATCATCTCAAAATGTTAAACTGCAATTTAATGAAGTTAAATGATCCACCACGGAATAGTCTCAGTCCATATCATACAAAAAACAAACAGGGATATCAGCTTTCAAAACTGAAAGCTCACTTATTAGTCTGTTGCTTTTTCAATATACAATATAGATACAGAAGCAGCCTTGCTATTCAGTCCTCTACAGAAAGATCAGTCATCATCAAACTTGATCTTCTTTCCCTGAAAGGCTGTAATTTTGGCTTGTTGCTCTTTCCGTCTCTTGCTGGCCTCCCAGGAGGGGTGGAGAGGCTGTTGTCCATGCTGGGAAGGAATGGAGGTTTTCCCAGCTGCAAGTCTGAAATCTTTGGATTTTTCAAATCCTGGCCTGGACTTCGCAAAAGCAGGACCCCTGTCCTGGAGTCGACGGCCGCCAGACAGATCTCCCTTCTGGTTCTGACCTTTAGATGACATTAGTCTTTTGTCCTTACTGCTGCCTCGGTTCTGAAACAGGGCTGGTTTCTGAGGCCTACCCTGGTCACGCCTCTCATTCTGAAATCTGTGTGGTTTTAAGAATGAACCGGGTCTTCTGCTGTTTCCATGGGACCCTTTAGGTTCTGACAATGAGGCGCAAAAGACAGACTCTAACCTCACAGCTTTGGAATCCTGCTGGCCCTGCCCCTCGTCCTCCGCCTTGACTGCACTGACATTCGTTTTGTCGTCACCCTTATCACCCACACCCGGGCTGCTTTTCTTCTTCTTGAATTTGCTCACTTTCCCCAGGAAGAAGTCGTCCTCCTCGTCGCTGCCTTCAGACTGTGATGACTGCTTTCGGAAACGCTCCTCAGTGCTGTCATCGAAGTACTCCTTCTCTACCTCATCATCAGATGAGTCCAAGTCGCTCTCCTCTTCCTCCTCCTTCCTCATAACACTTGGGCACTTCACCTCCATGCTGGAGTTTAAATGAATTTGTTCAGGTTTGTTTTCAGTAGCTTTTTGTGCAACAGGTGGTATCTTTGGGTCCTGTATCTCGCGTGTCGTATCAAGGGACTTTTGAGGCTTGATGTGAGATTGCGGTTTTCCTTCAGGCTCCCCTTCAGCCACCTCTAAGGGACCGTTTAATTGACTTTCTGATGCAGCCACTTCCATGTCATCACCAATTTTGACAGCACAGTTTTCCGTCAAGGGACTAGAACTGTCCTTGGCAGCATCTATCCCTTCCCCACTCTCTTCGTCTTTGTATTGTAAATTGCCCTCACCCTCATTATCCTCATCCTCACCCTCCCCCACAGCCATCTCATCAGTGGAATCACCCAATTTCACAACATTCATGATGGAGTCATCCTCTGCAGGTTTACCAGGCATTGAGGCCCTTTCTCCACTGGCAGGCTTCTTCCGCTCATCTTTGAAGGCCTCGACAGCCGTTTTGATGGCCTGGATCCTCTTGCTGATCTGCGGATGTGTGGCGATCCGCGCAGTGGCTCGCTCTGACAGTGTGGCATTGGGGTCCTTGCAGACTTTTTCAAAGCTGAGGTTCTTCATCAAGGCAGTCTTTGTGACAATGTCGGGCTTCAAATCCTTCATCGCGTGGATTTCCTCAAGCAGCCTGGCAGCTCGCCTCAGATTCCTCTCCACTTCTGCCTCATTCCCCTTCTTCTTCTTCAGATTCACAATCTGTCTGGTGAGCTTGCGAATAGTTAAAGCCCGTACCCTTTTGATCTCCTTCCTCATCTTCACCACCTCATTGTTCAAGTTCAACACCTCCGGCATCTTCACTGCAGGCTTTGAAGACTCCTAAAAAATGACAAGTATAGGAGAAAATTATTACCTTGCATTAGTATTCTGTGTGAACTACATAAGCTCACAGTGGGTTAATTATCATTTTAATTGTAAAGCGCCTTTTCAAAAACTGTTTACAAAATGCTTCATCAAATAAAAAGGCAGAAAAGTAAACAATAATATAACAAGGCAATTTAAAATACCCAGAAGTAAAAGAGGTAGGAAAAGAAACTATTAAAAACCATCTATTAAAAAGCAATGATAAAAAGATGTTTTTTAAGATGCTTCTTGAAAGTACTGAGTCTATTCGTTTTTTACTGGGACAGGCCTACCAAAGAAAACGGCCAAGCTCTTACAAAAGTTTGTCTGAGGTCTAACATTTTAAAATACCCAGCAACATGAAATGGAAAACATGCGACATTCCTGCAAAACTTTGGACCACAACACTTTAAAGTCGATACATTTTCGCCAGAACCAAACTCAGGTAAATTGTATGGCCTGTGACCAACCATCACACAAGAACCAATCCAGCAAAATCCATGCATCCATCATTAACAGTTCAAAAGGTATGGCTTACTAAAGTAGGCATATTGCATAGTAGGCCAAAAACTTGCTTTACACAAAATTGGGGGCCATGCTCTTCTTGTGAAGTTGCATGATCTCAAAAATTAATGAAGTGGGACCAAAATTTTGCACTTAACATACTGGACACAAGATCATTAAACTCAGTAGATTCAAAGTAAGGCTGCTTGGCGTTCGGTGATTTACCTAAAATAATCTATCCGTATTAAACAGAAATAATGTAGATTATGCGTCATGATTGCATCGTGTTTAATTGCACCATCAATTAGTATTGTTTGCAGTCAGGGTACACTTGGCGTTAATAATAATGTGACAAACTGTGGAACCCGAATGCCATTGTACTGGCATTAGACGCGATTGTAAATTCATTCTCTTTTTTACAGATTTACACAACTTTTCAAAATTCTGGAAATAAGCTCCGGAAGCAAGTTACACCGGATGCAAGAGTGGCGAACCGGTGCAAAAGTAACTAGACGAAAGTAACAAGACGATTTTTTCCGTGCCCATACAAGTGTGATGCGCAAAACCACAGTATGTAACACCCAAGCAAATTTGCTGCTTCAAAACGCCAAGTCACATAGCTTACTGGAGAGCCAGAGGGCAGCCTCGCATTTAATACGAGGCAAGTTTAAGATCCCCAGTGAATACGAGTTTGCATAATGGTCTTAACCTGTAAAACTTAAACTAGCGTGTTGTAACAAGTTAATGCCTAAGACAGCGTGCTGTCAATTTGGAAAGCTAGCTAGCTACAATCAGATTGACACGTGAAGGGAAGTCAAGTGGACGGCTAGATATCAATTCGTTCGATTAGCTACCGAAAAAATCGTCAGTCTATAACTTATAAGCATATAACAGACTTTACTTAGACTTGCAAACCAGCAATGTGTCATAAGTTTTAAGTTTGTTAACCTAGCTACACTAATAAAGTTTCAAGCTGACTAACGTTAGCTAACATTAGCTTGAACTTACGTTAGACATGCGCCACCGCCAATGAGTGAAGATGCAGCGAAGAAACCTGCTTCAAATCAGCTGAAATTGACTTCTTTAGCACAATAAAATTAATGTAAGCCTATCACTTCAACCACAAAAATTTGCAATGCATGAATCTTCACAGAATCAAATCCAAGGAAGGCATTGATTTTGGCAGGTTACAGAAAGCAGCCATTTTGACATCTTCTTCTTCTTCTTCTTCTTTTGGTTTTTTTGGCGGCTGGAACCTTAGTATAATAGGTGCATTACCGCCACCTGCTAGACTGGGGTATGGGTACAAAAGCTAATACTACTACTGGAAAAAAAAAAAAAAAAAAAAAAAAAAAAAATAGCGATTTACCTAAATCCTGTGAAATAAGTTCTCTGTTCTTTCCAACTAACCAAATTTATTCAGAGGATATCTGACTCCCACTCCCTCCAACCCCTTTCTCTAACATGTCTTTGACATCTTCTTCTTCTTCTTTGAGTTGTTATACTAGATACAAAAAAGGCACATTGCTGCCATCCGCTGTTCAGTTTTGGATCGTAATTAGGTACTCATAATTAAATTCTTTTCTGGAGACCAGTTCGACGTAGACACACCAACAACCTTTTTATTTTATCAGAACTGTCCAGATTCAGTAAGCTACACACACTGAAGACTGAACTCTCTCTGCTCCTAGGTCTCTGAACAATTCCCTACTATGGAGGGAATTAATTTCGCATTGCAGAAGAACATGCTGCACTCTCTCTGTTGAACCACACTCACATTTCCCATCAGGGTGTTAACCGATTAGAGCCAGTCCACTCCTTAACCCACAGTGCCCAAGTCTCATCCTCGTTATAATAACCGCATCTTTTCTTTTATCACATACTCGACCTGCTTCTCTTGCTACAGTTCCCTGATGTGCAAAAAAAATCTTGCCTTCCCCTCATTGTCCCATGATTTTTGCCACTTTTCTTTTATCTTTCTATTAATAACCTCCATATAATCTGGAACTCCATACATCATCTCAATGTCAACATTATCCTTCTGCAGAGCATCTCTTGCTAAAGTATCTGCCATCTCATTGCCCTCTATGCTCACATGAGCTGGAAACCAAATAAAACCCACTTCACAGCCCACCCTGTGAATACTATAAAGCAATAGGCATATTTCTGCAAGCAAATCAGATCTTGACTTGGACTTCATCTCTCTGATTGTTAATAGAGCTGACAATGAATCAGTACACATAACTGATTTGACTTGGACTTTTTTCCTCCACCCACCTAAGTGCACAAAGGATTGCTAAAACTTCTGCTATAAAACTTGACATAAAATCAGGAATCCTGAAGCCTCTCCAATTTCCTCCTTTGGGATAAAAACACCAGCTGCTACTCTTCCACTCTCTGGATCCTTTGATCCATCTGTATATATTTTCATATGGCTGCGCCATTGAGAGGAAAGCTGAGTTTGGACTTCCTCATCTACATCACAAGTCTTGCTCTTATCAAGAATTTTCAAATCAATTTCAGGATATGGAACAGACCATAAAGGAATGACTGGCCAGCAAACTGGAGAGCACACATTTAAGTTATTAATATGAAATTCCTCTGCTACGGACTTCAGTTGCTCAGCAAAATTAGTTTTAATCCTTTTACACTGCTGTGAAAATTCCCAATGCGAACTCAAGAGACACTTGGCCGGAAATATTTCATTTTGACCTTTTACCTTCATTAAATATTTTTGCCCTAATCTAATCCTTCTAAGTTGTGGAGGCATCTCACCCATTTCTATTAAAAGCACCGCCATAGATGTTGTTCACACAGCTCCACTACACACTCTTAGAGCCTGAGATTGAATGATGTCCAGCTTCTTAGGAACTGAAGGAGCAGCTGAGCCGTATGCCAAGCAGCCACAGTCAATGACCGATCTGATCATGGCTCCATAAATCATCAGCAGAGTCTCTGTCAGCTCCCCAATCCAATCCCGCCACACATCTAAGAACATTCATTACTTTTTCACATTTTTAACTGATTTTCTTTTTGACTTCTTCTTCGAGTTGATTCTTTATAATTACTTGAAGATGCATATCGTCATCTGCCGTACCAGAGTACGCAGGACAGGATTCAGTAAAATGGCTGTAAAAGAGTGTCTCTCCTTTCCCTTCTCTTAGTTTCTCCCTGTGTTCCCTTTCTTCCACACTCTTCTTTCCTTCTTCCTTTTCTTTATGCTTCTATTATATTGTGTAACACAAACCAATGATAACTATGAATTGCATTACCTCCCTCAGAGTTTCTCAAACCCCACCTCAATTTGTTCCCAGAAACCCTTAAATTCCAACCTCGGTCACCCTCCCTCTCATATTATTGCAATCTAACCCTTTCATCATTATATTTGAAACGGTGCATCATAATGTGTTCAACTTTGATAAGCTATATTACAATAGATCTATACTTGAGAATTACTTTCCCCAAAATGAGTAGTGTCTTATTTAGACCCACATGATCAAACATTAATCTGGACAGAACAACCTCCTCTCTTCAAGCTTTAACACTCTGTGCTGTAACAGACTCCAGTTCTCTGTAATGAGCACTGCCTCTGCTGTCCTTATCCCATTTTTTCTTTCAAAGTTCTGATGTTTCCTGTTTGATTAGAGCTTCAGGTTTTACCTCACTGGACAACTTCTTCTTCTCGGATGTTTCACAAAATGTTACTTGGGCTGTGTCCGAATAGTCAAAAAATTATGTCCTATCCACCAATTTTTTACAACTTTTCTTTCACATGTGTGGAAAACGTCATAAGGTAAATGAAGAGTGTATCTGTGAACTCCTAATGGCTTCGAAAGTTAAACGCACCGCAAAGAGAATCTGAATGCACTTACACTAGGCAGCATTATCATTTGTCCCCAGCCCATCATACATGTTTCTTTTCGCGATTGGCCGGATGAATGGTCATTGCTTCAAATGTTTCTGCCTAGAGGACTTATCATTTTTTAGGAGATACAGTCTTGTGCAAATTAATAGGATAAAGGTGTTTGTCAAGTGAATGAGCTGAATGGGGTGTAAAGAGCCAAACCAAGTGATGGACATTTCACATAACCACCTCAAAGATCGCTGCACGGTACCATTTATCCACATTTCATTAATTTCCTTGAATTGTATGATGCAACTAATGTGATTCCATCATCAACACAGTACTGTAACTATGTTGGACTGGCCTGGTAATTCACCTTTTCTCAATCGAATCGGCAAGTGTGTGAGGAGAATAGACCCCCCTCCAGTTCAGTTGGAGTAAATCAAACGTTTGATTTTTTAGAGCCGACTCTGGACACAATTAGGTCGTACATACTGGTTACCCTCCCAAGTGCAAACATGTTCTGCCAACAGCCAATGAAATAGTGTCAGAAGACAAAGGTGACAGGAAATGGCGGAAATTTTTTGTTAGAGTTTGGTGCGTTCATTTGGCTTCACTTGTTTTGACAAATCATACAGTCTGTGATCGCTCATCTGTCTCAGTCTTTAAATGCATGATCCCCAGTCTTTCAGTCGTCATAAAAAATCTGCTGAAGTCAGTTGGTTAGTATATACTCCAAGTCTTTTAACAATTGGTAAGGGTTGTGAAAGTTGTGTCGTCTAGCCTCAGGTTAAGTGGCAGGACATGTGCTCATTAACTAGCCAATTAGCCAGTGAATGAATAAACATTCATTTAGCCTTCAATCTAGCTCTGCCCAGGGCAGGGGTACCTTGAAATCAGACATGCAGCTGTGCAAATGGGAGTGTATGCTCAGCACAGTTATCAAACTGGCATGCATCTAAAGTGACAATGTAATAAAGGTGTCAGAATTTGAAAGAGAGCAAATACTTTTGAACAAAAGATGATTTTGTCAGGTTGGAAAGCCATCACTTCAAGGACAGGTGGCTTGCTAGCCAGCTACAGCTACTGCAGCAAGCATTCCTCAGCTGCTTCCCCCAAGGTATTGGACAGCACATCCAATGGATGCACACATCAATAAACTTGCGTGACAAGTACCGTTGCTTTGGTAATAATTGCTTAATTCTGTTTCTGGTGTTATTATTAATTTGGTATGACAGTTATTAGACAGCCTAGCTAGTGAAATATTTAAACCTGTCCTTCATTATCTGGCTTGCAAGATGTTGTTCAATGTGATTTTTCACAAAGTTTATCATCCACAAACTTTTTTTGTATGGACTGGCTGCTGTCTGGAATTGGTTGCAATACTAATGAAGTGAAAGAGAAGATATATTTGACTTGAATTTTCCAATTAGTAATAAATTTATTAACATTATACCAAGTTATTTTAAGAAATTAACTGACGAAGTATTCTGTGAGGCCCCTATACCCCCCAGGGATTTTGAAACTTGGCCCCCATGCTATTTAAGTCAAACAGCCCTGGTGTGATGCAACTAGTGCTTTCGTGACAGCCTTTACTCATTGATCATGCCTCCAATCCTAATAAGGGTGCAGGACTGAGAGCAAGTTCGAGTTAACCCAACTCAAGCCTGTTCATCTATTCAATTATCAAAAACAAGCTTCCAGTCCTACTCAGGGTCCAAGACTGGGACTGTGTTCTTGTTAATGTCTCCAAGTTTGTTCTTTTTGTCCAGTTTGTAAAGAACAACCTTCGAATCCTGATTTGCGTCCAGGACTGGGACCATGTTCCTCTCAAGAAACCCCCTCATCCTCTGAAGCAGTTTGATACAGGCAAAGTCTGTACAGCATTTGGCTACATCCCAGAGGCCTCTAGCCAATGACTGCCAGCCCGGCCTTGCCCGTTTCACCTGTGCTGAACTGCCTATCATTATCTGGGGTTCTGCCCCCACTTCATCATCAGGGGTTGAGAACGTATCAGAAAGGAATTATTTTAACAGCTCTTCTTTGCTCACCTCCACTAAAACATACATAAAATGATAGCCACAGACTCAAAACCTTCCAAGATTATACCTTTGCCTTTTTGCGCTGACTATATTCTAATGCTTGAGAATGTAGCCAGAGCAGAAACAGCAGACGAAGCGGTTTCTTTGGTCACATCTGCTTAATGAACCATTGAATTCCTATATATAGAGTATATAGGCAGTACAGGATTCTGCATCACTGATTAGCTGTGTGGATATAATGCAGTTAACAGAAAAATTGTCATAGCGTTTCTTGCCCTTTGGAATGAACGCTGATGATCAAGCATGCTAAACACTGGGATATATCGTGTGTTGCTAAGGGCTGAACTTCTTGATGATCTTCTTGCAGTGGTGGTTCAAAAATGTTGAAAGTAGTGTTTATTGCATTTTGCGATGAAACTCCTCATATTTAACAATAGTGAGTGCAACCCTACACAATATAAGGTGGAGTCAAAGACTGGAGGACTTCAATATTTCATGAAAAAATGGTAATACACAATTGAAAAACAAATGCTGTGGGTCAAATTACCCCGTGTTTTTTTCAGATGATTTGAAGCAAAAGCTGCATTTAAACTGCATTTCATACTGTAAAGATAAAAATTTGTTATTAATCCGCAGTTCATATGCATGCATGTATGGATCACTGTCTACCAGATCAGCTGTGCGCCATCATCAGAATCAAACGCTGCAAATAGTGAGGCTTCATAGAAAATGACGTCTCATTTCCTTACAACATATTTCCTCATTTATCCTCTCCTTGCATGGTTTTCCTCCATTTCTCCATGCCTCCTTGGAGCAGGGACTAAGACGCAAGGAAAAGTTTCAAGTGAGGGAAACAGATGCAGTTGAGGAGAATTGAGATGCACCCAAGGACTTTATGTTTTTCCCCTGACTGGCTAACCATGAGTTAGCAAACAGCACAGCTCTTGTTGGAAATCTTGATGATTATTGCCTGATCCTGTTTTACATCTACCTGCCCTTCTCTAACAATCTGATGCAATGTGCCCTTCCTCCTGACACCAATAACTCCTGAGGGGAGTCTTTTTATGCACCGTCACATTATGACTGACATAACCAAAAAACCACCCTTTCAGCTAACGCGCCATAAACTTCAAGTAATGCTGATTGGCTTTTCTGCTCCATTCTTTCCCTCTGGGTTTTCAGCTTATGAATCTATAACTCCAAGAAATCAGGCACTTTAATTTTTAATGGCTTGTTTCCTTCTCCAATATTCCATAAACAATATTTTTGCCCAGCAAACCCCCACTGCTTTAACATCCCCAACTCCTTATCTCACCAATTTCTCCACATCACGAGCATAACTAAAAATGTTATTCCTGTGACCACCAGCGACAGTTACAGTACCTACATTCCAGTAACCAATTCCCTGTCCTTACTTTCATTTTCCTTTTCTTTTATACTCCCTCCATCACAACATACTCCATATTTGTAAGCCCATTCATATGTGACCAAAACTGTGTGTCAAAAATCATGAAAAGAAGTTGAAAACAAGTAACGTCTTCAAACAATTTCAAACTCACGTCTAAATTCTCTTTGTCTGTTTTCAGTCCTCTTCTTTCCTGCAACCCCCTTATTGCTGTCCTGGAGCAAGCATGTCTTCACATAACATAAGATAGTAAATTCAACGCAAACATAGTGACCCCATTTGAATGACATATAATTGGAGACAAGATACTTCATGACAATTATGTAATTTTATAATTATGCAAAAAACTCTGTGTGAGGGGGTTGAAAGTGCTAATGAGCTTGCATACATGCAGACAAAATGTGTTCTTGATGAGACAGGTCTCCTCAGGTTTAGTCCTTAAGTAAATTTAAATATCCTGGCCAGGCTATGTATCTACTCTATGTCTGCACATTGACATGGCAAGTGGCATTCAAAATCATTCAGGACAACCATTTAAGACAGCTTGATGAAATTAGCTGGGGAGCAATCACAGAAACTTATAGCCAATAAAAGCAATGTACAGCTTAGTAACATACTGTGAACTAACTGAGCCCTCTGAGAACATCTTTGAAATGCCTTGAGGCAGCAGGATCATAACTAACAACATTCTCTTTCACCTATATTTTGTGAAAACTGCACAAAGAAAAAATACATAAAGCTTCACCTGAACAACTGGGTTGATTTTTGTAAATATTTGCAAATTCCAAATTTGATGCCCGCAACATGTTCCAAAGCATTTGGAACAGGGGAATGGAAGACAGGAAATATCTTCAGGAAAGCACACATTTGGAACAATGCACAGGTAAACAGGAAAACTATCAACAGGTGATTTAATCATGATTAGACATAAAATGTGATAAAACATCCATTTCTTGATTTTACTACTGGGCATCTTTGTATTTACTACCATTATGCCCAAAACAAAATGTGCTGAACAGGAATAACAAGTCTTATTTAGGACATCACTTAGACAAACAAAATAGCAAACATATCCGTAAGCTGATTCAATACACTTGCAATTAGGGGACAGAACTGAAGTCATATGGGTATAGTAACTCTAAATGTGCAAACTTGAATCAAAGATGAGGTGGTGTTTTGACCCTGTACAAAGTCATAAAATTTGTCATTGAAAATGTTTCCTCTGTGGAAGGAAATTCTAGATCGATTGCAGCTTCATTCGGATATGTATACAGACCAAAGGAAATTCTACATACACACTATTTCTTCTCTTTCTTTTCCACCACATTCAGGATGGTGGTAAAAATTAAAGCTGGTGATGTTCATGCTCATCAAAGCTGCAGCAGGTAAATTATATATATATCTTTTTGTCGTATTAACTGAGGCAGGACTCTATTTAAAAAGAAAGATACGGAGCACTAGTCTCAGCAAATAACAATGAGATTATTTCTCCTCCACCTGGTTTGTTGGCAGGCCAGACTGCTCTTTCATCTAGGCTTCAAGAACAGACGCTATCTTTTTTTATGAGGTTTTCATTCAAACCAAAATGTTTGTTTCCAAGTGGGCCGCAAAACTGTATTGAGGCAAATGAGATCATCTGCAGGGCTTATTTTTGACTCACCATGATCGTTTCACTGGACTAATTTACTGGACCTTGAAACTAAATCCAGCTCTGGTTTATTTTCTCCCATATAATTACCAAATTACTTTCTGATTGGGCAAACTGTCACTGCACCCAGGGCTCTGTATCTTTCTTTTCAATAGAGACCCGCCTCTCTGCTAACTCTGCTCTTCTTTCATTCTACTTTTGTTCAAAATCCAAAAAATACATTGAAATTTTCTCCTCTCACTGCAGAACTCTGTAGATTTAATGCTCAAGTCTGGAAGGCAGCCAAAATCCAGGTGCTGTGAAAAAATGGAGAAGCCGCTTTCACACCGGACGTGATACAAATTTTTTGCATGACAGATTACATTCAAAGTCAATGCAAAGACGCGAAACCCGTGTTTCGCATCTTTGCATTGACTCTGAATGTAGTTAATCTGTTGTGCAAAAAATTTGTTTCGCGTCCGTTGTGAAAGCAGCCTGAGAACATCATCTTCTTTGACCAATGGTGCACAGGAGGGCTACTAGAAAAAGAAGAAGAAGAAAAAGAACGAAGAAGAAGACCCTGCTGAAAATTCCAGCTTTGACCAGCCTAGGCTGGTCTAAGCTGTGATTTGGACAGTTTTAGTTGGTCGACTAGCCCTTCAACAGCTGACTCGAGCTGACAATACAAGCTTAACCAGCTTTAACCACCTTCATCAAGCTACAGAGATCAACTTTAAACATCAAGACCAGCTATGACCAGCTAATAACACCGCTCAGACCATCTTAAACCAGCTTAGAATTCTTGCTGCTAGAATTCTAAGCAGGTTTAAGATGGTCAGAGCTGTGATATTAGCTGGTCTAGATGTTTAAAGCTGGTCTCGATAGCTTGATGAAGGTGGTCAAAGCTGGTTAAGCTGGTATTGTCAGCTGGAGTCAGCTGGTGAAGGGTTGGTTGGCCAACTAAAACTGTCTAAAACACAGCTTAAACCAGCATGACCAGCCTAGGCTGGTCAAAGCTGAAATTTTCAGCAGGGGAAGAAGAAAAAACATCCCGGTAAGAATCAATTAAAGGTCTTCTGCCATCGAAAATTAAAATTTGATATAGGTTCTAGAGACTGCTTTTGATAAACATTTTAACATTATTTCTACGAATAGCCTTTCAACAATTAAGAAAAAAAAAAAAAAAAAAAAAAAACATTTTTGGAGTTACTATTTTAGCCACTTAGACAGTTCTTCTGGCCAGAGCACATTTGATTATTACGTGGGAGTCTGGAGGTTCAAGTCCCCACCTGGGCCCTCCTTTGGCCTGCTACATTCTGGCGTAATCGGCAGGATTTGGGAGCTCCTAATGGATGGCAGCATGCGTGAGGACTAGCTCACGAAAGAGGGGGAGAGATATGACCGTGTTTTTAGTCTGGCATTGCCTACTGTTCATGACTGCACCCCTCAATTGTGCTACTGATCTTGGATATTATCAAAAAAGGCACTTTACCGCTAAGTGAAGTATATGCAGAAATTGAATATGGACAGGGTGTCTATGGTATTTACTGTCACACTTCCCAAAGTACATAAAATGTTTGACCTAGCAGAATTATTGGGTCTATAATGCATTTATCTCATCAAAATCTACCTGTATAGTCCTTCAAAACGTTTATAATCAGGTGAATCAGCAACCCATGGAAAATTGTCAAGCTTTTCATTCTCTAAAGGTAAGTATTGCCCAGAAAGGCTACATAGTCACAAAGTAGAAAAAGAGATTTTAAATCTCTAAGTGACTGTCTCATTAAAATATAGGTCAAATTAAAAAATCCCCATAAGTTGAAAAACAAGTATGGACAGAATGAAGAGGTACTCAAAATAATAGACAGTGATGCCTTCTCCCAGATCATTCCTGGTCCTTCAACCCAAGCACAGTTCCAAATTCAAAAAGTTTAGTCAGTCATATAAATCAGTGGTTTCCAAACTTGGTAAAGATACACAAAAGAGGTTTTACTATAAGTTACTTGCCTAATAAATTTTTGTTTTTGCAATGTGTCCATAGTTTCACCTATTAGGGACCTATTGATTATTTACTTTGATTGGTTCAATATTTTAAATTATTTTATGCAGTTCTTTCTTATGTATTACAAAGTGGACATGGATTTTTGTTGGCATGCATGAATTTCTGTTTGAATTTCTGGCTTCAGAGGATAAATAACTGCTGTATACTTTAATGCACCAAATTAACACAAATTAACAGCTTCTTAAAATCCAACAATTACAATTGTGGTAGGAGGAAAAACCAGCATACACAGGGGGGTGTCAGGAACGAGTTTGGGATTCAATGATATAAATGACCCCTTCACCTCAAGCAGAGATCAGCAACAGTACACTTCTCATGGTTCGGCCACAGAAAACAATATTACACACAATACAAAGGTTTGAAGGTCCAAACATTATTACACACCACTACTCATTTGACGGCATTGCTTCATTAGTGAAATGAACATCAACAATAATGCTGAGATTAAAACACCAAAAATTTAGGATCTGTTCATCAGAAGCATGATGAGTAGCCCAGCCGAGAAATAGTCAAAACACTGCAAAAGTCAAAGAATGAAAACAGCTGTTTACACATGAAATATGAGTTTGATTGCACTGGCAGCTGATAGTCAGGAATACAGATGACTCACTGTACCATGACTTACATTTGACTCTCGACTGGCTTGACGCAGCAGTTTCTTCTCCTTAGGTTGCTATTTTTCCTTGCCAAGTTTCTTATGTACCTCAATTCCTGAGGGCTATAAATTTTCAGAACCTATAACTTTTTATAACTTTCCCCCAAAACACCTGAGGCAACCTCTTTATTTCCGGTAAAGCATTACGATATGAGTGGACTCTTTGCAATGGCCATCGTTAATGTTTAATGTACTCAATCAGTTCAAAGACAACACATAATCCAAGAGGTAATGACAGTAATCAGTGTTCTGTACCTCTGAATCACTAAGGCCAATAATCACCCAACTGATGTTTGAAACAATGAAACTGAAGAGGATTTTTGTTCAGTGTTGTGATCCCTAAATTTTCTGCAGAGCAAAATAAAACTAACAATGAACATTCCTGTACGCGGGAAATTATGGGGGTGACATCATTTTTATAAAAATGATCAAAGGATTTACACGACTGCTTCATAAATTGAACTGAAATGAACTGTGTGTTCCTATGGGGAGATTTAGTGAATGTAATCATAATCTATGCCATTAAACATGAATTTAAGTACTCTTACTAGTATATAATTTTGCTGCAGGAAATGTACTTGAACAAAGTTATCGAAAAAAAAAATGTAATTTATGACCACACAACCATAATCTTGTCTAAAATCTGAAATAGATGATGCAAGTTTCAGATTTTTCTCTTTTCCCAGGAGTGAGACTAAAACGACTGTAACTCTGCTGGTTTTACACCAAAGTCCACTTGTATTCAATTTGAACTGAAGGGGTACGGCCTGTGAGAGTGCTAGTGCCTTTCTAATTGACTAAATGACTGACTAACTAACAAATTGACTGATATACCTTGTTAAAACAACATGCACAGTAGAATGCCCATTTGCCTCACAAGGGGACTCTGTGGCAAGCTTGTGTACTGCTGCTCTGCTTAAGCAGACAAGAAATGCCTTGACGGTCTTTGGAAATGCGCAAGACAGTAGCATAAATCTGAAGTAGTCAGTTTATTTGTACACCAGTTATAGAAATGGCTGCTATTCGGCTGATGAATTTCAATCTTCTCCAATGCTGTGCCGTTTCAACGTTATTAATCACATCTTTTTGTGTTAGTTTGGGAGTGAGCACCTAAAATTTAAACACTTGACCTGGGGAGAATGAGATGGATAGGTCACGAGAATGGTATTGAAACTAGCTCAATGATGACATAGGATTAGATCTTATGAAGGGTATCGTGAAGCAATTGGAAAACCGTGGTCAGCATTAGTATTTAGTTACCCTGATATCAAGGCCCTCTGACTGGGATCACTGTGAGCTCCAGCTGATTCAGACCAGAACCACCCCATATCCAGCATCGTACATTTATAAAAATTGTCTGGCTGCTAGAGATGCGCGGATTGCAATTATATCCGCTGGAACCGCAGGTAATCTGTGGATCAGGTGGGGGAGACATAAAAATTTAGATTCCGATTAATAGCGGATGGGTAGCGGGTGGGTAAAAAAATCCATAATTAAAGTGAAAATATTAATTCCACTGTCTAACATGTAAACATATTCTTAGCTTCATCTTTCATCTGGCAGAAGGTAGCCGACTTGACTCCGACTGCGCCTGTGCACAAATTGGGCAGTCTATTTTCCAGCAGCAATGGAGGCAAGAAAGATAGGAAAGAAAATGTAAAAAAGGAGTATTAAAAACAAAGAGCAGAAAACGTCTGAGTGGGAGCAGGGCACAGTGAAGTCATTAACCATAATGACGTGTCAAGTGCAGGGTCCTCGTCCGGGAAGTTCGTCACTGTTTCCCACTTCCAGCCAATATCCACCAATTTCCGTGCAGCTCTTGACGAGGAGTGGAAATATGTGCCTCAAGTCACCATTGACCATGTAGTACAGTTCATATGGTAGAGATGTGTGGAAGTGGAACTAGCCAACCGTTTACGTACACAATAGATGCGATCCCGTTCATCTAGGCCGCTGCGAGACTCTCGTTTGTCTGTTGCAATCAGCAATTGAAATGCATTGCTATATGATCACACAATCTGCCAACACACAATGAAAGTACTACAAGTTTCACATTTTTTGACAAGAAGTGTTGCGTTTATTTTTAGTTCTGTGTATTATTTTTAAAAAATGGGATAAATCGGCACCTGGCAGATTATTGGTGCCAGTACATTTGGTTACTTCACCTCTTAATATTTTAACTAGAAGTATTCGGCACTTTTTTCAGTTCTTGAGATAAACTAGATTAATGAAAGCAGTATTTATAATACAGTCTGTGTTTATGTGCCACACAGGGCTTTATACATCAACATGTGGTCACAGCGAGCTGAATCACGGCATAATTCTGGCCAGAAGTATCGGACATGGCCAGTCTTCCATCAAAGACCATGAGCATTCTGAGACTATGCCTTTGTGCAAAATGAGGCATAAAAATTTGCCAGTGCGTTACTTTTAGCATATGATTTTCACTTTTCCCCTGATTTAGCGGACCTGCAGGGCCTGGCTTAAACCAGGGGTCAAATGTTTCTTGTTTTCAGACATGAAACAAGGGATGACATGATGGCCACCTTATTGTTAAAGGGGTATTTTGCCTTAAAACCATGAAATGGTGCATTAACATTTTTAAATAAACCTATTATTTATCTGTGAAACAAAAGTACAAACTCCATAACACCTTGACCACACAACTATACACACCATCCTTTCACCCATTCAGTATTAATAAACCAGCAGCAATACGTGCCCAATAATATTCTGTAATGGCAAACACTGCATTCCATCCCCCGAGGTAATTTAAGTAATACAACTTGACACATATGGCCATTATTTGAGTTTCTTTCATTTAATTAATTCTGGAGAACAAACACTCCGAATGCCTTTGCATTTTGCTAACACATTGATCTTGCTTAATTAGCCACTCAGTATTCATTATGTTAACCTTGCCAAAATAATCTTGGCAATGCCATTTGGACTGCCTGTTTTAATTGATCCTCAGCATAGGGGTTAGCAGCAGTGTTGTTGTAAATGAGTTCTCAGCAAATGAAGCAATACAGATGAATATTCAGAGATGCAGGAGTGTAACGTGTAAAAATGCACCTACATTAAAACTTTTAGACACAACTGACATTTTGCATGCATTGCATTACAAAGGTATTTTTACACACCTTCAGCTTTCCAATGACACAAACAAAGGCCAACAGAGATTGGGTTTGCAATATACCTGCAACATCTTTGCTGCCAATAGAGACAGTCACAACATCAGGCTTTACAAAAAATTTCGAGAATCGCATTTTATTTGTGATGCAAGAAACATGATGTAGTTAATTATCAGTGCAATACATCCTCCTGAGAATCAGCAATTCATTTCTGTTGGGAGCACAAGTCTGAGGCCATAATCCCCTATACAGGATATTTTTTGTGCTGAAACCTATACCATGAAAACATACAATAAAATCATATTTAGATTTCTGAAAATATTCCTATTGTAACATTTTTATCATGAACTACTATGTAAATGATTCCCTGCCAGGTCTCAGGAGGCCACAGATACATTGAACATGCGTGAGCCATGTATGTTTGTACTCTCAACAAAAATATAAACGCAACACTTTTGTTTTTGCTCCCATTTGTCATGAGATGGACTCAAAGATCTAAAATTCATTCCAGATACACAATATTACCATTTCTCTCAAACATTGTTCACAAATCTGTCTAAATGTGTGATAGTGAGCACTTTTGCTTTGCTGAGACAATCCATCCCACCTCACAGGTGTGCCACATCAAGATGCTCATCAGACACCATGATTAGTGCACAGGTCTAATCTTAGACTGTCCACAATAAAAGGCCACCCTGAAATGCACAGTTTTTGCTTTATTGGGGGTCTGGGGACTCAGAACCAGTCAGTATCTGGTGTGACCACCATTTGCCTCATGCAGTGCAACACATCTTCTTCGCATAAAGTTTATCAGATTGTCAATTGTGGCCTGTGGAATGTTGGTCCACTTCTCTTCAATGGCTGTGCGAAGTTGCTGGATATTAGTGGGAACTGGTACGCGCTGTCGTATACGCCGGTCAAGCACATCCCAAACATGCTCAATGGGTGACATGTCCGGTGAGTATGCTGGCCATGCAAGAACTGGGACATTTTCAGCTTCCAAGAATTGTGTACAGATCCTTGCAACATGGGGCCATGCATTATCTTGCTGAAACATGAGGTGATGTTCATGGATGTATGGCACAACAATGGGCCTCAGGATCTCATCACAGTATCTCTGTGCATTCAAAATGCCATCAATAAAATGCACCTGTGTTCTTCGTCCATAACAGATGCCTGCCCATACCATAACCCCACCACCACCATGGGCCACTCGATCCACAACATTGACATCAGCAAAGCGCTCACCCACACGATGCCACACACGCGGTCTGCCATCTGCCCTGAACAATGTAAACCGAGATTCATCCGAGAAGAGAACACCTCTCCAACGTGCCAGACGCCATCGAATGTGAGCATTTGCCCACTCAAGTCTGTTACGGCGACGATCTGGAGTCAGGTTAAGACCCCGATGAGGACGACGAGCATGCAGTTGAGCTTCCCTGAGAAGGTTTCTGACAGTTTGTGCAGAAATTCTTTGGTTATGCAAACCAATTGTTTCAGCAGCTGTCTGAATAGCTGGTCTCAGACGATCTTGGAGGTGAACCTGCTGGATGTGGAGGTCCTGGGCTGGTGTGGTTACACGTGGTCTGCGGTTGTGAGGCCGGTTGGATGTACTGCCATATTCTCTGAAACGCCTTTGGAGACGGCTTATGGTGGAGAAATGAACATTCAATGCCCGAGCAACAGATCTGGTTGACATTCCTGCTGTCAGCATGCCAATTGCACGCTCCCTCGATGCTTGCGCCATCTGTGGCATTTTGCTGTGAGACAAAACTGCACATTTCAAAGTGGCCTTTTATTGTGGGCAGTATAAGGTACACCTGTCTATGCACTAATCATGGTCTGATGAGCATCTTGATGTGGCACACCTGTGAGGTGGGATGGATTGTCTCAGCAAAGCAAAAGTGCTCACTATCACACATTTAGACAGATTTGTGAACAATGTTTGAGAGAAATGGTAATATTGTGTATCTGGAATGAATTTTAGATCTTTGAGTCCATCTCATGACAAATGGGAGCAAAAACAAGTGTTGCGTTTATATTTTTGTTGAGTGTAATTCTGATTTAATATACGGCCGTTTATAAAAAGTCCTATTACAGAATCTCCCATTGTGATTTTTCTACAGGTGACAAAATCTGCCGTTTTGGAACTATGCCAACTTTAAGTATACGGCGTTTCAAAAAGATGAACCAGATTTGAAATCGCCATCTTGCGAACGACTGAGGTAGGAGGCGGCTGGAGCACTGGGAGCGGGATCTAGTGGTGGTCTTTTAAAAACTGTATGCCCCGCCCTTTCATGTGGTAAGCATTTCATTCACGGGCGGTTCATGGTTGCAGAGACAGCAATTTCAAATCTTTTTGAAACAGCCTGTACTTTGATTTGTCCCATGCTTTGCTTCGTCTCACTTCTGTATTTCCTGACTGCTCATTGGCAGACACAAAAAGAGCAGAAGAATGGTTTTTAATTGTGCCACAAACATACAGAACTCCATATTTTTCATTTTGAATCAATTTTACTGAGGATTAGACAATGCAATTACAGAAGCAAAATATAATTGAGCATTTAAACTAAACAACTGCATACATTTTTGGATTTAAATAACCCCTTTGCAACAAATGTCTGGAGAAATAAATGCAATAAATTTTCACCAAATGCATTTCACAGAAATGTAGCTATTACTGTGATGTGAGGCCAGTTCAACATATTCTAATTACCAACAAAATATATTTAAAAGCATGCAGAGCATAGCTCATCTGAATGCAACGGTCAGTCAAAACTTTATGCCTATTCAAATATTTCTCTCCCATTTGTTTTAGTCTGATAGTTCATGCTGAGGATTATTCATTATTGATATCATTAGCAGCACATTACTTGTTCTCCACACCCAGGAGTTTGTTTCTTGAGGAAGCCTAAGAGTAAACTGTCTGTCATACACAGGGAATTTTAAAAGGGTTGGAGAAATCCATCAATCGACTCATTATCTTACCTACTTATTTCTGGTCAGAGTTGTGTGTGTGGGGCAGGGCACAGCCTATCCCACCATGAAGGGAAGAAATACCCCCCAGACAAATCCATTGCAGGAAACTCACTCTTCACTCAAAACTATGGGCAATTTAGAATTACAAAGTCAATCATGTGGGTCTTCAGACCTTGGGAGTAATGGACCATAGGAAGAACAGGCTAACTTCACACAAAAAGGCCCAGGCTGGATTCATGCCCTCAGTGGTCTTCCCATGTGGCAACAGTGCCATCCTTGGAGCTACATTTCCACCAAAGGCAAAATCTAATTTCTTCTTGCCTTTGACCACAAGATCATTTTCATTTTCAGCTTTTAAAATTTGCAGTTCTGTTCATTATAACATTACATTCACTTCCATTCAAGGTCAACTTGGTAGACTATTGACATGCAAATTCACGCTGCCAACCAATAGCAATGAAAGTTAAGCCTTGTTTACTCTCAAGGGGTGGTCCTTCCTGGAATCTCCAAAAAAAAGCAACAAGATGGTGACACTAATGTTGCTATGCTAACGTCACAAACTTTTTAATTAATGAACTTTGTACTGGCTTTAGGATAAAAATATTCAAAAAACTGACAATGTTGTCATATCCGATGTTGAGCAAGATAGTTTCACGAAAACAGTCACACAGGTTTTTTGATACAGCTTGCTCACTTTCCCACCATTTCAAGCACTGCAACTGCAGTTTGAGCATGTAGCTAGGGAACGTTACTCGCCAATGTTGCAGCAAGTAGCAAGTACCGTTCGCGTAGAGTTTTTTGCGCATTGCACGTCACCCAATGCAGATGCGCATCTTCTTGCATGCATTTGCATCTTTGCATTGACTTTGTATGCAATCTCTCCTTGCAAAAAATTATTTTGCATTTGATGGAAACGAACCTTTAAACTGTTTCCACCAAACGCAAAACAACATTTCTCCACATTTTTATTGTGCAAGTTCGACTACAGGATTTTTATTTTCCCACTTTGAAGATTTGCAGCTTTGTTTGCAAAAACATTACATTCTTTCCTATCGGGGGCCAACTAGAGTTTTAACACACAATTTCACACGACCGACCAATGGCAATGTCAGTTGAACCTTGTTTGACCCTGAATGGGTGGCATTTCCAAGGAATCATCAAAAAAATCAGCAAAAAGATGGCAATGCTAATGTCGCTATGCTAACATTACAAACATTGAAATTTATAAATGCTGCGCCTGTTTGAAAATAAAAATATTCATTGAACTTATGTGTCATAATCGATGTTGAGCCACTATTTTTTGTGAAACTGTGTTACACAGGTTATTTGATGCAGCTAGCTAGCCATCTTGCTTTCCTGTTATCCCAAGCAATGTAACTACATACCTAGCCAATGTTGCTGATGGTAGCAATGCAGCTATTCAGAAAACTGCTATAATCGCACAAATTTTTCGCACAAGTTGAATATTTTCAGCAAGTGCGATACCTGAATTTGCGCACTCGCACCATTAGTATCGCATCTCGGGTGCAAATCTTCGCATTCCCATATTTTTTGCATCTTTGCATTGATATTGCATGTCATCTGGTCACGTGAAAACCACTGGCCACACGGCCGGAGGAAACGCGCCTTTACTCCACTATGCCATCCCCAGTTAGGAGAAATGAGTTTGTATAAGAACCCCTCCCTAAACAAGAAAAGGGTCATGCATACAAAAATAAAAACAGAGCACAAAGCATTCATCTGAACCAGTCGTCCACCAGCTCAAGCATATGTGCCAACCAAACCCTGCCAGACATTTAAAATGCATCACAAACCTTTCCAGTTTAAATACAAGCAGAGAGGAGTCTTTTTGAGTAAAAGGAAGACAAGATCCAGATACATGTAAACAGCCTCAGGCAATTGCTGCCAAATGTATTCAAATAATAAGATTATTTCCGATAACATCTCATGTGCCCTCATCACTTCAGCATAGCAGACCATCGCTCTATGGCCAGAGGAAATCAGCACTTTGACTCTTGCCAATGAAGAGCACAGGACACTTCAGGTTCAGAAAGTAAAATCTTCCCAGTTTTTTGTTCCAATCACCTGGCTGAACTAAATCAAACACTTCAGTCAGAAAGTTGAGCTAATACAAATAAGTGCAATAGACTGGCTGAGCTTATAAATGGATATAAAACAGGGCAGGACTTTTAATTTCTGAGCCATGGAATGTACACCTCTGCCCAAGAAAGACAGTGCAACCAAAAGAAAGCACAATAATAAGCCATTTCCACCTCTGCTGAAGAACAATGGAGCAACATAGAGAATGCAGAATACAATGCAAGAATGCGAATGAGAGAGCTGTACTTTTAGACTGAGCGCGCAGTTCATCCAAGAAGTTGAAATCTGGTGTTTCTGGACGATGAGTTCAATTTTCAAAAACTTTAATAAAATAATGCTGAACAAACTGATATGCTTCAAACACAGAGGTATCAAAGTTCATAAAATCCAAAAATCCAATCAAAATTGTTCAAGCAATGCAAACTTATATTTCAATGTTAATGTGCATTAAGAAAACATTCCATTAAAAAAACTACCTTAAAAATAAATAAAACTAAAACATAAAAGCTAAGGCATGAATACCATTAATATGCCTCATCTTCTACCATCAATCATGTTGATAAATTATTGCATTTACACTGGATTAATAGACTAGATCATGCAGACTTCTTATAGTGAATGTACATAAAATCTAAGTGTTGAATAAAAGCTTCAAACTGTATCAGATTCAGTCTTGCACCTTGCAAATATTTCAATATACAATGACAGGCGCAAAAAAACTGCAATGCAGTTGTGCTGTTCCAATGCAGGTAGGCTGCATGCTCAAGACTTGTGGTTTTGTGCTGCCATTGTGAAACCATTTCTCATGAACATTCAGAGATCTCCCCTTGACACGTTTTTAAACAATAGGTGCAAGGGCTCATTTTGTGGAAGTGAATATGTTAAGTAGATAAGCTCAAAAGAGGTTTGTTAAAGATCTGTACCAAAATCATAAGGTGGAAAGGATGCAAATAGTTTAATTGTTCTGAGGCAGGTAACATCAATATCTAACTAATAGATGATCTCAAACAGGGCCAATGAGACAAACACAAAATAATGACTCATCCAATGTTGAATAATGTGGCAGATGGGCAAAATGAAGAGAAAACAAGATAATTTTAGTTATGCCTTAAACCAGGAGTGGCCATGTGCCAGAATCACGAATATTAAGAAAATGCGCCACTGACACAGGACATCATAATCGAGACAGAATGCATGGACTGAGTCCCAGTGAACTCACAGTAATTGCAGCAATTTCTGACAGTGTACTCCTATATTAAGACAGATTTTGTGCAAAATAGTTTTTTCCCCATACACGCATACCGAAAAAGCAAAATTAGTGCAGACTGCACTGCAATATAAACAGCAAAAAAATGATAAGCATTTTTGTCTGCACAATATTAACATATCAGCAAACGACAGAAAAGGGTAATAAAACACAAAATATGTCATGATAAAACAGGGTGTCTTAAACAACAGTCTGGGACACTAAGTTGGTGGAAGAAGCACAAATCAGAGAGTTGCACATCAGGTGACATATGCCATTATGAGTGTTTTTACAGGTCCTGAAAGATGCACAATTTCTCTTTCAAGCCACAATATTAAATATTCCTAATTTGGGTCTCAATACTTAGAAACTTATGAAATCTCCAAAAATCTTCCTTATTAATATGCTTGAGACTGCCAAAGGACAATCTTTAACTTCTAATTTTATAATTTCCTACATTTTCCAGCTTTTCTGAGTCAAAAAAAAAAACAATAATCAAAAAGATTACATTCCACATTATTTCAACCACACTTCATTCCCTTTCTTAGAACATTGAAAAAAGACTAACCCCTGGTTACCTTTCAGTCGTCCAAGACATGCATGTACACGCATAAACTAATCTGTACACTTGTGCTCCACGCAGAGACACATACAACCAAAAACCTAACACTGGAGACAATACTCACCGAGCGCTATTAGGAATGCCAGAATACCTGCTTATTCATGCAATAATCACATCAGCCAATCGTGTTGTGGTAGTTCAGTGCATAAGATCATGCAGATGCTTGTCAGGAGCTTTAGATACTGTTCACATCCAGCATCAGCAGGGTATAATACAATTGCGATGTCATCGGCTTTGACCATGGCATGGCTTCCGGGGTCAGATGGGCTGGTTTGAATATTTCTGAATCTGCGGATATCCAGGAATTTCATGCCAACAGGCGCTAAACTTCTCACCAAATTGGTGCAAAAAGCATAAAACATTCAGAGGGCTGTGGACGGGAATGCTTTTTCAATGTCAGAGGTGGGTAGAGAATGGTTACACTAGTTTAAGCTGACAGAAAGGGTCAGCGTTAACCTCTCTTTACCACTGTGGTGTGCAGAAAAGCATCCCAGAATGTGCACTGATCTTTGATGGATGGATGAGCCACTCCCAGCATGATGCACCGAGTCACAAATCTAAAGTCATCTCAAACTAGATTCATGAACATCACAAACATGAACATGAAAGCTTACAAATCTGCAAAAATTTTGAGATGCAATCATGTCATCAAGCACCAGAATCTCAAAAGAATGCTGCCAAAATCTTGCGGAATCCATATCACAAAGAATTGAGGCCGTTTCGAGGGAGGCCTTAGCGAGTGTTAAGATGGTGTTCCTAATGGAGTGCTCCGTGAGTGTAAGAATAATGAACAGAAATGTAAAGAAAATAAATGACTCAAATAAAAACTTTCTAGGTGACTCCAAAATGTGTCATGTTGCCCATAGCCTTTATCCACCAAAACAGTTACTTGTAACAAAAAAGTTAATGTTAGCCACCTTGGTCAAAGATCTTAACTACAGCCCATCATGAACACGGTGCTTCTGACTTCCTGCTAAATTCTCTACGGACTATGCAACACTGACGCAGAACTAAATAAATCCCCAGATGTCATGACTAGACTTACTGGAGCTTAAAAAGTTGGTGAGACCTTTCACCGCTCCACGCTAACCATGTCATAGGTTTATAGACCATACATCCAAACTTATAAGTAAATGCAAGGCTTCCTTAAAAATAAAATATATAAATATTAAAAATGGTAAAATAAGGAGAACAGGACTTATGCTGTTTGCATGTGGAAAACTACTCCAGAAGATGTGTCATGATGGACCTTATAAAGGTCGAATGAAATGAGGAGGCCGAAATGAGAGGAGACTCCAGTGGAGAATCACTGCGGGGTCTGACCACTGAAATCCAGAGAACTCCCATTGCTTTCCAGCTGCAGTTTGCATAAAAAAAGCCAAGGCCAATATACTTTAAGCCCCGTAGTGTAGATAGAGCAGCTGGTGTTTCTGATGAATTTGAAGATAGAGTTCTTAAATGCAGCTCAGACCACGGCACTCACAGCATGCCATTAGTGTCGAAATTCCTATGCGCGCACGTCTCCAGTGGAGCAGTGAGGTGAGCAATGCTATTGCTAAAATGAGCAGTTTGTGGCAGATAGGTCTGCACGTGGCTCTACATGCTTGCAGAGGTCCACAAATCCAGGTATCATTAGCTGCCGGGTTCTGCATCTTTTTTCTTGCCATCATCATCGTCATCCCCGAGAAAGAGCAGGGGGAACATGCCCAGGATGCAGCCGATGGTGACTCCGATGCCTTTTCCCTGAAGAGAACACATGCATTAGTGCTGCAGTGGCATTGCATGGAGCTGTGCCGTTTCAGCCTGCGGCGCAAAGCAAAAATACTGAGAATTCCACCCACAGGCTGTGCGCAGCTTAGCACCTGCAACGCTGTGGGGAATATATGACCATTAATTTACCTAAGGTGCTATTCCCTCGGATATTAATTCCAATTGATTACTCATGTCAGTTGCACTTTTTATTACCTTTTTACAATAACAAATCTAGCAGTCGCTGGCGCTGCGAAAGCAGAAAGGACACTTCTTGGTGACATCAATTAATCAATGTCCCGGGAAACTGGGAAAACGCTCATGTGTGAGAACAACACCGGGGAGCCATGCAAAGCCCAAAGAGACAGGAGACTCCATTCTAATAAACAAGATTTAATTTACCTTCACCATCACCTTTAAACAGTTGGGACAGTGGCTCTCATTACATTATTTTGATTTATCGGCAGTGTTTTCTGTTTTTGGGGAGAGGGGAAGAGTTATCTAGGAGAGGCTAAGAGGGTTTATTTCATAACTTTATCTGAACCAAGGTGCTCGTCTAATAATGGTGGGTCACTCAACCTGTCAATGATTATTTGTGAAACCCAGGTAGACAGTTTCAAATAATCAGGAATGAACCCATATTTTTGATGACTGCTACTGTAAAATGTTGCATGAAGAAACAAGAGGTCTGATGACACAGAAGAGGAAATTGAAATGACAATATCACATCAGGAAATATGCAAAATATTTTAACTGCGGATAACGTTCAAATGAGAAATGCTTATTTACTAATAAAAACAGTTTTTTACAGTTAAAAGTTTTTTTTGCCAGTCAAAACATATTCAACAAATTAGCTTCACAATTCTCATATTTACTGCTCTCTATTTAAACCATGTTTCAATGACTATCTTATATTATGGACTGGATTTAACACTTGAAAACAGTGTTTATGCTTACATACCCTGATTTTAAATGAATTATTGCTAATACCATACATTTCAAGTCATTATTTTTGCTCCAAAATATAGAGGATAAACATTCAATCAAATTATCAAGGTAATAAATGCTTGTATTACTTTCTGCAGAAAAAAAGATGCAAAGACATGAACAAACATCTAAACTAAACTTAAGTCATCAGAGAAGCATAGCCATGCTCTCAAGCCTTGACAGGGACTGCTCAACTGACAGACAGAAGTTTTCATTGTCTATATACCATGTGAGAGCTGACCCTGGTCTGCCACATGTCCACCTGCTTGGGGCTGAGGTCAGGGATCTGCATGCCCAGTCTATGGGCCAGAGCCTCCACGTACCCTGCAAGACTGGGAGAGCAGCAAATCAGTGACAACTTTGTTGAATAGAACTCAGAAAAATAAAGCACACCCAGCTCCACCTAAATAAGCTATTGATATGGTCACAGTGTCCCCATCAGTGACTCTGAGAATGTCCAAATACTCATCCATCCATCTCTACTGATGGGAATCGCACATTCACTGATGATACAATCACAATATTTCGCCCACAATAACGATGATATCACCACACAGGCAATTCCAAATCCTAATAGACAGAATCCTCTGAACCATTTTTTGCCAATCTGCGCATTTCTGGCCTTTAAAGCGAGGCTCTGTCTGATCGATCAACAAAACGTGAACTGCCAATGTAGAAGCGATGCAAGAACTTTGCTTTATAAATTGTACATTTGCCATCTTTTAGTGGAAATCAGTTGCCGCAAGTAGCGATCAGAAGTACACAATATGTACACAAGAGTTGGCCCAAGAATTTCATACCTTGTGTCAGAATATTTACACAAATTAGGCTACAATTTTCTTGTATTTTCTGGCCAGTGTGGTGTCGGCCTAAACAGTCACTGTGACTGAGTCAGGCTCAGAGGAGACATGGGAGGCTACCATACCTACTACGTCTACAGGCCAGCTACATCGTTATAGGTCGTGCATTATACATCCTCATCAGGCTCGATTGGTACAGGCATGTTTAGCAATTCAGGGATATGCCAAAATTAATGGCATCAACTCGTCTGTGGACTGTGCAAACTGCATCCTGTCCATGCACTCAACACAGCAGTACAGTGAGCAAGAAATCGTCTATTATCATAGATCGGATTGGACCTCAAATGCACGGCATTTTTGGTGAATACATAGCTATAAATAGCAAAAAACTAACCTCTGAATAATCAGCACTTCTTTGACAAACAGATCATCCCAAACCATTTTGCGCCACCAAGTGCAAATAAAGTTTTTTCAGGTCAATTAGCTACACGTGAACAACCGTAAACAACAATGGCGTTTCTTCTCCGATCACACTGAGCCTCGTTTTGAAACCGGAAGTGTGCAAGTGAGGGGAATGTGAATTCCGTCAGTACAATATATTATGACATTTGCATAACTGATTTTTGAAAAAAGAAAACGCAGCATAGGAGATTAGTTTCCTAAGACAAAAACACTTATTTGTTGCATTTTATCTGCCGGGAAGAAAACAAATTACCAGGAGTAAACCCGTGCAAACAAGGAGAATATATGCAGACTCCCCACAGAAAGGCCATATCCTGTGTGAACCCATGAGGTACTAGTGCTACCCACTGTTCAACCGTGCAGCCCCAAGTGGAAAACAATGATGATTTTTAAGCTAATGCTCTTACAGCATTGGTGACCATTGTCCAGTCATCGTGAAATACGGCAAACCCGTTAATATTCTCCTCCACCTCATCCTCAAACTTGTATCTCACCCAATTTGCCTGGCCTCGCGGACCAGCAGTCACATCAAAATCTGGTTCTGAATCTGCTAATTTAGTTATCCTCAAAGTAACCCGGCTTTGAAAAGATTTAAAAAAGTACAAATCCTGTGATGGATTTTGCCTTCCTCACGCGCACTCGGTAAATCACTGTCTTTTATCACTCACATTTCCTGAAAATTATTATTTTATCTAAAAATATGTGAAAGTCTCATCCAGACTAAAAACGAGAAGCACTCAAATGATAGATACGGACTTCAAGGAGGAAGTGTCCAGTTGTGGCATCTGGTCTTAATGGGTTCAGATGGAGGGATGGATGGATGAACCTTATCATATTCCTGGCCTGAATACAGACGGAGAACACCTGAAGTGATTTGTTTGTTGAGGGTTTTCACAGAAAACAAAAGAGCACTGTAACTTTGCTCCTACCCCAAGCCAGCCAGATCCGACACCAGGTTCCCCAAGGCAGCCGCTGTCAATAGAAGAAGAAGAAGAAAAAGAAATTTTATATATATATATAGAGTTGGGATGTTTACAGCTGGTCTTTCAGCAGTCTGTATGCTTTCCAGCATGCCACAGAGGAGGCATCTTTAGCCAAAAAAAAGCTTATGATACATTGCTTCAATAAAACCCAGCTATATACTAGGACAAAATGAAGAATTTGATTTGAGCAAGATGCTCAATATACATTCAAAAACAAACACCAACCAAGATATAGAATGTCTCGTAATTTACAGTGCATTTTGACAATATTAAATATTAATCTTGTATTTGGGAGGTTCACAATAGGAAAACTGTAATTTACAAATGGATTTATAATCTCTGTAAAAAGCATTTACAAGACATCAAATGAACTCTGGGAGCCCATGAGAAGCATGGTCAGGGATAAAACAAGCACAGCAGGCAAAATGCATTTGGAGGAACTTTGTGCAGATTTGCAAGGGTAGGGGGCTTGTGTGCCCAGTCAGACAGAAATCAACCCCACACTGGGCGCGATGCTAATGCTCCATCCGTCAATTTCTGTTGACTGGAGCATCATGGCCAAAAAATCCCAAGCAGATGACAAACAGATGAAGTGAAGTAGAAGCACAGTGATACTAACTCCAAATGAGTGGTAGGATCAGATTTATGATCTTTTTTATGTCTCAGACATGGAAGGCATCAAAAAGGCAACACGACTTGCTTACTCATGCTGGGATAAATTTATATTTAATGGCATATTTATGCGATTACAGAGCCAGTACTTTTCCGTCAAATAAATGACACATAACCAAGTAAGTGTCAGAAGACAAACTTCAAAAGGTAGCCTTCTGACTCTCAACCATTTTGACTCAAACTGCAGAACAAGCTTATCCATGAAAGAGAACTCGATTTCTGTAGAGCAATGTCCTTCAGTTCCAAGTCACACAACTCATTGAGGTAACTGGGTTGCTGACATTTAAAATAGTTTCGAAATTTGGACATTCTCTCCCGTGTCTGCCATTGATGGCAGCCATTACGTTGCAAGAGGCATGCAAGTCTGCTGCTATGAGATTACGAATGACTATAATAAATAAATGTAACAAAGCCATCAAAGATATAAATGCCTCTTTGAATATCTCTCGCCACCGTTTACCACAAGTCATACCATTCTTGCAATATTCAACGTTACTGTACATTGCATAAGTATATCTCACATATAGCAGCCCTAATTCATATGCATTTTAATACACGGTCATGAGGATTCTTGCACGATTTGTGAGCGTCACTGTGCAAATAGACAGACACTTTCTTAAAGAAAATTCTCTTCATATCACCCAGTATGGTGTTCTCAGAGACCACAATCTTACAGAAATGAGACGTACCTGCCATTGTTGATATTCCAAAGATCACCCCTATTGACAATTCTATCTGGGTCCCCTAAAAGCATCGAAATATAAAATGATGTCAGCTCTCCTCATTGGTAAATGCAGGCTACATTGCAGCAAATTACAATGAAAATGATAATTCATATCAGTTACAGATATTAACAATGAATAGAGTATAAATATTAGTGATTAAAATTAACTATACAGTGTGCTTCATAATTATTGGCACTCCTGATCGAAAATAGACTGAAGGTACCATAAAAATAAAGAAATAAATGAATTGTAGAGATTGACTCCGTGCAAACATGAAAAATACTTTACTTCAGAATATTTACAAGGACCCAACCAAAATTATTTATTGACTAGAAATGGTTTTTACACGTAAAAACAGATGTCTCCCCCTTCCCCAATTTCACATTTTAGAGTTATGGTCCGGAAACGAGTCCCACCCATCAATATGCCCAAGTCCAAATTGTTGCCATGGAAACAGAAAAAAATAAAATTCAAAAGCAGTTCAAACCCTCAAAAGGCACATCTACATGTTATGGAGAGACACTTTATCAAATTTGGTGAGAATCGGTCGAACAGTTTCAGAGTTATGCTCCGGAAACTAATGGGAACGCCGATGCCAACGCCAACGGGAATTCAGGCAAAAACAATATGTCCCCCCCCCCCGACACAGACCCTTTTCTGGTGCTGTTTGAGAAGTTTAAAGCACACATTTAGGGGGGAATTGGATCATTTAGCAGATCCTTTCAGAACAATCCAGACTCCTGGTTTTGCGCTTATCAGCTGCCATCTTCAGTTCAGTCCACAGGCTTGCGATCAGATTGAGGTCTGCTAACAGAGTTGACTGTTGCAGAACATTGATTTTTTTTCTTCCTGAAATGAATTCTGCATGGACTTTGAGGAGTGCTTTAGACAACTGTCTTGCTTGAAGATCCACCTATGCCAAAGTCTCTGCCTCTTGGTGGAAGAAACCGGATTTTCGGCCAAAATTGCCTGATACTTAGAGGAATCCATTCAGCCACTGATCTTAAGCAGTGGGTCATTCCATGTCAAACCATCAGATATACAAAACATTTGTCACCATGCAATCAACGATTGCTTCTATATTTTCACAATAGATAAATATGTCTTAGTGATGAGCAAATAAGAAATTTCAGCTCAATTGGACCAAAAATGAATTTTTGGTGAATTATTTTATAAGGGTACTGGCCGTTGGTTTTTTGTCAATTTACATTTTTCTTGTATTTAACATGGCATAACTTTTTTATTATTACACCTATAGCTTTGAAACCTTGCATCTTAGCTAATGTTATTCAGTTTAATCTGAAAATGCAGTCCATTTTACTTTATATTTCTTGGCTGTTCAGACACCTGCAAAACTTATATTGATCAAAAACACATCAAACAATTTTTGGAGTGGTCTTTCTACTATAATAAAAGAATCAGCAAAAAAAACAAAAAAAAAAAACAAGAAAATCCAAGGTGTGCCCCTGGAGACACGGGGGTTGGAACAGGTGGCATTTTTGTGTTTTTTTCACATTTGACAAGGTATTGACTGCAGTTGGTGATGAATTCATGGTGAATTCAGCCTGATTTATATTCAGCAGACACAAATGAATGGAAAAACTGCCAGAGAGCCAATGTTAGGGTTTATATTGGGGGTGCTTTGGGGATCTAAACATGCAACTGCCTGAACAAAAGGCACTTTTGGTGTCCTCATAGCTCCACAACCAAGAAAGATTAAGTAAAATTAACGCATTTTCTGATTAAGCAGTATAACATTAGCTTAAATGCAAAGTTTCAAAGCTATAGGTGTAATAATAAAAAAGTTAAGCCATGTTAAATACAAGAAAAATGTCAATTGACCAAAAAAAAAACAAAAAAAAAAAACTGACGGACAGTACCCTTAAAAAATTCATTTTTGGTCCAAATGAGCTGAAATTTCAGATTTGTCAGTGAAATAATACAGCTGCATACAAAAAATTAGCAAATTTGAGAAGGTGGTGGTGAGGCCCCGCTTGATGATCTGACATGGAATGACCCCAGTGTCTCTGGACCTTTGGAAATAAGGAACGTCACTTGTCAACCACCATGTCTCCTGGGTATGAACGGCCTCTCCTCGTCTCCATTTCAATGCCAAACATGCCAGGGCTGCATCTGATCAAAACTTCTGATTTTGGTTTTCCCTCTACTCCATCCATCCATATTGCTTCTTCCTCGCTAGGCTTCTTAAAGGAGAAGAACCGTTTTTGCAGTTTTGACATTATTTGTGGCATAAAATACAATCATTTACTCACCCATATAACTCTCTTGTCACTTGAGGTCCTTCGGAAGATATTTAGATCCAAGAGAGCCGCGTATATCCGTATAATGGGAGTGAACGGGGCACCACGAGCGTAGCCTCTAATGTCGCATTATCGGTCGCAAAACTCATTCATTTCACCAAGATTTTGATGATTCGCTAGTGTTGTTCCCCTTTTGAGTCCGGGGTTGCCTGTTATCGTCATCCGGCGTCTGCGGCTTGACCGACTAACCTCTGAACTAGACGTCTTCCATAGCGAAGTGAGCGCTGCAAACCTGAAGATCCGCACGCCTCCATGCTTCCACTTGAGTTTTCGGGTCCATTTTCAGCGCAACCAGCCAGAGCTTTAGCAGGTCCAAATTGCGTAAAAGTAGCCTATGGAAGCTAATTGTTGTCCAACTCCTCATTTTTTTTGCAACAACTTGGAAAAATGCGAACACGAACAATGATGTTTTACAACAGTCAATATGTTTTACCAGAACCCAAGGCAGCCGACCGTCACTGAGCTGATTAGGGTTGCCAACTCTGATAAGACAAATAAGCGACCGCAGCGTCAAAAACAAGCCCAATATAAATTAGACGATACTAAGACGGTGTAGGCCTGGGGTGGAATCACTTTCATTTTGTTGAGCGGGGGGGAGGAGACATTATCCTTCATTTAGTTGCTCCAGAGGCTTGGAGGGAGGGCGGGTCCTCTCACATTTCTCCTGAGGTTGTGAGCAGACATTGTCAACCGTAAGTGTACAAAACAATTACGTCACTTGTTACACTTTTCAAACGAGCAACAATTTTTTTCAAAATAAGCCCAAACAAGAAACGCCCGCGTTTGAACACCCTCGGCCTGACTTATAAAGTGTCCCAGAACAATTACACCATAAACAAAGTAGAATTCCACAGAACATACATTTAGAAAAACAAAAATGCCCAAAGTCCCACAAAAATTTTGGAAAATTCAAATTTTTTTCACTAATCTAGAGCCCCGCATATATATGATCGTTCCCCCAGGTATAAACCCCCGAGAGGAACTGATGACAATACCCTTTGGCCTGAAGTCGGGCCGAGGGTAAAAAACCGCAACGCGCGACCCGTAATTTTTTCAAGCGACTTCGGGGAAAAAAGAAGCCAAAAGTTGCATATTATAAGCGGACTTGGCAAGTCTGCTTAATGAGCCGTACTGCGTCTGCGCATGGCACTTGAGATGACAACGTCCAGTTCAGAGGTTACAGTCCTTGGTTAAGCAACAGACACCGGATGACGATAACAGGCAACCCCGGACTCAAAAGGGAACAACACTAGCGAATCATAACAAAATACTGGTGAAATGAATGAATTTTGCGACAGATGATGCGGCATTAGAGGCTGCGCTCGTGGTGCCCCGTTCACTCCCATTATACAGATATACGCGGCTCTCTTTGGATCTAAATATCTTCTGAAGGATTTCTACATAGATGAAAGTTATATGGGTGAGTAAATGATTGTATTTTATGCAACAAATAATGTCAAAACTGTAAAAACGGTACTTCTCCTTTAAGCCAGCTGACTATTAGCGAAAGGCAGGAAAATATATAGGACAGCTCGCCAATCCATTGAAGAGCACACACACCATTCGCACACTGTTCACTCTCTCACTCACACCTCCAGGCAATTTAGAGTGGTCTTTGGACTGTAGGAGGAAACCAGGATACTCAGAGGAAACCCATTCAAACATACAACTCCACACAGAAAGGCCCCAGGCAGGATAGAAACCCAAGACCTTCTTGTTTTGTGGCCGGATTACACAGGTTGTCATTAAAGCAAAAAGCAAAAAGCAAAAAAAAAAAAAAAAAAAAAGCAAATAAATAAATACATTTAAAAAATTATCTTTCAGGTTCAGTTTGGGGAGTAAAGACTAAATGTAATAAAAAGTATAAACAGGGGGTTAAATTAAAGCAGTTTAAAGAGGCAACAATCACTTACAGCGGCTATCATGATGGCGTTGTCCAGAAACCCAAATCCGATGAAGGGGATTGCATTATGCAGAAGTACTGCAGTCAAAAACAGAAAGAGAGCCTCAAAAAGCCATTATGATTTCAGCTCTTCAGTGTGTAATCATATTTTGAAATGATTTCACCTTTACCAGTGTGAATGCCTGCTGGCACCGTCAACCGTTTACCATTGTGGAACGTCACCTCATCTTTTAATCATACATTTCAGCTGCGTAATTGTGTGGGGCTTTGTTGCTGTACATTTACTTCGTACTGTGTCATACATTCTCAATCAGAGACCAATCAGGACAGCAGGCAGGCCAATCTGGCACCTGAACACTCTGCTTACACAGTAATCGGTGCAGAATAAGGTTTGCTGCCGTCTTGCTGGAAAATGCCAGGATGTACCTGGAACAAATTCTAAATGGCAGCATTTTTGCTTCAAAGTTTACAATTATCTTCTGGCAGTGATAATGCTCTCGCAAATGTGCAAGGCACCCTGCCATGTGCACTGACAAATCCCCATATCAGAACAGATACTGGCTTTTGTTCCTGATATTGACAACAGCTTGGGTTGCCCTAGTCATTTTTAGACAGTGTTGATGAATGGCTTCTGCTTTGCACAATAAGGCTTAAAGTTGCATATGAGTATGTCTGAGCGATTAAAGACTATGCACATTCAGAAGTGGATTTCGGCCTTTCTCTCTACACACTGAGATTTGACCAGATTCCTTCCATCTTTTGATCATATTATGCACTATCAAGAGTGAAATACCTTTTTCTTAAGGAGGCTTCTTCTATACTAGAACACGATTACCTCACCTGTTTAACATCACCCTCTTCAGATCACTTTTATATAGCAAACTGACAACTTTTCAGAATCTGTTGCCATCATCAGATTTGAAATAATCATGCAACATTTTGCATCCAAATACAAGCTGAAATACAAACTAACAACAACTCCAAATATATTTTGGTGTTTGTGTTCTATAATTTGATAGAATACAAAAGTTTTAAAAATAAAATGGCAAGGCGACGAGTGACTTTAAACTTTAGAGCAGTCGTGTATGATTGCAGTGATTTTTTTTTTTTTTAAATGAAGCCTCAGCTCCCTGAATTTAGTATCTCAGCACTTTAATTCAGTTTAAGCCAAAACATTTAACATGTTGCATGGCAAGTAAATCACGCAAAATTTCTGCCAACAGAAAGCAGTGGGTCAGCTTTTTAGACATATATCTACCAAAGCAAGAATTTTGGCTTCTACATTCATCCCTGTATCGTATAATACATTTTCACGGGCATTGAATTAATTAAAAATGGAGACTACAATAATAAATAATAACTTTCAAATACTTCTAGACATGTTAGAATATGATCAGACAGAAGAAAAGCCTTCAAAATGTGGACCAGCCCACCAAAAGATGTCATTGCTACTGAGTAACTCAGACACGTCTGCCTGCCTTGAAGCAACAAAAATCTGATGAAGCAGAACAGAGACACAAAGAAACCGGTTTGAAAAATGTCTCAAACAGCAGCTGCGTTGTACAGGGGCAGCTCATACAAACAGCTAGGAGAGTCACGCATCGGGAAATCCAGACACAAAATCAGGAAAATCAACATTTTCCAATGACAAGTTAATCCCTGCAAGACAACTTGACCACATACCAGCTATGTCTCTCACTGTAACTGACGTTTTCTATTCACCTCAAACTGCAGATTACATTTAACAGCAACCCAACACTGCAAAAATAACACTGATTAACAATTAAATGTCACCGAGTTCCCTATATGAAACCACAGTTAATTCGCATGTACACAACATCACTCAATGCCAGAAATATACTACTATGCCCAGGGACATGGTTTTGCTGACAGTGTCAAAAATATTGAAATAAGTGTGGAGCAGATTTTCTTCATAGGTGTGCTAAAGTTTATAGCCAGGGAGCATGTTTACTGGAGCCTGTGGCTTTCATTTCCACTCCTCTGGGAAGAGAAGGAACATGTCCGCATTCTGTTCAGTCACTAGCTGGGTTTCCATCATCTGTTTCAATGCGCATCTCGAATGTATCCCATTTGAAAATGATGATGGAAGCAGCAAAATTCGTATTATCTGCACAAAAACAAATTTGTTTACATGGCCACATTTAGGATGATTTGAAAAAGTGTTGATTTGCAAAACGGGGGATGGAAACAGTTTTATTCTAATTAAGTCTGACGGAATGCACTTACACAAACTGAATAAACAAAAACTATTGTTTTATTTCCGGTTCTGCGGTCAGGTAATCTCGCAACTCACGTGAGTTTATAGTAATATTCACCCTTTTTTTCCTCACACATTTAATGGAAAACACATGATTCGCATTTCTTATACGCGCATTTCCCAAAGATTCGAATCACTTTTAGATGGGAAAGTAGCTAATGTCTCAGGACTAGGAGAAGAGATAATTAAGTTAGCGGAAAAGAGCTGTGGGCGGAGCCTGAAACATATCAGTGGCTGAACCAGGGCTGCAGGTAGTCTGACGACCATAGAAAACCATGGGGCCCGCTTGAATGCAAGCTGAAAAATAGCATTATTGCCCAAGGGGCTTGATGGAGATTAAGTAGTGTTGTGAACCACAGGTAAAAGATGACTGGAGAAGCTGCTTGCCTTACCATATCTCAGCTGAGCTGCATTGGGAGGGGCCATTTCCACTTGTTCTAGGGAAAAGAACATGGTAGAACTGTAAGTATAAATTCTTTTTGATGACATCTTAAAGAAAAAAACTAACATCTAACGAGACAAGTGTTGAACATTAAACTATTTATTGCACAGCTCAACACAGTACACTGCCAAACAAAATCATCCCAGAGCGTAGAAGTGATGAACACCATGCACATCAAATCAGGACAATGCCTCCTTTCCCCAGGTCGTCTGATGCACAGGCTAAGGTGGGCATCATATCTTCAAAAGATTATACTGGACATAATTGAAAAGTCACTGATGAGCATGAATGAAGAGTGAATTGTGAAATATTACTACACTTTCCAGTGGCAGTAATCCAGTAGCTGTCTGTTGGCAGTATCAAAGGCCTTCAGTAACCTCACCTTTTGATACTTAATGACCAAATCTTCCTGCTGTTCACTGTGCCTGTTTAGCAACAGTTGCCAAGACTAATTGGTAGAATAACGGTCATATTTATTCTCAAAAGCACCGATGCACATTGAATCACAAAGTTTTGAGGCATTTTCTTCCATGCATTAATGATAACGTTACATGTCTTTTCACATTCTGAACTCAAGAAGCGGCACAGATTTGCATAAATTAATTTGCAAGGCTTATTAAGCAGCAAGTTATGAGAATCTGCTCTACATTCAAAATGAACATTACAAAATGATAGCCTATTGGCTGCATTTATATAACTGATTTGACACTGTAAGGACAAAATTTTGTAATCATTACAGGACATGCATTCCTCTTAGTGGATCAGTCAAAACACTGTTTGATTATTAATCAGGCAGGCTTCAACAGGAATAGCTTGAGAGCAACCATGGGGTTAAGGGTGAGGTTACGGAGGGCCCTGTGAACATCTGACAGCACGCCACTGCAGCTGCCAAATTTAAACTGCCCCATCAATAATGCATAACCATAGCACCAGACTTAATGGATTCCTTAGCATTAGCTACACATTTGTCCAAGAGGGTTCTGAATCAGGTTACAACACAGATGAGACTACATTTGTGTGTGCAGCAGTTTCTGAATTTAGGTATTGATGTAGCTGAATAGAATAGATTCTGGGAACGGGTCAAACATGCAATAGATGATGCACAAAACATTCAAAACATTTGGGGGCGGGACTTTGACAAGTGATTTCGCTTCTCCCGCGACCCTTTCGGTCATGATACATGATACATGTTGTGCTGTGTTGATATTGTCATGTAACAACTATACAATCACGCCGAAAAAAAAAAAAAATTAAATGGCCGCTCGTCACACTGATGAACTAAAGCCTTTATGAATAAGAATAAAAGCAATCCTGCCTTGAACTACACTGCATTAGAGCTTGTTAAAATCCACTTCTCTTATGAGAAGACGGGTTTCAAGAAAGACCAGGACTTCTGCAGCTGGCCCAACATGACATGACATGATGCGCTGAATTGGATTCACTTAAAAGGTGCAAACTGGAGCCCTGTAGAATTAATTTTCCACAGAGGATGATTTCAGAGGGCCGGGAGAAGCAAAATTCAACTCCACTGCTATTTGAAATCGATACTTAATGTGAAGCTGCTCACTTTAGGCCTAAATCATACTGCAGTTCCAAGAGCAGTGTCAATATATTTCACCAAGAGGTCTAGCGTCAGCTCAGCTGTCATCACACGGTAATTTGACAAGACAAAGGAGTAAGCAAAGATTTCTCAAAAGGCTTATCGGAGCAATACAAAAACAATACATCACCCAACATGTAGGTCATACACTGACAGTATAATGTCACATACAAATGAGAAAAATACAGCAGCATTTTCCTTCTGCTTGGCTAAAACAGTCGTTTTATCATGCAGATGCCCTTCCTTCCCTCCAGCATAATCAGTAGGCATCCACTTTCAGCCACAAAGAGCTAGAATCTCAGAGGACTGATTTAGCTAGAAAGCCAGCAGAGTTGTCGTTGGCCACCGACTGACTCTCATATTTAACAGGACACAGCAATGGCACTGCAAGATCACTGTGCTTTACCCACAAGGTTGTCATGTAAATGTACTCCAATATGATGATTGATCTCATGAAATTTGCTATCCTAGATGAACAACAGTCTCCCATTAGTGGACAGATGCCATGTGCTTGAGCTTCTGAGTAGGAAAGAAAGAGCAAATTCATAAAGTTTGACACCTCCTCTCCACCAGCCATGCTCCCCCCCCAGAGTACGGAAGGACAAACAGTGCAGTGATGAAGCAGAAATGACGGCACAGCAGCTATAAAAGCTCAATGAGCCACAAGCAGGAACTACTAGAGGCAACACCAGTGAGAGGCAGTGAAAGCACTGCAAGCTGTGTTTTTGATTATTCAGCCCACAACACCAATGCGCAGCCCTCACCAACAATGGTGAAACCCAATCATGAGTAAAATGTTGAATGAAAGTGAGTGCAGAGCAGATGCTAGGATTATGGTAGAATAGACGACATGCATTTCCACAGACAGACAACGATATGAAACAAGGTTGTCACTAGGGCCGAATGATTAATTGAATCGTGATTTTTTTAAGCTCAATAAAAGCAACCGCCACTATGGGGCAGACAGACGAGCTTGCTGATTATCTTTTCTGTGACGCATACCTGATGCGGTGTTGAACAAACATCAGAGACCATTTGAAATGCTTCTGGGAAGAAAACTGCGCTTGTGCTTTGAAGTCTACTAATTACCAGCGAGATGGAACAGCCTCCATCGCTTTGGCATAATTAGCTTACCTTAAATCAATTCCCATGTACACGACAGGCTAAAGGTTTTTAAGCAAGATCAAATTTGTCCAAAACAAGATCATAGTTTCATTGGCATACTTTGCAACAAAATAAACATGATTATTATATAAAGAGTCACATATCAGAATACTTTTACTCAAATTATCAGGCCCATATTAATAGGCCCATGGTCCTAGTGCCCGCCGGATTACCGTTGGCATCCGGTGGGCTGTAAACCATGACATAAAGTGAATAATGCCAACGGTGAATTGTTTTTTACTTTTTCACTGAAGTTGTGACTCTTGCAAAGCTTCTCAACCCAAAAACTGAGCCCGCCCTTTCTTTTGTTAGCATTTATTCAGCAATTGTCTGGTAACATCAATGTGTACAGTACCTAAAGGTAAATGGAGGAAAATGGTGCATATCAATGAAAGAAAAGTCTAATCATGCAGTAAATACATCCCAAAATCCACTGATTTCATACTACTTTTTGAGAAAGGCATTGTGAACAGAAACTTGAAGTTGCTTTCAAATTTCTGACATGTATTGGCCTTGCTTCCAAACTTCTGGCCTGAAGTGTACTTTGCTGAACTTGCAATCAATTTATTCAGCCAACTGACTAACCAAGACCAAAATGTAGCCAATGATGATTAAGAAGAGATCGTGAGAAGCAGACAGACCTAACTAGGCTACCGTGTTAGACTGAAAGAATGTCAATCATCTGAATAAACAGCAGACCTCTGAATTCCACCTCTCATCATGGAATTTTTACATATCATTATAAAGATTTCTGAACAAAAAAATCACTTTAAGATGGCCCTGGATTTTAAGCATTTAAAAATATATCCAAAGAGGAAAATATTTTGTGAAGCATATCGAAAGTGAATGTGAAGCAACCTCGAATCATGACAATGTTGCCACAGGCTAGTACTGTGGGCACTAGGCACGATGGGTGCATCACTTCAACCGTCTCTCTTCTTACCTTGATGAGCCATCACTCTGGGAGAAGGTAACATCAGACCACATGACCTTTTTCCATTGCTCCAGAGTCCAATCTTAATGCTCCCGAGCAAACTGAAACCCTTTTTCCCCCCCAAACAGCCACACTAAAAAGTGGTTTTCTTAAGGTTACATGGCTGTTTATTCCAAATCCCTTGAGTTCGCTTTGCATTGTGCAAGTGGAAATGCACTTACTTCCATGATTCAACATAGCCGTGAGTTATACTGTTGATTTTTTTTATGATTTGATATTGCCAAACTTTTAAAGGTGATAGCTACGAGTTTAATTCCTCCCGGCCAGTAGGTGTCGCACTCACACTCGCCCGCTCTCGCTCCAACCTTCATTTGTACTGGTTGCCAGGTACGCGAAATACCGGAGGTGGACAGAAAACAAGAGAGATGTCAAGCGAGGAGTCTTTTGTGGTATATTAATTATTAAATCAAAAATCCTTTTTATGTGCCTATATAACGCCATTACTCGCTGTAACAATCTCCTCGTAAAACATGTTTAGATCACCAACTAAACAGCTGATTGAGGAATAGAACGTCTTTTTAAACAATCTGGCAAACCCTGAGCTCTGCCTCACGTGACATCAACATACTAATGCTGTTGGCGCAGAGCCATTGATATTCTCAGAGTTGCGACACTCCCATTGACTTTCGTGTACAAAAAATGGCGGCGCACTTCCGGGTACTGGGAGCTTCCTATAGTTCCAAAAAGAGGATTCTCGCTTTTTCAGACCGATTCACTTCCATTGAGACAACATTGACAGTAAGTAATAAAATATTGAAGTCTTATGATTCACGAAATTTGCATATCATATCAGAGGTCAAGTATCATTTATAATCTCCAATTGTGTATGATCGGCACAACAATATATTTTAAGTCTGAAGAGGTTGTGATGATTTAAGCTAATGTTCTTTGCTTCGTAGTTACCTTGATCGAGTGTGGGAATTCAGGTCATTAACTCCATGGAGTTTCCATTTCCATTTCTCACAAAACAGATATAAATCACGGCGGTAAATGATGGGATGAGGTGCCTGTGACTGGTTTCAGTGAAGTTTTTTTAAATTTTATTTTAGAGTTAGCTTTGACAATTTTGACATGCTCTTACCTAGCCTAGCTTGATCCGCTGTTTTAAGTTTAATCACGAACTGTCGCAGAGTTTCTAACTCAGTATAGATCTTGAGAACCATTTTGGATGAAAACCACACCATTTGTTATTCATAAAATTGAATGGAACCACAAGTTCGGACGTTGATGACCTAAGTGTCACCCATCATTGTTTGGCTAGCTATTATGAAATTGCATCTGCCAATTAGCATTTGTCATGCCAGGCGCTGTTTGCTTTCAATTGATCTTGCTGTAGTCAGCTAGCTGTATTATATGCAATGTTGTATTTCGCAAAAAGATGGTCTTTTTAAACGATTTGCTCTTCAAGAAATGTGGTGGCTGTGATTAGTCTTTATTACTTTTCTGTGCTCATTTTATTGTGCCATGTAGGCTTACCATTTATCTTCCATAAGTAAGGGCAGAGGCTGCTGTTGGCGATGGAGGCTATAGGGTTCGTAAGAGGTTCTGAGACATATAAACTTCGTAAATGACACATTTATTTTAATCCCAAATTAAATGTAAAACTCCTTTTTAAAATAATACAATGATTTTGTTAACTTTTGTTATTGCACGAGTGTCTTACATGTCAATTATGGAGACTTTGAAAAGGTCTTAAATTTAACTGACTGAAAACCTGCACGTACCCTGTGCTGCTGACAGTGGTGGAGGCAGGCACTGGCGGAGGCCGGCAGAGGCTGCTGTTGGCGATGGAGGCTACAGGATTCGTGGGAAGTTCTGAGATGTATAAAATTTGCAAACCTCTTCCAACATTCCTGGCCCTTGTATTTGTACTGTCCCAAACTCCTTTATTTAATTATTTGTAATTCCACAAATGTATCATGCTTCACAGTATTGTTCTTTGTTCCAAGAGTTTACTTGTCTGTTCTATTCAGTAAATTCCTGTTACATCCATTTAGTTATTATAGTTCTATTCAGAACCCTGCACTGCTCTGAAAACATACACGTTCGTGCACACACACACACACACACACGCACTTAGTAGTTCCACACATCGAGAAGGTTTATTAATTTCACACAGATCATCCCCTCACCCACATTAGAACCCACCACCACCCTGCCAAATTACTATGTACAACATAGTATTTCTTTTGTTATTTGTTGTTCAAGGTTCACTCATGGCTCACACAATCACACTTGCACCCCTCCTTGTGTAATTGTTTATCAACTTCAATTTCTGTGCCGTCCTGTCGTCCACTGTTCAATAAAAATCTTTTTGTTGAAAACATTTCCTTGCATCAGTCATTGTATTTAATCTCATTCAGTCTCCTGGTCTCATCAGCTGTAGGTTACACGTATTTCGTTCATTTTATCTATACATTAGAATTGAGAATATCAAGGGCTCTGAAATGAGCATGGTGGTGCACCTTTGCTTTAAGGAAGGACTGGCGTGACATTGAATGATATAGACCCATTTACAGCGGACGTCATCGGAAAGATGCGTGCGCATCTTAGCATCTGAATTAGCGGTCTCCCCAATTCAGTCTAACGAGTTATGAATCTGCAAACATTGAATTAGATATTTTATCAGCACCGAAATGTCTGGATGTTGTGTGTATGGCTGTCAGAACTGATATTTCATTGGTGGACTCAAGTTCTACAGGATTTCGAGAGGATCACACCCGTATAACGCCCACTGGCCACAAGCGAGGCGTCAAGTAAAACTCCGAATGTTGCCTTGATGCTTTTAATCACCCACTGAAAGCGTCAACCGCATCAACATTGACAGCTGTCAACAAGACCGAGAAGCCTTGGGTGTCGCTCTCAAAATATTCAACAAGATAACGTTTAATTTTGAAGACACCTACCGATAAAGCTTATTTTAAGTGATGAAAAAGTGCGGCGTTCAGGTTACTGCGCACTATATGTTATATACAGGCATAATTTTCCTCCTAAATTTAGCTGTCCAGTAAATTAAGATTATGATTCACTTTACTTCACCCAGCACCAAATTAGCTAGCTAGCTAACTTAGCAGTGTTAAATTCTTACCAGTGTACCTTCAGTTAGGTTCTGTCTAACTGTTGATCGCTTGATAACTTAAATGCGCACAAAATAACGGATTTCCTCTCAAAACTGCGACTTGGTTAGAACGCAGGTATATCGGTTTCGACAACTGCATGTGAGGTTTCCGTGTGTGCCACCAACCATGACAAGGAGGAAATCTGTTATTTTGTGCGCATTTAAGTTATCAAGCGATCTACAGTCAGACACAACCAAACTAAAGGTACACTGGTAAGAATTTAACACTGCTAAATTAGCTAGCTAACTAATTTGTTGTTGGGTGAAGTTAAGCGAATCATAATCTTAATTTACTAGACAGTTAAATTTAAGAGGAAAATTATGCCTGAATATAACATATAGTGCGCAGTAACCTGAACCTGAAAATGTGTGGCAATTGAGTAAGGTTTAATTTAATACTTAAGGTTCAGTAATGCAATCGTTGCTGTCTGTCCCATAGGAGACAATGACAGCGCGGCATTTGTTTGGACCTATAGCGCTTCTCCACGAATCACGTGACCACTTGAACAACGAAGTCAATGGGTGTGGCCACTGAGTTATCTACTGCTCTGTGCTGGCACAGAGATCATTTCATGTCGATGTTGCCAATGGAACCAGATGTAAATGTTTATATATTTTGGACCCATAAAATTTTATAAAACAATTATTTCTATACCATTTTTTTCAGAAAAATTAAAACTTTTATCCAGCATCCCTCTAGATGTTCTGTGGCTGTATTATTTTTGAAAAATTGATCGTTTTGATGAAAAAGTTGTAGCTTTGACCTTTAAGTGATCTCTGATCACAATCATTCAAGATTTTTTGTCAACCACATTTCTTCCGCAAAGATAATGGTTCACCACTATCCTTCCAGGTTTTAATGTTTTAGACAGTTCTTAACCCAATTTTAGTAGTTTCAGCAATCTCCTTAGTTGTTTTCTTTGCTTGATGCAGGATAATAGTTTGACCCATCTGAAGCAATATAATATCTTTTCCACGACCACAGGATATGTCTTCCGACATGGTTGTTTAAGAAATGAGAGGCTACTCACTGCATCAGTTAGGGTAAAATAACTTGCTTCCCACTGGAACTAATTAAACACTGCAGTAATTATCCAACAGAAGGCTCTTACCCATTTGCTTTGTTAAATCGTGGTGGAGAATTTTTGTGGCCAGGCATTGCATTTGTTTAAGTTGCAGAAGGGAATAAATTCTTTTTGCCAATGAAAGGGAGAGGCTTGTTTTTGACATTTTGAATTTCATGTTGCACACAGTTCTCCAATTATACATTAATGTCTTATAATTTAATATTCCTCATTATTTTCTTTATTTTTCAAATGACCCCCAAAATTAGCAATATGTCGGGACATGTGGGTCATGTATGACTCATTGAAAAAAGTTAGAATCAAGCCCAGCCATGGGAAGGGAAAATTTTTGAAGAAAGTCACACCAGTGAAGTTTTACATAAAAGACTCCATGCCAAGGCATGCAAAAGCTGATCTGGCAGTTCGTGGAGGTCCAACACCTTACCAAGAATGTTTATGTTGACTTTTCCATTTATCGGTCACCTGTCTGTGTATTTAACTTCAAATTACTGTTGATGAGGGAACACTTCATCCATCGGAGACTGAAGGCACTCATGACCAGCACTCAGGAGGCCCAAACTCCATCAGCCGTAACCAGCTGACAGTCAGGAGTACATCGGTTTAAAGTATTCTCAGCCTAACCACAGCCTAAGCCTAATTAGCGATCAAAATATGGGAAGAATCACCGCCGAATACTTTGCTTTCAGTGGTCACAGTTCCCCAGTCATGTCTACACTAAATTATCCATGGTTGATTCAGCCTGGATAGATTAGAGACTTCTGAGGTTCAACATTGACTTCCGCTCATGAAAGTAGTCAATGATTCATTGTCTGTTGTACTGAATCCTAACCAAACAAAACATGACAAACTAAGCAGTATATCTAACACAGTCTCATGTTTTCACATTCAGAGCACAGCAAGCCTGAGAAAGTTTACTTTTTGGGCTCCTTAATAATTTGCAGGTGAACGAAATTCACTTTGTTTACCAAACCCCAAACACTCCCCCTCCAAAGAAAGGTTACAACTCCAAATACAAACTAGATTTAGTCAGTAAGCATGGCTTACAGGATACCCCCCGCGACAACAAGCAGTCGGGCAGTACCACAGTCAATAGACCTTCCAGCAAGAGAAAAAAATCGGATGAGTAGGTTATGAGATCTAGGTCCGGACGCACAGACGCACGCACACACACACTGACACACTCACAGACACACGCACGCACGCACGGACGGACAAAGCAAATCCAGTATACCCCCCTAAACTTCGTTGCAGGGGGTATAAGTTGGTGCATTATGGAAAATGCAAATAAAACCAAAGAACAAGAACACATTGGATGCAATCAGCTTGCCAGATTGTTTTTGACTGTGCATTCTGTACATGTTCAGGATCCCAAGAAGACTGGAGGCTTTTCTGATGGGGTTCACTAATAAACAAAAAAAACAAACAAACAAACAAACAAAATCCATTATTTGATCCTATAACTTGTAAATACAATTGTTGATTGGAAAGTGTGCCAATATAAAATGCGATACCTGCAACAGATTCCATAAAAGCTGGCACAGCAGGAGTTTAGGACTAATCACGGTGTGCCAAGTTGCAATAGGGAGTTGTGTAACAGGTGATGTTATGCAGGTGGGATAATTCCATTGCAGTATTAACAGAGCCTCCAAAAAAAAAAAAAAAAAAAAGTCCCTTGAGAGTAAATATGGGTAAAGGATCACCAATTTGCCGACAAATGCGTAAGGCTTACGATTTCAAAGCTTCCAAAATGAGAAACTGGCAGGATTTTGGGCATTTCACCATCTAAAATGTGTAATAGAATTAAAAGATGAAAAGAATCTAGTCAAATCTCAGTGCATTAAGGGTAAGCCTAAAAACCACCCCTGAACACTTGACATCACCGATCCCCAAGATATCACTGCTTTAAGAGCTGTCAAGCCACTGTGATATAACATCATGTTCCAGGGACATTCATGCATTTTCCAGCAAGACAATATCCAAACCACATACTGCATGAAGAGGAAGGCTGCTCAGGCAGCGTAGATACTGCTTGCAGTCTAAAGCAGTCTCTGATTGAGAATGTACTGTACATTATTCAACAAAGCATACAGAAAGCCACATTACGACTAAGCCTGAATAAATGAGCAGCTGAAGACCTGCATAATGGAAGATGGGAAAATTTGGCTTGTTCGACATGACTTATTGGCATCTTCAGAGCCCAAACGCTTCAGTTTGAGTGCGATTAAATGACATGGTGATGTTACAGTGGTAAATAATTGCCTGTGCCAACTTTTTTGGACTAAGCTGCAGTCATCACATTGCGCATTTCCAATAAGCAATTAAATGTACATGTTAGAACATCAAAAAATGTGCTGTTGTATTGTTTTCAATAAAGCAGAGGGTGACTTTTAAAATCAACGCTTTCTAATTGAATTTGCATTTTCCATGAAGTTCCAACTTTTTCAGAATTGTGGTCAAAAATCAGATTCCAGAAGGCCTGCATGCCAGAGCACCCAGTGCAACAGGAAGCAACAGCATTGTTCATGAGCAGTGCCAGGACAGAATACAAGTCAACAGCAGACCAAACAAGGCACACATGATCATGGCATTTGCGAACCAAGCGGGCACACTGCGTAATACTCTGTCCATCTGTGGCGGGACCTGACCGCGGCTCTTCCTCCGTGAGCTGCTCTCCAGCAGCACCTCTGGTGTATCGTGATTTCTTACAGGCTAGAGGGTCAAAAAGAAAAGGGACTCATGGGAAATTCAGTGACTTGATTTGGGAGAGCATTAAGTAGACAGACAGAGGGAAAGAGAGAGAGACTGACAAAAAAGGCATAACAGCTAGACCAGGGATCATATAACCACTGTCCTCGAGAGCCAAGAATTACAGGCCCCAGCATCGGAATAAAACATGGATGACCTTGAGGAGTGATCCGTTTCAGAAATAGATTCAGAAGACAGATGGAAATATAAACTACTGAATGGCTTAATTGGGCCCAGGGAGCACAGAAAGAAACCTGTTCCAGGCATGGGAGTCCACTGTGACCACTTAACACCTACTGAAGGACAGGCAGAGGGAGAAGGAGGCAAAAAAAGGTCAAGAGGTCATTAACTACTTCTGTCATGAGCCAAATTCCCAGCATGCGACAGCAGTTTTCATTTCTCATCTCGAACCCCAACTTCAAAGCAAAACTAAAATCAATATTATTTTTAATTTGAAAATAATTAGAAAATATCTTCTGTCGCCTTTTTTTTTTCTACAAACACAAAGATAAATCAAACTCTCATTAGCTCAAACTAAGTCTGTAAATCCTTAAGAAAGATTCACTTCTAAATTTTCATCTGAACAGAAGCCGATACAGCTCCTTGCATAATAAAAAATAAATCTTAACAAGTATTTTAATCTTGGCAAAAATTATAGAGTCCTCACACATAGAGGATGTTCATTTAGCTTTTTTACTTCACAGCACATCAACTCACCTCAACTTTATTTATAGAGCACTTTAAAAACAACCACAGCAGAAACAAAGTGCTGTACAAAAATAGAAATAAGAACATAAAACAAACAATTAAAAACAATAAAAACAGTAAAACAATAAAAACAGAAAACAGTAAAAACATTGAAAACAATGAGAGGCACTAAAAACGAGCAGAGACTCATGCTGGATCGAAGGCCAAGGAATACAAATGGGTTTTAAGATGAGTTTTAAAAATGGGCAGCGAGGGGGCTTGTCTGATGTGCAAAGGTAGATCGTTCCATAATTTGGGAGCAGCGCTAGAAAAAGCTTATCAACAAATCTCAGATATAAACACGACCATTTTCGTATGTTAGCTTAAATGTTCAGGCTTCACGAAACACACCCCAAACAAATTAGATTAATTAATTTAAATTAATAGGATATTTTTTCATGATGAAGCAGAGGGAAAAATATGGAATCACTCAATGTTTAAATATGGAATCACTCAATAATTATGGAATCTCCCCGTAACTGGCATGTCTGAAGGAAATTACAGCACAAATCTTAATATGCAAATTTGTCGCCAGGTAAAAGGGAGGGATGGCAGACCTTAATGAGGTGATGGACTTAACTAATTGAGAGAAAGCATGACACCAACAAGAGAGCCAGCGATTGAAACAATGGAAAGGATTATATAACTGCTCCAAGGAGGAAAGGAAAGTGCCAGTGTTGGATGCTCCCTGTCAGCTGTGTCTAAAATTTGGTGCAAAAGTCTACTTGATTATGAAAAAAATATGCCATTAAAATAATTTTTTCTAACTTGCTTGAGGTGTGTTTCGTGAAGCCGAATAAGCTCATTTAAAAAAAATGTTGTGTGTCATACTTGCGATTTATTCATCTGCTATGAAGAAAAAACCTGAATGGACATCATAAATGTTTGGTGATTCCATAATTTTTGCCAGGGGTTGTAGACTTAAAACACTGATTTCCACAACTTTTTTTCTCAGGCAAAAATATTCAACCACTGATTTGAGATAATTGTGACTCATTTCTAGATTTATCCATGGGGAAAAATAATTTCACTTAACATCAGACAAATCTAGAAATGAGTCAAAATCATCCCAAATCAGAGGCAGAATGTTTTTCTAAGAAAGAAAAATGGAAAGAAGCGTTTCAAGTCTCGATGTAGATACTGGATAAGATGTCCTTTTTTTGCAGTGAGAGGACAGACTATGGCACAGAATATCAAGAGAGTGGACTGGACAGTAAGAATAATTGCAGCTTAAATGCCATCTGGCTCTTGCGGACCCGAGACAGGCTGTGGAGGTAGTAGACGCTGCTACTACTCAACTGCTACTCAATCAAGTAGTTTGAGGGAATACTTGCTAAGTACAGGCAGTTGTAATCTAGGTTCATCAGTACGGAGGGAATTGTTCCGCTGAAATTCCATTTCACAGCTCATATTACGTTGCAATACTGCACTTAAATCTTACACTCGAATGGGAACACTTCAAAACAAACCACAGTGCATTCAAGCACAGTGCATTCAATACCCTCCAAAAAAAAAAACAAACAAAAAAAAAAACACAAACTGTATTTTTGCTGCTTCAGGAGCTTGAATTTGAAATAAAAAATAAAGAATAAAAATAGGCTGGCCTTGAGTTTTTATTTTTTACCATCTACAAACACCATATATTTTGATTAGTTTACAAAAAAAAGGCCATTTTAATGTCAAGACTCCTTTCTCCAGCTTTGCAACAACATGGAAACAGATGTATTTCAAAGTAAATCAAAGTAATGAAGTGAAATATTTGGTTGCATGGCCCACTGATGCAATGACTGTATCGATTCTACATTTGACGACATCTATGAGAATGCTTTTCCAAGCCTACTTTCAGATCAGGTTTGTTATAAAGGCTCACCATTTCCGATCACCCCTTAAGCAAGTAAAATGCATGCCCCATCAGATTCAAATGCGGCAACTGACTATGTTCCAGCAAAATGTCCCGCATTGTTATTGATAAAAGTTTGGTTGCAACAGCAGTGTGTTTGTTTAGGGTCATCATCTTGTGGCAGATTGAGATAGGAGGAATTGCTATTTGCTTAAATAAAAATCAGTCTTCTGTGCACTTCTGAATTCATCCTGCTCCAGCCATCAGCTGCGAAATGATCAATAAAGATGACTGAGCCAGTTCAAGGAGCAGCAATGCAGGCCCAGGCTTTGCCATTACCTCCTTCTAGGGCTGGGCGATATGGACTAAAAGTCATATCTCAATATTTTTTAGCTGAATGGCGATACTCAATATATATCGATATTTTTTTTGGCCATGAACCAGGTTTACAGTTCTAAGGCTATTTGACCATGACTTCCAGTACACATGCGTAGTTGTATAATTTTCGGACTTGGTTGTATCGGTAGGCTTGTTACTTATATTTGAGTGGCTGAGAGCAAAAGTCTACTATCTGACTTGTTTCAAGTTCTTAGAAAATAAGTTGTTTGAACAGAAAAACCCCTTTATTTTGTACAAATAAAATATGCGTATTTTCGTAACTGACTCCAGAAAAGTGTGAAGGGTAATATAAAGTGATTTTTCTGTCCAAACAAAACTTAAAATCTTATTTTCTCAGAACTTGGAAAAAGTCAGATAGTAGACTTATGCTCTCAGCCTCTCATTTCTAGGTGAAACTTGTTATTTAGCTAACTAGCTCCACTTGGTTATGGAGAGGTATTGAATGAATATTTGTGAATATAGTTTGTTTGCAAACGAGCCACCGGTAGTCAACTACTCGGTTTTCTGTGGATTCAAAATCCGCAAAAGTTTGTTCAAATGCGAATGAGTGGCGAAGTAACTGCATAAGCTTTAAGCAATAAGACCACTGGCTATTTGCACTTGAGATGATCAACTATAAACTCTTGAGCATATGCTCCTCAAGCTCAGGCTGGGGCGCACGCCAGTTGCAGAATAGACTCTTGACAGGGGGAGGTTCACTGTTCTCAACAGCTTTGTTTACCACCAAATAAATTCTATTTCCGTTTGCAACTTAGATATAGCAAATGGGAATCTGCAATCACTGAGCATTGGGCCGATTCCATGAATCGGTCTCTCATTTGTGTTTGAATGAACATTTAGGGATGTTAAATCCACAGAAAACTGAGTAGTTAATTAATGGTAACTCGTTTGCAAACAAACTGTTTACATATATTTACTGACTAACCCCTCTTCTGTGGCGCACTCCGTCTTCATGTTGTCGCCGAGTGTAGGTGAGAGTGGAGGCGGAGTGGGAGGGGGGAGGGCTTGTGGTCACAGAGCGAGGGAGGCGGAGCAGAAAGGCTGTGTGTGTGAGACAAGGACACGGAGAGGGAAAGGAGAAATAGGTGCGAACTTATGGCCCATGTATTGTCATTTTAACGCAAAATGAATATATCGATGCAAGCAATATTGTCCCGTGCAAGGACAATAATGTGCAATATATCGATATATATAAAAATACCGATATCGCCCAGCCCTGCCTCCTTCATGTTCCATGCAAATAATCCACTCACTCATCTCCAGTCCCAACACTTCCTCACTTAAATGAACAGTGAATCATAGGAAACATTTACAATAACACTGGCTTTGTCAAGAGAGTGTGTGTGTGTATGCGTCTTAGGTAAAATTTTTGACAAGGGTCCCCTTTCCCACCTGAAATAATTTTGCCTTTTCTATGACCAACACACCTGCAATTCAGTCTGTTAACTGGACTCTGATGGTGTCCTTATCTGGCTTTGAGGACGTGAGAAAAATTTTGCCAGTTAGACCTCTCTTAAGCAGTTAAATTCTGCTCTTAAGAGTTTACATTTTTAGAAATGACTTGAGTAAATGCTTTCACAATTGTGATATTTAAACATTAGAAATACTGTTGTGATGCCCCTACATATTTTAAAATCATTATTTTTTATTATCCATTTAAATGCTTTCATTGCTATTCGTAGTGATCAACATTTATTGACCAGCACTGTAAAACCTATTTAAATTGAAAAACAATTTTCCCAAGAAAGGATAAGTTACTTACATTAAAACCCAGCACTTCATCTGTGTACAAACCCATTTTCAGAAAAAAAAAGGACAGATAAAAAGCTATTAAAAATTGGAAGAGGTGTTTTGTAAATCATCTTTGACCTATATGAAATTGAAAACAAAGCAACACCAAATATTAAATTGTTTATACCATATGAACTTCAGTCTTTTTGTGAATACACGTTCTGTATTTGGCTCCTGCGAAAGGTTTAATATCAGTAGAGACAAGGGCAGTACAACACTCACAATGCATTGGAATGTAAACAAAAAAGAGCTGTATCTACAAGGGTTGAACAGGTGACACCCTCATGATAGGATATAAAAGGAGCATCCACAAAAGCCCCAGTTGTTCACAAGAAATAAGTGGTCAAGACTTCCCAAATTATGCAATACTTTGTAAATGAATAATCCAACAGTTTCCAAACAACTTATCATTGAGCTGTTATAAGGATATTAGGGATTTAACCGTCGAGAGTGCATTATATTATCAAAAGATTCAGGGAATCTGGAGAAATCCCAAATGCGGTTGAAAATCAATTGTGAGAGCCCCTAATCTTCAATACATCAGATGACACTGCATTGAAAACAAAAATGCTTTTCTGATGGATGTGACCACATAGGCTGGGACTACTTTGGAAAAATTTCCCAATTAGCACCATTTTTCATTGCTTCCACAAATGCAAATGAAGCAATGTCAAAAACGCCCAGATACACGGTCATTGTCCTGCACAGCGGAAGCCTGAGCTGCCATCTGACCAATAAACCAATGAAATTGTTCATGGTGATAATAGATGTAGTGACCTCCAAGCCAAAGAAAAGCACAATCCTGGTTTTTATCAATGTAGGGTTCAAAAACCAGCATCTGTCCATGTATGGGGGAGAGCAATTTCTCTTTGCAAGGGTAACTTAAACTTGAGTCAGTAAAATTGATGCTGAAGCACATGCATGCATTTTGAGGCAACCACTGCCTGCTTCAACAACAACAACAGACAACAGCATGCAACATTCTGCATGTATTACAATGGCTTGGCTTCCCAATAGGAAATCAAAGCTGCACAAAACTGGCCCACTTGCAGTTCAGACCTGTTCCCATTTGAAAATATGCAGTGCTTTCGTGAGTACAAAACACAGCAATGAAGACACTGCACATTTGTGCAGCTGTGGATGTAGATCAAAGAACAATGGGGGACAAAAATTAAACTTGAATTAGTGTCTGTTGTTCTCCAGAAGGTAACTGAGGGCTGTTAAATGGAAAGGTGTTGTAACAGTGGTGAACACACCACCCTCCCAACTTTTAGGAATGAGTTGCAAAGCATACAAATCGTAATCGATGCTTATTTAAAAAAAGAAAAACAATAGAGGAGTATGACATCAATGTCTTTTCACAGCGTTCAATTTAATACAGGTCAAGGGTAATTTACATGTTACAGATGTCCATTTTTTATTTGCCTTTACTAAATCTTTCAGAAATGGGGTTGTACCGCAACAAAGCAGAGGCTCTAGGTCTCGGTCTACTGAACCAATTCTAAGGCTCGCATTCTAATTCATAAGTTTAATCAGCATCATCGCTCCTCTCGCCCCATTTCGGCTGAAATACAGTGATTAATGAGCACTCTGCTGTCTGAATTAAATGGTTGCCGTGCATCACCCAGTTGGGCCCTACACCTTGGTGGTGTTCGGTTAAATTCACTACTATGCATTTTGAGATCATTTCATCTCAGATGATGAATAAGTCTATATAACTGGACATACACTTGGACAAGACAAACAGCAACCTTCTTGAAAGAGTATAGACAGTCATTGTTGTGTACCCTAAAACTGAACTGAGAGTTGTTATCAAGTTAGTGACCACAGCCCTGTTGTCATATGCTGGCAGGAACAACACAGAAAAAAAACTTATGAACCTGGTGTTCACAAATCCCCCCTGACCAAAAAGATTTTAAAAAGGATCATACAGAAGATAATTATTTTCCTACCTTCATAAACATTTGATTGAGATATACTGTAATTTAGCCAAAATAAGCACTCTGTCTGCAAACAATTCCAAGATTGAAAGATACTTGTTGGACTTGCCTGTCTTTTGGAATAATGGTAAAATGGACCTGACCTCTAATTTATACATGAACACACCCCAACTAAAAAACTCCTTTTCTAAATAAAATAACAAAACTCACAAGGCATCACAGCAGGCGGTATCAGTTTCAATATCTCCACAGCTCCATCAGGTAAAGTGACTTGCATATTTTCGCAGACACAGAGGCTCTGCCAGTTACACTGCAGTAAGTCTGCTGTGACGACTTTGGAATGGGAGTGATATGACTCACACAAGGCACTCCTCCCATCACTCATGTATCACAGACTACACCTGCCTATACCCCTTATGATGCACAAGCTCCATTATTGCAAAATGAAACCTGGGCCGAACCCACTGCACGTGCTGGCCTTACCTGCCAGCGTAACTCGCAGCAAACACCTTCTTACACACAAAACCCACAGCCAATACCTGTTTACAGCGTACAAGAGCCTGAACTTACAAACCATGCTTAAAGTCACATGGCACTTGTATTTGCACTCGTACCAAAAGACAAAATATATTTTTATAAACCAAATGCAGAACACCAGGACAAAATACACAGCTTGTATTCTACATAACATACAGTAAAAATACACACACATCATCTACAAAGGAATTTCAGGGTAAGCAACTTGTCACGACACAAAGCGGAACGGAAACAAGGACTGGTTTGCAAACCTCACTGTCTTTGCCATCAGTTGGTCTGTTATCCCACATGACATGAACATTCATCAGTTGAATGTCTCTCAAACGGGCCCTTCATCACCCGTAGTGTGCGATGCCTCCATAGACCATAAGCAAGTAACGTTAATCCCCTGGTTACACCGCAAAATATGACCTTTAATGTATTATGTTGTCAACTGCACCTGGCAGCACTGAGTAGAAGGAAAAATGGTCCAGCACAGGGGCTCCCGAACCCGGTCCTGGGCCTCCCCGTGTCTGCTGGGCTTTCTCCCAGCCATAATTGCCATCATAGGACTTTTACAAGCTGTCAATTTATCAAAATTGGGTGCATTTTGTGTTTTTTGCTGTTTAAGCCAAATTTTCATAGAAATATTCATTTGTGCCACGAAGAATAAATGACTGAATAAAAGACCCTTGCATATAAAGTTTTTTTTTTCTTTCTGTGTGGCAAGCAATTTCTGGTGATACCATTTTTAAACAGATCAAATCAGGTACTGAGAAAATCGGTTGCCTCCAAATTAGGTTGCTGAAGGCAGGTGATAAGAATTCTTTCAAAATAATTTGCTTGCACTCAATAACAAAAACATAACATAAAACAGGTTTGACTCTCTCATTTGCTTGTTTAGTAAATTGTTAGTTTTTGCAACCATCTGCCCACAGTTTCACCAATTAAGAACCCATTTTTCCTTTGATTGGGTACACTTTCCCCCTTCTCATGCAATTGTTACTCATATATTGCAATGTGGATGCAGAATTCATTCCTCGCTGTTTGTATGCATATCTGTCAAAATACTGTTTGTCAAGAGAGGATAAATTGCTGCTCTGAACAAAAGTGCACCTAATTAAGACAAATTAACAGCTTTCTAAAATCCTATGATTGCAAACCAGGCTGGAGCAAAAAACAGCAGACAAAGAGAGGCCCCAGGACCGAGTTTGGGAACCCCTGGTCTGGCACATCATAAAAATCCATTATTAGTATTCTAAATAAATTATTTAAAACTAATCTATTCACATGAGTGCAGGCATACAAAGTGGTATAAAGGGCTTCAGAATTATTGGCACTCTTGATTCAAAATGCACCACAAAGACCATAAAAAATAACATTATAGAAGTAAACTCAAAATGACAAGATATTGTAGTTTACCAATGTTCCAAAAAATGAGCTGAGATCCTACATCTATTTAGATTAAGATTACACATTTATTTAATAAATAAACAAATTAACAAAAATTAAGGTTTCATAATAATTGCCTTCTTGATCCAGTGCTTGGTAATACCACCTCAGGCATGGGCCATTCCATGTCAAATCATCAGATATACAAAAAATTTGTCACCATGTAGTCATAGATTGCTTCCATATTTTCACATTAGATAAATATGCATTAGTGATAGATAAATCCGAAATTTCAGCTCATTAGGACCAAAAATGAATTTTTGGTGAATTATTCTTTAAGGGTACTGTCTGTCAGTTTTTTGTCAGTTGACATTTTTCTTGTATTTAACATAGCATAACTTTTCTTTATTATTACAGCTATAGCTTTGAAACTATGTTATACTGCTTAATCAGAAAATGCAGTCTATTTTACGTCATCTTTCTTGGCTGTGGAGCTATGAGGATGCCAAAAGTGCCTTTTCTTCAGGCGGTTCCATGTTTAGGTCCCCAAAGCACCCCCAATGCAAACCCTAGCATCTCTGGCATTTTTTCCATTCATTTGTGTCTGCTGAATATAGCATATATCAGGCTGAATCCACCATGAATTCATCACCAATTGCAGTCAGTACCTTGCCTGGGGCAGACTGACGGAAGCGTGGCCCCAGGCCGGATTGGAACCCACTACCTTCTGGCCTTCTTCATAATTTAAATAATGTACAGATGTTGCACCAGATATTTGACATACAAACTTTGGAGGTCCTAGCTCAAGTACGTTTTAAGATATTCCAGCTCAAAATTAGAATTTCAGAAGACCATGCTAAAAAAAAAAAAAAAAAAAAAAAAAGGCAAAAAAAAAGTCACCCAAATCTTTGTCATTTTAATAATTTTTGTGGCCTAACTATTGGCAGTAGAGACCTACAATCTTGGGATTATTCTATTAAGAAGTGAATCCACCAACATGAATTTTTTCAAGAAAATCTGAGGAGGTCATGCGGAAAGATTTTCTGAAATTTGGTGAATTGACACGGAATGACCCTAATAATGAAGGCAGCATTGTATCATGCTTTTTGAAACCGGATGACATCAAGATACCCCCAAGGCTTCAGATACTTTCATGGAGATTCTTGTGTTTATTTTCCTCACCACGCTCCATGCTTTATGAAGGGCAAAATGCATTTGCTTCCTCTACCTGTCACGTTTTCAAAATATTCCATTCCTTTTCAACTGGAAATAATTGCCCTGACAGTGCTAAGCAATATATTTACAGTGCTGTTTAAATAAATAAATAAATAAAAAAGTATTTTCCCCATCCTGATTTTTTGCTTACTTGACATATTTAAATGTTTCAGATCATCTAACTAATTTCAATATAAGACAAACAAAATGTGGATAAATATAAAATTGCGACTTTAAAATGACAATTCCATTTATTGAAGGTTATGGTCTGCAAAACCTACATCATCATCATCTCAAAAAATAATTTACCCCCCAAAACAAAATTACGGTTTGTGCCACAACTGGCGGCAACCACTGCAATCAAAATTTTGTAAAGGCTAGACATGAGTCTTTTCATTGTCGTGGAGGAATTTTTGCCCTCTGTTCAATGCAGAATTGTTTAATTTAGGCTCATTGGGGATTTTCAAGCACGCACTGCCTGTTTAAGGCCATGCCACAGCATCTCAATTGGATTCAAGTCAAAACTTTGAATTGCCAATCCTAAACCTGCATTGCATTTCTTTGAACCATTCAGAGGTGGACTTACTCATGTGCTTTGGATAACTGTCCTGCTGCATAAGCTAGGTCACAAACTGATGACTGGACATTATGCTTCAGGATTTTCAGGTAGAGAGCAGAATTCATGGCTCCATCAATAATGGCATGTTGCCCAGGTCCAGAAGCCGCAAAGCAGCCCCAGACAATCACACTACCACCACATTTGACTGTTGGTATGATGTTCTTAATGTGGAAAGCTGTGCACGCCAGATGCAACGCGACTAGTCTTCAAAAAAATTCCACTTTCGACTCATCAGTACATCAAATATTATCCCAAAACTCATGGGGGTCATCAAGATGTGTTCAGCAATTGTGAGATGAGCCTTTGTGTTCTTCTGGGTCAGCAGAGGTTTTCGCGGGATGCCAGTTTTGCCCTGTCTCTTACTTATTGTAGAATTGTGAACACTGACCTTAACTGAGGCAAGAGGGCCTCTGGTAATTTAGATGTTAATCAGGTTCTTTTTTCACCTCTTAAATGAGTCGCTGATGCACTCTTGGAAAAAAAATGAAGGCTGGCCTTCTGTGGCCTTTACTGTGGTTCACTGGTGCCCTACAGCCTTAGAAATGGCTTTGTAACCCTTAGACTGATAGATGTCAACAACTTTCTCATATGTACTTGAATTTCTTTAGATTGCAGCATCACGTGCCATTTTTTGTCTACATCACATTGCCGTACAGGTTCTATTTAAGTTATGTTCCCATTTACCAGGGTTGGTGGTACACCTGGGGGTTTCTAATAAAAATGTACCTAATTATCAAGTAAGTTTTTCCAAAGCACTCTAATCTTTTTGATACGTTTGATCTCGTTTGTAACACCAGACCACCTCGCCCTTCAGGGATTCTGCATACGTATAACCTTATTTTCATAATCATCTGAGAAAGTAAGTGATGCACTGACACAATACAAAGTTCCTTAAAACTCACATGTGAGTTGAATTACTTTCCCCGATTTAAATTTGATAAATTTTATTTACAGTAATCTTCAGGGGAGGAATTAATTGAAAAACCTTGATTTGTTGTAAAACGGATTTTTAATGAATAAAACTGTTCGTAGTTCCATTGAAACATTCATAATTAACAGCATTTCTCACAGAAATTTTGAGTCCATCATTCCGATTCTGTTCTTTTTTTTCCTTCATCGTATTTCAGTGCTTTTCCATTCAGGAGTGCCAATAATTTCGGAGCCCACTCAATGTCCCGCAGCATCATACTTCTCAACAAACACTTCAAAACAGAAGCTTTCGTGTTAAAGCTTTCACTCGGCAATGAAAAACGTTACCGCGACTACAAAGCATATCCGTATCGAGCTAAAAATATAAACACAGCGAAACAGTGTTTCCAACTTCATCGACCAAAATATAATAATAATCTTGTGCCATATCTTACCTTGGACAATGGCCATGGATTCAAAACGGTGGAGTTCTTTCAGTAGGCATGAGCGTTCCGTCGGGTGCAGGGTATAAATGAACTCCCTGGCCCCCTGCGGTGAGTTCAGCGGCTCCATCGGTTCCCTATGCGAATGTGTGCCCAAGCCACTGAACTGTATCAACAGAGGTGACCGAGATTTGCGAACCACGGGAGGGTGAAGGCAGACCTTTCCCAACGCCAGCCTGGGACTCAGCGCCATGGCGGGTCGTAGAGCTCTTTGCAAACAAGGCAGAAGCATAGTATTGACAGTAGAAAAGTTTGCCTGAACCGGTGAACCTGAAATAAAAATACAAAGTACAATGGATTAATTCAAAACAACCTAACATTAGAATCATATGGATACGATTCTCGAACGTTAATTGGCTCGCTTTCGTGTCACCGTCAAAGCACGAGGATGACAGTTCAGATCATTTTGCTCCGACACCCAACGAGGACTGGCAACTGAAAGCCAAGTGAGCCAGCGGTCATCGTGTAAGGTTACATAACTTAATTAACGTTTTCAGTAGTGAGCAGACGTACCTGGTTAGAGACAGAGTTAATCAAAATATAATGTCAGAAAGATACTACAATTTAAATACTACACTTCGCACTGTCTTACTACCGGCAATGGAAATAATGGCCTCTAGCAAAGATATCAGCCCTTTACAACCGTTTAGTTCATTAGTTTTAATGGAAAACATCGGCGCTAAATATTAACACGACCTCAAACGCCAAATGTAGCTGTACACCCTGAAGAATACATACACCGAACAAGCATATCATATGGCATGAAGACAGGTGGATCCATGATGTGTAACATTAAGCAAACATAATGATCGACTGACCTCACTTATGAGCACGCTCCTGTGACAAATCTCATATTCCCCGAACAAGTTGCAATGTTTCGGCAATCATTCACGTATTTTAACATGTGCGGGTTGGGGTTCCTCTACAATGCGAACTCGCCTTCGACATGGGAAACTGTAACGTTAATCGATGTGAAAAGCATGAGTCAGTTTCGAACATCTCCCCATACGCAGTCGTTTCCACCGGTGTGTGCGAGGACTCCTGCTCTCTCTCAGTTACCCGTGCAGTCGCAACGGCAAATAGTTAATACACTGCCTGATTTCCCTACACTGTAGTTTCCCCCCTTGAGCTCCGCGAAGGTTGCCTATTGGTTTCGCTATTCACTTTTTGACTGACTCAGTTCCAATGGCAGGCGGCTGCGGGGTTAAAGCACCAATCTACCTCTAGTACCTACCAGCATAGCATTAGGTGGGTTACGTCATACACACGCCCCAGTTCGGCATGGGACGTCAACAATGCATTATGGGAGAAGCATGTCACAAACCATGAAAGCTGAGCGTAAAACCGCTTCAAAAGACTGCATCTCCCAGAAAGACGTTCGCGCAACCTCAGTGCGCCATAGGAAATGCAGTTCTGGAGTCAATTACCTTGCAGATATTCAAGAACCATTAACGAGCTTGGTGCTAGTAGTACATGACAACAAAAGACAAGCACAAAAAGACGATACAGAAGGACGTTTTCATTATTTATGCGCGGCTTGAATAATCAAAGAAAGGGGTTTGCTGTTTTATGGGAGCTTTGCAACAGCAGAAGACAGAAATTTAGTGTATGACTTAGCACAAATCTACCACCTTCTGTGAAAGGCTTAATCTGCCAAGAGGGGCTCCACTGCCACATTTTCGACAGAAGATGGAATGCAGCTAAAAATTTGAAAGACACAAGCAGTCACAACACCAGTACCTGCCAGAAAAATATCTCTTGGATACAAAATAAAGCGAATCTCCCTCCTTGACTGTTATTGAAAAGTTGTTCCACACTTTAGAGACGGAAGAATAAGAAGTTAATTTAAGGCAGGAATCAGCTGGAATGCAGTGAAGATCACTCAAAAGTTGCATTGTAAAATGAATTTTTGAGAGCTTGAAACTCAACTTGGCACCATAGGTAAAGAGGCACAAAGGCAGAGGCCAAAATACTGATCAGTCAGTCGCAATAAATTATAAAGACTTGAGCAAGTAGCCAAGTGGCCTCCTGTTTGAAGGCAGGGCAGATTCTGCTGTTGGAAAGGAAGAACCTGCAAAAACCATTTTTTCCTTCAATACCTCCAAAGTTTACAGGGTCAGCTCAGCGCATCCAGAACTAGACCATGGATACCATCTTACACCCGATACAAAGCAGCACCAAGGATCTTTGCTAGTTCAAAGCCAATGCAGTTGTCATTTTCCTGCCCAGCGCCCATGCTGTTTAAATAGCAAATGTACTTGCACAAATTCAAGAGTTATGCGCATTGGTCTTAACATGAGGTGTGGTCAGGTACTTAGTTGGCGCATTGCCACCTTGAGGTAGCGGAAAGTGACTGACCAAAAAAAAAACCAAAAAAACCTAGCCTTAAGTCAATGATCAGTATTTTGCTCCAATTTTAAGGCTGAATTACAATGATAGTATTCTGTGCCGACGTAGGCGGGTGCACAAAGTGCCGACACCATTCTATATCAACTCTTAGATTACAGTGATAAGGTATAGATACTTTTTTGTGAAATCTCGCTGCTTTTACACGTTACTCCATGAGTGAACAAACCAATTTTAAAAAGAACCAAAGCTGTAATTAAGAAATAAACTTAACTTTCACTTCAGGTCCTTAAAGCCCATCCCCAATCCAAAGATGGGTTCAATTGGTTTAACTCTTTACCTTCAACAGCTACTTCCCTGGCTCGTTGCCAGTACTCACTTGTTGCTTCCCTACCATAGCATTCCCGCGCGCTGCACAATTCTGGATCATGCCCAGGGGGCAGCACCTGCCACTTTGTGAACTTCTATCTTTCTGTGTACACCTTGTGTAAAGTCCATTAGTGTGGGAAAGAGAGCATACAGAACATGGTAGACTCAATAAGAATACAAGAAACTAAAATAGTGGCCTTGCCCCTGTGCCCGCTTAGCCCAAATGTGCAAGGATAGCGCCCCCTATTGGCCGAAGTAGAGGGCCAATTGGGCCGAAAATCGAATTCATCCGAGACCTTATGGTCATAAACTGACATATGCAATATCAAGAAGCTAGCTCAAGAACTGAAGGCGCTAGGGCGCAGACAAGCCCAAAAGTCTACGCACTGATGCACGATAAACCACCACTTGAGACCCCAAGCACAGCATAAGCCCATTGGGCCTTGGGGCCAAGCAGGCTAAAAACAATCTAATACAATACATACAGGGATAGTTTTAAAAAATAATCACAGAAGTCATATGAAAGTAATTCTAATAAGCAATTCCATGTATGTACACCCATTCTATCAAGACTTCCCTGATGTAAGAGTAAACATTATCCCAGCAGTCTGGACAAATGGAGCGATGTCGACCGGGGATAGTCCCGTGCTCCACACCTCATCTGTATATTGTCCGCACCAAATGACTTGTCACTCTTGAGTTGATATTTTTTTGGGGGGGGCTCAGGCAGGGGATACCGATATGTCAGATCCCAGGTCTACAGCTACAGATCTTTCCTCAAAACTTTCACTAATGCCTTCAAAACTTTCATCAGAATCGTACTCTACATTGAAATTTGCAGCTATGAAAAGCTGTTTTCTGGAAATGGGTTGAAATTGATTGGGGACAGGTTCCGCAAAAACCACCTTTTGTAACCACTTGAAATAGTTCAATGTGTTTATGCAGTAGAAAAAGCCATCATGACATACAAAGCAAAAGTGGCTTTCTAATTTTGGTTTTGTTTCCATCCCATTACCAAATCTGAATATCCCATCAGAAGACAAAACTCGGAAAAGCGTGTATTCCCATTTTTTAAATTCACATGAAAAAATGTAAAAAAATGGTGCATCGTGTATTTGTTCATCCTGTTATTAAACAGGCTGAAAACAGCTTGTGCATACATAGTCCACTTTTGGGCACAAGCAGATCCATTTCCTTTACAGAGAAGTGTACATTTACCAAGGTGCAAGCATTCCTAGTTATTAAAGGGAATGGGAGATGACAATCCAATCAGTTTATTTCATGTTAGGTCCAAAACAGGCCTACATTGAATTAAAGGGCATCTAAAAGTCAATTCTCAGATGGGACATTGAACATCCAATGTTTGCAAACAAATCACTTGCTTTTGTTGACATCTTGCATTGTCACATGACCATTTTCATTCATATAAAATGATGTTTTGTGTACATGCTTAGATAAAGATTCTATTTCGGTTCGTTTGCGCAGGTGCGGTTCGTTGATTGGCCAATAAACAAAAACAATGGGAATAGACTTTAAATGCCCTTTTTACGGAGCTAAGTACAACCACTTTGAACCATGCACCTTACATTGCGGTCATATCATCCACTAATCAAGAAGCAAAAGTGGACTTGGACAAGCTCGAAATGCAATTCAGCCATTCAAATCACCCCGTGTGCTTAGATTGTTAAAATATGGTCCCATGGTCCTCGGCTGGGCACGACAAAAACCTTCTGGAACCACAAAGAAAAGTAAATAAATAATTGTAGCAGCCATGGTAAGCCATTACCCAGAAGAGGTAGGCCCAGGTTCTACAGTTTGAATTTGGAAAACAGGTTTGATCCAAATGATTCAAAATACTGTTTCCTCTCCTTTTCCCTTCTATCGATCAGCCGACTTCAATCACATTCATGGGCAAAATGTACTAAAAATGTAGGCATTCTGAATTCTATGACACTTAAGCACCACCTATGTTCAAATATTGCAGTTTGACCTTCATGCTAAAATATTAATGAGCATGCATGTAACAGGTACTGGTTGCTGGTTTCACCAAGATCTTTTTATAATCTGATTCGACCCCTCATCATGATTACTGATAACGTCATAACATATACACAGAACCAAAGTGAAAGAGTATTTTATTTACATAAATCATTTCTAACTGAAAGGCAAAATACTAAAGCTTTTCTTTTGTTAAAAGAAAATGATCATCAATCAAAATCCTTCATTTCCAAAAGAAAAAGCACAACCATTCCACAGAATAATCAGACGTTTTTTGAAACCTCTTGATTCTAAAACCGCAGTGATAACAGAAATGTTTGTTTCAGAAGGAGGCCGATGATTAATTAAATCTATCACATTAAACCTGAAAAAACAAATATTTTAGTGGCATATTGCTACTACCCATTAAAAAAGCATGTTTTTGCAGTGTAAGGTAGAAATGCATTTTTATGGAAAAGAAAAAAAGTCCCAATGCCTAAAAAACACTGCAACTTTCAGACTGAAATGGCAAGAGCTCTGAATAACACAAGTACAGCTTCAAAAAAATATGATGCCGAGATGTGAACTTCCAATCATTCACTCAAGATGAACATCTCCAGTGGTAGAATGTTCTAAGACATTCATTCGGATACCTTTTCTTTTATAAAGGAAAATATTTTTATTACATGTACAATAATGTACACAATTTCAGCAAGGTCACACAAGAGACCAATAGTAATGAGAGGAGGTACATTTGTGGTTACAGTAGCACATCACATAAGTTCACATCCTTCTTCCTGACACAAAAACTCTGACCAGTCTTTTTACATTTTTTTTGGGTGATTCATCATAACGGCTTTTTCACTTCCTTCAAATTTTAAATAGACCAACAGAAATCAAAAACCCGTTTCAGCATCATAACCCTCAGGATGAAAACAATAATGCAAGACGATCATTACCGGTTTCTCAAAATATTTAAGTCTATTTTCAAAAAAATATAATTTCAAACTTTAAGTTGACCAGCAAAAACAAGATCACGGGCATCCCAAAGAAATTAATTAATGTGCATCCCTTGCACTGAAAATATCGGGCACCTCCCATGTGCACACTGTAACACACACCTCATCATTATATATAACCCTCCATAAGCCCTTGAAAAACAATCATGTACACAAACAGTTAATAGACAATCAAAATGCAAAACAATAACATCCCTGATGTTGACAAACTTAACTACGCTCATTATTCGCCACTTGAGTCTGTGTCGTCATTAATGTAGTCTTCCTCTACTGGTGTCCCTCCATTTTGAGTCCCCCACTCTTCCTCGTCATATTCAATACTGTCATTATCTTCTAGGAGTTCATTCTCCAGCTCTGCCTCGCCCGCCGCCGCAGCTGCTTCTGCCCCAGGGGCATCAGCAAACTCACCAGCGTTCTCATTGGGAGCCACGTAACCATTGTTGTTGGAAAAGGGGGCGCTGTCCCGGGCCTCCTCTTCAATGTATACTTTCTGATGGCACATTGGACACGTGTCCTGGATGTACAGCCACTTCCGCAGACAGAGCGCATGGAAGTAGTGGTGGCAGGGCGTGAGGCGTGCCGATGTGGCAAACTCCTGGTAGCAGATGGCGCACACGTCCTCGATGTCGCGCAGCTGGCTGCCCTTGACCTCTGGGAGGGAGTTGATCTTCTTAACCGCTGTGCGGCGGTTGATGAAGGTCTTCCAGCCGTTCTTAGCCTGCAGGTAAATGTTAAAATAGGCATGGAGACACATCATGCAGGCCCGGATCTTACTGCCCGACTCAAACATCATGGTGTACGCCCCATTTCCGAACATGATAACCCCGAAGATGAACTCGATGACATTGCCAGTGGACCGTACGTAGTACACATAGTCGTCCAGCTTTTCCCAGAGAACGTTGTAGTAGCCGTCCACCATGAAGAGGGTGTAAACCGTCAGGGAGACTATGACCTTGAGGCATAGCTCCACACAGAAGGCCGTGACGGCAAACAGCCAGGTGTTGAGTGCGTAGTGATGCCAGAGAGCGTAGCTGAGCACGATGGGGAGGACGAAGAGGCAGATGGACACCAGGAGGACCGGTAAGTGACGGCGGACAGATGAGACGTGCGAGGCACTCAGGGACATGAGGACCGGGTCTGTCATCCCATGGATGAAATGCAAAATGGCGGTCAAAAGAAGGCACATGTTGCGGCTCAGCCGCACCAGCCTCTCCTCTGGGTCCAGGCCACTCAGGCCCGTCTGAAGAGCCAGGATAAAGAACAAAACCGGGGCCACAAAGCCCAGCCGCTTGTCTTCCTCCTCAGTGGAGCCAATGAAAGCGAGGATACTAAGTCCCAAGTAGTGTGCTATGGATGATATAACAGCGCTCATACCCAACACTGTTAGTGTGGAGTCACAACCGCTGATAATTAGGTTGCTCAGCAGGTCCCAGAACACATCCCAGGTCAAGTATGTCTGCTCACCACTTTCGTCCCTGACCACCTTGACTACGTATACAAGGATGACAGCCTGGGCAGTCATCCGAGTCAGCCAAAACACCCGAAGAACATCTGGGAAGCGAATCCTCTTCCAAGTGTCCTCCACTAGAAGCTGCACCCCATAGATCCTGTACATGTGCCGGACCAGCAGGAAGACGTAGCGACAGGAGTAGTAGAACCACTTTAGCTTTAGGGTCAGGTACACAGCCGTGTTGAGGACCAATACCAGGCCAGAGACGATGGCCACCAGCTGCCGCACATCCTTGGGCAGCTCAATAATAAGCCCCCATATGGGGATCATGATGTCCAGGACGACAAGAGCAGCAAAAACGGACTGGACATTCAGCAGTGCCACATAGCCAATGCCAAACGTCAGCTGGACAACAGCCATTCCCAACCAGAGGGAGGGGCCATTCTGTGGTAGCAGGCTAAAACCCAGTGCTGCCTTGTAATATGCACTGTAGAAGTCTATGTGTGAAGTGGCATAGTAGTTAATCAGGATGGCTACTACACCCAGGAGCACTGCTAGGAAGAGCATGTAGAACCTGAATAAGGCCCTCTGTGACAACACCAGGACCACACTGGACACCAGAATCCCTGAGAAGAAAAAAGGACAACAAGATTTACAATTTAATTCACCCCCATCAAAATACTGCCACAGACAGACACAATTTCAACACTAATCATCATTAGAAGCATTACATGCAGGAAAAAAAAAACTTTCACAAAACCCCAGAATCTTGAATTTGAACACAGATTCCAACACACAATAAGTGCCAATTTTTGAAACTTCAGGCAGTCAGAACTATTGACCCCCCTAGATTTGGCTGGCATTTTATTTTTGAGATTGGAATGGTATCCAAACTTCAAAACCCAAACCGTTCCTCTGTTGACCCCTTCTGTCCCGAGCTACCGCAACCCCTATTTTGGCCCATTTAACAAAATTCAAATTCACACCTCTCCAATTCTGAACTTCAATGGTGAAACAGCTAAAAAAAAAAAAAAAAGTGGGTTTATTGGGGGGGGGGGCGCGGGAACGCAGATTACCAGAATGTAGTCATCCACCTGGGGCACCCTTGAAGTTGATCAACAGGGGGCCCTCAAAATGCTGAAAACCATTTTTTTTCCTGAAGTTTGTCATGGATTTTCTATATACTTCAAAGGTATCCCAGTTACCTTTTTGCAGGAATCTTATAGTTGGAAGGACCTTAATTCAAATCTACTGTTACTTTTGTGGGTCAACCTTGAAGTCTGGAGAAAACACTGTGAAAAAAGGGTCTCGGACCAAAAAAGGGGTCATTTTAGGACACTTTTTCCTCAAAACTTCAGAAGAGGAAGCCAAATGCTGATAATTACACATGAAAGTCACAAACCTATTCATTACGAAACAAAAACAACAACAAAACAGCCAGGATCTTATCTCATTTGCTTGTAATTAACAAAACTAAAATCCTAGAACCATCTAACTGGCACTAATCCTTAAAAAAACATGAACCTTGTACTTTGTTGTGAAAAGATGCATTTATGCATACATGCAGTCAGGAATATGTTCTTGATACAGTTGTACTTGCTGCCTTTTCATGGCCAGGCTCATAAAACACAGAGATGAGAGTAGAATAACAGTAAGCTTATATCACGATAATGACAAATGAGTGAAAAGAAAATGTTCTGCCACATTTCAGAGGTCCTCTTGTCCATGACTGCATGAGAGCAGCAGGAATGGCTGCTTCTCCAGACGAACTTCAAACACCTGCTTGTGCTTCCCTTTGGTTTTGTTTGAGAGCTTCAAATCTGGAGCAGTCCAAATGACAGAGGCAGTGGCAAATGAGACAAGATCCCAGCTGATTTCTTCTTTTATTGTCATATATAGACCTATGGCTTTCATGTGTAATAAGCAGCATTTGGCTGCCTCTTTGAAGCTTGGAGAAATGGGGTCCCCAAAATGACCCCTTTTTAGGTCTGAGACCCTTCTTTGGCCCTTTTTTTCTCCAAAACCCAAGGTTGTCCCATAAAAGTAATAGTAGATTAGAATTAAGTTCCTTCCAACTAAAAGATTCCTGAAAAAAGGCAACTGGGATACCCCTTTGAAGTTTGGAGAAAATCCATGACAAACTGAAGAAAAAAAAAAATGGTGTGGAGCATTTTGAGCGCCCCGCATTGACAAATTTCAAGTGTGCTCCAGGTGGAGAACTACATTCCGGTAAACTGCCCTCCCTATCTGCCCACTTTCAATAAACTCTGAGCTGGGACACCATTGAAGTTCAGAATTAGAGAGGTGGGAACTTTCAATTTTGTTAAATTGGCCAAAAAGGGCCAAAAGGGGTTGACAGAGAAATAGTTTGGGTTTTGAGTTCTGGCTACTATACCCATCTCAAAAATAAAAAAAATCAGCCAAATCCATGGGGGGTCAACAATTCAAGGTGCCCGATTTTGCCAGAATCTCTCAAAAAGGGGTCTTAAAAGAAGCTAACAAACCAGGTAATTCATTATCATGCGCACTTGTATTCAAACCAATCATAGACAGCTCTTGAACAATTCTGCAAGCACAAACAGTAATTCAGTTTAAGTTTTTATAATTCTTCCTCAGAAAGGTCATGAATGATTATAGTCCACCCTTTACAGACTTCACCAAACTGTAGCCTTGCTAGCTGTGCTAGCACAGCAACTAAAGGAGACAAGCTGCTAACTAGCAAAGCAACTAATCAGGGCCCGTATTCACAAAGCATCTTAGCGCTAAAAGTAGGTCCAAACTGCCGGATTTAGGAGAAACTCCTTAAAAAAAAAAGTGGACGTCAGTCGTAAATTTAGGACTCCTCATTATTTTCACTAAGTGCTATTCACAAAGCATTTTAGGCCTAGACAGTAGCTTTGGTGCTGTACCTCCTCCTGCTAGACAATATCAAGGAATTGGGTAATTCTGAGACCATCAAACTGGGAGGAATGACATGACCCTATAAATATAGGCTACATCCATTCCAGCCATTCAGCACTGCAACACATTCCATTCCAAAGGTTAAGACGGGTGCAATTTAGGACAAGAAATGGAAGTAAAAGTTTTGAATAAATACGTGATTTGAAACAACTGATGTCAGCAGATGACTGTAATCGTAATTTGGTACAAAAACTGCATCCAGGAAAGGCAATAATCTCTCAGGGGCAAAGATGGGTCGAGGATCACCCACAACTGCATGAGAGGTTTATATGCAACGTCCCTCAAAGAAAGACTGGAACATATTTGGATATTTCACCCTTTACTGTACATAAGGGTCACGGAACTTCTATTATTTCTCTGTGTAAAGGGCAAGTGTGCCAGCTGAAGGTGAATCCCTGCCATCTCCACGCACTCAAACTGCCCTACATCAAGATCTACCACTCACCAATGAGCGACAAAAAAATGACACTGGCTCAGGATTACTTTGGCAGACCTCCATCTAGTACTACAATAAGTAATTACATCCACAAATACCAGTTAAATCTCTAGGGTGCTTCTCTCCAGCTCTTATTGTTGCTAAGTTACTAAAAATATCTTCTTAGCACTTCTGCAATTCATTGTTGCAAATGTCAAGTCTCTGCAGTTTAACATTCAGGCCGACCATAGAAAACGGCCAAGCTGTAACCAAAGTTTGTCAGGTATCTACCTTTTTCAAAGAACCAGCAACATAAAACTGAAAACTCATTTGGTTCGTCTCTGGGTTTGTTACAGGCTAAGCAATTTTTTGAGTTTGGTTCTGGTGAAAAATGTATCGACTTCAAAGTGTTGTGGCGCAAAGTTTGGCGAGAATGTGGCACGTTTTTGATTTCGTGTTGCTGGTAATTTGAAAAAGGTAGACATCTGACAAACTTTTGTTGCAGCTTAGCAGTTTTCTTTGGTAGGCCTGACATTGTTTCCTTATAAATGTTTGCGGATACTACGAATAGAAATTCCAAATAGTCTTAGCAACTGAGCTAATGAATGCTCATTTCCCAAAAGCGTAATTAGAACCATGTACTGTCAATGATTCAAACCATGTCGCCAAGTTGCCAACATAACTCACAACTATGCTTCAGGAAACGTTGCTAACCCTGCTAAAATAAATTAGAACCGGAGTGATAACGGAGTACCACTACCTAGCTACAGCTGTTGTACCCTATAGCTGTAGTAAACATTAATCCTAACTAACTTGTCAGCAAACTTTGAGTCCCTAAATAGCTAGATAACAGCGAGCAATCCTAATGCGTGACTGATTAAAAAGACAACTGTGACAGCAGGATTAGTTTCTCCTCAAACATTGTTTTTATCCCTCCCCCTTCTTGGTTTTGATTTGTTGGTGAGAGAGAGGTGACATTGATGTGCCCGGCGGTGTTCCAGAAGTTGAACCATTTCCAGCTTAGAGCACTGTGAGTGCAGCAGAAAAAAGATGTACACTGAGGGCAGTTTTTTGCACCGAGGTCCTTGAGCATTTTCAACATTGAACTTCATAGAATTTGAATTAAAAATTGACACTCCCAGCGCAAAATAGCTGCCTGTAGACACAGGCCCCAGTGTGCAGATCCTCTGTTGACTTCTCAGGGCTACAGGGCATCTGCAATGCATATTGTGGTCAGGTTAATCAATATAGGCGGCGTAAGCTAGGTCTACCTAAAGAGGTCTTTAGCCCTACTAAATTTTTTTTGACTTCCCAAAATCATGTACGTAAACGTGATTAATAGCTGAAGGTGAACAGGCCTCACGTGTCCCCTGGGTAAAAGTTTATCCCACCTCTATTCATTTCTCGTTACATCCCTGATCAATATTAAGATCTATTTGGAAGAAGTGGATACCGTGTGCTCTGGACCAAAGAAGAAAAGGACCATACAAACCGTTGCCAGCAAACAGTCCTAAAGTCAGTCTGTCGTGGCATGGCGTTGTGGCAGTCCATTGGCATGGGAAACTTGAACCTTTGATGACGGCATTAATGCTGAAAAGTATGCTGAGATTTTTGGAGTGTCGCATGCTGCCTTCAAAACAACATTTTTTTTTCCCCCAGGGACACCAATACATATTTCTACATTGCAAAACCACTCGCTGCATAAGACAGAGTTCAAGTGCTGGACTGGTCTGCCTGCAGTCCTGAGAACGTGATTATTTTGAAGCTCAAAATGTGGCAATGAATGCTTCGTACTGTTGAGCACCGTCCAACATGTTTGCAGGCAGAATGGGACAAATTTACACAGCTAAAAGACACTTAATTTCTTCAGTCCCTAAACGTTTACTGTGCTGTTAAAAGGAATGGCATCAACACAAAGTGGTGTGCACAAGTATGCTGCAATAATCAAAATTAAAATATGTATCTGAAATCAGTACAATGAGGTAAAACGTTAAATAATGAGCTGTAGTATTGTTTTCAACGGAATACAGGTGAAATTAAAGTTAACTCACTGGTTTCAGTTTCATTTTTATTTGCCATGCCATCCCACCTTTTTTCATCAGGGGTTTTAGCTTCGATAACGCCATAACATCAATCTATAGTAAGGTTGAACGGCTACCTGATAATAATAATAATAATAAATCAGTTTTATATAGCGCTTTTCTGGGCACTCAAAAACGCTTCACAATGGATACATTATTCATTCACTCGCACATTCACATTCTGATGGTGGTAAACTACGTTTTTGTAGCCACAGCTGGCCCGGGGCAGACTGACAGACTGATAATGCTTACCAAATGTGAGCACCCAGGGGAAATTCACCGGCTAATTATACACGAATGGGCTCAACATTTAAGTTTATAAAGGTTAGCCGAGTTAGCCAAAGAACAAGCTGCCAAACTTAGCCCCCCTACATCGACTTAAGACAGCCAAAACAATAAAAGTATGGTGCACGATTGAAAGTCGTCAGACTTCATCGAAATGCTCATGGCAACAAAAATGACCCCTTGCTCACCAGCTGAAATCGCGAGCTGGTCAGTGAGTCAGCGGTAAATAGGATTTAGAAGCGCGAACAAGAGCCACAAGCGCTTGACAGGTGACCTCAGGTACAAAACAGCTAACTTAGCTCGCTTGCAAGTGCTGGCACCCAGCACCCTCCTTCAGAAAATGGGCTGCAATGACAGTCAGTGGAAAGCATAACTAGAACCAAGACATGTAAATAAAATTATTACGTTTGAAATAGCTCACCCAAAAATCGGAGTAAAACCTTTCCAGTTGTCCCGGCCCACCCGGACCCGGGATCATAGTAAGAGTTAAAAATGGCGTCGATAATAAAGATACAGGGAACTCGAAGTGCCACATCCAGCACGGCCAAGGCCTGTTGGCCGAACCGGGCATGAGCAGAAGCCATGGCACAGGGCGATGTTCTTGGAGAACTCGGTCTCTCCGTTTGTTATCCTAAATCTCCGGTCCTGGATGTCCGGATTCTTCGGATTTCCACACGTTATTTAACCGGATCCCCGCACTCCGCCATCTTCACTGTCCAACTACTGCAATGCGAGGAACGCGGAAGTAGCCCGTAATTTGAATCCACGTCACAGCGAAAACGTCAAATTGAGGGACGATTTCAGCGCACCCAACGGTGACATAGAAAATGATCTTAATGCGAACGAATGCGAAACAAACGAACCAGCATTAAACAGGGACCCGGCAAGGAAAGACGCTCACGCCATTTAAAACGAAAACGAAACGAAACTTAACTTTAAAAAAAAAACATTCAAAATAAATAGGAGCGCGCCACATATAACACTCCAAATCCTGATTGCACGTAGTTTCTCACAAACGGTTTTATCATTCATTCGGCAAATTTCACATATTTACAACCACAATATCACAATAACAGACAAGTGCATTTTTTTAACTTACCTTCAGTTGAAAACAGCACAAAGAAAAAATATGTCTTACCTTGCTCACTGCCTGCGACATTTCAAAAACTATTGGGACAGGGTATTGTCAGGTGTCTATCTGAGGCCACATTCATACTCTCAGTAAGAACGACATACACATCTTTGAAGGCTACCTGGTCATAAAATGACACAAGTATGTATACGCTACCTTCTCGATCTTTTTTTTTTGAGGTTGCCCTGCTTGTCCCAGCAGGAAAATGCGAAGCCACGCGACATGTATTACAACAGTGTGGCTTCATTGACACTGAGTGCCAGTACTAGATTGGACTGCCTGCAGCCTAGGCCTGTCTCCCAGTGAAAACGTGCTGTAGATTATGAGGTACAAAACACAACAACGGAGACCCCGGATTGCTGAAAAACTGACCTCTTGACAGAGGCAAGAAAAGAAATTCCACTCTCCAAACTCCAAGTTATCCTTGGATTCAAACCACCACAGAGTGTCATTAAAAAACGGGGTGACGTTACTTTGATAAATGTGCACCAGCCAACTTCGCAAGAACATGTCTCAGAAATACAACAATAAAGTAGATTAATGGAAACATATTTTGTCTTTGCATCTTTTCCAGTTGAACACAGCTTAAAAGGAATTCGCAAATTACTGCTTGCCACTTTTATTTACATTTGACACATTCTCAATTCTTTTGGAAACAAGGTTGTACATTCAAACCCATCTGCAACATTTGTACACAGTGGGTTCCAAAAATACTGGTACCACTGACCACCAATGTACAAACAATACCTTAAAAAATTTATATATATAACTATACATAGCAACATGCAAGAAATACTGTGCGGTACTAATATTCCAATGAAAACAACCAAAATCATTTACTGATTTCATTAAAAAATAAATTAATTTCTCCCAAATCAAGGTTTCACAATAGCTTGTTGTACAAGTTGTAAATAGTATCTACCAAAATTAAACCAGGTAAGTTTTACCCAAGTTTAAAGAAAGAATATTGAGTCATTACGTCACTCCATGTTTCTCTAGAGTATAAAAATGAGAGTACACACACTCAAAATCCTTTTTTCATCCAACACTGTGAAGAAAACAAAACAAATGTCAGTTCAAAAGAGGCAGATGGTCATAGACCTTCATAAATCCAATACTGGCTGCAAGACAATTCAAAAATAATTGAATATGCCACTGAGCACTGACAGGGCAATCATTAAAAAAAAAAAAAAACCTAAGATATGGAGCTGTTGATAACCTCAAGGGCGGAGGAAGCAACTGCATTTTTCCCTCCAGGATACTGAGGAGGATGGTGAAGGCAAAAAATCCCCAAGAATCAATGTGGAGGAATTGCAGGCCTTGGTAGCCTCTGGGGGGTCACCAGGTTTCAAAAACCGCCATCAGGTATCATCTCCACAGCCTCTTTGTAACCGTTGCAGGAAGAAAGCCTTTTCTGACCAGGAGACACTAAAGCAAGCACTTGTATTTTGCCAAATGTTATTTAAATTATGACTGGAACAAGGTGTTTTGGTCAGATGAGCCAAAAATCTCAAATTTCTCAGAGACAGCATAAGCATTTCTGGCGTCATAACAGAGATGCATACAAGGAGAAGCACCTCACACATATGGTGAAATGTGATGGTGGGTCAGTCATCTGTTTGGGCTGTATTATTTCAAGAGGTCCAAAGGCATCAGTGAAGATCAAGGGTATAATGAATTCCACCAAGTTTCAGGATATTTTGAATGACAATCTGGTTGCCTCCACCAGAAGGCTGGGACTTGGCCATAGGTGGACTTTCCAAGATGACAATGACGCAAAGCATATCTCCAGATCCACACAGAAATGGTTCTGTGACAACTAAACCAACACTGTTCACTGGGCATCCCAGTCACCAGACCTCAATCCAACTGAAAACTTGTTGGCGGATTTGAAGAGGGCAGTTGGAAAATGCAAACCCAAGAATGTGACAAGTCTTGAAAGGATCTGTTCAGAGAAATGGTCTAAAATCCCTCCAAATGTGCGCTTTAACTTTGTCAAAAATTACAAGTAAAGACTACATGCAGTTATCCTTGCCAGAGGTGGTCACACTAAGTACTAAACAAAGACTGGCAATAATTTTGAAGCCTCAATTTTGTTGAATTTTGTATTAAGTGATTATTATGATTATGGTTGTTTCCATCAAAACATTAATAAAATATTTCAAGTATGCTGGTATATTCTGTTTCCCTATAATTATACTACCAGCCAGGGCCACCAGTAATTTTGGAAACCAATGTATAAAAGATCAATGAATTCATTGGATATTTTGCACAGTACTGAGATATGTAATCTCAAACTCAGCCAGATGGCACAGAAAACATTTCTCTGTGGACCTGAGCTGTAAAATACGTAATTCGAGGCCAGCTACCAACATGTTTTTCTCATGTCTGTCTTCAACAAAACTAGCTAAGAGTGGTTGCCATGTACAAGCTCAAGGACTTATACTGTTTTTAATGAAATGCTAGCACTTTAATGGTGTAACTGACTTCCTTCAATTGGCTGATTTCCAACTGACAAGCAGAAAACGACAATTTTAACAACACATTCCTGAACTGGAGATTTTTTTGGCTTGAGAAACATTGAAACATGAGGCAATTGCTCTTCTATGTAAAATATTACCTTCGTGAAAAAGTTGGAGCAGCAAGAGTTTGAACAGAAAAAAAAGGTCTATGTTTTTAAAGTTGACAATCAGCATTGGATCAATTGCCAATCCAAGGCATGGATGTGCTGACATACAGATGTTTAAAACATTTATGGAGGAAACAAGTCAAGCACTTTTAAAATAGTCCCAAGATGATGAGCGCTTTCAAAGTCCGTAAAAAGACAGATCACTGAAATGTATAATCTTGGTAGAGAAGGTCAGTCACATTAATCATCCTGAAAAGAAGACTTTGAGCGTATTGTTGAAAATGGTGTTCGCCATCTCTAGGGGGTCCTCATCTCTAGCTGCAGCCATGACCTCCAAGACTTGACTGAAGAAAAAAGGTAAAACAAAAAAAATAATCATAAACATTCATCAGAACAATTTTACTTTACAATAGGCTATGATCTATAAATATAGAATAACTTTGAAAAATGCATAAAATTTAACAGAAGACCAGCATTATTTATTAATGTAACTAAAGAACAGACCTCATGCAGCTCTTAATATAGTCCCACATGCTCCAGTGTGAAAAGTACCCATTACTATTAATTACATATAACTGGAAAAATCTAAGTAACCACACACGCTAGAGCAACTACATTTATGACCACCTGCCAACTATGCTGATTCTTAGCTGCTGCCAGAAAAGCTCCAACCCACCAAGGCATACCCTCAACAAGACCACAGAAGGTGCCCTGTGATGTCTGGCACAAAGACATTAGCAGCAGATCCCTTTTGTCTATGGAGTTACGAGATGATGGAGACACAGATCAGACTAGTTGTTACAACACATCCACAAAAGCTTCATTGGACTGAGATCTGGGGAACTTGGAGGCAAAGGCAACAACCTGAACTTTTCATGTTCCTCAAACCTTTCCTGAATAACCTGCAAAAAGAGGCAGGGTTTATAATCCAGCTGAGAGAGGCTTCTGCCATTGGGGAATACCATTGTTATGAAGTGATGCACCTGGGGCCTTATTTATAAAAATTTGCACGGATTTCATGCCTAAAAAATACGTATGCACAAAAAAATAAAAATGACATTTTGTGGAAAATATCCTAATTTATTAACCTATGGGTAAAATAAACAGCATGGAATTTTCTTTTATTTAATCTGGATGGACTTGGAATTTATTAACATTGAGCATAATCTTAATAATTTCCCTTTTTTAAAGTCATGTTTGTTTTTATAAATCAAAAATCTGCAAAGAAAGTGACGTACGTATCTTTTTTGTGCCTAAATAGTTTATAAATGAGGCCTCCGGTCTCAAACAATGTTTAGCAAGGTAGCATGTGTCCAGTTGACATCAATATGAATGCACAGACCCCTGGCCTCCCCGCATAACATTCTCCAGAGGATCACACTCCCGCCACATGCTTTTCTCCTTCTCACAGTGCACCCTGGTACCATCTCTTTCAAGAAATCAGCAAACATGTATCCGGCCATCCACATGATGCACAGGAAACTGGATTCATTGAACCAGGCAAACTTCTTCCATTGCTCCAAGGTCCAGTGCCAAAACTGCATTTACGCTGAAGGTGCTTTTGACAGTGGGCAGGGTTTGCATGGGCACGCTGATGCAGCAGGGTGCATTGCCCTCCCGTGACTACTCTTACAATGTAATCTTCCAAAACCTGTGCCGCATGAACCCTCATGTTGTTTTGGACCACGTAGGCTTTGTTGTTTCGGTGACGCTCCAACCCAGTTGTCAGAGTATAATGATTTGGACACAATCAAAGTGGCTCAGGTCTTTACTCCTGCCCATTTATGTTTCATCTCATACATTCACCATGAGAAGTAACTGTTTGCTTTCCCTCTAATATATCCCATACCTCGGCGTGCGCCAGTGTTAAACGATTATCAACACTATGCTCTTCATCTGCGAGTGGCCATAATGTTTTGGCCCAGTGGTGTGTACTCATAAATTTGAGAGTTTAATTGATTCACTTCTAATACAGCTCATTGAGTGCAATTTAACTGCAATACAGAAACATTTGCTTTATAGGATTAATGTTAGAACATCTAAAAAAATAACACCGAATGAGATCCAGAGCATTACCATCTCTGCCTCAGATCTACTGCCAGCAATGTACTGGTTCAAGCAAGAGGACCATGTCCTTACTGGAAGTAGAATTTCTGCATATTTTTTAATTAACATGACTGTGACATACATGATGTGGCATGGCTCATTACGGTCTTTCAGGCAATGGCCAGCCTCCCATTTTTTCTTTGATGGAAATGTAGTCTTGATGTACTTTGAACCTGCATGTGTAGCTTTCACCCCACACCAAGGAGCATCTAAAAAGAAAGAAGAACATATTCAATCACATAGAACCTGCACCCACCAAGATATCACACACTGAGTAGCTATTAAACTCTATAGAGTTTCTTCATTTTTCTGGCAGGACAAATTATGTATATCTTGCCTTCAACTTTATGAAGACTAGCCACTAACCAGGAAGACAATTCTATGAATACTAAGCTTCTGAAAAAATGTCAATATATGAAATATGTGCAGTACAGTAGATCCCGTTATTACAGTCCACCATGGGGTCCTCCCCAGCAAATTTGCTTTGCACCATGGGTAATCTGACGGAAAGCACACTTCCAGTCGGCAGGTTATAAATACAGGTCATTAACGGTGAGGCCTGTGTTTTCCGAACTATTTCATATAGATTTCAACCAACTATTGGTTACAGTACACATGTAAAAGATGAGATGTCACAGTGAGGCTGCGGAATGCACATCCCATAAAGATAAAAGCAAAGAAACTTCATTGATATTTGTTAATGAGAGATGTCACCATTGCATAAGCAAGGCGGGCGATAGACTGGAACCAATTAACAGAAGTGGCTGCGCCAACAAGTGAGTCAAAGATTTGAGATCAGTCAAAAACCAACTGATTTTTAATGTGGTCCAATGTATAATGGTCATTGGGTATATTTTAGTCATCCTGTAACACATTTTAACCTACCCGTTTCAATCATCAGCCGTTCAGTGGGGATTGACTTCATTGCCTCAAGATTGGCTTCAGTTTTCAAAGAGCTGAAGTGGATTAACACTGCAATTATTAATATCAGATGGCAAAGTAGCCCAATTTCTCTATCAATGCATTACTTGCACCATAGCAATTAATGAAGAGTTGTGCTAACTGAATGGTATCACAACTGTACTATACAGCCCACCACAATTGTCTTTCAAGTTAAAAAGCCAGCATTGGTACATCAGATACATACTGGTAACTGAAATTAAACTCCATTAAATTCATATATAGAGGACAGGTAAATAATTTGTTGATCCCTACCAGCCATTGATACCAATATAAAGGTCCAAGTCAATAAGAGCTGCAGCATCCTCCTTGCTCCCGTCAAAGGAATGTACCTAACAGAAAACAATTAAGAGCACTCAGAACACATACCTCTGCCAGAGCATTTAGAACTTTTCTACAATTCATTGGATTTGAAGTTGTATGGCATTTTTTATTATCATCATACTTTTTGTATCTGTCAATGATGAAGAATTCTTTTTTTTTTTTTTAATTCCAAAAATGAAGAATTTGATCTGAATCAGTCCCAACATGAAATCACTCCTGCGCTGGGTCAAGACACATCTCTGGTGAAAATTTCATAAAAATCTGTCCAACTTTTTATGCAATGTTGCCAACAAACAAACATACCCACACACCTAAAGGTAAAACACAGCCTTCTTGGCAGAGGTAAATATATCACCATATTGACATATTGCACCATTTGCACAGCAATGATTAAGTGAAAACCTCAACAAGCGTCAGATGCAACAGAAAATCCACACACAGTAATCGTTTCAGGGAACACTCGATTCAGTGAAGCAGGATTTTGGTCTGTGCCAGGTTATAATCAGCATTACAAGGAAAATGACTTCTCACCAGGTATACCTGTACCTGCGCAGTCAGAGAACTCTGGGAGCACCTGAAGTATCCCTACACCCCGTTCTAGTCCCAAAGTGTGTTATCAGCAGGGAACTCTAATCAATAATGAGACATCAATTAAGCAATACCTCATGTAAAAGAGGCCCCCCAAAATAACAAAATAACAAGAGCACTCCAAGGGCACATATCTCCGCCAATGCCAAACCATCCCCCCATGTCTCCGACACATACAAGCAGCATTATGTACCACCACATAAGAAAATTTAAAAAATTCCTGGATCTAAAATTTGAAGCAGATCACCCCCAAAAGGATATCCCTTTCAAGCTGGGCCAAGGCACGCCTCTGATAAAATTTTCATACAAAATCTCTCTATAACTTTTTTCGCAATGTTGCTATTTTGTTAACAAACATACTTACCCACAAACTGAAGGTAAAACATGAACTTCTTGGTGCAGACAATAAAGCAGTAGAAAGAATTCACAGAAAATGAAGAATTTGATATGAGACATTAAAACCTTTAGGTGATATTGCATTCAGGGTAAATATCCAATTGGTTTCCCTTCGTAGGAGAATATACTCAATGTTCCCACCACTGGGTGGAGACACCAATCTCTCGACCCCTATAAACTGGAGAGCACGAATACTGTGGCCAACCCTTATAAAGTGGGCAGCAACAGGGTTTTTCTCATGCCCTCTCCTAATGCTGCCCCTGTGTTCACTCATGCGTGTGTGATAAGAACAAAATGGCTTTCCCATATATGGTAAACTGCAAGGGCATTTAATGAGGTGCACTACATGAGTGGTATTCCAAGTAATTACTCCATGAATGTTAATCTTATGACCTGTGTGCGAATAGTGAAAATATTCATATTTCGTAGGGAAAGTACGTTGCATGCAGTGCATTGTCATTGACATTACGAAGTGGGCCGAGGAATACTTCAAGAAACCACTGTCTATAGACATTCTGCCGCGCCATCCACAGATGCCAGACAACATCCATTCCAGGGAAGGCCTTGTGTATTTCAGCAGGACAATGCAAAACCACATACTGCAGCTATTACAACAGCATGGCTTCATAGTCGAAGAGTCCGTGTGCTGAACTGGCCTGCTTGCAGTCCTGATCTTTCACCAATTGAGCACATTTGGCGCGCAATTAAAGGAAAAGTCCGTCAATGGAGACCCAAAACTCTCAAGTAGCTGGCAGCCTGAATTAAACGAGTGGGATCAAATTCCAATGGCTAAACTCAAGAAACTGGTCTCCTCAATGTCTAGACGCCTCCACTCTGTGTTAAAAAGAGGGGATGCTACACCATGGTAAACAGGCCCCTGTCCCAACTTTTTTGAGACCTGTGGCAGCCATCAAATTTGAAATGAGCTCATTTTGTGAATAAAATTGTAAAAATTCTCAGTTTCAACATTTGCTATGTTATCTCTGTTCTATTGTGAATAAATACTGGCTGGTGTAATTTGAAAGTCATTGCATTTTGATTTTATGCACAATTTACACTTTGTCCCAACTATTTCAGGATTGGGGTGGTATGGCAAAATCACATGAGAAAAGCGTATGTCTGATCTGACTAACAAGTCTCATAGTTTCTTAAGCCTTTTGTAGACAACTCTCAGAGCAGATTGGAATAGATCTTTTAAGGCTGGGTCTGACCGCAGTGTTTATAAATGATAGCGTTTTCCTTTCCAAAGCGGGGAATATGAAACACAGCAAACTTATTCTTACCATGCCCAGGTTTCATTGTTTAAGTCTGCATCATACCAGTAAAACACTGTTTAGCCATGTGTATGCATTCTAAACTATACACTCTTCACAGAAATCTGTCAGACATCTCAGCACTGTGAAGAGTGAACCTCTCCTTCATACTTCAAATTCTGTGAACCCACTGAGACTGGCTAATGAGCAGGCTTTTTTTCTTTTTGAGAGGGCAGGGATGAAGCTTTCACCATGTAGAATGCTATTGCAATCAGTAGTCTTACTGAAAACGATTACAGTGTACAAATTTTCTGTAACGCCTGACTCTTAACCATCTCTGATCTGGCATCAAAGTGCAAATTTCCTTAACAGGATGTGCGCATTTTAATATACTTGAAAACCTCAACAAGCCCAAAACGACATGAACAAAAACCTATCCAATTTAATAAGCATACTTACCACCCCTCCAACAAACCTGCCCCTGTTCCTCTTCATGATGTCTAAGAATGTCAGAAAAAGATGACAGGGAAGTCAGACTGTCTTCTCTTGGTAACCAGCCTTGATAAATTTTTTACTTTCTACATATAGTATTCACCTATAAACTCCTTATGCGAGTTTCTGCAGTGAAGGAACATTGGGAGCCCTGTTTCCTCAGCCAAGTCAAACTGCTTCTCAAAATACCTATAAAAAAAGAGGGGTATTCATACCAATATGCTTGTTTATGCATCAACAAAAACAATGTAGCCGTACAAATACATTATTTACTTACTTCAGTTGAGTCTCCTTTGGACAAAATTCCAGTCTATCAAAATCTACAAAAATTCAAAGAAACAAGACTAAATCATTCACCATGCAAAAACATTACAGATTTGCTGAATATTTCTGTTGTGGTCTTATTATCTGGCAGGGAAAAGATGAAAAAGCTTGTTTAAGAAAATAATACACAAATAGCAAAATAAAATATAGTTATTTCTGCGCTGCATGGAGATCCAAGCAAACAGCCTGCATCTGTAAGTTACATCAGAATTGCATGCATTATAATGAATTCATATTTAACTGCTCTCATAAAGTGAAATATAAAACTAGGCAAATACAATGATACAACTGTTCCTTAAAGCCAGATTAAGCACGTTTGCTTGAATTAATGATGAAGTTTTGAGTCTGGCCAAAAAATCTAAATCAAAAGTGGAAAAAAAAAACTGACAGTCTTACCCAAACCGCACTCTCCAATAGCGACAACTTTTCCCTTGTGTGACATGGCGAGTTCTCTCAAAGATGCTGAGTAATTGTCTGGTTCATTCTGCTCAAATTCACTGCAACGTGTTGGATGACAGCCCACTGTACTGTAAAATTCATCTGTGAATTGAGGCATGTCATCAAATCGCAGCTGAAATATTACTATTTTTCTCCCAGTTCTTGAGAGACTGAAAACATTGACCTGTCAATGAACTGACTTAAATACGTAATTCATTTTCGGATATGCATATCATTCAGGATTCAAAAACTAAACAGGCATAGGGGGTGCTCACCTCGCGTTTCAGCCAGCTGCAGAGCTTCTTTGCTGTCAGCAAGGTTCCCTCCTGTAATAATGAACTTCAAAATGAAAACAAACAGCTTAATTTTTCCAGACATGATGAAAAGATTAATTGAAAACATGCGCACAAACACACCCACATGAATTAAATACGGACCTTTTGGACTCCAATATTGGTGGCTCTCTCAATAATTTGCGGGAAGTCATCTGGAAAACAGAAAAGCATTAAAAGTTTCCAAAGGAAGCACAGAACACACATGCATATTACGTGAAGAACACAGATCAGCTACAGACCTGGATGTTTCCGGTTCCCTCTGTAAATCCCTCGAAACATAGGATCCGTCAAATTTATGCCGATATCTGGGAACATAAATAAACGATTGGTGGTGGTGTAAACTCTTAACAGGTATTTACCAAATAAAGTGATCTAACTGACTTAGGCAATCCAATTGCGAACACGATATCAAAACAAAAAGATATTAATCCAGCTAACGTTAGTGCGCGAACCTCAGTGCGAAATCAACCCAACAACGTACCTCGAAACTAGTGTTTGCATTGCAGAGCATTATTTTAAGTTAGGCAGCTAATTTACCTAAACTTGAACATTACACATTTTGGAGGGTAACTGTTAAGTGAACCGATACATTGCATACATCCATAAAGTAGGCCATAATATCAACACAGACTAGTCAATGCATAAGCACCATCATATTGCATATCTCCACTAATGTTCTGACAGACGGGTCACTGAATATCATGTAACACAGAGCATACTGGAGGTAAGTAGCTAACGTTAGTCCAGCAAAAACAGCAGCTATAGTTAGCAAGCGAACTACACATATTTTAGCACCAGCTGTCAGTTTACGGCTCTGCTGCTGTATTATACAATTTTGAAGCCAATCCTAGTACAAATAACACTCACCGGCAAATTTAAAGCGAGCCATGGTTACTCTGCGAAAAGATCCACATGCGATACTTGCGATTCCCATAATCCATTGCTAAACCATAATCTCTACAATATTTGCGCACATAATCTCAAAGTCAAGTTGTTGGTGGGTATGCGCGGAAATGGCAAATGAAATTAATATTAGACGAGCGATTTCGAATATACTAATATTAATATTTTCCTTGCACACAATTTACAAAATTCAATCTACCGTCCGGTAATGATGGATTGCGCTCAACCGAAAATATAATGCGCCTATAATCTAAACTACGACGCATGCTCCTTTCTGTCCCACAAGTCAGTGCTTCATCTGAACGAAGGTGACCGGATGGGCTTACATTAATAAGACAGCGAGACGGAATGGCATCAGCCTATCTCACGCATTCACAGAAAGTTCTTCGACTTTACAAGAAGTCATTAAGACACTTGGAATCATGGTGCATATTTAGGTAAGAGTGGTATTTTGAGAATTGTGAGAATGCACCAGTTTCTTACATTAGCTATGTTAGCTCCAGCCATTGTAACGTCAACCAACGTTAGCCAGCTAGCTAGGTATCTTGCTAAATAACATTAACCAACGGTGGTATATTCAGGCCTAGAATGAAGTGGCACAGACGCTTGCTGGCAATAGTTTGACTGTAGTTGTGTTAACTCCCTTACAATGGAATCAAGTCTGCTGTTTTCCCCCAGTGGCTGGTGAAAACGTTGTGATTAAAGAAATCGGTCATATTTGCTAATTCTGATTATTGAGCTGGTATATCAATGCAATTTCATACTGTGAAAATTCTTACCCTGGACAGATGGACCGATAAAACCTTGACGAGTGGGGTTTTTAATACTAGCTATGTAACCTACAACGTCTGGCAAAAAAAAAAAAAAAAGGAATCATCACACATTGAGGATGTTCCTCCAGCTTTTTACTTCATAACCAATAAGCAAATCAGCTACAACATTTTTGCCTGGGAAAAGTTGTGTAAATAAGTGTTTTAAGTCTACAATCCCAGGCAAAATTTATGATATCGCCACACACAGAGGATGTCCTTTTAGGTTTTTACTTCATAACAAATGAACTAATAAAACAATGTTTGTTTCATAGCATGACATTCAGATTTCATTAAACAAACCTCAAACAAATTAGATTATCATTGCAATTAATGGCATCTTTTTCTTAATCAAGTTGAGCAAATCGATATCACTCAGTGATGAGGAAAACATTTTGGAGCAAGTGATTGGCATTTTAAAGGAAATACCAGCAGAAATCTGAATATGCAAATTGGCCTGAAGTTAAGACAGCACTTGCTTACCAAAATGAGGCGTTGAAGTGTGACAGTGTCATTGTCACATCATGCTGTAAAAAGCCTTTGAGAAAAATTTCAAATAAAGTGTGACCAAATTATCATTAGTCTTGCCATGTCTTTTCCTGGTTGGCCGCACAGGTGTTCCGAAAGTTTGCCAGATGAGCAGCTAAACCGTTAGCTAATGTTTGACGCCAGTTGAATATTCCGATTTGTTTGGCTACAAGATCCTACTTACTTTATTATTTTAGTCCATTATTATATTGTAGGCCATTATTGTAGTCAATCGATCAGTACAAGAACTGCTTAAATTTGAATTTAAGCCAGAGCCAAGTCGAGTGTTGTCTGGATTTGTGGCTTCAGTATCTGGAAAGATAATTTTGGAGATGGCTAATTCAAAAATTATTTTGAGGAAGGCTGCAGCCTTTTGGGATGAGCACAGTAGTAATGTCAATATTATTCTTATCCCTGAAGGCTTCCCCTAAACAACTTGACAACCATGAACATTGGTTGAAAATATCTCGCAAGAATTTGCTCCATCTCAGTATTGACTCTTCTTGCAGCTGAAATCCTTCAATTCCTTCTCTCCCTCATTAATTCTTTCTAATCATCTCCTTGATTAGCTATAATCTAGAACTGACTTTATTTACATCTTTTGCTCCCACAATTCACTGCAGTAGAGAGCTGTCTTGAAGTTTTTCTTTTGATGACTGTAAGTTACCATGCCATTTGTGTTGGAGGGGCACAAAGATGGCAGACAGCAACCTTTGTCAAGGTCTGTGTCATTTGGGTGAAAGCCAGCCATTTACTTACAGTGACTATACAGAACAGTGACCAGAGACTTTCAGAGCTGACATCATTTAGTTGTTTTTGTGTGGCTGTCTTTTCAGCCAACTTAAGCTACATTCACTGCTTTTAATGGATTAGCAGAGTTCAGTTGGAAACATTTTGTTACAATATACTTGAATGCAGATGTTTATTGTTGAATATGCATCACCGCTTGCTCATCCATATCTGGTAGCATGGAGCTGCACTTATGGGTTTATTCGATTTTGGAAGATAGTGATTCATTTGTAGCACACAGTAAGGCAAATACTCCATTTATCTTTGTTCTATTGAATAATTGTGGTTTTCAGAGATATTTGACTACTTAAATTGGTATGTAGCATACAGTGCTGTGAGAAGGTATTTGCCCCCGTCCTTATTTCTTATTTTTTTGCATATTTATCGCACTTAAATGTTTCAGATCAGTAAACAAAATTTAATATTAGACCAAGACAACCCAAGTAGAAACAAAATGCATTTTTAAATGATGATTTCATTTATTAAGGGAAAAAAGCTATCCAAACCTACCTGGCCCTATGTGAAATAGTAATTGCCCCCAACATCCTAATAACAGGTTATGCCACCCTTGGCGACAAGAACTGCAATCAAAAGCTTGCGATAACTGGCAATGAATCTTTCACATTGCCGTAGAAGAATTTTGGCCCACTCATCTTTGCAGAATTGTTTTAATTCAACCACTTTGGAGGGTTTTTGAGCATGAATGGCCCGTTTAAGGTCATGCCACAGCATCTCAAGCAGATTTTCGTCTGGACTTTGACTAGGCCTCTCCAAAATCTTCATTTTGTTTTTATTAAGCCATTCAGAGGTGGACTTACTGGTGTGTTTCGGATCATTGTCCAGCTGCATAACCCAAGTGCACTTGAGCTTGAGGTCACAAACTGATGGTTGGACATCCTCCTTCAGAATTTTCCTGTCGAGGGCAGAATTCATAGTTCCATCAATTACGACAAGTCATCCAGGTCCTGAAGCAGCAAAGCAGCCCAAAACCATCACACTACCACCACCATGTTCGACTTTTGGTATGATGTACTTTTTATGAAACTGTGTTAGTTTTACGCCTGATGTAACGGGCTGCACACCTTCCAGAAAGTTCAACTTGGGTCTCCTCAGTCCACAGAATATTTTCTTAAAAGTCTTGGGAATCATCAAGATGTTTTTGGCAAATGTGAGACGAGCCTTTGTGTTCTTTTTGATCAGCAGTGGTTTTCGCCATGGAACTCTCCCATGGATGCCATTTTTGCCCTGTCTCTTCCTTATTGTTGAATCATGAACACTGACTTTAACTGAGGCAAGTGAGACCTGCTGATCTTTAGATGTTGTTCTGGGTTCTTTTGTGACCACCTGGATGAGTCGTCAATGCGCTCTTGGAGTCATTTTGGGAGGCCAGCCACTCCTGGGAATGTTCACCACTATTCCAAGTTTTCTCCATTTATGGGTAATGGCTCTCACCGCTATTCGCCGGAGTCCCAAAGCCTTAGAAATGGCTTTGCAACCCTTTCCAGACTGATAGATGTCAATTTTTTGGTCTCATCTGTTCTTGAATTTCTTAAGTTTGTCCAATTTCTTTAGAGATGTTGCTTTTTGAGATCTTTTGGCCTACCTCTATTTGTCAGACAGGTTCTATTAAAGTGATTTCTTGATTCAACAGGTCTGGCAGTAATCATGCCTGGGTGTGGCTAGCGAAATTGGACCCAAAAAATGTGGTTGATCACAGTTAATTAACCCCTTTCTGCAAATGTAGACGCTCGCGTCTATAGACATGCAAATGTAAGCACTTAAGTTACAGTACTCGACCACAAGATGGCACCCCCGGATCAGCTATTGGATATTCACAAGCAGGCAGAGCTGAAAAGCGATTTATAGTATGGAGAAGTTCCCTCCAATCCCTGTTTTTCAGGAGTAGCATGGATTAAACTCCTCAGCTAAGCCTGATGTGCAAACTGGTCAATAACCTTGCCCATAGTATCGATCCAGTAGTTTTAAAAAATTATCACTTGCGACAGAAAAAAAACATACTACTCTGTAGCAACCATTTTAGCTACAGTGAGCCAACAGTATTCCAATTAGTGGTTAAAAAAATACGTTTTGTGAAGAAAAAAATCCGACATAGTATTGCTTCTCTCACATTCTACTGTCAGTTACAATCATCACACACAAAATATGCGTAGTTCCCTCCCATGGATTAACGCTTAGATTCCTCCACCGACAAATTCAGCGCTCCCTTCTATCCACCGAAGTACTGGTGTCGATAGCCAGTCACTCAATGATATACTCAGATTCATCTGCGTAACTCTACAGTTATAGTTCACGTCCTCGTGAAGCTTCCCCGGTAACGATGTGTTGACAGACTCGTTTCTTATCCCATTCCCCAGTGTCTTAACTTTCCTCTATAACTGAAATACATTGATCGGACAATAAGAATGGGATACAAAGCTAAGGGTAAAAGTAAGGTCGGTTGTATTCTTCGAATGTTGGCCGCGGTTGCGCAGCTGAAAATGATGCGATATCAAAGAAATAAAGACACTCGAGACCGTTCTGAAGTGTTCAGTTTCATTTACGAGATTTAAATGTTGTATGGACGCGGTCAACGGGAATTATTCCGAATGAAACAGAACTGGAACGTTCCTTCTACCCGATACATCTGTCTCTGGAGGGGGGCATCAATGAAGAAAACAGGTTATACTTCTACTCTGTTTGCATTTTGCTTAATTTTGCTTTTTGCTGTAGAATCTATGCCGCGTTTAAAGACATCGAATACCGAGGTTTTCGTTTCTCCAAATGCATACATCCCACGCAGGTCGGTAGATCCCTCGGTACGTTCATTACACCACTCTGATGAATATGGAGGCATATGTCGTTGTATTTTTTTCCTGAAAGTGAAATTTCTGTTCTGTTAAAATAAGGTGTATTTCAGAATTCAGATATTACTGAGTTAGTGAGTTTTCACCCTTATAAGGTGTAAGGTTATGAGCTCGGATGTGAGAGCGGTTAGCTTTTTATTCATATCATGTTTGGTCTTGCGTGAATGTTATAGCTGTTAAATCTGCACTTCATTTAATGCTTTGGGTACTTCGAAGAGAAATGGACAATATTGTTAACTTTATTATGGAGAAAAGGCATGTTTTGAGAGGTTTCTGGTGACCAATGATGTTCCACTGCACTGATATTGATTAATTCATGCAAAACTCAACCAGAAAATCATTAGTTCATGCCGAATTTCAAGCCCCAAAAGTTTATTTGTGTTAAATATATGACTCATGTTTGATTTGACAGTTAAAAATGTTGATGGATGTCAGACTTTGGAGAGACACCTGGATAGCTGTCTAATTTGTCTCATAGCAAGCGGGTAATCTAAAATGGAATGTTAAAGATGAATTGTACTTGTGGTCAAGAAGTTTATGATCCCAGAAATGTATAGTTTTAGGCCCCAGCAGTTTTTCAATTGTCAGCATTATTTTTTTTTTCTATTTCAATGGTGAATTCTCATGAAGATTTTTTATGTTTGCAGCCCCTTTTCTCCAACAAAATCATAAAAATAAACTATAATTTGATGGGAGTCTAAATGCTTCAAGTGTCTAGACTCAATTGAGCCAAAGTTTTCCTGTCTGTAAAGCTGCAATCTTAAATTATAAAGCCTTAAATCAGGTAACACCTAAAAAGCCAGATTTGGCTTCTGCGCAAAGGGGTTAATGATATAAGAATGGGGGGCAATTACTTTTTCACATAGGGCCAGGTAGGTTTGGATAGCTTTTTCCCCTTAATAAATGAAACTATCATTTAAAAACTGTATTTTGTATTTACTTAGGTTTTCTTTGTCTAATATTAAAATTTGTTTGATCTGAAACATTTAACTGTGAAAAATATGCAAAAAAGTAAGAAATCACAAAAGGGGCAAATACTTTTTCACGGCATTGTATATTTTAATAATGACTAGCCATAATGTATAGCAGTCTCTTCTGGGCTGGGGGAATTCATGCTGTTTTTACTAATGCATTCGCTAGCTAATGAAGTGTCAATTGTTACACAATGGTGTCATTAAAATGAAGGAACCCATACGCAGTAGAAATCCTAGAGTTAATTTGTTTCCAGTAGAGTTATTAAGACCAAACCAACCAGCTTGGACTCAAACTCTTTGGGAGTTGAATTAACGCAAATATTGACTGTGTTGATTGTGTTTCTTGCATACTGTCATGAAAATTGCCATTGTGTCTTTCAGGGATAAATACCGATTCTATGCCTGCTTGTTGAGGGCACGGTTTGAGGAGAACAAAGATGAGAAGGATATGGTGAAAGCTACAATGCTCCTGAAAGCTGGTGAAGAGGAATTCTGGGCCAACCAGCATCCTCAGCCCTATATCTTCCCAGATTCACCTGGAGGGACATCCTATGAGAGATATGAATGCTACAAGGTAGTGTTTGTTGACTTAACATCAATATTGCTGTTGCCCACAGTTGCCTTTTTTGTTCATGCTATGTGGCTTTCCCTGTGGCCAGGTCCCTGAATGGTGTCTAGACTTTTGGCATCCCTCTGAGAAAGCCATGTATCCAGACTACTTTGCCAAGAGGGAACAGTGGAAGAAACTGCGAGAGCAAAGCTGGGACAGAGAGGTACACTTTTGCTTGGCATCATCTGATCAAACCCCCTGTTGTATAACCATTTCAGCATCACACCTTAAGGCTTGTAGGCCTCTTTCCCTTGAGACAAGTGAAATGCATATTGTGCTCACGCAAGCTGCGAGTGTTGAAAGCACCAGCGAATGAATGCCGAAGGCATGTGTTTCCGAGGGGTGTCCAGGGCATGTTACCCTGGAAAATTTAGAAAAATCGTGAATTTTTCGTGCATTCTAAGTTCAAAATCGGCTCATTAAAATCTTCTAGTTTTTGCATGAAAATCTGGAATATTTTTCATCTGGAGGGCAAAATTTTAACTGGGAAAGAGACTTTTGACTCCCAGGGCTCCAGCTAGCCCCAAAAAGGCAGGAGCCATTTTTATCATGGACTGGGTCCCCCTTGGAGCCACATGGAAAAGAAAGTAACCATGAACATTAATTTTGTTATTATTCATACTTTTCCGTTTTACTTTAGAAAGTCAACCCTGTAAAATGCTGCGTTAATCTGTGATATTAGCATGTTTGTTCAGTTTGCTTGTTCCTGAGACACCCTTATGCAAGCAGAGTGCATTCTCATCTTCAGGTCCTGCAGCTGCAAGAGGAGACTCCGACCACTGGGCCCAAATCTGAAGCCCTTCCACCAGCTCGGAAGGAGGGTGACCTGCCTCCTCTGTGGTGGCAGTTTGTGACCCGTCCCAGGGACCGCCCTGTCTGAGAATGTTCAGCAAAGCATGCTGGGAAAAATGAACAGGCTACCATATAGCCAAACCAGGATAAGCATGTCAGTTCACGTGAATAAAAATTTCCGGGAAATTTCAAACTGCAATAAAGTTTAACTTAGAAACTAAAATCGCGTGCTTGCGTAATGTGTCCCCATCAGTGCTAGGCAAACACTTTAGCAACCCTCAAACTCTAAAACTGAAGATATGCTGCGTGGTAATTGTCCGTTGCTGTTTGTGAATACACAATTCAAAGCTGGCCCAACCTTTGCATAGGCCTGTAACAATTGTTAAGTAAGAGTCCAATTTTCAATTATGTAAAATAATTGCCGCCTGTTGATAATGTATGCAAACAGTGAAGAGCAAAGGAAAATGAGAAAGTACTGGAAGACGCGGTATTTGCGCAATCCCCCCCGGTCAGCCACCACACATTGCTTCCTGGTCTGTGGGAGACACACTAGTTTGAAAATTAATTGTACAGCAAAATTTGGAATTGTTACAGCCCTACCTTTGCAACTCACACGCACTTGCTTCCTGACCATAATTCAAGCTGTGCTCTGAGCTAGGTGCACACTATCATCCTGGAGAAATTGTGACTAGTGGCTAGCTCAAACTGGATTCTAGCTAGTTGGCACAAAATTGCTTGGTATCGTGGTTACTGACCAATGTTATATGAGGTAACACTCCAATACCTGTTCTGCAGTGCAATTTAAAAAAAAATACACTGCCAGTGGAAATTTTTGAAATTGTGCTCTTGCCTATATCGCCAGCTCACTGAAAACACTTGGCTCTCTAGCTAATTAAGCTAACCACCAACACTTGCCTACCCAACAAAATAAGCCACTTCCTCAATCTCCATTTCTTTCATTGTTCACTAGCGGGTCATAGCTAACCCTATATTTGCTCTTACTTTAAAACTGGACTTGTTCTGCATGCCATTTTGCCTAGCTAGATTTCAGTTTTGATGGAGAGTGCAGAAATTTTGTAGCATCCCCTTGGGTCACCTGGTGGCTAATACCAGTCGGGTACACACCCAGTGCCCAAAGACAGACTCTCAGTCTACTTTGCACAAGATGTTCCTCACAAAATGCAGGCAGGTGGGAGGATCTTTGGAGTGTGTGACACCCTCACACACTTTTAGTGGGTCCCAAGTCATGTTTGAGAGGAATTATTTTGTTTAGGAGTCAATCCATTTTTTAAGGAAAATCCTACACAGTTTACCTTTAATTTGGTTTTTCATGGAGGGGGAACCATTAAGGCATACAGGGCAGCAGGTTTACCTTTCCTGCTCATAGCATTGGTGCTACAGAGGTTCACAGTCTTGTATCTTTGTAAAATCATCTCTAAAACCAACCACAAATAATGCAGTTCATCATTTAAAGACATATAAAAGATTAATCTCTTTGTAAATTGAAGTACTTTCAAGGTTTCAAAATTGTATGAATTTAAAAAGAATTCTAAGTAATTTGCATCAACATTAACCAGACCTCCCCACTACTTGATATTTATACTAATGTATGAATTTATGCATTATATGCATCCTGTTTATATATGCTGTTATTGATTAGTGCATTCCTGAGACGTGCGGTGATGTGAGGCAGTGGCCAAACCTGAGATGAGCGACCTCTGCGCTCACGAACGTAGAATAAGCGTGGCAGCCATGATGCGTAAGCGTACGCGTCGTGAGCAGCAAGTGAGTGGTGGTTAACTCGAGTTCATGAAAATCCTTTTCATGTCACTAGGTGAAATAAAGATCATTCATTTCTGACCATTAAAGACCTAATTTCTAAGGGTTGATGCTTCTGATAATTATTTCAGATTATTTTCAATTTAAATATAGCAATCACTGAAAGCATTCCATGGTGATACACTTGTTGCTCTTGGGTCTTGGCAGAGTGGAAACCAGCAGTTTTCAACTTTTGACTCGAGTCTGGTTCAAGAAGAGCCCAGTTACTAATCTGTAATGAACAATATGTAGAATAGGCCACTCAATGCATAGTATAGTCAAGTAAGGTCCTTGCAACATTTCTTTAATATTGACTTAAGCAATAATTCCACAGGAAGAACTGACATTACAGAAACAGATCAATATATAGCTTTTAGGACTCAAGTTGAACTCCGTCCAGACAAGCAACTAATTCCTTGATAAAAGAACTAATATACATGTTAAGTGTGACTGCCTGCTTTTACAATATGCAAAAACACAAAACTATTGCCTTATACACTTACATTTTTGGCAAATTAAAAAAGGAAACCTCTGTAGATATGGTTTGAAGTTATAGGTCAACATTAACAGCTGAACTTGGGGGGGAAAGTGGTTTCATTACAGCCAAGGTTCCTTTGCACAGACAATATCAACATGTCTAAGTATTGAGAGAGGAACTACTTACAGGTTTTTAGCATCAAATGCACATTGCATCAACTACTTTGAATGTACACAATTTTAGAAGCCAGGGTTAACATGACAGAAGTTGATAGGCTTCAATAATTCCACTTTAAGTTCCAGAACTAAGGGCACCTAATTGAGTTAAACTTTACTTGGTGGTGGTGAGTGGGGGTGGGGGGACAGACAAATTAAACACCGATGCAAAAAGGAGCAATGTGCAGTGAGCATGGGACCATCAGAATTACAGCTTCTCTTGTACTGTCCCAAGCTCATCCAGTTCATAGACATCATGCATGATGACATCAAAACTGATGGAAAGAAACATCTTAAAATGGTAAGAGTGACTGCTGCACAAGTTTCCTGTGGTATAGCAGACTGCCTGCTATTGTTCCCATACTGACTTGTGAAATTTTTCAGAACCATATCATCAGTCACCCTCAGTCACTGCTCTCAATCTCACATGACCACTACAGCCTGTCAGATGAGTAACCTTACACCTTCAACAGTCAGGTCACTGGTCAAATTTAACTGATGAGCAAGAACTGTTGTTGCTAAAGAGGCAGGTGAAAATGACTAAAGTGGGCTGGAGGTTAGACCCACTGCAAGCGCTGGAGACGTGGCAAGGAACAACACTATACAGTTTGTGTAGAGCAAACATTTGACAACACGAGAGAGAACACTATGTTGTAGACATGCACTTCAATGGCTTTGGCTGTTCAGCCATTACAGTGTGTGTGAGTGATGCATCAGGGCTTCCCTCCTGGCTTGAAGCAAGTCATTCATTAGGCTCCTGAGTAGCTGTGGCAGTAGAGCTTCACAGTAGAGTGTTCACAGAAATTTAACAGTCAAGTGAATGCGTGTGAGATCATGTACTTTCGGGGCTCAGTCAGGTCAATACGCTGCAGTTTTTACATCCCTGGGTCAGTATGCTCATGATAACAATAGTACACACTCCAAGAAGTGTTGTTGTGCAACTGAAGAAGCTAATTAGAATGAGTCGCCATTAAGTGCAAGCTCACGTCCATAAATAAGACGATCCCCTGTTCTGGTTCCATTCAGTCCACTAGGATATAACAGCTTTTTCAGCTAATACTTAAAAGCATGAGAATAAGGTAGGAGGTTTGAGAGTGCTTTTTTGTACATCATTGCGTTGCACCACAAAACTCCTAATTAAATAAACATGGAGAACATGCATGAATGAGCCAGTATGTCCGTGAACAGTACAAAATGGGCAGCCATGAAGAATAAATTAAGTATCTGAATACCTCAGTCCCATTTACTATGTACAGCTTTCATAGATGGCTCCATATCAGTGCTTTGAATGAAACCAAATTTTGGTTACAGTGGACTTGTACTGTAATTGCTTAAGAATATACTTATCTACACACACACCTTTCTTTGTCATAAGTTAGGTGTCCTCTTTGCAATAAGGATACAACAGATAAACCCCACATATATGAAAAATGCAGTTCAAAATCAGCTCTGAAATACTGCGGTAGCAGGACCTGTGATCCATTGTTTTTTTTTTTTTTTTACTTAATTAAAATGCATAAACCAAGCAGAATCTCTAGAAATAATAGCATACAATAAGTTTGCGTATGGCATTTTCTTTAACATTGCGCGTGTGTATGTACCTTCCAATCACCTAAAGGAGATAAGATCTTAAATCCAAGTTAATTTCTTAATTTACTCAGCATCTTCAATCATCCTCAAGTAATCTGGATGTGTACATTATCAAATCAAATGTATAACCAAATAATATTGCTTACTAGTGTTGCGACATCTGCTCTGAGATAAGAGTACCCGCTACTGCTGGGTGCCTAATGCTGCAGAGCTCGCCTGTCAAGACACTTGCACAGTAAGAAATGAAATGAAAATGAACGCATCAGTTCATGCTCCAGTGAGCTTATGCTGCAGTCAGAGGATTTTCTAATAGCCCCTCGTGAAGATAAATGTTCCGAGGAGGCCCAAGTCATTTTCAAAAGCTTCAAAGCGTTTGGCAACTTTATGCATGACCCAGGGAGGCAGGAGAGGAGGGGGGATCAACATCATCAGCCGCAAACACAAAAACATTTCATCTTTTCCATCATGTTCTTATCACCCCTCTCCTTCTCATATGTACACAGCACTGCATATTTTTAAATAAAAAGCGGCAATGAATGGGAGGGGCGGGAGGGGGGAAGCCATTCTTTTTCTTCTCTTCTGCAGCTTATGTGCTGGAATGGACAGGACTCCGAGGGTCCGCGTGACCTGCGCGGGGCGGGAGAGCCGTCGAGGACCTCACACGAGACGCGGGGCGGAGCGATCGTTGGTCTGTGTCTTCTTGAGCTTGACCCCTCTGCGAATGGTCAGGAGCATGTCCTGCCCCTGAGGCTCCTGGGCATCCGACCCCTCCTGCGAAGGCTCCTCCCCCTCCCCCTCCTCATTGGTCCCCTCCGGCTGGGGCGGAGCCTGGGGCGGGTTGGTGGAGGCCTGGCCACTCCAGTTGCCCACTCCCGGCTCGCCGGGGGAGAGGCGCTCTGGGCTGGCCGGCTCTTCCCCCTCCTCGACGCTGCCCCCGAGCCCGCAGGGGAAGCCGCCGGGCATCTCGGGCACAGTGGGGGTCTTGACTGGGATCACAGGCGTCCTGATGGGGATGGGCCCGCCCCCTCCGGCCGTCCTCCGCATGGCCGGCTTGGTGGAGGGCGTGCGGCGGATGGTGGCCACACCCGGGGTCACAATGACGGGGCCTGCAGTGGACGGAATTCCCGCCGTGGAGGCTGGCCGCTTGGCCTGGAAAATCTTGCGGTACGATTGGCTGATGTCGCTGTTACGTGGGATGGTGGATGACTTGTCAAAGTCCTGCTGGTCCACATCTGGATCCGTGCCAACTGAGAAGTAGTCATAATCAGACACTGAAAAGAGAGATCAAGAAATCCTGTGACTATGGTCACTTGTTGTGTAATTCCAGAAATGAACAAAGATGGAGAAGCACGTTTCTCCCAGGCACCTCCTGGGAGAGCAGGCATCTCATCTAAAAATTTTATTTAAATGCCTCTCGGCCTCCAGGGGCAAACAGTTAGGCATAGAAAACTCTCTCCTCTCAACATCCACCCAATGTTCTCCACATCCACCCATCACTCTCCACATTCACTCCGTGTTCTCCACATCCACCCCATGCTCTCCACATCCACCCCATGCTCTCCACATCCAGGCATGTGAAACGCCAGGGTAGTCAGATGAAATGAGGAAAAAGCAGTACTTTGGGAGGGGATGGTATCCTCGGAGCAGCAGGGAGTGGTGGTCTGGGTGCTGTATCCACTGGAGCACTGCAGGGAGTCCCGGCTGGAGCGCTGTGTGTCCAGCTGCAGCCCGCGGGCCAGAGCCCGGGCCAGCTCCTCATGGGTCTCTTTCGCCAGATCCTCCGCCTGCAATCGCAGTGCAGAGCAGAGTCAAAATAACATGCAGAGCCCCGCTCTGCAGCTGCTCCCCATCCCCAACCATCCAGCACCCTCCAATTCTACAGCTGCTCACTTATACTTATACTGAGGCTTTACGCAGGGCTCACACAGTTTGTAAGGAATTTTCTAGAACATAGTCGCGCTCTGTGAATTGCTTTGCGAGCTGCTCGACCGAGGTCCATGCTCATTACCAGAATAACCTAACAAGAATCCTGGATTATCCTTCTTTATTTATACTGTACATCAGTCTGTATGCATTTTATATTAACATTTACATAATAGCTACTTAATAAAACCCACTCATCCACAGCCACTTGCAGAAATGCAAAGATAGAGGTTGAGGCATCTAGCAGTGCTGACGCTTCCCATAGTGACTGCTGACAGTAACAGTCAACACATAAGTGCATATCAAACTGAACCCAGTTCACCTTTGGTGTGGCAGTTATAGGCATGTTTCCGGCCAGCTGGGGATCCTCCCCGGTCGGTGTTTGCGGTTCATTCTGCAGGGCTGGGTTACTGGAGTCCACCGCTTCTCTCTTCTCCTTGTTTCTCCTCAAGGTGTTCACCATCGGCTGGTCATAGGGTCCAGGCTTAGCCCAGTCCTGCATTAGAAGTGACTGGGAGTTCAATTTTCAGCAGTGACTTCAGTTACTCCAATACAGGGATACTAAAGTAAACGGAGTGCCTGGACCATTTAAAACATTTACATACAAACGGTCAGATTCCCAAGTCAATTTTTTCCAGAGTGTTCTTTTTAATTATTTCTTTAACACGGGGATTTAAATTGAGCTTTGTGTGGAGACGGAGGGGGGGACTACAGAAGTGAGATGACGCTGTTAAAGAGGAGGACGCGATGCGATGCAGGAGGAGTGAACAAACCTTCCAGGTGGGCACTCTGGAGGAGGGCAGCATGCCCGGCCCCAAGGTGCAATAGAGCGGGTAATCAGCGAGCGGGGTGCAGCCAGGCCGGGACCACGCCCGAGAGGGTGAGGAGGATGAGGAGGATGAGGAAGGGGGAGGGAAGTGGGGAAAAGGCTCCGGAGAGCCCATTCCCACCAGGTACGGTGGATCAGGGGGTCCGTAGTGATCAAAACCGTTTGTCAACTAAAATGGCGGACAGACACCAAACAAACACAGATGCAAAAGAAGGACAAATTTATGGATCAAAATATTCAAAGGAATGACTGGATTGCAACTCAAATGGCCCACAATCAAGGAAAAAAAACACGGCAACAGAAACCAGCAGAAAATGAAATTCTGAAATGAGACAGGACTGACATTGTATTTGGGAGGCAAAATGCAATCCTGCTCCATCCTTGCTGAAGCACACGTAATGGGATGGCTGGGACATGGGTGGACTGGGGTGGGGGGGTCTGACAGTGAAGATTCACCTTGTCTACAGCAGCCCCAGCCATGGTGGTGCCAGAGCCCACTGAGGTGGGGGAGCTGCACTCGCTCACAGTCTGACAGGTCTCAGAGGCGTCAGAGGAGGCAGAGCTGGAGGAGGCCTGCGGTGACCGGAGCGCCAAGCGCAGATAGAGCCGTCACACAAACACAGGAAGCAGTCACACACACAGCCACATTAGTGTGACAGTAACATGCACGCAAATAAAATGCAGTCACAGACACAGTACAGAACAATACAGAAACCAAGTTACAGACAATAGCAGTAGTAAGTAGGACTAGAAACAGCAAGAAAGTGTGTGGTGCAAGTATCGGCTCGTGGTTTAGAGGTCAAGAAAAGCACAGAGCACAAAGGGAAGTTAGTCTGTGAAAGTAGAGGATGCCAAGAGAAATAGATGATGGATCAGAGAAGGTAGGTTAGGATTTCAAAAAAAGCTACAAAAAGGAATCCCAATGCTTTCAGAATGCAACTTGTCTTCCACTCTGCGGCAGGAGTATCAAAGTCTAATCCTGAAGGGCCAAATTTTGTCTTGATTTTAGTGACTTACTTCCAACCAACAGGCAGTTGGGGCCTTTGGAACAAGTTGAACAGATTCTGTAGCGCATTGGTGACTTAAGGTGCAAGACACCCCCAGATATAACAGAATTCCAGGACTCAGGTTTGTAGCGGTGGCGTTAACGCAGAAACACATATACTGGTATTGTTTCTAAGATTAGGACAATCAGTGACCCCCAGATGCACCAAAACAAGATGGTCACTCCCGCTTTTTGGCACAAAAAAAAAAAAAAAACCTTAGGTGTCGGACATCTGTATTGCTTGTAACTTATTTTTTACGTAGTGGTGGATAGAATCTTTACACTAGAGATAGCCAGTTATTGACATTATGTAATAAAAAAACTGACTTCTCCTCCTTAAGATAATTAATTTCTTACATTTCATTTTCAATAAATTTTCTGTACTGAAGCCAATTAGAACGTAATTGCGAAACGTCGGCTAAAGGTAGAGCAGCAAAATCCGAAGGCTAAATACTGCTCCACTCGGTTTCCCCATATAGCTATATAACATTCCAGAAGTGCGTGAACTGTAGGCCACTTTTTACAACAAGGAGTCAGTGGTAAGTTACACCCTATGTTTTAAGTATCGTTTTTTCTCAAGCCCGTTCCTGGCAACAATGCTTCAATGTGATCATTAATGGACTCATCTTCTATGTTCACACATTGTTAACATTTGTCATTGATACCTCACGTTAAACATCTACACTGTTTACACAACGATTTTCTGCCTGATATAGGGTATAAGAGTTTCGATTATAGAATGCTTGAAGCCAAGGATTTAAGTTCGCTAATCTGGTCATGTCCTCTCTTTAGTACATAAAATGCTAATATCTATAATATATTTGAGGTCGATGTCTGTCAGTCTGTGTGTATGTACACGTTTTTCTCCAACATTTCTCAACCGATAATCTCCAAATTTGGTGTGAAAATCCACTTGGACACCAGGAAGGGCTTGACGTCGCCCGATTTTTGAATAACGGTCATGCACACAAAGAAAATGGCAATTTCACTCCGGGCAGCGGGTAGCAGCTATTCCACCTATATTTATATAAAAACAGTTTTCAATTTGTTTGCTGAGGCGAAGAAATTCCCATAAAATAAGAACAAGTCAAGAAAATCCTGAGGCTGAGAGAGAGTACTGAAGTAAGCAAATTGTCTCACAAGAACAAAATGTAATGTTAAAGACTCACTAGACTGCAATGCTCGTAAGAATAAATTCAGTTGTTTAAAATTCTAAAAACGCAAAAAAAAAAAAAAGTTTGAGGCCATTATTACTGAAATTTCATAATGTTTGAGCCCTAAATCCTCAAAAAAAAAAAAAAAAAAATTGTTCAGCCCCCAAAACAGGCATTCTATGAGCGTACAGCCATCTCAGCTATCCAAGTGCGCATTGCAGGGATGCCGCTGCTTTGTTCATATGAGCAGCCTGAGCTCTCATTATGTAGCAGTTTATCCTTCTGAAATACTCAGAATAAAAATAATAACGTAACAGATTTTTTGAGACGAATTGAAGATGGCAGTGTTGCTGTAAGGAAAACTGCGACCTCTGGTTTGAAATCTGTTCCACGAATGATGCATAGAACTGTTCAGAATCAGTTGTAATGGCCACCTGATAGATCATCATTTCTAGTTTCCAGCTCAGATTAAAAAAAGCCATCAGCATTAAGCTCTATTCTACAAAAGCATTACAGGAAAAGGCAAGCCTCAGGAAGAAGACGACATCCAGCAGCCATTATTATAAAAGTGACACCAGCACAGAGGAGCAAAGCAGAAGAGTTCTCCTCTTCGAACCTCTGAGACCACGCTAGCACCTTATGTGGCTGGACTGCCAGTCTGCTGTAACAGGGACCGTTGTGTCATGAGGGAAATGCAAACCATTCAAATCAGAATGCCGGTGTGAAGCTTTTTTGTTTCTTCATGTATTACCTCCACCAATGAAGTTGGGGCGGAGGTTATGTATTCGCCCCCGTTTGTGAACAACATAACTCAAAAAGCAATGCACGGATTTGTCTGAAATTTTGTGGGTGGACTGCTATTACATCAAGGATGAACCCTATTGATTTTCACCGCGATCAGTGAAACAATCTGGCTACCATGGCAGCCATCTTGAAATCCTATGACACGTGATAACTCAACTTTGCTCCCACTCATGAAGAGTTGGATTGTGCAGCCTTGGCAGAGGTTTGCACTCCACGAGGGCCTCTAGTTTATTTTTTTCTCATGTGACACAAGGATGCGAGTGCCTGAGAGGTTGGGTACACCCATATATTATTGAGAACCACATCACTCAAGAGGAATCAGGTCAATCCCAAAATTAATTCGCGTCAAAGCCTCCACAGAGTAAATTCAACCACTCTCTTTGGAGTGAAACCACAGCAGATGTGTAAAAGAAAGTCAGAGAGCAAGACAAAATCCTCTCTCCCCACTCTCCTTCCCTCTATTTACCTTTACAAGGTAAATAAAACCATCTTACATTTAACCATTAAGCAGTCATTTTGATTTCAGAGGTAAGCACTATAAATTAATCTATGGCAAGATTAAATTTTTTTCTACTTCAGGACGCACCAAATACAATGCCAGTCAATTATGTATCATTCAGCAAGTAACAAAAAAAAAAAAAAACCAAATTGTCTTATATACCGCAACACTGAAATGTTCACATTCTTCCCAGTGCCTGCATTACTGGGCTCCTGGGGGAGGCCTGCCCTTACCTGCGGGATGCTCTCGGGGGGCATGGGCGAGGGGGACTTGGACTGGAAGGCGTCCTGTGAGATAAAGCCCGAGTCGTGGGAGGAGATGCTGGAGAGCCGGGCGGGGCCTTGCTGGGGGAGGGCGGAGCTGCGGTAGCGATAGTGTGAGGAGGGAGAGTGAGAGTGCGACCCGCTGGACCGGGAGTCGCTACTGTTTACGCTGTTCAGACTGCTGTCAAGGGCAAGGGGCGGTCCCAGGAAAGGGGGAGGGGCAGGAGGCAGGCAGGGGGTGGAGTGAGGGAGAAGGGGGGAGGGGTGAGAGGAGGAGGTACAGTTACCACTCAACACACCAGTGCAGCAGGCAGGGTGGACCGTACGGTCAAAAAACCAAACAAAACCATGCATAACAGGAAGATAATGCAATATCACCACCAACTAGTACAATGTCTATCACAAAGCGGTAATTATATTGTTTAGAGCAGTGCTTCCCAACCCTCTCCTGGAGGCCCACCTGTCCTGCATGTGTTAGATCTCTCCCTGCTCCAGCACAGCTGATTCAAATGATCAGGTTGTCATAAATCAGCTTTAGGGGCTGATTAATGAGCTGATCACTAGAATCAGCTGTGCTGGAGCAGGGAGAAATCTAACACATGCAGGACAGGTGGGCCTCCAGGAGAGGTTTGGGAAGCACTGGTTTAGAGAACAACAGACATTTATTCTGATGAACTTCCATTGATTATAAGATGGTAATACAACATGAGGACCAATACTCTGACTTCTAACACTGTAGATCTGCAATTTTAAATGACCAGAATAAAGCCGCTTGATTCATGGGAATTAAGTACTATGGTGGACATTGGTGGATGAATCAAACTACTAGTTCTGCAGCGGACTAAATAAAACAGATGTTTAAGACAGCAAACCAATGTTTAAAATACATGTAGAACTACATAAACCTGGTTTCATTTTCTGTTAAACAATTACCAAAATTTTTAAAGGGGATTTATGGACCGCTACTGGTTTGTCATTTCTGAGTGTGGGCAAATATTCAAACCTGGTTCTCAATAAAGTGCTAAACAGTGAAGCTCATACTGAGTTAATGATGAGGTATAAGTTTAAAGTTCTTAGTTCCTCTGATGCAAATTATTGATCACAAATCCTGCAACTGTCAGACAGTAACAGCTGGACACTATAAAGCAAATACTACATGACAAAATGGTAAAAAACAAATAAAGATATTCAAGAATAATGAGCACAAAGTAAATAAAATCATCCATAACTTGCACATTCCTCATGCTTAGAGCAGTTAGTGCACTCCAAGCAACAGTCTACTGCTCAGGTGGCAAAATGTGCTCTTATTGTAAGGTGCTTTGGCAATTAACAGCAGTATTACAGAAGTTCCAGCCTGTTGGTACAGAAATAATATAAACACAATAACCAAAAGAATCACTGGACAGTGATAAAAACGTGGATGAATGTGAACTTGTGGGCAGCAAGCAGCAACATGAAATGGTTAATAGCAGCAATATATATTTCTTGTACTGCAAGTGTGTCTGTCATATTCTCCTACTTTTAACAGTAAGGCCCACCCGGGATATTCAGTCTGAGCCAATGCCTCCATTACAAACTTACTACACTGACAGGACAAGAATATTTCTATGTAAGGTCAAAAAGTAAAATAAAACTCATTTCACCAATCTCAAGTTCAGTTTTAGTCAGTATTTCAGACTTATTTTCGATCTACAGATAGTTTAGGCCTTTAAAACTAGTTGAAACTAGAACGGGCACTCACTAGGTAGAGCGCATACCTTCGCTGACGCCACTGAATCCCTCGCCACTGGCGTTGGTATCATGCCGATCGGATAAAAATTGACCGAGATATGGCCGAAAGTCGGTTTTGACCTTTTCGTGGCCTTGACCTTGACCTTTGACCCGATCACTCCCAAAATCTAATCGATTGATCCTCAGGTCATGCCAAATCAACCCACCAAATTTTATGAAATTCCGTTTGGTACTTTTTGAGTTATTCGATACACATACATACACACAGACAGACACACAAACAAACTAGAACGGGCACTTGGTAGAGCGCATACCTTCGCCGACGCCACTGAATCCCTCGCCACATAACTCTGAGGACCAATTTTTATTTTTTTAAATGATCGATGAATGACGAGTACGATATATTTTTTTTTTACATCAATACGCCTTTAAGTTCGAAAGGTAATGACCCCCCTGACCTTTGACCCCCAACCGCTAAGAAGGGTATTGACCCCATTGTACCGTGTTTCACATCACAGGATCGGGTATATAATTCTGCACATTTTGGCGTTGGTTTCATGCCGATCGGATAAAAATTGACCGAGATATGGCCGAAAGTCGGTTTTGACCTTTTGGTGGCCTTGACCTTTGACCCGATCACTCCCAAAATCTAATCGATTGATCCTCAGGTCATGCCAAATCAACCCACCAAATTTTATGAAATTCCGTTTGGTACTTTTTGAGTTATTCGATACACATACATACACACAGACAGACAGACACACAAACAAATAAATACACGGGGATCAAAACATTACCTTCGTCAGCGAAGTCACTGGCGAAGGTAAAAATGGAAGATAATTGGCATGCACTATGTATTATACTGAATGCAACTTTTTGACATTTTTCGCCATTCAAATGGCATTTAAATGGACCATTTGCAGCAAAATCTGTGTCTTCGGTGTTTAAAATGTGACACGTCTAACCAGGAGGCTAATTTGACACACCAAATAAGCAGCACGTACTAACTCATGCAATTAAACTGCCAAAATCCAATCAGTGTGCACAGGACACAGAAAGAACTTTGAAATCTTTTAAATCCTACTGCCAGTTCCTAAGTTGAGGGATTAGATTTGACAAGGCTTTAATGCCTGACAGAATTAGCTTATTTGAATCAAACGAATGCAAAGAACAACAAGCTCTTTTATAGCACAAATAGTGGCTTGTTCCATTGGAACCTGATGCCACCAACTAATTTTTAACAAACCACTTGAAATTGCTCGACGCACCAATTAAAAGCTTGTAACTCAAGCTGATTATTAATACCTGAATATAGCTAACTAAACATTTCCTTGCATTTACAATCTTTTAATCGGCAGTCCAATGAAGGTTTACTTAAACATACATGTGCAATGTAACCTGCCTACCACCAGGTGGCAGAAAGAACCAAGCAAAGTACTCCATGCAACCCAAACTCATGCTGTGATTGTCTGAGGCAGAGATTCAGTGCTCCATCCGCACATCTCCTAAAAAAAAAGAGGCGACCCTGCCACCTCAAAACAGCCTTTTAGCCAAGGCCCACAGCAATTCCTCCAGGAGGTGAATGCAGCATGGCACACCAAGATGCTCAAGTGGGCTCCTGTCACAATGTAATGTATGGAGCAAAACTATTTGCAAATGTGTGTTGACAGTTGCGTGACAGTAGCTCCATCCATGTGTGCGTCATCAAATATGTAAATGTGTGAAAGAATCTGTAAAGGTGTAAAGTGATTTGCAAATGTGTAAGAAATCTGGAAATGTGAATTCAAAGTTTGTGTGCGTAATCTGATCTGTAAATGTGTAATAAAATCTCCAAATATGAATGTAAATTAGCAAGTCAACTGAGATTTTTAAATGTGTACAATGAGAGTCACATTGTAATGGCTGCCTTTCCATCCTGTAGCTTGTAATGACCTCTAATTTACATAAGATTTGCAAGATTTACCAACCGATAACCATTAAACTTTGTTTTCAAAGCATATCCTAAACCAATTATAACTGATCAAAAAATTCACAGTCAGTTTAGTTATCAGTGTCACGTGCATTATCCATCATCACTTGTTCACTTTCATTTTGCCTGCTACTACTACCCATGTTACACGCTACAGTGCCACCTAGAAGTGGATAAGTCAGGTACCAAATTGAGCATTTTTGAGGGAAAATACCCATTTTTGAAGGAATTTTTAAGGATAAATGCTTCAATGTGCCAAAGAACTTATGACTATCTGATACTGGGATACCCAAATGTTTAAAATGTGAAAGTACGACCTGGTGATCACGCTGGTTATACATGCAATGACAAGAAATCTGTGTACAATGGGAAAAAATAATTAATAAAGTTCAGGCTTATTTTAAATTTTAAACTAGACCAGTGCAAAATTCATCTTACCCGTTTCCTTTTCAGACATTAAAGGCGAGAAAAATTTTGCGGTATTTAGTCTGGCACTTTCTTGGTTTTTTGAGATATTTGCTCCCAAAATTGGGTGTGGGCCAATTTTTTCCTGTTTGTACAGAGGATTAACATTAATAACCAGACAACAGCCAGGATGGGTAGACCATTAATTTGAACCTTCCTTTGGGCTAAACAAAGGACACCAGAAACATCTTTGTCACAATGCTTCATCTTGGAGCAGCAGCTACAGACATTTTGACAAAATTCCCAATTCACCTATCTGCAGTGATGTTCAGGGGCCCATAAAAATGTTAACCAAGAAGACAGAGCCTTGAAATTAGCTGAATCTCCATCCCTCTCAGCCCTCATATTTTAACATGCCAAAGGAAGTTCTGTGGCACTCTTTGCCATATCTGGATATAAGGGGATGAATGTTCAAAAATAAATCATTGCACTGTTACCAATATGTCAGATCAGACAAAACCAGACGTGTGCCATGGAGAAGTTTCTGGAAATTGAGCATGTGTCTTACGTACATTGTGAAAACACTGATTTTGTTTTGCAACTATGTCAGTTTCACTAGTAATGCCAATAGGTGGCGCCCCACCGTACCACCTTATTTGGATCTCGCAAAACCAGAAATGTACCACAGAGAAATCTCTTGAAATGAAATGCGTGCAGTGTATACATAGCAAAAACACTGATTTTGCCTGGTTTAGTCAGATCTGACATATTGGTAACAGTGCTGATATATTTATAGGACTGATATATTTTTGAACATTCGTCCCCTTATATCCAGATACAGGAAAAGCGTGCCATTAAACTTCCAAAATGCCATCAGTTGAGTCATTTTGATCATCTCGATTTTTCTCCCCAATTCAGCCCAGAAGAAATTTTGCCCTGGAAAAAATGTGTAATGCTCACTGTGAACCTCTGTTATGAGACCCAATGAGAGTCTCTGGCCCATAATTCAACTTGGGGCCAGAATGCTTATCATCTCAAACAAAATGGAAGGAAGGCTAATCAACCAATACTGAGCCACAGCAGCCATATCAGTGTTCCAACCAGCCCAAGAACTGCACCACATGGAACCTTCCCCTTCAGTTATAGAAGCTCAAGTTCAGTGACTCCATTTGACACACTTACCTACACATACTGGATTTCCTGGACATCGTGGTGCTGGGAGAGGAGGGAGGGGTTTGGTAGGACCATGTGCAGTCTGAGCTTTTCAGATCAAGAATAACCTAGCAACGGGCAAACAGGAAAAAGGTTACATTATTTTTTTATTACTGGTTAGATTAAGTTTTCACTGGAAGCTACATATAAGAAGTGCACAAAACAAGTAGTCAATGGAAGTGAAAAAGCATTCGAAGACATCCCAGAATGTAATCAGCTGGTGGGTAAACTAAAGGCTCAGGTAGCATGCTGACCTGCTCACTGGTGGCGGGCAGCTTATGAGGGTCCATAGTGAGGGCCTTCAGGTCATCAGTGATAGTCTGCAGGTGGGTGATCTCCCCCAGCATGGACATCTCCTCGTCCTACACAGGGCCGGGGCAATGCATCGCCATCAGGAGGAAGTACAGATTTCCAAACAATTAAATACATTGTAGGCAGAAAGCAAGTAGTGCACCGTGGTTTTCGATGATAACCAACTGTTCTTTTGTCATGTTTACCTAATGGAAATGTCCATTTCACAAAACTAGTGGAGAGCCTGATGATTCCTGCTCATTGAGGGGAGGTAGTAAAATGACTGACAATTAAATAACCTGATACGTTGAAAAAAGGGCCTAAAACACCAGAGTTTATTAATGGGGTGATGGGTTAAAGGGAACTGACCACGACGGGCCGGAGCATGGACACCAGGGTGCAGAAGCGCATCCGCTCCTCGATGAGAGCTTTCCGCACCGCCTGCTTCTCCGTCTCCTCCAGCAGCAGATACATGTCGCTCACGTCCTGCATGGCGCTGTCCAGCTGCGGCTGGATGTCCCCCCTCCCTGAAACACACAGCGGCCTCATCGCACCTGAAACCCCAGCCACTGCCACCACAACCTCTTCCTGAGTGTGCAATGGACAGAGCGCCTCCTGTACACAGCCAATCACCGGTCACACAATCACGTCCAGCTACCTTCAACAAGACACTCTCTCTCCCACACAAACCCCTCACTGGCAGCCAACCTCGCAGGGCTGCACAACTGCTCTCCTAATCCGCACTTCACAAGGAGCCACTGGGTCCCATTCCCCAAAGTTCACCCTCGGGTGCCTACACCCTGAAATTTATTTTGTCCTAGTTTCAACTGTATTTAAGTTGATCTGGGACTGGTCGAGTACAGGAATGGACTAGTGACCGCCCTGCAACAGAAGACATCATCGCACTCTTGTCTATGGCCATGACCCCAAAAGGTGTCAAACCCACACACTTTACTGGCTTATATGGACGATCTCCTGAGTTCACTAACTCAGCCAGATCACAAACTTATGAACTTAAGCGTAAAATGGTCCAAAAAGAATAAAAAAATAAAAAAAACTTGTCTGCAGGTGTTGTTCATGTTACTCTTGAGCAGTCGTACGCATGTATGATTTCTGAACTGCTGGTTTCCCCAAGGCTTCACCTCCCTTCCAACCAAATTATTCTATAAAAAATAGCTTTCCCATGGCAATTTCAGTCACACGATTACAGCCAAACGAACACCCAGTTGCCCAGGAACTAAAATAGAAGAACAATATTTCCCATGACGATAAGGATAATAAGAGAAATGTCTAAAATGTGCAATGCTATAATTCCCGAAAACTTTCAGGACAAAAAAAAAAAAAAAAAAATAGCTACACCCATTGGTTTCTCAAAACAGCAGGCAGTTTTAAAAAAAAAATCTTTTTCGAAGGGAAGTCCTACAGTGGTATTTACCCTTCGCCCACACAATGCACTCAGGGTTCCCACAGCTTTTAAGAGAGCAGTAGACGCACCATATTTACGATGCGTCCTGGATTGTGCTCATTACACCAAACACTGGGAGTTTCCCTGCGCCAAATAACAGGCTTTACAGCAGTTAAATTGAGCTGGGGACACTTTCCCGCTTCCACTAGCTATGATTCTGCTGAAGCGCAGACTGCATTGCCCTACTCCTTCAACCCTGTTTGATAAGGTACATACTTCCAAAATGCACATTTAAAAGCTCCTCATCGTGCAGTCCAGTCCCTTCCACTTAAGGGGTAATTTCTGGTTGAAATACTACAGGCCACCCGATACACAGCACAACCTCGTAAATAAAATGCCGCAAAGAGCATGCCATCTTCCACTTTGACCCCCAATTTGAACACTTACATCGCTTTTCTGACCTGTACAATCAAGCTTTCAAAGCTGCTCTTTGTTTTATAATGATAAATTCTATATAGAGCATTTATGTAAAGTGAGTAAGAGCACTGCAGAGATGACTGCAGTCAGATGTTACAGAACCACAGCTCCCAGTTCAGAGTAGCTCCCCCCACAGTGAACGCGGGGTTCACAGGCGTCAGGTTGATGAAGAGTAAGGAGGCTCAGAGCCTGGCTTCACCCCTGCAGGCAGCGTGTTCGCCCAGGCCCCCCTCCGCACAGCATGCCACACGGACAGAGGAGTGACAGGGCTCCACTGGGACAGGGGAGATGTGGGCTGCGTGCAGACACCCACCCTCACCCCCACCACCCAGACGCACACATATAAGACGAACAGAGACGTGAGTGTGCGCACGCCAGCACAGGTTCTGTAAAAATTTCGACAGCTGGGGAAGCGGTAAACTTATTTATTTATTAACTTATTTATTTTATTTACACAAAATAGCATGTGATTATCTTTAAAACTGATTCCAAAGGCTGGTTTTGCAGGGACCAAGATTTTTGTTCTTGGTCTGCCAGAGGTCCCAACCTGACCGACGTGCAGTCAGTGTCAATGTCCCCGATGAAGTGGAAAAAACACAGAAAAACACAACGCTCTTCCAAGGTGTAAGCGACATCGATATGCAGGATATTTCCGTCAGACGGACTGCATGACAACACTGCAGGCAGAGACGGTGAGCGTTTCCACACACTGAGTCCATAGCAGGCAGTACAGGGGGTGCTGGGACAGGCAGAGAGGTAGATGGGGGATAGTGCAGACGTCCAGCTTCAACAGAGGCTAACAGGCATCCACTGAACCAGGACCCTCCCCTGAGAAAGCAAATCGCATCTGGGAGACGTTAGCATCGTCAAAAAAAAGCCCTAATGGTGCGGCAGCGATTGAGTGCAAGTGTGTCTGTGTGTGGCACTGGGGTTTTGTGTTCATGTATGCATGCTGTCGTATGTCTGTGCTGCATCGTGTGTAGACTCGTCCACTGTTCAATGCTCACCGAATAAAGACACAGCAACAGAGATGGATATTCTGTCAAATTACCAAGTTCTTCGTCCTCACATAGCCCTGTGCATTATTCTGAAAGGCCCATGTCCCAATGCCTTATGCACGTAGATCGCAAGCGCAGTGCAATTCATGCCCTCAGCAATGATGAAAAGCTGGGCCTTTTTAAGATCAATTAAAGCGGATTTCCTCAGCCATCATATAGACAAAGTACAAACAGTGACAAAGCAGAGATGGAGCTCGTGTCACAGACCTGCTTTGCATAATGCTAATAACCGCTTTACAGAGCTGTTCTCCACACCTGCACATTTCTGTGCGCTGTCTTTCAACGATAATGACAGGATTATCCCCTCTTGCCTTCCTCGCGCGTCATTACTGGGTTCCTCGCCCTCCCTGGGGCTGGAGTCATGCTCACTTGGACTCTTGAAGGAGAGATTTGACGGGTCGAGCCTCGATTCCCCTTCGACAGCTCATAACGTCCCAGTCACAGACGAGCTCGAGCACTCCATGAAGGCGGCGGCTCAGCACGCAGCGACATGTCCGTTTTCATTTGGCTACGCTACCGCGCAGGACAATCGGTAAAGTTAACAACTTTCAGAACGTCAACACACAGCTGAAACGTGTGTGTGTGTGTGTGTGTGTGTGTGTGTGTGTGTGTAAAACGCTGTGCCGCATGCTGTAAAAGTGAGCGCTCCTGACCGAGAATACAGAGGGACAGTGGAGGTGTTTCGCCACAATAACTGCGAGAGCAGGAGGTAATCTTAATTGGAGCTGCAGCTATTCTAATGAATGTCATGACTATTTCTGCAATGTCCTCCCAGTTCAATCGCTTCATTACGGAAATAACACCGAAGACACAAGGGAATGCGCTTTAATTTGGAGGGAGGCTGGAAAAATCGGTGGGAGCAGAGGGAAGATAACTTTATCCATCAGGCTCTCGCGAGGAGAAGGGGGAGGGGTGTTGGGACGGTTCAACATTTTGGGTCTCTCTGGTGCATTCGCCCCTGTGAGAAAGGAGGCTGGCAGAACAGAGGAGGAGGCAGGAGGAAATGCTAGACCACATGGGTTAGAGAGGGCCAATGAGGCGCAGCGGAACAGAGAGGTGGACACTTACCCAGAGCATCTGCTGCCAGCAGTGACGCGATTGGAGGAAATAATTCAGACGTGGGCGCAGAGAGAACATCTCAGTCAGTTCACACCAAGAGACTTAGACTCTAACCAACGCATTTCTATTCCACCATCTGCCACGACTTATGACGTTAGTGAAATAGAGCAACGACACACATTCGGTTAAGATTGGATACATCAGTTAAGTCCTTCAGGACTGTGCTAAAGAGGACATCGCCACCAGGCAAAACTAAAATAGCAGAAAATCAAATGGTACCTATCCAAATATACTACATACACAGGAGCAAGACACTTTGCACTAGCATGACGGGAGAAGAAATAAAAGGAATTTTGACAGGCAGAAGACGAGAAGTGAAACACATCCTGCTATTGGTGCCACCGTTTCCAAGAGCAACAGAGCCCCGAGAGCGCCAGACAGTGACAGAATAAAACCTTGTACCTGCAAGTTTTTATCTTTCATGGAAATAGTCATGAAATTGGCAACTGATGAATGAAAATTAAATCGCCAAGTGCTACTGTTAAAATTTATCTACTGTATGTGCACTAGCAGTTACAGGTGAAACATGAATTAAGCTGACTTTGTGGATAACAATCAGCATTTCAGCCATAATTCTCATGTAATACATAAAAATGTGGTCAAATACTCAAGCACTCAACCATAAAATCAGCTTAATTCATGCACCATGTGCGATTCCTTTGAGGTACCATTTCATGCAGTACAATGAGACTTCTATTGATCAGTAATGTAGTGTTAAAAATAACAGAATTAAAATAAAAATATTCGCTTTATTTTTTTCCCACAACTTAATAAATTACTCTAAAGACTGAGGCATGCCCATGACAAAAAGCAGGCAAGTTTTAATTAGCCAGAAACCCTGTTCCAAACCTTACCAGAAATGTGCAATAGGATAGCCGTTAGCCGGCCAAATGCAAACAAAAAAGCTACTTCAAGAGCCAAATTACCTTTCTTTGCCTTCTTCTGCAGCTTCAGTGTGTCAGAGGACTTCTTCTTGATCTCCTGTCGAGCCTTCTTGTACTCTGTGAACACAACATACGATCTCTGTATTACATCTCAAACACTGCGTATTAAAAAACAACTCACAGCCAGGAGCCAATATGGCAGGTGGTCAATGCACCCATGTTCCTTTTATCTACAGTGCAGCTGGCTTATAATATGGAATTCAAGGCTGAAATGCAGAGGTGATTAAAGCTTAAAGATTTCATATTGCCCATATTTATTTTACTGATTCACACGACTTACTGAACCTTTGTCTATGACCTTTGTCTTCATACAAAGGAGTGTGATTGCTTTGTGTTCAACTCTTAAGACCTGGCTGGTTGTGTATGTAAACTGAGATTCACTCTCTCTTTTACTTTAAGCTGCCAGGATAAAAATAGAGGCCATGTAGCTATAAAATATGAAACTGCAACATCAGTGTTCATGTGCACAGATCTCTGCAGGTGCTGAGAGCGATCAGAGCAGCCAGGCAGGAGGGGTGGGGCTAGAACTTCCCATACAGACGGGGTTGGGCAAGAACTGCCCAGGCAGAAGGGGTGGGGCAAAAACTGCCCAGGGAGAAGGGGCGGGGCAAAACCTCCCCAGGCAGAAGGGGCGGGGCAAAAACTCTCCAGGCAGAAAGCACGGGACTTGAACTACCCCAGAGGAAGGGGCTGGGTTAGAACTGCCGAGGCAGAAGGGGCAGGTCTTGAGCCACACCTTTGGCGTGGTCCTTATCCAAAGTGTTGGCAGCCCTCTTCCATTCTTCCATCTGGTCCTGCAGAGGGTTGATCAGGCAGTCGATGAAAGCCCTTCAGGGAGAGACAGAGGGAATAATGTCAAACCAAGACAAAACTAATGACATCTGATAGATGATTTTAGTGTGAATTCCATACATCTCAGGTGTGTTTTCTTAAAGGGTAACACAGCTGAGGACACACAGATGTCTACTTTTCCGCAGTTTATGACCAGGAACAAGATTTACCGAATCTGCAGTTAAACTGAGCATGACTGATAAAGCAACTATCTGTGTTCTTCGTATACGCAGGTCAAATGAATTCCACTCATTCTACTGAGGTTTAGCAGCAGGCAGCTGTCCGTGTGAGTTAAGTCTGCGGTCCAGATCTGGGGCACGTCCAGTGAGACCAGGTGAATTCCACCAATCAGCAGCGCCCACTGCAGCGCCGCGTCAGAGCGTGTGCAATCCTGTCAGCAGTCCCCCCGGACTCCGCACAGCAGGGCTGCCAACCCAGAGACCCCTGCGCAGGGCTGGGTCACATCTCTTTCCTCTCATTTAAATTCCATTACCACCAGTTCCCCAGCAGAAGTCAAATATCACGCTCATATGTAACACAGGCTGCATGAGACGCTGGGATTGCTCTGAACTCCCAGAGCAGCCAGTGTGTGTGTGTGATGGTGGGGTCCTGCTGGTATGCGCCAGTTACGTAGCACAGCACTTACACTGAGACCTGCCGCAGCTTCGACTCGATGCTCCTGTGCCGCATGCACATCCTGGTGAGGGCCGAACCGATGTCCCTGGTGCCGCCTGAAACGAGATGCAGGACACGCTTCACACACGACACTCATGCAAACGTGTATGCATGCACACGCAATGCCTGAGCAGAGCTTAAAGCCCAGCGCACTGCAGTTGTGTCTTAGTCAGGGGTGAAGGGGCCATGTAGCTCTGCTAATTCAGGATTACAGGAGAATAATAGAGGAATCAATGATTCATGAGGCAGATGGAGGCTCACAGTCAGTTGCAGGGCTGCAGTCTGCAGCAATGGGGAGAGACTTGAAGCATCTCTCGTGTTTGGGAAGAGAAAGAGGGAGCGTGAGGGAGGATTGGGGAGGGAGAGAAGGAGAAAGATGAAGGGGAAAAGGGAGGGAGAGAGGGAGAGATAAGCCCTCTGAGAGACAGGGAAGAGGGAGTACGCATTGACATTCCTTTAAAACCAGCTCAGCTTCTCAGACTGACGGTGGGTGTGAAGCGCGTCCCTTAGGGCTGATTGGGGCTCTGTGGAGAGGGGGGGGGTGAACGACACCCAGAAGGGACGGCCTCGCCATGACCGTGGAACGAGATACACAAGGGATGAACAAACTGCATGACCTCATCGCTACCCAAGGGTGTGTGTGTGTGTGTATGTGTGGAGGGGGGGTGGGGGCGGTGGCGGCTGCCAAAACACGCCCAGGAGTTTGATTCGCACATACCCTCAAAGATACCCCACTGCAGCAGATACTGTCCTTTCTTTAAATCTGCTGCACCAGCACAAGTCCTTACGCTCTCCTAAACACGGCACGCTGCTGCCAAATAATATTCTGGGGCGCCAAGTATTAGAGGTGGCTCTAACAGGCGAAGGGAGAGAGCTGGACTCAGGCCACAAAGTCACTACAGCTAAAGGCTGTCCTGCTGGGATGTGATGCTGTTTCAGAACATCACTCTCTGTCAATCAGCTAAAAAAGCACCAGAGGCCATTTACGGGGGCAGCTGAGATAAAACAAACAGAAGGTCTGCATCATACAACTTCCTGCTTTAAAGCAATACTTTCACAAATTTAAATATAGGGTTTAATAAGCAGTGACCAATGTGTACAATACATTGGCTCACTGCATATTATCAAAATTGGAGGTACATTTCAAACACTTCTTCATTACAGAGGGATGGAATCTCAGTGAGTCAACTGTTTACATTGGTGACAGAATTTTAAGCCCGAAATTCAAAGCAGAGAAAATAGTGCACTAAGAGTGCTCGAGTTCACCTCTATTTCCTCCCCACTCGTATTGAATGAGTCAGCATGACAGGAGTTAGTGCGTGTGTGAGAGAGACAGAGCGAGACACCAGCTGAGTGTGTGAGTGCTTGGCCATGTAGGTGTGTGTGCGAGCAGTTATGCCCTTCTGCAAATCACAATGGTCTCCTTGGGAGAAAGGGAGTCAGGGCCGGGCATCTTACTGACCCTTTTCTCATCTTTGAGGAACGTTTCTAAAACATATCTCTTAAGACCAACTATGAACTACAGCACTCGACTGGGGGATCATCTGAGCACAAATGTCTCCCCCCCACACACACACCCTTCACACCTTCAGCAACCCCCCCCCCCCACAGGCTGCAACACAACTAAAGGGGTCCAACCATTCCTGATTGACAAGCTGAGATGGGTCATTGTTTGCGGCATCGTTTCACAGCAAGCGCTATCAGGGATGGCGTCCATAGGCCAAATTAAGGGCTAAAATCACCCAGTTTATCAAATTTGTTCTGGTTTGGGCTCCCGTCCAGCCATGTGCCAAAAATAATTTTTAAAAATCCATGATTTCTTGCTTTCAGGGAAATACAAAGTAAACATACCAACCCAGATACCTACAGAAAGAAAGCCGAATGAAGCTGCCAGAGCAGGTGAGCAGATGCTGCGATTTGTTCAGGATACACAGGGCAGAGTCTCCACCTGACACTCGAGCTAAAGCGAGACTCCCGAAACAACACACTGCAACACTCTCTCAGCAACACTCGCCCTGTCTGTTCAAAGAGCCACAGAAAGGACCATTCTGTGTCAGTGGCCTCGTACCTCACTCCCCTTCATCAACCGGCTTGTGTTACAGAGCTGTCTGACTGCATGCCAGGGCTCCTTATATCAGCTATTGTTATTGAGCAGCAGTGGTGCAATGTAATCCCCCTTTTTAGATAACTCAGAAAAAGTCTGACAGATATTACCACACACAATTCGCCGGCTCGAGTGGCTGAATGAGAATAAAGGGCCTATAGTTTTACACTGCGGCATGATTACTCCGCAGAGGAACACTAACAGTTTAATCTGCACTAATGCCATTCACAGAGATCCTTCACTGAGAGGAAGATTGATCGTTTGTTCCCTCCCTCATTTTCTCACTCCTTTCTATCTCTGCATCTCTCTCACTTATACTCTACCCATCTTTTTTCCCCCCCATCTCCCCCTCACTCTCCTATTTCAATTTGCTTCACACAATAAAACAATAAAAACAATACATTCTCCAAGTCCAAAGCATACTTAACAGGGGAAAACAAGAATCAAACACCATAAAAATAAAATACCAATGCATGAACAACCAAAAACAAATCAACAGTAATAACACAAGCACAAGAAGTCTCCTTCATTCTCTGCCAATCTACCAGGACATACAGTGGGCTGGGCTAACCAAATCATTGCCTATAAACCAGGTCAAAGCAATCGGCCAATGACAGTACTCTACCTTAAAGGCATAGCTCTCTTTAGAGGTTCATGAGTGTAAGCAGAGGAGATGGTCATATGACCGGTTAAGCGGACAGTCGTTTAAGACAAGCCGTCAGCCAGAGGGACATTTTTCTGATGGGCTTCACATCACCACACAATTTCACAGCTCTCTGAAGCATTGCTAGAGAGTGCCGGCATCCTGGCGACTCATGCGACATGCGCGTTGCCATGGATATGGCCCAGGCTCAGATCACAAAACTCCGCCATCATCCGTTCTCTATACCTTCTGTAAGCAGCCCACCAAAATCAACTTGGAGAGAGACCAACATCCCTAATGCACAAGATCCCCACCCTGAACAGCTCAGCTCAAGAGCCCTGGACAACCCCCTCCCCCTCCCCCCCACACCGCACTGCTTCCCCCAGTCAGCACAATCTAGAGCATGGCCCCACCCCAGAACTACCCCCCCCAAGCCAGGCAGCAACAAGCAAGCGCGGTATTCCTCACACCCCAGCAGCTGTTATCTCTCACAAGAAGCCTTGCTTGCAGGGCGCCGCACTCGAATCCAGTGACCCCAAACCTATAAATACCGGCGGCGCGAGGCCCTGGCGGGCGGGATCCCTGCCGTATGGAGTAATGGCCATTATTAATAGCCGTGGCAGGGGTGCCAGAGATGACCACTGCATTGCAGTCACTCCACTTCCCTGCCCTCCATATCCTTCTCCTCCACAGATGCGGTAAAGAGAGCTGCCTTCTTTCCCTCCGCAAAATGATCTTTTCAGCCCTCCGATCCTTTACGAGGTGCGGCCTGATCCAGCCCCACCGGCTACAAACACACTTCACCGCTCTGGCTGCTTGGGGCTATATCATTTTTCTAATATACGTTTTACTGCTTATGTCTTATGGTTTTACTGTGTGCCCTGGGAGAGAGAGGCTTTCTGTAATGGGTCTGTATACAAGCGCAAGAATCCGAACCTCATTTCGCAGTTAACGGCTTACGAGGGGGTTTGCTGCCAGCCTGCACAAGGGAAATAAACAGGCTTTATAGTTAGTGTAGCTTTGCAGCAACGGCAAACTATGGGTGTGGGCACAAGAGAAGCACTCAGTGAAAGACTGAACTTAACCAACAGTCAAACTTAAATATTTTGTCACTTTTAACTGTCAAGTCACACAAAGCACCATTACATCATCTCACCTCTGATTAATTTTCAAAAGGAGGCGATGAGTCAATGCGCATGGCCTGCAGTTACGTGGGCATTTAAATGTAAGCTCTTCCAGTGCCACATAATTTGATCTCATTCAGTGGGACTTGATCAAGAGGACTTTTTAGTACAGATTCTAGCCAGGTGAAACCAAAGTTAAGGCTGGGCAAAAGAAGTGCAACAATATGGAGATTCCAAGCATGAGAGCCATGCGCTGAAGCTCCAGTGAGGGACAGTTGCTTTTGGGAGGGCCTGATGACCTAGGAGACAGGAAGTGCCCTCCTCCTTTCTGTTGCACTGGGAAGTAACTGGCCCAAGCGGGCCATCAATCGAAACACATTGAAGCTTTGACTGGCTGGCAGGGCTGCAGACATGTTCTCCTCAGAATGTTCCGGATGCAGAAGATCCCAATCATTTTGGAGTGACACAGCGGGTGACCTCCCTTCAGCTGCCTGCAGGCACCGCATTCACACACGGGAGGTATAGGAAGGGAGGGCTTCCTCAGCGTTCCTTACCATATGCAAGCCTGAGGCCACCCACACCAACTAGAGTCCCTTTACACTGAGAGTAGTGAAAACTCCGTATTTGAACGCCATCTTGTTTTTGTCTTTCAGTGAGCGCGTATGGAACAGTGAGCCGTCTGCTTTTTCCAACGCCCTTTAACCATGACTACATTCAGAATATAGAACAGATTCTGGTGTCTCATTGGCAACTGAGCCTCGCAAACCAAGTTATCCAAATCTGTGCCGCTTCACAAGCTAAACGAGCGCAGAATTTAACTAAAGGCCTCCACCAAGGCAGCACAGTCATAGTCTTGCTGAGTGAACACGGCTCTTCAGGAATTCAAGGTTCATCGCATAACTAAGCCCAGCTCATTATTTTTTATATGTATTACCCCATATATTGCTTTTGCAAAAATAGCATTTTCTGAGAGCGTTGGGGGGGGGATTGCTCAACGTTACGTCTCGCTTTTTCTACTGAGCCAAACTGAATACTGAGTGTGACGTTCGTTGAATCGGTTTGGCTCAGCCCTGCAGGAGGCTAGTTAAGCACCACTGATGTAACTAAGTTCAAGTTACTTAGCTAGGTAGCGTGCACGCAATACTTTTTCAAAGCCAATATTCAACAATAGTTTGTTACCCAGCAAGCTAACATTAGCTAGCTACTCAGTTGATTGAATTTACAAAGCGTTGCTCGTTCAGCCACGAATGTCTGACTCAGAGGCTGAGTAAACCGAGCGATCCAAATAGCGCAGTGCCAACGTACATTGGGCGCCGAAGGAAATTACATTTGCTTTTCATGAAATCACGAATTTATGGAATTCTGCGATTCCATTATGTGATAAACAGAGTGAGACAGTTATGAAAGTGGTTGATTAAATTTTGGGTAACTCACATACGCAAATTTGTTCAATCATCAAGGCAACTTACCTGACGCAAAAACGAAGATAAAGTGGGTTTCCAGCCGGCTTTGCGAAACTTCATTTCCCAAATTTGTTGTCTTTTTGGATCAGAAGGAAATCTAAACATCCTCAACCCCTTCTCAGATCTATTGGTACATCCGAAGGCACAACAACCAGTCTTATTTTCAGTTTTCAACACACGAAATGCAGGGACATAGTAGAATTCCTTAGGAAGCGGTATCAATTGATCAACCTGATGGATATAAAATGGAACCACGTGTCACGTGACCAACTTTTTTTGGTACCCGCTATGTTGCAACTCTCTGTATAAAGGGACTCTAACACCAAACAGCCTCAATCATACTGCACAGTAGACAGGCTTAGCCTCAGCCTTTCAAACAGAAGATGCACACTCCTGCTCCTCAGGGGTGATGAAAAAGAATACAAATTATTACTTTGTCATGAGAACGGTCGTGTTTGTTGGTTTTTGTAAGCTGGTTAAATAGCAGGATTACGCAAAAACTAATCGAGGATTTGTAGAGAATTTCACTAGGTGGATCTTGGCCTGACTTGGTGATAGTTATATTTTGTGGGTGTTCATGACTGGGATCTGGATCCAAGATTTTTTTGAAGGATTCTCCATCAGTGTGAGAGGGCAGAAATTGACATTTTGTATTAAGTTTTCACAAATGCATAACAATTTCAAGAAAACAATTGGGAAGCATTATCTCAATGATGTCAACAAATATCAAACTGCCAGTCTTGACAAATGGGAGACAAAGATCTACAATCTTGGATTCCTCATAACTTCAGCATTACAGAAATGAGAGTAAACAGCTGCTTCTAAACACAATTCTGGAAGGAATGCAGTACCTTCTCTCCCTGAAAGTTCAGGGACAAAAAAAAGAAGACAAATCTAGTATTTTTCGAAAACAGAAGTCCAGCCAAAACTGGTGATGAGGCACATTAAAGGCAGTGTACCACGGGCACAGAGACCAGTTTCAAACCCGAGGAATGTGGCACAGCATCAAGAATGTTGGGAGTTTCTAGGGAGGTTTTTCGTTTGAGCCTCGGTCACCATACCCTGACCAGGGAGCAAGACCTTTACCGCTGGCCTCTGATTCATGGTAGCGTGGGATGGAGCGTCCTGCACTCTCAGGTCATCCTGGTAACAGCGAGCAGCATAACGGCATCAAGGAGCGAGGGACAGACCACACCCCCTTATATTTAAGCACTGAGGTGGTGGCGACTGCGGAAAGGCGGGGAATGTGCCTGATCTGCAAATGGAAAATGCGTTCTCTCTGCTCCATGTGCTGTAGGGTCCGGCGCAATGACCTGGTCTCTCATTCATAAATAGTGCGCAGACACCAAAATGATGCTCACACTAATTTTGGCAAGGAATTTGAATTTATAAAATCAAACTTGACATTTAAAGCACAGAAAATTAAAAAGATCACGCACACATGAAAAATAAGTTAATCTAGATAAATTAAATAAAAACTGCAGGCAGTTTAGCATACCCATGATTTTATAAACAAGGTTTATTTACTACACAGTTATACTGTGTACAAAGAAAAAAAATAAACCTTCCAATACCTACCCAGAATTCCCAAGGTTAAATACACGTAATGGCAAATGTGATAGCAACATGTATAAAAGAAATGATTCCAATCAGAATGGAGCAGTATTTCAACGATTGAGATTTCAATGATGGAGCTCTTCCTTTGTTTTGAGGAAGTACAATGGAGTAAATGGAGTACTCATGGTAAGCTATATTTGATTTTCGATTCACCATAGCCATGATGATCACAGAGCTTGTTTGCCACATTGGTTAGTATGAGTAACCTTTAGCCTTTGCTTTTAATACTGTATACAGTGGCATTTTGCTCAGTGCGGCGATGTTTTAGAATTTACACAGTGTTCAACAAAATTGAATGCCTAGGTTTTCATTCCTTTAAAATGAGAACAGCTCCAGGACTTTGGTAAAACCCCTGCTCCATTCGCTGCGCTGATTCTGTTCAATCTAGAGTAGCGCATTGCCAGGTTTTTTCCTGATGGTGGAATGTCCGTTATGATAAAATGTGTATTTCAGATATTACTGTGTTAGTGAGTTATACTTGCTCCTTATAGGGTGCGAAAAGCGTTCATACAAGTTTGTGTTTGGATTGGATTATCAGAATTGTAAATAGTAAGCTACCCATTGCTGGGCGAATGCTCTGACCCCAAAATAAGCAGTTCTTTTTATGAGTGAGCATGTTGGCTGATGCGCTTCGTAGAGAAATGGACAAAACTCTAAACATTATCATCGAGAAAAGCCACGTTTTCCCTTTGGAGAGGTTACTGGAGACTATTAATGTCCATCTGCGCCTATATTGATGAACTCATGTTGAATTCCGATAGAAATTCATTCATTCAAATTGAACTTCAAGTCAAAAGCTGATTTGTGTTAAACATATGATCATCTTATGATTAGTCAGTGCATAATTTTGAGGGCTCTGGCAGCTTGGGGAGCCACATCGACAGCCATCTTATTTGGCTCATAAAAAGTAGATAATTTTGAAAATCGCTGTCAGATAAAATACACTTGTGGTCAGGAGTTTATGATCCCAGAAATGTACTGTTTCAATTCCCAGCCATTTTTCAGTTCTGAGTATTTTTTTTTTCATTGCTGAATTTTCATGAAGATTTTTTTGTGTTTGTGGCCCTTACTCTAAAGTAAAATTATGAAAAGGAACTGAAATGAGAAGGAATTCTAAATGCTATTGGTGTCTTGTTTCATTTTAGGAATTTAACATCTTCCTGTGAAGCTCAAATCTTGAATCGTAAAGCCTTAAGTAGGGTAATGCAGCATGCTGCCCGTGCAATAACAAAACTACTTTAAGTACATTTCCATGAGTGCTCCAAGTTATTTTGATTTATAACTTCTCCTTGACTGTGTGCCTGGTAAGAAATATTTTGGATTTGAGGCGTGCTCGCATTCATTACAGTTATGTGCTGAAAGAGAAGACATGGTGATGTACAGCGGGCAGACGGCTCCAAATCTCAGTTGTAGCCGATGACATCATAAGAGTAACCACTGGCGCCAAAGGAAGTTCAGAGTGCCATCTGGGAGGAGGGGAAGAGCGGACACAAACAGGGCAGGGGGGTAGAGGACAGGTCGGGCACTGCCACTCGCTGCGATATACTGCACGCACTGCAGCTGCTCGCTCGCTCCGCTCCGCTGATATACGCCTGTGCTGATACTGCCAAACACTCGGCCTCTAAATCTTCAGATAGCACACTGCGCACCTTCGTTTACTGCAACGGTGTCATCACACGGCGAAAGGAGAGAGCGCAGACAGCCATTTCACCACGATGACTGCTCTCGCCAGCTGCTCTTCAGTCTAATGGCTTCAAGGTAGAGTGAGGATTCTGCTTAAAAGGTGTCAGTTTAAATGGCATCGAGCACCAAGTCCATATGACAGAGGTACCGCTACCTTTTTATAAACTCAATTCCTAACTGCATTGCTCAAAACAAAAGCAACTGCATACTGCCTCAGATCGCCTACTTGTAATCTGTGGAAAAAGACTGTAGACTTTATTTGCTTGTTGCTCACCAATTCTTAGAGGAAAAAAAATTTTAGAACTCCCTAAAGCTTCTGCTAACCCCTGGTCGCCATGGCGCTGACTGATGGGCCGGAGTCCCTGGGCTCGGGAAGGTTTTAAGCCGCTCGGGGAGAAACCCAACACTGCACGTCTGCGTGTGCTTGTGTTGGTCTTCCAGAAGCAGCTGCAGGAGCTGAACCGCTTAACCTCGGTCACGATGAGGAGAGCAAGAGATCCGCATGACTCAGGAGAGCCCATCAGGGCTGCTGTCTACGCATGGTTTTTACATTACAGCTGCAGCCTCACACTCGCTACTGAGGAAAACGCCTGGGAGCAGCGAGCACTGGATGCCTCAATCATGACTGCCGTCCCCATCCACACAAACCAAACATTTCCATGACCATGTGATAACACATATCACAGATGGCAGGGATAGAAATGAGACTCTTCGCATAGAGGTTCAGAAATAAAACCGCTGCACTATGTGATGGAACAAACAGGCAGCTAAAGCGACACACGGCGGAGTTTCCACTCATAGACAGTCATCCAGAATCCAGAGCTTGACACAGAAAAACCTCTAATACACACACAGCCCAAACCAAAATCATTAGGCTATGACAGCCTGTATTCTAAATTTGGCCGGCGCGAATTATTACCTCGTAACACAAGAGTTACAACCAGCATGCTAACTCAAAAGGCTACAGCTAAAGAGATGAGCATAGCCAGAATTCACTTTCATATCCCAGTCTAATGTGAAAACCTATTTTAATGAACATCTGCAGATTTTCCACTGTAGAATCTTGTAAAAAAAAAAAAATAGCATCACTATCAGCAATTGATGCACATACAAACATTTGCACAGAACAAGCATTCACAACTGCACTTCAGAAATGACAATAAACGGTTAGACTAAAGGAATTTTACTACTGCATTAAGAAGAGGTCAATGCCTTACTGCACAGTTTAACAGCAGAACAAATAATCATTGTGAAGTTTTCAGTAATACATTTAAAATAATCTCCTGGATATTGAGATTTTGGTAAAATAAACTGGGTCTGAAAGCCCTGTGTTTGTCTCTGAGGCGGCCATGTTCACTCAAGTACAGTACAGGTGCCGATGCGGCTGCACACAGTCTCTCCAGAGCTCCAGAGTATGCTACATGAACACTGACAAAAGGTCAAAAACGGCAGGAGCTCCTCATAACCTCTGCTTCATCCTTCACTAGCAGAGCTTTTTTCTGAGGAAACAAGAACCAAGCAGCACCCGCTTCAGGGAGATCCTGCAGCTCAGCTGTATCGATGAAAATGATAATCGCAGGCCATAAGAATTATGCTGTCCACTGCCAAATTCGTCAGTCTTCACTGGGATGGAAGCATGTTCCCAGACGGCAGAGTTTTTGAATCTTAGCAGGGTTTCCTACAGGATTCGTTTGCATAAATTTGTTTGTAAGGAATTGTGAATCATTCTGCTGGAGAGCGGGAGACTCATTATATAGTTAGCCCCGGCAATTAAAAGCATGGACCCGTCACATGCTCTGAAATGGCAATCTTGTCAATATAACGAAAAGAAGGCCCTCACCCTGGCCTCATGGTAACACCTGGAGACAGGAAAAGCCAAAAACGGCCATCAACTGTCGGAGGAGACATATTGTGAGCATCCTAATCAATCAGAGACCATCCATACGCAATAAGCACCCACACGGCTATACTGCTGAGTAAACAATGGTCTTCTGACCATTTAACTTAATCATGATACACCTCACCATTATACATTAAAGACTGGTTTCACCCAAAGAGATGGTGATTTGCATTGTCTAAGTAATTCATGCAATTAATATGTCTGGCCAACTTCAAACTCGTTTTCATGTATAAGAAATGTATGTTGGGGAGGCTCGGGGTTCACTTTGACTCCACTGAACCCAGAGTATGTCACCCATATTTCTGTTCACTGCCGTTTTCACTGGAAATAAACACAATTTTTCATACGAAGATTGGAACTGTCCCTTCCTTTTTTTTCTTACACATTTCAAATGGCCCTATTTCATTTAAACAATTTGAATGATCGTGAAACACATGCATTACGTTGACTGAATAATTGCTAATTGCCACTAAATCTCACGCGTAATGCGGGAGAGTTGGGAGCCCTGCAATCAGGTAGAGCAGGATGTGCTCACAGCAAACACAGACGTTAACATCGTCGTTTATCGTTTTGCAAAGTGAACAATATAATTTTTCTCTAATCGTTCCACACATTGCATTAAGAGGATGGCAGCGGATTTTACTGCCAAGGCTGATTTTTATTCATTGGAAAATGTGTTCATCAAGCAAAATGATAGACAACAGATCAAGAATTATGAGCGCTCATTTTGACTTAAAGAGAACTGGCGTCCTTAGGATTTTTGGAGTTTATGTAAAGTCATTTTACAGAGGTGTGGCAGCTTTCATTTTGCCTTGGCGGTGCGCCACGATCAATTACATGTAGTGGAATCCCTGCTACCCATCCAACTGCTGACAGCGTGCTGCCCACCTAAACCCTTTTTGTAGACCAGATACAGCGTTGCGTCTTCATGGCAATGCTACTCCTTGATGGCAGTGGCTTCTTCCAGCAGGATCTCTCACACGCCCTGCTACACAGCACAAATAGTTTGAACATAATTTGAGAAACATGACAAAGAGTCCAAGGTGCAAGCCCCGCCCTCCAACATCTCAAATCTACTGAGGAGCACTGGAACAAATCCAGTCTGCAGAGCTCCACCTCAGATCTGACCAGACACAGGCCCAGTCCACACATAAACCTGCATTTTGAAAAACTAAGTTTTTCCTCCTTCATTTTCCAAAAAAAATCTCCATCCACAAGATGATGTGAAAACACATTTCAAGTGCTGTCGAGAGCATGAAGGAAACATCGGTCCCCATTATCAAGCATTTTACTCTCCAAAGTCCGATCACTGGCTAACAAGCGCGACGAGCTCTCCATTCTAATCAACAGCAGACGGGTCATTGCTGACTGCCCCATGCTGCGCTTCACCGAAACCTAGCTCAACGCTGGCATCCCCGACTCGGTGGTACACCAAGAAGGCTTCAACTTACACCGAGCCGACCGCACCGAGCCATCACAGAAGACCAAAGGCGGAGGAGTATACTTTTACGTGAACCAGAGGTGGTGCACAGACACAAACAATCTCCCAGACCTGCTCTACAGTCCTTGAAACACTATCCCTAAAATTCTGACCGTTCTACCTGCCCAGGGATTTCACGTACGTCCTACTGATTGCCGTTCATGTACCTCGCCAGGCTGTCCAACAACTGTCTGCTCACATCACGGACATTGAGAATTCCTATCTGGAGTCTGTGGTGCTGGTTTTAGGGGACTTTAATCATGTCAGCCTGAAGTGGTCTTAGCCTCGGTTTAAACAGCAGATTACAAGTGCCTACCAGGTATGATAAAACGCTGGACCAACGTTACTGTATAATTGCTAATGCCTATCATGCCGTGGCCTGGGCTCCTCTAAGGCAGTTCGACCAGAACAACATAGTCTTAATCCCCGCTTACCGTCAGAAACTCAAGAGAGTCAAATTAACAGCAAGGGTGGTAAAAAAAGGTCTCCTCCAGCAATAGATGCTCTGAAAGACTGCTTCGACAAAACTGACTGGTCTGTTTTTTAAGAATTATGTCATTATCTTGATGAATTCACAGAAGTGGTCAATGCCTCTGTAAACTTTTCTGAAAATGTATGTGTCCTGACTAAAACTGTGACTGTGTACAGTAATAATAAGCCATGGTTTAGCAGAGAGGTTAAAACTGTGGAAAAATAAGAGTAATGCCTATAAGAGTGGAAATAAAGAAGCAAACAAAGCAACTAAATATGAATTTGAGAAAGTTGTTACTAGAGCCAAAGCTGATGACAGACACAAGCTAGAGAACAAACTAAACTGCAGCGATAGCAGGGGAGTATGGGAAGGCCTGAGGCAGATCAACAGCACTAGTACAGCATCAGTGGTGGATGATGATCCCGACCTACCTGACTGTCAGGTAGCCATGCCAATGCCTCTACACCTCCTGTGGGCATAAACCCCTCCAACCCTCCACTGGTCATTGAGCAGGATGAGGTTAGGCGCCTACTAAGAAAACAAAACTGCAGGAAAGCTGCAGGCCCTGATCTGGTATCCTCCGCCACCATAAAACACTGTGCAGATGAGTTCGCTCCTGTCCTCAAGATATTTTCAACTGGTCTTTAAGGGAATGCAAAGTCCCAGACTGCCACAAGTCTGCAGTCATCGTCCCTGTGCCCAAAAAAAAAACTAAGATTAGCTGCCTGAACGATTACAGACCAGTTGCTCTAACATCTGTGAAAATGAAAATCTTTGAACACACTGTAAGTGAACATCTGTCCAGAGTGGTCAGATTAGACCCCTTTCAGTTTGCAGAAAGAGCAAATGGGTCTGCTGATGATGCTGTGGCCCCGTGTCTCCACTCCATCCTACAGCACCTGGAGGCCCCGGGAAACTATGTGAAGATTTCTTTTTATTGACTATAGCTCTGCTTTTAATACAATTTTACCCAACAAACTTTTGAGCAAACTACAGCAGATGGGCATTCAGGATTCTGTTTGTTACTGGGTCTTTGATTTTCTTCTACAAAGAAGAAAGGGGTGTGCATCGTCACCTCTTTTACATTCACTGGACACTAATGATTGAGTTTCCCACTCTGAGCTCCTTAAAATGTGTAAATTTGCCGACTAGTGGGGTTGATTTCGGAAGACGATGACACTGCATACAGAAAGGAGGTCCTCAGCCTGACTGAATGGTGCTCCTCACACAACCTTGAGCTAAATGTCTGCAAGACTAAGGAGCAAGTAGTGGATTTCCACAGGAAAGGGAGGGTGTCCCAGCTTCTGTCCATCAAGGGGGTGGAGGTGGAGCGTGTAGACAGTTTTTAGGCACCACAATCTCATCCTCACTGAAATGGGGAGACAATGTTAACTCTATCGTTAAAAAGGCCCATCAGAGGCTCTTTTTTTCTATGGCAGTTGAGGAAATTTGGGGTGGCCTGTGACGCGATGCTTCAGTTCTATTGAGCCATAATTGTCAGTGTTCTCACTTTTTCTATAACTGTCTGGTTTGGCAACTGTACTGCCCTGCAGAGGTCACAATTAGACAGAGCAGTACACACTGCTGAGAAAATCATTGGACATAATCTCACTCCCATCTCAGACATCTCTAAGGCCCCTATCCAAAGAAGGGGCCTGAAAATACTATTAGATAATACCCACCCTGCCAACTCCCTTCTAAATTTACTGCCATCAGGTAGAAGATGGAGGAATATCCCTAAAACCTCCAGTTCCTCAACAGTACCTATTGCATTGTCATCAGATCCCTAAACAGCTCCTCATCCCTGCCCCAGTATCCAATGAAATCAAGAGAGCTGGTTCAGTCATGCAATGTATTGATAATGCAGCGTGATGAGAGGGGGAGGTATACTGGTTGCTTCCGTTGTTCTCCTGATTAGTTGTTGGACTGCGCCATGATCCAGGATGGCGAAATCTCGTATGTAGCCCCTTAATGATCCTGCGTAATTTGCACTGTTTTTATTGATGTTTTATGATTTTACTACGGTCTCTGTACTCATAAAGTTTTATATTGTGTCACATCTATTACAACGCTGCACAACTAGCACTAATCAACTGCACTGCACTTTACAAGGACTTGCACCCTACTTGGCCCCCCTGGACAGGGGCATTATTTATTTATTCCTCCAAGCAAGGGGACCCTGTGTAGGTACAGACCATATCAGTATTTATTTTTATATGTCCTTGTTCTTTGACTTGTGTGGTTTCAGTTTGTGTGGCTGTCTTGTTGTACAGAGCATTACCAAAGCAAATTACTCACAACTGAGGTTGTATGGCAATAAAGAATTGAAAATTGAAACTTGAAGCAGGCCAAACCAAGAGGCAGAGATGCCAAAGACAAGCCAAGCCTGAACCAAAAACTGTTTTCCCCGTCCACACAAACTGTGAAAATGGAGTTTCTGTAAATCTTTATCTAGGAAGGCCTTTTTCAAGAGCTCCATTTTCAGTGAGGAGCACAGTTTTTCCGTGTGAGGGAAAGGCCAAAACACATAGACAATGACATTTTCAAAAATAACATCGAATGAGAGGACAGGGCCTTAAAAGATCTGCTTCTAACGTCTTGGTGCCAGATACCACAGGGCACCTTCAGAGGTCACGTAGAGTCCACGCCTCAGTGAGTCAGAGCCGTTTCAGCAGAGCACCAAAGATCAACGGCACATATGTTTTGGCTCACATCACACATGTCCAGGTATCACAGAGGTACTTTTGTAAAGCCCAAGTAACTTGTGACTCAAAATTCAAATAAATAAATAAAAAAGAAAGAAATAAAGGGGAGTTTACTGCATTTGCTGGCAATGTGCTACTAAGTCCATGACATCCCAGGGATGCAAGTGAAAAACTAAGAATATACATTTCTATGGAACTGCCATATATTTCCCAGACCATGGTTTAATTTGGCTCAGCCTGTACATTATTTACAATTCAACTAGTTAAACCAGGCCAGAGATTGCAAGCAGGAACAGTCGACTCTCCTGCCTAGAGTGTGGCCGCTCCCCGCCCCCATCCACCCCCTCCCGGTCCAAAAGAAATCGTGGCTCGACAAAAAAACAGAAATCATACAATGAATGCACCAGAGTATCCACAAATAGGTCTTCCTTTTTTACAAGTCAGACACTGGCCAACAGCAAAGTCGAAAATAAAATGAAAATCAGGCTAAACTAAGATAAAAAGGGGTTGATGGGATTTGGATGCCCTTTGGAATTAACAAGAACAATTCTGGCCTTGCCAAGTGCTACTGACACACCTACACAGTGTGAAATAGAGTATCGACTGCACCTCCAGGGTAGAGCAGAGCTGGCACCACACTCGAGGGTGTGCCCATGTGCCCTGGGAATGACAAAGGGCACTACAGCAATAAGCACTGAGCATCAGGAACTCTGCATTATGAAGGGCTTTGGTAGTGCAATGAGACATACAATCCATTTTCTTTTCCTCTTGAGTAAAAGACAACCATTCATGAAGTTACTGCTTGTACCCCAACTGAATTTGTCATATCTGGTATGTGAATCTTTAAAGGAGTCCCATCTCACTGGCAAAATGTTTTTAATTATCAAGCAAACAAGTAGTCCCGATAGAAATAAAATGCGTCTAAATGATCCAAATAATTTCAGGAATTAACTGAAGTGTAAAAGTGTAGTGTAAAAGATTTCATCCTGCTTGTAAAAAAAAATAAATAAATAAACACACACACGAGTAAGATGGCGCACTTTGAAGGGAAATCGACACCGTCGGACATTCATCACACTGTATCCAAGCAACCATGACCCAAACATAGCAGACAGGTGGAGCCCAACTGAGCACGCCCAGCCACGCAAATGATACGAGTGCGAAATCGTAATCACCAGAGATGGCCCGCTCCAACAGCTGGTCACCCACGGCAATGCGAAAGGGCGAGACGTCAGGACCAGCCAGAGAATGCAGACAGGTGTGGAGCAGATCCAAGGGGGTCAAATACTCAGTCCCCAGTATTTGAGGGTGGGCACCTGGGCTCTGCTAGGGTACTTTCAGCAGATGCATCTCAGAGCAAGTATGCGCAGTTAATGGATTCCCGAGTCTGGGAGAGAAGTTCGCTGGCGGAGGCTGGCGTTTAGGGATGCTTGACTGCACAAAACTACTCAAGTGGAGGATCCACACTTACTCCAAGAGGATTCATTGCTTAGCTGTAGAACTCCCACACACTGACTCATTAAAACAGACTGTACATTACCCACTGCCCAGCGCAAGTGCATTTGGTCATTTACCATTTTTGGCATCCTTTGACATTTTTCAGAAGATTAAAATTCACCAAGACCTAATACAAACTAAATCCCCAGGCAACATTGTGTGATCTCCAATATTTGTGTGCCTTGTTTTGTGTGACTTTAAACATGAGGGTTATACCAGGGCAAAAATCGTGCTACTATTTTATCATGTCGTGTAAAAAAAATATTTTTCCAATTATATATTTCCAGTGAGCTGCTGTGGGATTTTTACCAAGAGCAATATCAAAGCAAAACAGGAACTCAAACCAATTCAAGCAAACTTGAATTTTGCCAATGCAGCAAAGTTGAGAACAGCCAAATGCAAATTCTCAACAAAAAAAATGAAATAAAATAAAAAACTAATCAACAGCTGTAATATAAGGTCTAAGGTAGCAGCAAAAATGGGTCAACAGTCAAGTCTATCCATAGAAGTTTTCAGCATCGCCAAACTTCCACTTCAAAAAGGCCCAAACTAGCGAGGCCCTTGCCAACTGTATGAGTGTTTGCGGACAGAATAATAAATGTGTGGCTGGATCACCAACACAATACGCAACAGACAGTAGCAATCTACTGCCCATGAACTATGTCAGCGGTGGAACAGTGTAACAGTGTAACAGTTTGGTAGAGGTTGAAACTACCAGGTACCACAAGGAATCAGTGAGCTTAGGTCTTTTCAAAGCTCATGAACACTGTCACTCCGTACAACTACACCGCAAACAAAGTCACTCTTGCTAAGCTTCACCATATTCTAACAGTTTTGCATCATTTTCTGCAGTTGTCAAAAGGACTTTGCTCAAATAAATTACCCTTATTATGTTAGAAATCTTGAAGACCTTTAATAAATGTCTTCTAAATTCCCATGATTCCTTTTGGATAGAACTTCGACCCATGAAATGTCACAGTTACATAACTGGTCACCAGTTTCAAATGTCAATTGTCATTTTAAAGGCTAACCCTTTCATCTTGCACATTTTCCCAATAGGTTTCCCCATAGGATACTACACATAATGCAATTCAGGAAAAACTATGAAAAAAGCGAAACCAGGCCCCAAGGCTAGACCATCATTTACAAAACCAAAAAACCAGTGAAGCTGGCACGTTGTGTAAATCGTAAATAAAAACAGAATACAATGATTTGCAAATCCTTTTCAACCTATATTCAATTGAATACACTGCAAAGACAAGTTACTTAATGTTCGAACAGGTAAACTTTGTAATCTTTTGCAAATATTTGCTCATTTGGAATTTGATGCCTGCAACAGGTTTCAAAAAAGCTGGCACAAGTGGCAAAAAGACTGAGAGTTGAGGAATGCTCATCAAACACTTATTTGGAACATCCCACAGGTGAACGGCTAATTGGGAACAGGTGGGTGCCATGATTGGGTATAAAAGCAGCTTCCCTGAAATGCTCAGTCATTCACAAACAAGGATGGGGTGAGGGTCACCACTTAGTGAACAAATGCGTGAGCTGATTGTCGATCAGTTTAAAAACAACATTCCTCAACGAGCTATTGCAAGAAATTTAGGGATTTCATCATCTACGGTCCGTAATATCGTCAAAAGGTTCAGAGAATCTGGAGAAATCATTGCACGTAAGCGCCCGTGACCTTCGATCCCTCAAGCGGTACTGCACCAAAAAACGACATCAGTGTGTAAAGGACATCACCGCATGGGCTCAGGAACACTTCAGAAAACCACTGTCATTAACTACAGTTTGTCGCTGCATCTGTAAGTGAAAGTTAAAACTCTACAATGCAAAGCGAAAGCCATTTATCAACAGCACCCAGAAACGCTGCCGGCTTCGCTGGGCCCAAGCTCATCTAAGATGGACTGATGCAAAGTGGAAAAATGTTCTGTGGTCTGACGAGGCCACATTTCAAATTGTTTTTGGAAACTCTGGACGTCGTGTCCTCCGGACCAAAGAGGAAAAGAACCATCCGGACTGTTATATGCGCAAAGTTCAAAAGCCAGCATCTGTGATGGTATGGGGGTGTATTAGTGCCCAAGGCATGGGCAACTTACACATATGTGAAGGCACCATTAATGCTGAAAGGTACGTACAGGTTTTGGAGCAACATATGTTGCCATCCAAGCAACGTCTTTTTCATGGACGCCCCTGCTTATTTCAGCAAGACAATGCCAAGCCACATTCTGCACGTGTTACAACAGCATGGCTCCGTAGTAAAAGAGTGCGGGTACTAGACTGGCCTGCCTGTAGTCCAGACCTGTCTCCCATTGAAAATGTGTGGCGCATTATGAAGCGTAAAATACGACAACGGAGACCCCGGACTGTTGAACAACTTAAGCTGTACATCAAGCAAGAATGGGAAAGAGTTCCACCTGAAAAGCTTCAAAAATTGGTCTCTCAGTTCCCAAACGTTTACTGAGTGTCGTTAAAAGGAAAGGACGCAATGGTAAAAAGGCCCCTGTGCCAACTTTTTTGCAATGTGTTGCTGCCTTTAAATTCTAAGTTAATGATTATTTGCAAAAAAAAAATAAAATAAAGTTTCTCAGTTTGAACATTAAACATCTTGTCTTTGCAGTGTATTCAATTGAATACAAGTTGAAAAGGATTTGCAAATCATTGTATTCTGTTTTTACCTACGATTTACATAACGTGTCAACTTCACTGGTTTTGGGTTTTGTATAATACTTGTGAGAGCAATGGCTTGTTCTCAAATCGAATGCTACACGACCATGTCGACTCCCACACATCAACACTGCATAAACTAAACACATCAGGAAGGATGATGTATTGAATCCTCTTCAATCAACACATTGTGGCACTTCATCAGATCTGCCAGATCAAATGTCTGCATTCAGAGTCTAAATCTGTAGTGTGAACAAGGGAGTATAATGAACGGCACCAGCTCCCGTAACAATTACCAGGTTACAGGTTACAGGCTATTAAATTTCTACAGAAAACAATAACTGTGGTGTGAGCATCTTGAAGAAATGCATTTACGTACACGGGATTTACAGTATTTTAGATAACTTTTAAACTTTTTGAAGCTGTCCAACTATAATAAGATCTTTGCAAAAAAAGGTAAGAGAACAGTTAATCTATTTATGAAACAGCCAGGTTTTAGTTTCAGTCCATTAAATTAACTGCAGAATGAAATGAACAAACATTGGTCCAAATAACCCACTCATGTTCAGCACCATTTCCACATAAAAAAGGAAGAATGAGCAAATTACCCACCTGAAGATACGAACAAATAATTCACAAATTTTAGTGGCTAGTCAGTGATGACCACAGAAATGGTACTTAAATCTACAAGAAATGGCTTAATGGGCATTTACTAATAAGCATATGAGCAATCAAACCCAATAACTGACAGTTCAACCTCTTGTTTAATTCGCATTGATCCAAAAGTAGGCCAAATTTTTGGAACCACCAATATCCACTGGCAATGTTGTCAAACAGGATACACAGTCCTTTGCACCATCGTGATTACCATGTCATCCGCCAGTCTAACAGTACCATGTCCATCTGCACTGCTCACGTCATGCTCCACAGATTCCACAGGCTGTTATCACTTCGGAAAATGGCTTCTCACGTGAGCAGCTCCCAGCAATAACACCTCATTCACTCCATATAAGACATACTCAGATCAAGATAAGATATGTTCAGAGAAACGGGAACAATCCGCGCGAAATGGTATCCGTTCTCCTCTCGATTCTGGAAACGTACTCAAATAGGCAATCATCTTCACCGGATTCATGGTAGCCTATACAGCCAAGCCACAGCTGAGGATCAGAGTAGGGTTCATTCCCAGCAACTCAGAGAGAGACCATTTACATTCAACCATAGGCACTGAGGCAGAGGGAAATGGTGAAAGCTGGGCAACTCTCTCCGCGTCACAGAATTTCAGATCCCTATATTTAGGGGCCTTGACACCACTGGCACTGAGAGAGAGTGAATTTTCCTCATGTATGAATGCCGAGCTTTGAGTCCTGGCCAATCAGCGGCTCTCCTGCTTCCCTAATCGGCAGAGGTGATTTTCTGACTATTTGAAAACAAACAGCAGTTTCAATACAAGAGTCAACCTCTTATCAGAGGTGTGGTACTTATTGACACCCTGTAGGACAAAGCTTAACTGCTCACTGAAAACTGTGAAACACAATTTAAAGACAAGAGGCTCCTCAGAGCCTGTACTCGGGCCGGGTCTAGGCCTGAGCCAATCGCGAAACCGCGCCCGCATGAACAGGACAATCGCAACCCCGAAAAAAAAAAAAAAGGAACGAAGCCGGAACTTAGACTCTTGGCCTACCGGCCCGAGTAATAAACAGGGCTATTCTGCCATAATAAACCTGCTTATCAAGATGCAACACATACTGACCCGAAATATAATGAAATCTCATCCGTTTCAAGGAATGTTAAGTGACCCGATTTCAATGATTGTTCTTGGTCAACATGTTAGTTTCCCTTATAATAAAGGAATAAGTCCCGAGAAGCAGTAGGTTACAGTGATTTTATAACGGCGGAGGGGCGTTCTAAGGCATGATGCGCATTAGTGCCTTAGTGCCCCTCTGCCGTTATAAAATCACTGTAACCCAGTGCTTCAAGGGGCTTATTGCTTTTATAAAATGGTTACCCTACATAAAGTCCATTAAATAAACACACAAGAGAAGAAAAAAAAAATCGACAATTTTTTGGTAATAATGCTATTCGTCCTTCCACCAAGCAAGATGGAGTGGACAGAATGGTTGGCAAGCAACACAGACGCCCAGATTGCTTTTTCATCTTGCGGCATTATCATGTCACAGCAGGTTATTTGGGCTCGCTAATATAGATATACTATGAAAACAGGCCATTTTGAATGTCTCCTTCTGTCTCCCAAAAACAAATAATTTTGAATAATTTTACGTTACTTTCGTTTTCGAGTTTCCTTGTTCTCAACTCGCACCGATCGGCTATATCATTACAACCAGCAGCGAGAATAGGGAACGATTAACTTTTGTCCTCCACACTTGCAGATGTCCAGGAAAATATGTTGAATTGTGCATTAGTTCGTTAGCCAGCTGATCAACTAGCTAGCGCTCACTACAATGGATGGGGTTACCCGACACATAGCCCATAAAATAAACACACAAGAAAAGAGTCAACAATTTATCGTTAATAGCTACTGAAATAGCGAGCTAGTTAGCAACATAGCTAGCAACGCATTTGTGATATCAAACTCTGTAATGCAATAGCTAGCTAGGTAGATAGCCAGTTGGTTAGAGTTAAAAGGCTAAACTTTGCTAATACTGAAATAGCGAGCTAAAAGTCTTGAAACAAACGTAACCTAACGAGTCAGTTGAGCGCAGAATAGTTGGTTGCGCGCAGGGATATTTTGTGCTGCTGCCTGCCACTTTGGGTTACAGTAATTTTATACCGGCATGGAACGCGGCTAAGCCGGTCACATTTCAGGATGGGAAGCACCCATTCTACAATGAAATGTTGAGGCGAGTGAATGATAAATTCTATGGGCTAAAACGTTTAATTCACATGCCTAAATAGGCAACTCTTCACAAAAAAAAAAAAAAAAAAAAACTACTATGGATTTTCCACGTTAAATTTTGTTACATCCGAAGCAAGTCGCCAAACCTGTGCATAATGATTGTTTAATTGAGAAAAGATTGGAATGTGCTCTTTTTTGCAATCAAGAGGTGTGTTCTCGTCTTAACCAAGACAATTAGCTTCACCCGAGAAGGGAGAGTTCACATGTCTTTTACCAGGGAAATTGACTGAAAACAGATCAAGACTAATAAGCAATTTAAAGACATGTTTATTGCCCTCCTTGTTCTCTGTTCACCGCCCACCACTGTTCGGTATACATGAACGGTATTCCTTAAGCGCGATGTTTCATTAAATTAGAATGAACAAAATGATCAAGTTTCATGTTATCCAGTCTGAACTGAATAACGGCAGTGTTCTTCCTAACCCAAGAAATTATTTATTTTCCTCATGGCTTTTGAACACCATTATCTCAATTGACGTTAAAGCAAGTCACAGTAGCTCGCATAATGATTGTGATAAAGGTCTTTGCATGTTTACTTTGTACCAGAGATGTGTAGTGAGTATATCATGCTGTAAACCCGAGATAATCAAACCACCGCGCTCTCCAGCCATAGGTTTGACTAGTGCATCAACTTTTTATTATTTTTTTCCCCTCACAATTCCGTAAAATAATTTGTGGCTTCTCTCACTTAACTTCAGTCAATTAAAAAAAAAAAAAAAAAAACAGAAATTCAGAAGTTCTGGAAGATGCGGGATTGAGTGCGCAATATTACTGCCATGCCCCCTGCTGAACAACAGAAAACCCATCTCAGCAGCCCCCCGCCCCGCTCAACAAAATGGCACTGGCACGGTAGAAATGTGCCGACCAGCACTCCTAGCATCCTGGGCAGAACCCTGCACAGCGCTATAGTGAGAAAACTGCAAATACTGAACGGCGACCACAAATAAACCATGCAGCAGAGGTGGTTGCAATGACCGACAAACTCTGGAAAAATAAACCCACCAAGGCAATGGCTTCTGGACATACAGATGGTAATCGGTTTCATTTGTCTGAATGCCTATGAGCATTGCAGACAGGACACCTCCTGTCCATACATTACAGCAAGGGTAGGAAAATTGAGAAATTATCAAAAGAAAGGAAGATTTTGAAAGTAGCCAACCAGCCACATGTTCTAAGCCCTCCCTCCATAACCACTCCCCTGAGAGAAGTGAAAGGCTGCCGCTGAGAAAAAGAAGGGGAACAGGAAATGTTGGGGAGAGGAGAGCAGTGCACCACTGTCACCTCACACCAACTCCTCGATGTCTCATTCTCAGATAAGTAAACACGTAACTAATATTGTATTGAGCGTTAACAATGACCATGGCAGCAGTTAGTTCTAATAGCTACTACTGTATCATTTGCAGTACAAGAGCTTGATGTATTGCCGGTAAGGTACCATTGCCTGGCTGGAGTAACGTTTTCAAACAACGCTGCAAAGACATTATCATTGCTACCCAGGTTAAATTTAGTTTCAGTGTTCATTTAGAATTTTCAGTGCATTTCAACCTTTTTGTTTACCCATGAAGCAGCTAAAAGTGCCATGTAGCTACCAGGAAATTTTTTTTTTATTTTAGTTCAGTGACGCATTGGTGAGCCTCAGTTTTGCATTGGACCCAATTGGCAACAGTGAAATTAGGCATTTCAATGCGGTCGATCCCTACGCTACAGCTGTGCTCCATTCTGTAGCTTGCCAAATGCTATGGCCTCTTCAGCTTTTAAGCTTTGACGGGGAATGCTCCAGGCTGTGGGTAAATGCTTTGATGAGTTGAGGGTTTCAGGAAGCCCAGAGATTTTTGCCAATCAGAGCACAGAGGCTGCAAGGCTAAAGAGGGTCCTCAGCAGGCAGAGGGACAGCACACACCTAATTTTCCTCACACGACACTTGCAATATAGGGTGCTGGAAGTTTGACACAATAACTTTTTCAAAGAATAACTTGCCTACCCTTGCTTTAACATCTGCCAGAGCATAACGATCGTTCAAAGCATTAATATCACAATCATGGTATAAATTATATGAGAATTTTAAGAGTCACATTTTCAACTTTCATTTTTTATTTAAAAAACTGCGCAATCACTTAATTCTTATTTTAGTGGAAACAATTACTGCCCCTAATGTGAACCCAGCAGAATAGCCTTTCAGCCCCACATTCTGAGCGTGTGCTGGTGCCTACGCTGGAGGAGAGACATAGGCTGCCTTTATCTTCCTTTCAAGTGCCCCAGATCTCTTTATTAGATTAGCCTGCATGAGTTCACTTCTTTTCCAGGGCCAAAGAGACCCAGTTCTGCTACTCTTGCAACATTAACCAAATGTTCTGTATTCAGGATTATTCACGGCATAGAAAAACCTTCCAACTAGGAGAGGGTCAAGTGCAGTGAACTGTGCTTCTGCCTGGAGAAACTTAGCACCAGGTACCAGCCAAATGCTGGGAAAATATGAAAGTGGCCAGTAGTTCACTAACCAAAAACAAGGGTGATCTATTGAGTGGCTGGTAAAATTTTTACATGGACAAAAAAATTCATTTTAAACCCTGTCTCCACCTCAAGGCAAAAATAAATATAAATTCAGTAATGAACTTTACGGGAGAATTTAACCCTGGACAGAACAAGGTGACATCGCTGCAAAAATGACAATTTGAACAAGAAAGTAGGCGGGGAGCAGTTTAAGGCAGAAATCAAAACATTAAAAAAAAATTAATTCAAAAACATAACCGCACAGTAGCCAGGGAATATTCAAAAGGTTTGGTGTACACTTCTGCTGTATTCTCATGGAATCAGGGAGATGTTAAACACAACTCCAGGTATGATTTCAGTGGATGAGAGGAAGTCGAGAAAATCATGCAAGGCTGGCAGAGAATACTGGCGATGGTAACTATATATGGTAACTTTATATGTTGCATAGCTCCATCACACAAGAAAACACAGCTGATCAGAATAATGAGAAGCTATTAACCTTATCATGCATGTTTCCTTCTGCCCTGACGTGTAATGCCATTCCATCGGACTGCGCGTTTGTTCTTCCAGTGCCATTCAGAAAGTTCTGTCCATCTGCTGTCTACAGTCTGCCTGATTTCATCTGAATGCAGCTTTATACCCAGCTAAATGGTCAAATTTTGAAGCTTAATTGCTTCAAAAATGAGGACTGCCCATCTGACACAGAATGTCAAGCAATCTAAGTCGCCCCAGCAAGAGTTGAGACATCAAACCTGTAGTTTGCACCCTACTTCTTTATTTGAACTTCGCATGAATGGCAAATTGTTTTGAGCATTTATCATTGAGGGTCTACTTGCTTTGCAGTGTGCATTTCAGGAAGTTATTAACTGGCTGTTTATTCACATTAATGAGACTGCAAGGCTGTGCCATCTCATTTAATTAGCCAACAATTACACCAATCCTCTGGGGGCTAGCAGTGTGGAAAAATGGAAAAAAAAAAAAAAAACAAAGCAAAGATAGCACAGTCAAAGCCCTGATTGAAACGATTGTTAAAAAGGCCACTTAAAAATGGTGTCATCCAGAATTACCCTCCACCTTTCATGAAAGCATTTAGGCTCTAAAATAGAGAGCAAGGGAGAAAAAAAATAGGTCAAATCCTCTAATGTGCTTGCTAGAGTGAAGTGGGTCTAGCGAGCAGTGATAGAATTCCAATCAGACAGCAGGGTCAGCGAGCAGGAAGTGATGTCCTAGATTGGGTAAGAGTGGGATAAGCAGGTCACAACACATTCATCCAGGCTTCCAGTCCCTCTGACGAGCTCAAGTGGACATTTGGTCAAACAAAAAGGCTAATAAACAGCTCCTGAGCACTTTGGACAGGTCCTGCCACAACAAAGAAAAAACTACCCCCCTGTGCAAAATGCGCATGCAAGTGCTCCAAAATGGCCAAAGGAGAAATATGGACGCACCACTATTATGGGATAATTTCAAGAACTGTTCCCAAAGAAAACAGTCTATTCAAGAGAAATCCCGCAATTGCACCCGTCCGTGTTTACAGTAATTTTGCCAATGTTTAGTACACACTGAGACAGCAAACGTATAAGTTCCTGTTTGTGCTCTCCTTCAACCAAGCGTCTAAATCAGTAGGTCTGGTTGAATAATTATGCTGCCACATCACCACATTTGCTGGCCAGCAAGAGGCCAAGATACGCGAGAGACCGGCAGGGAGGGCATGCGTTTCACATGCAAGGATAGCGTGTGATATGTAAGACATGAAGAAGACAAAGTGCTGACGAGTGCCGATTGAAAAGCCTCATCAGGATATGAATTTTTCATCTTTTTTGGGGCTGCAGTGCTCGGCCGATGCAATCCTGAGTTTACAGTAGAGTGAACAGCCCTGCAGTCAGGAGAACGGCTCTCTCGGGTCTCGGAGAACATCCATCAAAAGCACAGCCAGGGTTTTACTTTCAGAGATGTTTACTATGTAGGAGTGCGGCCTGCTGCATGCCAAATCAGGAGCGGGGAGCAAACAGAGACTTCCCCCGAAGTTCCACAGGCCGAACAAGCTTCAACTTGCGATGCCCCTTCACTTACATAAAAGCAGCTTTCGCAAGAAGCAAAAACCATCTCTTTTCTGAAGTCTGTTTTCAGAGCTCCAACACATTAATATAAGCAAGGACTGGAATGAAGCTCTATAGGGAACAATGACATTTGTAATGAGCTCTGTGGGTAGTATTGGAGCCATCACTGAACGCTCTTCACTTTAGATGCTGTAATTAGGGGTAGAGAGTCTCAAGGCTTTGCTTGGTTTACATCTCCAGAGGCTGACATCCTCCTGGTCTCTAAGGATCATCTGTGTGTTCAGAGATTCACGATATCATCACAATTCTGTCCCTAAAAATGCTTGTAGTTGTACTAAAGCAGATTTACGGCCATGGCTGCTGTTTGAGCTTGCAGGCTTACCAGCAGATCTGCTCAACATTGAGGAGTTTACTTCTGTACTTAATCTGCACCATGTCTGAGTCGCAGATCCTCATTTCTCTCAGTCTTTAAAAAGGTACACTGCTGAGGCCATGGCGTTTCTTACTCTGGGCTGTTGGATGTCTCTTACCAATGCAGACCGGTGACCCAGTCATATGAGCTCTGACCAACCATTTCACATTTTCTCTGCGCTCTTACCAGACCTTCCACGCATTAGCGTAAACATCTTCCAATGACCCAATTCAGGAAGTCAGGCACCATAGCATTAGACCAGTTTCACAGCAGCTGTGATGATTCTGTTTTCAGAAAGCAATTGTCAGTATGGTAGGTGACTGATTTTAATAGGTTATCCCCCACCCCTTTTAAAACCAAATCCTAGTCAACTCAGGTTGTTTTTTAGGACAATAATTCTTTGACTACGTGAGGCAAGGGAATTCCAGGTAATTGGCAAGTTGATTGCACTCCATTACCACCCAAATGAATTTAGTACTGGGACAGAGACGAAACAAACAAAGCGTGCAAGATTTAACCGAATTTGCCCCAACTCTGAGCTGGAGCATAAACAATCTTCACTAAAGAGAAGCAGCTGCTTCTCAGCAAGTGTGACATGTTAGATTAAATTAAACCTCACACCCTACTCCAAGTAAAATGTTATTAAATTAGGCCACAGCTTTGGCAAAAAGCTGGGAATTCAAAGAGGCCACCTTATTCCCGCCACAGTTCTCAAAATAATGTAAACCTCAATGACTTGGCCAGAAATAAAAAAGAAAAAAAAAAGACCTGAGCTTAAATTCAGAAAACAAATTGGGATCTGCTATTAAAATGGAGTATAATAGAAATCTGTCCTGAAAAAGAAAGTGCAATTAGGAATCACAGTCATAATATCACAATGAACCAAAGGTAGGCCTACAGGCCAATCAAAGATAAGTGATTAAGTAAAGAATTAGTTAGCAAAATGCTTCATATTCTGTATCTTAAACACCCAAAAATCTGTTTGAGTTTCAAACCCCCACAAAAGGCAAGAAGAAGAAAGAAAATCAGGTTGCCACAAAATGGAGGTTGGGTGTCCAGTCAAGAAAATGGCCCACCAGAACCTGGAATGTGCTCGCACTCAGCACAGTGGTATCGAGCCCAAGTAACAACTTCTCACCGTGCCCACTAGTGATGTGCGGGTCGGCCCGGAACCCGTGGGTCCTGCGGGTTGACCCGTGGGTCGGGCGAGGCGGGTCAATATTTTTACAACATTTAGCGGGTGCGGGCGGGTTGGGCCCAACAGTGGCAACGTCTAATTCCCACAAAATTGCGAATAAAAAGTATAATATTGGCCACAATTGGCCACTTGAGGGCTACAGACATACAGCCTAGATAATATGCTCTTGTCAAACGATGTAACGCTACCTTAAGCAGGATAGAATGCCAAATGTACCTCTCCCTCTTTCTACTCTCGATGTACACACACTCACTGGTGCGCGGCTTAATCCTCCGCGGTTAGACTAAGGATCTAAAGGTTGAATGATAGCTCATCTTATAAATCGTTCTGCAGTCAGCACCAAAATAATATATAGTAGTAGTAATTTTATTGACCTGTGGGTCCAAACAACACATAGGCAAAACATTTTTTCGCCACTTTACAGTGAAAGGCATATCACGATTCTTATTCTAAAATAAAATCAACTTGTTGAGGTGCTTCTGTTTATCAGCTACGTGTTCTCTAACAGCAGAGCGTGTGCTACCATTGGCAGTAAAGACACTTCTTAGATATACGCTACAGATCTATAACTCCATTCCAGACACATATCACCCCAACGAATAGGTAACTTATCATTACTGGAGCATGTATGGTCATAAACTTAGTCTTGCTCTTATTAATTACCATACCATGAGACAAAGAATAATAGTGTAAAACTCCATGGTAGCCAAAGCAGTCCTCTGCGTCCCAGCAACTAGCGCAACAAGCAAGCGAACCTTTTGTTCGGCTGGCCGTGTCCAGGAAGCACGCCGTAATAGCTTAAACCCTGGCACTGCTGACGCGATTTTGTTTTTGCATAGTTTGGGAAAAAATACGCCTAGGCCTACATTATGAGGTGTTCAAAAAATAGCCTAAAGGCCCCCCCCAAAAAATCCTCAAATAAATACACTCCTGATCAAAATCTTAAGACCAGTTAAAAAATTGCAAGAATTTACGTTTTGCACTGTTGTATCATAAGAAGGTTCTAAGTAGAGTTTCAAAATGCAAAAAGAAGAAATGTGAGCAAGAGACTAAATGTTTTGAGCAGGCAATTTATTGAAAAGAACAATTTAACTAAAATAGGCTGTTCATCAGCTGATCAAAAGTTTAAGACCATAGCTCAAAAAAACCCCTAAAACAGAAATTAAAGTCTCACAAACAGACTCAGTAATGAGTAGCTCCACCATTATTGTTGATCACTTCAAAAATTCGTGTTGGCATGCTTGATGCGAGTGTTTCCAAAAGGCTTGTAGGAATGTTGCTCCAAGTGGTGAAGATGGCTTCACGAAGGGCATCCACTGTCTGGAACTGATGTCCATTTTTGTAAACTTCCCTTGCCATCCATCCCCAAATGTTCTCAATTGGATTTAGATCAGGGGAACATGCAGGATGATCAAAAAGAGTGATGTTATTCTCCTGAAAAAAATCCTTTGTCAGACGGGCATTGTGAATTGCAGCATTGTCCTGCTGAAAGACCCAGTCATCACCACACAGATGAGGGCCCTCAGTCATGAGGGATGCCCGCTGCAACATCTCCACGTAGCCAGCTGCTGTTTGACGCCCCTGCACAACCTGGAGCTCCATTGTTCCATTGAAGGAAAAAGCACCCCAGATCATGATGGCGCCCCCACTGTGCCGTGTTGAAAAAATCTCAGGTGGCATCTCCTTGTCATGCCAGTAGCGTTGGAAGCCATCAGGACCATCAAGGTTAAATTTTTTCTCATCAGAGAATAAAACTTTCTTCCAACTTTGAAAGTCCCATGTTTGGTGCTCCCTTGCAAAGGCCAAACGGGCAATTTTGTGGCGTTGAAGGAGACGTGGCCTTTGAAGACGTTTTTTGTTTTTGAAGCCGTTCCTTTGCAGATGCTGTCTGATGGTTATTGGGTTGCAGTCAGCACCAGTAATGACCTTAATTTGGGATGAGGATCGTCCCGTGTCTTGACGGACAGCCATTCGGATCCTCCGGCTCAGAGCCGGTGAGATTTTTTTGGGTCTACCACTTGATTTTTTTGTTCCATAAACCTCAGGATCTTTTAAGAAATGCAAAATGACTGTCTTACTGCGTCCAACCTCAGCAGCGATGGCACGCTGTGAGAGGCCTTGTCTATGCAGCTCAACAATCCTGCCACGTTCGAAGGCAGTGAGTTTTTTTGCTTTTCCCATCAAGAGGTCTTGACAGTGTGATTACTTGACAGAAAATGACATGGAATCCAAATTTTTTCCACAGATTTGGGCTTTTAAAGGATGTGGTCTTAAACTTTTGATCAGCTGATGAACAGCCTATTTCAGTTAAATTGTTCTTTTCAGTAAATTGCCTGCTCAAAACATTTGGTCTCTTGTTCCCATTTCTTCTTTTTGCATTTTGAAACTCTACTTAGAACCTTCTTAAGATACAACAGTGCAAAATGCAAATTCTTGCAATTTTTTAACTGGTCTTAAGATTTTGATCAGGAGTGTATATGGGGGGGAATCCTCGTAGACCGGATATCGCAACACTGTGTGGGAGAGTAGGCGCCACTGTCATGTTAATTTTGTTCCAATAAAACAGCCTGTTTGCAATTTTTTGCCTGATGGCATTTCATTTGGTTGCAAAGATCAGAAATCACGGTAAGGTTCAGTTAATAGACAGCGCCCAAACTTTGGATCAAGAATTCCAGCCAAAAGCCAAATGCATGTTGTGCTCGATTCAAATCCATAGCGTAACAGAGGAATAATTTTTTGGGCACTGAAAAATGGAAGAAAATGAAGTTAGGCTGCTAATGAACAGTTGTAGCACATTAGCTATGCCAGCGCTTCAAGCAGGGCTTTTGTTTTAGACACTATAGAGTTAAACAGAGCGCTGGCTGCAGCTAGCACTTAGCAGGCTTTGGCTTGCATTCCACACATTTAACGCCTTCTCTTCGCCAGCGCTCCATTAAGCTGCTTTCACACCGGACCCGAAACGCGTGTATTCGCGTCTTCGCATTGACTTTGAATGTAATTTGTCGTACTAAAAATTTGTTTTGCGTCCACATGAAAGCACTTCCCCCTAGCTGCTGCTGCGCTTCTAGTTGCATGCTGCCGCTGTGTCTTGACTGCTGTCTCGGGTTCTAATCTTTTTCTCTGTCAGATCATAGTATTGTTTTACTCTAGCCTGACCAAATGGCGTACATAATCTAACAAGCTTGTTGGATGTCAGCTCAGGAGAACATAATGAACGAAGTCAAATCGACATCAAAGTGTAGCACGCAGTTTGGCAAACTCGCGAACAGCTGATCGAGGAATTAGATTTTCATAACAGAAATCTGGGTCATACGCAGTACTTATGTCATTATAAATTTAGAACCAAACACCTCGATAATGCATTTAGCAGTAGCTTTCGCAGACGGCGAACGCGAGTGAACCATGGCTCTCTAGCCCATTTAGCGCACCTCTGATTGCCCCTTAAGAAAACCAGTGTAAGATTAAATAAAAAATATACATATTGCCAATTTTTCTTTTGCTCATAATGTAAATCATATCAGATTTGAAGTTACTAAGCACTGGGGCGACAAAGACATGTAATGAAGTGATCAAAATGATATTTTTTCATGCAGTTGTACACACCGGCTATGCAGCGAATTGGTCCTGAGTTCTTTATATGACATCACGCTAAGAAAGGGCGGCATTATCGAGTGTAGCGATTAAAAAGGGGGGTTCCAAGGGCAAGTAGAAAGATACTAATTACTCCAAAACGGTTTGATATTATGAGAAATGACTGCCATGTTTTTTTTCTGGATGAAAAATTACATAATGAGAGCCTGTTTGTGAAATTTCGCCCTCTTAGACGCTGTAATTCCTTTAAAAGCGCCACTGTATCTAGATAAAAGCAGGCTCTCACTCATTCAGATTCAGCGAGAGCTTTGCCTTTATGCATTTACATGTGCCAATGTCTGAGTAAACACTGACACTTTGAAGAGTAACTAATTTGCTCAAAGCACAAGCGTGCTGGGATTTTTAAATTCATAATTAGGAGGAAATGGTTTGGTCCCGGAAAGCATTAATTTATTGACAGTTCATGTATTCATTCATTTTTTAAGAATGGCAAATGCCATTTTGTGATTGCGTACAGGAGAGGTAGTGAGGCACTGGAGCCTGCCTGCCGGGGAGCTGAATTATTCAGCTGTAAACTCACAATGAGCTGCGGCAGGCCGGGAGCTGCCTGCTGAAACACAACGCAGCACCTCAGACCAGACCAACGCCCATGAATCAAAACCAAATCACCCTACGCCACTGCGCACCGCCAGCACTGCAAAGCTCTGAACTGCCAAACCTGAAACGCAGCGCACCATGCATGTCCACAGCAGTCATCACAAACTCCACTCATCGCACGCAATTCTAGAATTTGCCTGTCATTTCAATGCTGTGAATAACAAAGAAAAAGAAAGAAAAAACACTGACTCAGGTATAATCCAACAAAACAATATGTAATAAGGATGATTCACTGTGCGCAAACCCTTTCAGGAGACATTTCCTGATGCAGAGTGACCCCATACTGTTGCTCTGGATAATTGTACATTTGAGTCAAAAGGACAGGGGCCAGTCAGATAAATGAAAATTGAAGGCAAGGATTTTAGGTAAGGTTACATTGCCCTGACAATGACACCACTTAGGACAAAGTGGTTTATAAAGGAGGTTCTACATTGGAGGGTAAAGAGCTTTGGTCCTTATCATAGAACTCACTATAGATCATTATGAATGAATGAAACAAGTTTGGAGCTAAAATTAACGAGTCGAGACTCATCAGGGGTGGTGACAAGTCTGCGATAAGCAAACAAATTATGACGAAAGACTTCAACTCCGGTTGCCATAGCCACCGGTTCAGTCTTCCTCCTGCTATTTTTACATACTCCATTATCAGCCAATTTATAGAGGACGCAGGGCTGTTTGAGGGGGAAAGGACAGGAGGGAAACACAAATATAGCGAAACAACACCTGCCAGGGTGATCGTACAAGCGTAGCTCCGACTTCCAGCTAAATTGACCCACTCTTCACTGCATTTCTCCAAAATTACGGCACGTCCTTCACAGGCCAGCTCATTAGGTTCTCCACTGTGAGTCGGAGTATGGAGAGGCGAGGACCCTGATGCCCCTGCAGGCCCTGTTACGTGTCTACAATAAGGCCCACCTCCCTGTCGAGCAGTCTGGACGCCCGTGCTCAAGCTCCGTTTGTTCCCCTGTTAACAGACACTGATGTTCATGTCAACAGCCACAGACATTAGATGGACTCCACTGGAAATGACCACAAAGGGCCCACTGTTAAGAACAGCAGCCTAATCCCAGCAGTCCATCACTGCCATTCACTCACAATAAGCCTTAATGCTCTCACAGCGCAAAGGCATACAAGCATGTACCAACAGTCCTCCTCCCTCTAGCCAAGTAACTAAAGCATATTTTCATCAAACATTGCTTTAATTTAAGGATAGTCCTGCCAAAAAACTGGAAATCCAGAGCAATCAATACTTCATATGCAAACTAAAGACTCAGAGCTTAACAGCAATGAATATCGGTAAATCCCATATCTTCACTCATGTAACCAACCTGGAGCTAGTGCTCAATCCAGTGCTTTCCATCTCTCCATTAGTAGACAGCATCCAATACACAATTCTCTATCCTATCGCCATCCATTCTTTCAGAAAGCAATTGATCAACAAAATGCATATGTACAGCCCCAGAACGCTGAGCTAAGCAGACGCAGCCCACGTTTCGTATGCGAAGCTGGTTTGTGCTTCACAGCAAGGAATATAAATGTAGACCCATTTTTAGAAGAGCCTATCCTCATATTAATGAGCAGAACAGGGAGAGAGGATTCTCCATGCATTCTGGAAACAAGGAGACCAAAATGAAGGGAAACTGTTTTCGCTACACTGAAAAACTGCAGAATGAACAGGAGTACATTCACTGTGTTTGGCTTTTAAATGAGTGCATCCAGCAAGTAAGGCAGGAGCCTGTATTACAAATACTCCATTTATTTTCCCTCAAAATCAATTTGTGAAGAAGGCGTATATACGTGGGTGGTTTCAGCCATATCATGAGGCCAAAGCTCCCAACTCATTTATCCTTGCAGGGATGATTCAGATTTGCAATCATTACTCAGCCTACCAGTCAGAAAGCTCGAGTCTAGGATTACAGATTCCTCTGTCTGTTGGTCTGCTACGTCGAGAAATGGAAGTCATCCAGTATGTTTGGGTATTGGGTCATGAACACAAGGCTAAGTACGAGGTCACTACCCATTTCCATCCAAGTGAAGAGTAACTCAAGTGCACACCTACCTAGAGTCTCAGTGCATGCCCATTCTGACTGCCTTCAAGTGTGCTAGATCAAGGAGCTTCATGCCAAACTTCAAGTAAAATGCACTGGTTACTGCAGAGGTGTTTTCTTGCCTGCACAGGGCAGTCCAGGATTGACTTCAGAGACGTCTTCAACGCACAGTAACTGTTTCATGAGATCTGGAGAATTTGACCTAATTTAATACTTAATGACCTGGCGGTAAGTCATGTCATGTGGAGCATGTCATGAGGTGGAGAAGCAGCCTTGCATCTGAATCAGGCCAAAGCAAGCAGGATGGCAACTGAGGGACCAGGGACTCAACCGTGTGATGACTGAGTTTGCAGGAAGAAGAACAACTTTTTGTTTTTTAAGAAGATATAGCTGAAACCATAATTCATAGCATGAATCAACTTGATTGATTCATGCTTTTCCTTAAACAAAAAAAAAAAAATCACTTTTTTGTTAAAGGTAAATTTGTTAGTTCTAAGTTTTTGAAGTTACACGACATCTTCATTTTTTGCTTCTTGCCTCAAGAATCTCTCGAAGTGAACTAAATTCAGAAATGGTAAACTTGGTCCTCAGAGATTGAGTGTGTTCATACACAGCTAACTTACTTTTTCATGCTTTTTAAAAAAAATTAAAATATCCTTCCAGACACAAAAAAAATGAGCAGCCCATCATTGATCAAACAACCAATTATTCAAAGATTAAACTTCAAAGGGTATGCTTTTAAAATAAGTTTTTGGACCAATTATCCAAATGAGCATGAAACAAATTTTTCTGCTGGTTCTCTGGGATCAGGCTAATACTTGTGAAAGCCACAGAAGAGTGGACCGATGCAAGTCACTAGCTTTCAACAGCAGTGCCCGCAACTACAGAGGCAACACATGACAGACTACTCAGAAATTATCCAGTCACTGGCTGAAGCTTCCTTCAAAGGGACTGTTTTAATTCCAAAATAAACAAGACTTCTTTCCAACAATATCCCCCACGACCATGGAGCCCCGTTTTCAAACCCAACCAAGTTCATAACTAGTAACAGACACATAAAAGTTCATTAATCAATGTAAAGTATTTTCTGAAAAAAAGACGTAGTGGGCAGTCTTTCAAATATTGATGGCCTCATGCAAGAAGGGCGTAAGTGACACTGAAAAATGACTTTTTTGGTCGTTTCGGAACAACTGAGACGAGCCCATCGCCTGACCAAGTCTGGAGACTCAATTCCTATCCTAAAGGGGTAAAACTGCCTTTTAAAAAAGTCATATCCGCAGGCAATTTTTTTTAACAGGTGGTGCTGTGGCAGTTTTTTTCCTGTAAAATTTGTAAAATGTCACTTATGCCCTTCTAGCATGACGCTATCCATATAATGGAAACGATGCCACTTGACTTGTGGAGCTCAAAGAGCCAAAAAATATAACTGAAAAACACAAAAGGAATGTTTCATTCCAGAAGTCAAAATCCGGCCACTCAAGGTAATCCACAGTCTTTGTTGGGAGCAGTTTCATGTAGGAACTACATGTAGTCTTCCTACCGAGTGACACCCAGCAGCTGCATCACTGAGCAGAGGGAAGCAGATTGGGATGATGTGAGAAGGCCAGCCAAACCTTTTCATTAGACCAATAATTACTCCTCCTTCAAGATCGTCCAAATTCAGGAGGAGGGAAAAATATTAAGACTCGAATCTTCATGTTTAAACTCACTTTGTCCCATAAAAACAAAACCTCAACCGCAAATAACCTAGATTTAGTGCCAGGATAGAGCCGATACTGTTCATACTCACATATGCGGCAATGCATCAGCTACTAAAAATTTTTTCTTCCAGGATCCAAAAATGGTAATAACATGCTTTGTTTGGGACTTCTAGATTTTTTCAACAAATGAGACCTTTCAAGAACTCAGTCCAGTACAGGTCTCGCAATTTATTTATCAGATGGCAAATAAAAGAGCGAGTAGCATGCACGTTTCTTTGCCCAAAAACATCACAGAAGATAAAACACATTTTGGCAGGAATGAGTTTTTAAGATTGCACCAGGCCCCGCTGCATTCCAGAGCGGTTACTGATCAGAAAACCACCTGCACTTAAAACAGCCCATGAACACTCCTACACTATTGCCCATCTGCTGCGAATTAAAGAATTTTTATTATTTCTTTTTCCCACAAAGTACTTACCATTTCAGATCCGCTAAACATCCAGGAATGGATAAACTCCACTACGACCCGCAAATTAAATCAGAAGGAGCAAGACCATCAGACAGTTTACATTTGCAAAAAGGAATTCATCGCGGCAGAAGCAATGGAAACACTGAAAACAAAACAAGTACTGAGTAACTTGGCCAGCACTATCAGTGAGATCTCACTTTAGGAGGCTTCAAGGTTGAAACCTGGTTTGTATTTAAATAGTGATATAAGTAATTAAGAGAACGGGACATGCTCTATACACCGTCTTCTACTTTACTAAAAAACTGAAAATGTTTTGTGCCAGAAAAATGTGCATATCCAGGGAAATAAATCCTTGGACCTATGTAGCAATGTTAGCCTTCGTTTTGCGTCATTTTAAAAACAACATTAACGATTTATTAGGAGACTTGATCCTGCAAACAAGTAAGTGTTAGCCATTAAAATCACCTGTCAGTCAGAACTAAGCTACTTAAGTTTGGAAGTGTAGCTACACTCAAGTAGAGTCTGGATTTCAGTTTCAGGGCCAGGAAAGGATTTCAGAGATAGCCATCTCAAAAATAATTTCCCAATATTCAGTATTATATTTTGCTCATCACAGATAGCTGCAGGCTTCCCAAAAACTACTTGACAACCACAAAACCGCTCTTCCCAGCTTGTACTGGCTCCATCTCAGCACCGATTCCACTCATAGATGAAATCCATCGATTTATTCTCTCCCTGATTAATTCTTCAGGCTCCTCCCCTTGATTAATCTTTGTTATAGAACTGAAGCTTGTCATGCTTAATGCTTATGCTATAAATCGACCACTATACAAAGAACTGTCTACAAGTTTCACTCTAGACAACTGGAATCTACCAGTTTAGGATAGCAGATAGGAGAAGGATAGCAGATAGCGACCGTTGTCAAGGTCTGCGTCACGTGAATGACAACCACCGATATTGCTCACTCAGTCAGAATAGAAATGCTTTGTGTAATCTCAATCAGAATAAAATAACACCCAAGTGAAATGAAATTCTGTAAGAGAGACATCGGCAAGAACCATAATTAGACATTCTGATAGGATGATATTGGCATTCCGATAGGATGATATTGGTTACTAAAGGTCATGTAATCACCTACTTCTACTAAAGATCATGTTAACACTCATTCTGATCAGGCAAGCTACCTCAAAGTTCAGCCTCACTGCATATCAGCATTGCAAATCAAAACCTGGGGAATAAAACTGAAAAGAGCTTTGACAGATGCAAACATGATCATCATGCTAACATTGTGCTAAATGCAGCCCTATTTCAGGACAGTTTACCCTGACCGCTGTTCCGCAATTAGCAAGTACAAAACCCAAAACCAGTGAAGTTGGCACGTTATGTAAATCGTAGATAAACACAGAATACAATGATTTGCAAATCCTTTTCAACTTCTATTCAATTGAATACACTGCAAAGACAAGATGTTTAATGTTTAAACTGAGAAACTTTTTTTTTTTTTGCAAATAATCATTAACTTAGAATCTAAAGGCAGTAACACACTGCAAAAAAGTTGGCACAGGGGCCTTCTTATCACTGTGTTACATCGCCTTTCCTTTTAACGACACTCAGTAAACGTTTGGGATCTGAGACTAATTTTTGAAGCTTTTCAGGTGGAACTCTTTCCCATTCTTGCTTGATGTACAGCTTAAGTTGTTCAACAGTCCGGGGTCTCCGTTGTCGTATTTTACGCTTCATAATGCGCCACACATTTTCAATTGGAGACAGGTCTGGACTACAGGCAAGCCAGTCTAGTACCCGCACTCTTTTACTACGGAGCCATGCTGTTGTAACACATGCAGAATGTGGCTTGGCATTGTCTTGCCGAAATAAGCAGGGGCGTCCATGAAAAAGACGTTGCTTGGATGGCAACATATGTTGCTCCAAAACCTGTATGTACCCTTCAGCATTAATGGTGCCTTCACATATGTGTAAGTTGCCCATGCCTTGGGCACAAATACACCCCCATACCATCACAGATGCTGGCTTTTGAACTTTGCGAATATAACAGTCCGGATGGTTCTTTTCCTCTTTGGTCCGGAGGACACGATGTCCACAGTTTCCAAAAACAATTTGAAATGTGGACTTGTCAGACCACAGAACACTTTTCCACTTTGCATCAGTCCATCTTAGATGAGCTTGGGCCCAGCGAAGCCGGTGGAGTTTCTGGGTGCTGTTGATGAATGGCTTTCGCTTTGCATTGTAGAGTTTTAACTTGCTCTTGCAGATGTAGCAACGAACTGTAGTTACTGACAGTGGTTTTCTGAAGTGTTCCAGAGCCCATGTGGTGATGTCCTTTACACACTGATGTCGGTTTTTGATGCAGTACCGCCTGAGGGATCGAAGGTCACGGACATTCAATGTTGGTTTTCGGCCTTGTTGCTTACGTGCAGTGATTTCTCCAGATTCTCTGCACCTTTTGACGATATTACGGACCGTAGATGATGAAATCCCTAAATTTCTTGCAATAGCTCGTTGAGGAATGTTGTTTTTAAACTGTTTGACAATCAGCTCATGCATTTGTTCACTAAGTGGTGACCCTCGCCCCATCCTTGCTTGTGAATGACTGAGCATTTCAGGGAAGCTGCTTTTATACCCAATCATGGCACCCACGTGTTCCCAATTAGCCCGCTCACCTGTGGGATGTTCCAAATAAGTGTTTGATGAGCATTCCTCAACTCTCTGTCTTTTTTGCCACTTGTGCCAGCTTTTTTGAAACATGTTACAGACATCAAATTCCAAATGAGCTAATATTTGCAAAAAACTACTAAGTTCACCTGTTCGAACATTAAGTAACTTGTCTTTGCAGTGTATTCAATTGAATATTGGTTGAAAAGGATTTGCAAATCATTGTATTCTGTTTTTATTTACGATTTACACAACGTGCCAACTTCACTGGTTTTGGGTTTCGTATATGAAGGGAATGTTTTGAAAGAACATAAGTCATAATGTAAAACAACCATGACAACTAACGATAGTTGAGGTTTATGGAATTCCAAGACTGCAAGTGACAGAAAATTTTGACAAGATGCACAAGTTTCATGTAATTACGTTATTCTTACACCAAATACTTATTGACATAACAGATTTTTTTGGATTGCAACCAGTGCACTATTTGATGAGTTTAAGGCACAAGTAAACACTTCCGATCAGAATGCATTGATTACAATCAATCAAATCTTTGCCTGTGAACACAGCCAGTGTGAAAGCAGAGTCCTGGTGTACAATTAGACTTGTCCACCCCTTTGTATTTCCTACATTCTATCAGTCCATCACTATGACCCTGGTAGAAGGTTACAGAGCCCTGCTACTCAGTAGAGCAGGCCTCGCTTCTCCGACCACGCCAGGGTTTCACCCGCCGTCTGACTCAGTAATCCAGCAATCACAATCATTTCACATAATCCATCTTTAATGAGTGCAAGGATTATACCAGAGGCCTTTCAGAAATTTTGATTCATAGAACAGATGCACAGTTTAGACAGTTCATTTTAACAGAAGATTCACCTTACTTGAGGGGATATTTTTCATGAAATCAAAGACACAATGTGAATAATCTTAGACAAAAATGCTTGCAGAATCTCAGACAAACTATAAACAAGAGTCATCAGAAGATGACATATCCCCCCGGCCCCTGATTATTTTGCGAAAGACGTGTCACCTTCACCTTCAAAGAAATTCAAATAAGAATGTTGAGGTGATTTTCCTCTGGAATGATCTGGAAGTATGTACTGCCAGCATGTAGCAAATACTATGAAGCACACGTTGGCAAAGGCATTAAAAAACTAGGGTCATTAATGAACAGTGTTTTAGTTCTGCTCAGGAAACAAACCCAGCCCTGCGACGGAGTCCAAATCCATGTCACTTCCATGGAAAGGAAAAAAAAAATAATTTAAGAAATTTGAAAATATGAAAAGGCACCGCTTCAGTAAGTGAGTAATAAACATGCAAAGTTTCAGAAAGATATAAAGAACTGTTTTTGAGTTGTGTTCCGGAAACGAACCTCTCTGTACCGAGTCCAAACCCAACACGTTTCAATGGAAACGAAAAAAATATATACATTCCCCCCCCCACCGAAAATCTGAAAATATCAGAAGGCATCACTTCAGTATGAGGGTGATACAAATGCAAAGTTTCAGTAATTTACATTGAACGGTTTTTGAGTCGTGTTCCGGAAAAAAACCTATCTCTGTACAGAGTCCAAATGCAACTGGTTTCCATGGAAACGAAAAAAAAAAAGATTTTCATAAATCTGAAAATATCAAAAGGCACCACTTCAGTCTGAGTAATACATATGCAAAGTTTCAGTAAGATATATTGAACGATTTTTTAGTTCTGCTCCAGAAAAACACCCATCCCTGTACAGAGTCCAAATCCAAGTCATTTCCATGGAAATGAAAAACAAAAAAAAAAATCTGAAAATACGAAACGGCACCACTTCAGCATGTGGGTAATGCACATGCAAAGTTTCAGAAAGATATAATAAACAGTTTTTGAGTTGTGCCACAGAAACGAACCTCTCTGTACAGAGTCCAAATCCAACTTGTTGCCATGGAAACGGAAAATAAAACTTCCAGAAATTCCTAAGTATCAAAAGGCACATCCTGCTCCGGAAACGAACTTGGCCTGATGTACTCCAAGTCCAAATTTGTTAGCTCCCGCCGCTCGCATTGAGGGAGCTATGGTATCGGGCTACATCTGTGCGCGTGCGCGTCCGTCAACACATTTCGCTTGATTTCATCAACGATTTCAGTTATAGGCTCCAAATGTTTTACTGGACATGCATCTTATAAGGGCCTACAAATGACATACCTAAAAGTGACCTTGGCCTATTCTTTCAAGGTCACTGGCCTAAAAATATCACCTAAAACTCTGACATTTTGCTTCATTTTTCAGTTACAGGCTCCTAATTAGCTCCTGCTGCGCGAGTGGCACGGGAGCCATGGTATCGAGCTCCATCCGTGCCTGCGTCTGTCTATGCGTGCGTCTGTCAACAAAAACAACAAAAAACGGCGGGAGCTTCTGGGGCCGCCAGTGCCCCATATTTTCCATGGAAACGACAAAAATAGGAATCCCGAAATTTCCAAAGTAGCAAAAAGCACATCAAGACTACACATAGAGTACATGTACAGAGTTTGGTGCTGATATCTTGCATAGTTTTCGAGTTCTGCTCCAGAAACAAAATGATTACGGACGGTCAGACAGAGACGGACGAGGCGATGCCTACATCCCCCCACCTTCTATGCCGTGGGGATAATAATAACCTTTGGTAAAATGGCAGTCACATCCCAAAAGGAGGGAATTTAAGATTCAGTAACACTGCCACCAAAGCACAGAGCTTTTGTATAGGACAGGCTTCTTCTTGAAAATGAAAAGTGTTAAACTCTAGTAACCTCACTCTTGCATCCAAAGGAAGGTGGCCTAGCTTTGTTAGCCCTGCAGCAGTGTCTGAAATGGGCATTTAAAAAAGCAGTAGTGCAATGGTGACAGCTGTCACAAAATAGTAAGCAAGTCAGAGGCTAGCTCCTCTAGCCTACAGTACCAGTCAAAAGTTTGGACACATTTTGCTAATGTCACAACACTGTTTGTGGAGAAATTTAAATGGCTTAACTTCTTCATGTAATCTCAAATGGAATCTTGTAAAAGGTAAACAGTCATAAACGAAAAGAAAGTAATTGACTTGGTTGAATAGTGTCCAAAATAGAAGCCATATTTTGCAAAGTAAACAGACAAATAAACTCCTATTTTCCAACAGCCAAATTAAAGTCAAGCAGTTTTGGGATTTAATGGGTGAAAAGGTTGATGAAGAGCACATCTCAAGTGCAGCACATCTTTGGGAAGTTGGACAGCTGTGCAACTGCAAATTCATTATAGTCATATGACTGGCCTTGTTACAAAAAGTGAGAATGCGCAGCAAATATGACCACAAATGGTGGTTAGTTTGATGGATTTAAAAACTAGGCCTATGCTGTCAGCTGCCGAAAGCAAGGGGTATATCCCTGAAATTCCCCAATCCTCGAAACCCCCCTTTATGAGATTCCCCTTTACTAGACCAACAGTATGTGGCAAATTTGAGGTCTGTGTAAGTAATTGTTCCTGAGATATGGTTAAAAAACTGATTTTTTTCCAATATGTAGTGCCACCTGGCGGCAACCTAGGAGTGCCTACGAACCCAAAATCTAATCAGTTCATCCTCTCTACCATATCTACCCATATGCTAAAAATAAGAAGCCAATGTAAAGTATTTTATGAGTTATCGCGCTATCGGCTAAAATCTGCGGGGTGAAACCATGATATCCCCAAAACTCGTATTTCGGGGAGATAATTATATTCCCGAATGCCGTTCCGGGGATATTATGTTTTTGGTCCGACCGCCGCCGCGCCGCCCTACGTGGCCGCCCTGGTGGCCAATCTAGAGATCGTAAATTGTCCAAAATCGAATCAGTTCTTCCTCTTTATGATACTTACTTATGTGCAAAACTTGAAATTTGTAATTGAAATATTACTGAAGTTATCGCGGAGCAGTGATTTTTTCAGTTTTTGGCCCCTGCTGGCCAATGTAGAAATTGTAAATTGTCCAAAATCGAATCAGTTGTTCCTCTTTATGATACTTACTTATCGGCAAAACTTGGAATTTCTAATTGAAATACTACTGTAGTTATCGTGTTAACGCTGAAATCAGTTTTTGGCCCCTGGTGGCCAATCTAGACATTGTAAATTGTCCAAAATCGAATCAGTTCTTCCACTTTATGATACTTACTTATGTGCAAAATTTGTAATTTGTAATTGAAATATTACTGAAGTTATCGTGTTAACGCTGAAATCAGTTTTTGGCCCCTGGTGGCCAATCTAGACATCGTAAATTGTCCAAAACCAAATCAGTTCTTCCTCTTTATGATACTTACTTATGTGCAAAATTTGTAATTTGTAATTGAAATATTACTGAAGTTATCGCGTTAACACGTAGTGCAGTGGCGGTGGCGGCGGCGGCGGCCAGACCAAAAACATAAATATCCCCCGGAACACCATTTGGCGTTATATTGTATTGGGTCTATTCAAGGATTGGGTAATTGGAGGATTGGGGGCGTTCGGGGATATACCCCAAGCCGTCGCCTCCGACGGCATAAGCCTAGTTAGATCTTGCCACTTATTTCTTTATTTAACATATATTGTAAGAAAAATGTGGGTGTGTCCAAACTTTTGACTGGTACTACACGTACAGAATGTTCTCCAATGGGGCCATTTCTTGATGACTTGGAGCCTCTGGAAGGAACATCCTTAGGACAATCTGTAGAAAAAGGCAGAATCCGAACCACATCCCAGGAGGTTCTCTGATTTCTGCCCTCGGCAACAAAGTCACGACCAGAGAAGAGAGAACTCTGCAGCCCCCAGCAAAAAGCAATATGGCAAACCCAATTTATATGGGATTCTCCCTTATGTGTCAAGAAATCCTTGCCACAGAGGCGTAACCAAAGGGGGGGGAACCATCTGGTGAAATACAAAAATCTTAACTTAATCTTAACTGAAGCCAAATGATACTTGTTCCAACATGTGCACTCAACAGAATACTTCCCACAAAGGGAAAACATCAGTGTCATGTCGTGTCAGTGTCACAAAATTAAAGAGCCACTGCCTAAAGCAAATGAAGGTGGGAACAGCAACACCATGAAAGAAGCCGACATGAATAATGCAACTTGTTCTTGTTTTAGGGAGGTCACAAAGGCAGATCCGGGGGTCTATGGGGATCTCAAACACAAGTCAGAGAGATGTTTTCATGGAAAAGGTGTGTGTGTGTGTGTGTGTGTGTGTGTGTGTGTGTGTGTGTGTGTGTGTGTGTGTGCACGCGCGCGCACACACATACTTGTGTCCACCTGTCTATCCGTTTCCATTTTGTATGTGTATGCATAAGCATCCATTTTAGTGGATACGTATTCGTATGTTTGTGCTAGTATTCCATAGCAGAGCTGACTCACAACATCGTGGGTTTAAACTACTGCCGTTACTATGACTACAACAGCAGATATAGCGTTATACCCTGGAGTTCAGACATGTAGCCCTGCACCTTGTTATACAATACCCCCGAAGGTTAAGCCACACTTGAAAAGGAGCCCAGCGCTGCGTCTGAGGGAACAACGCCCTGGAACAGAAGCAGAACAAAACACGAGAGGAACACGCTGGCAAGTTCACATGGATCTGCGCGACTGGAAAGCCCGCGGTCACCCGCATCACTGCCGCCATCCCGGGGCCAACCTCACCGAGGGCCAGCGCCCTCAATACACCCAGTGAACATAATGATGGTGCTATTTACAGGCACATGTTGCAGCAGCAGCTCTGCACAGTGCCATTTTGGCTCCCTTCTGGGCTTGATCACACCTTTGGCTGAAGGCTTACTTCCGGACCAATACGGATTTTCAACCCAATGATACAGGAATAAAACGCAGTGCCTTCCTCATGAGAAGACAAGCATGCTCCCACTCCTTTGTCAGTCCCCTTTCTTCTCCACCCCAGGTGTTCTGGTGGCTTTTGTTTGTTTTCATCTGTTTATGCTCCCAAACACCCCCTTACCGCCGTTCTGGGAGTTACATTGTTAAGCTGCAGCTGACAGCGGTTGAGAAGAAAAAGGCTTCACCGCACACTGAGGTCTGGCGGGAAAACATGGTCCTCCCAGAATGGGTTGGAGGAGTGACTACACACACACACACGCGCGCACACACACACAGTGACTAAAGAGGCAAACTACAGTACATCTTTGTTGGGAGATCCAACTAGCCTTGAACAATGTAAATCTAACATGCAGCCATGGGATTCCAATATATTGTTATTGTCACTCAGCATAAAATTCCACATAGAGAGCGAAGCCCATTACTAAAATATGTGCACTAAATTGAGTATTTTTCTAAAATGTCAAATTAATTCCTTAAAAACAGACCCAGGGGTTTTCAACACATGAAACTCTGGGCATCTGAGAAAAGTACACACACCCAATTATGGGCTGAAAACCACAACACTGCTGGGATTTAAAGGAGCAGGCATGAGGGAAATGCCTCAGAGGTTTGTGAAGCACCACAGCCTCACTCTGCGCATAATTTTAAAATAAACCATCAAATTAGTTGTTCTGTTGGCATGACAAACAGCAGCCATACCTGCCTCACCTCAATACTATTCTGCCCCGAGTGAAGTATTTCCGTGCAGCTATTACCTAGTCATAGCCGCACTAGCGGCAGTGCGCCGGAGAAGACGGCTTTCGCTGCAGTGGAGTCGCACTGGAATCCCAGTTCAGCCTTCCTCCAGCTATATTGCACATGCTGTCACCATGCTGTTACATACCATCCTAGCACAAGCATTCAAAATAAAGGAACAAAGCATTCATACTTTGACAGACACACAAACACACACAAACGTACACACAAATGCACAAAACACTCCGACAAGCACACACAGACACAGCCAAGGGAAATTCTGGTCCTGAGAGCTGAATGAATAAGCCAGGGCTAACGTCACTGGATCATTGGCATCACAGCTGCAGAGGGGAGAGGAATGAGAGAACATGATCCACATAAGACAGACAGCTCTCCTAGATCTGGCTTAGCGACACTGCTGAAAATGGCGGGGGAGGGGGCTCGATAACATTTCTCTGAACTGCCTATCAGAAGCCTGGGGATGTGAATAGTAAATGTTGCAGCGTGGAGCAGGGGAGAAGGTGGGTTCTCATGCTGGTTGTGTGAGCGCATTCATCAGCTCATTACCGAGTAGCCCTCGGGTTGCCAGTGAGTGCTCAATCGCACCAGAGAAATTACCATGCTTGTCACAGCTGTAGTCAATTGCATCCCTCACTGTATACAGACGCAAGCTCAAGACATCAGCTAGAATATCACTGGCATTAATGAAGAAAAAAAAAAATCACAAGCTTTATAACCTGGCAAATGCATTTCTTTTGGAGCATCTTGGACTCCAAGACTTCGAGCAAGGCAATATTATGAGCTCCCAGCCATCACAGTAGAAACTACAGAGACATTTTTTTTTATTGCCATGACATGGCAATAGATTTGCGGTACCTGGGTTAGCGTCATTGGTGTACACCTTTGTCCCTTGTAGCATGGAGTTAATGGGCGACTTGCAGGTTACATTTTTTTGAGATTTACACTTAACCTTGTCAGAAAATGACAGGATTTAATACATTTTACAAATCATAAGGGCACAAATTCAGAGGAAAAAAGTGTCTGTTTTTCCAGAGCTTTTAAAAACGTCCTTTTTTCCCCCCAACACTGTCACATTACACGAAAGGAAGTCGTTTTCCTCAGCTCTACCTAAGCCCACCATGTAGCAGTAGGTGGCACCAAGTCCGAGCTTTCCTGACAAAGTGAGTTTAAGGTGGCTTAAACTCCAGCCTGTTAAGACATTGGCTCCACAGTATTCCTAACAGGGAGAATGAAAAGTGCCTGGGCGTGTTATATGCAGTTGAACAAACAAAACTTCACTTATGCAACAGTTACAAAAAATTTTGGTAGTGTATGACGCTCCTTTTATCCCGGAGGATCATCTTCGTGTAGTTGAGGATGGGATGTTGAAGCCATCTCATGTCAAGCAAATTTTAAGCCAATTTTAGAAAATTTTCTTAAAAGAAAATTAAAATTAACATGTGTTTCCATCAACTGTCTCGGAGCGAATAAACTGCAGTAAAGGGGACCTATTATGCTATATTTCCAAGGATATATTTTGATCTTGGACTCCCCTAGAGTACTCCTGACTGTTCAAAGTCCTAAACAGGGTCTTTATTTAGCTCATACTGCCATCCTAAAAAAACCTCATATGTAGTTTATTGTAGTCTCTGCCTGAAACGCCTCATTGTGGTGGCTCTTCCGCTATAGACCCCACTCCCCGTGTTCCCACTTTCTTCTGACTAGCCAGCTCTGTGGAGGGCGGATCTAGGTGGGACAAGGCAGCAGAACGCAGTTTTCCGAGTCCGCCTCCTCAGAGGGAAATTGAAACGCATCTCCCAAAGGAATCGATAGACATAATCCACAATCAAACGCAGTACATGTGTATAAGATCTAATGAAATTAACTTGTTCTAATAAACGCAACAGCGAAAGTGCAGGACGCAGTGTGAATGTCTGGCAGCTCAAGCTCGAATTTGCCGTCTTTCTATGGCTACTATGGTGAGTACACCGGTGTTTCTACTCTATAGCTAGGATTGAGGGAAAGCTAGAATCCACCCCATATGGACACATTTGTAGAACGGGTCGACATACCCAAGTGTAGACCGGAGACAGTAGAAATCTGGTAGGTCTGAATTTAGACATGGACAGTGAGGAGCAATTAAAAGTGGACCAACAACTTATGGACTGCTTCGGTGTGTATTGTAAGGACCTGTTGGTTTGTGTCCATAGCTGTGGTGTGTCATTAGCGTTATGTAATGAACAGCTTCTGCGCTGGTATATGACGAAGGAGAGAAAGCTCCAGGCTAAACGGCCTGTTCCGAAATCGCCAGTGGTAATGGTTACTTATTGTGTTGGAATGACCAGCTTTTGCTCACACAAAATGGGCGCAATAAGCCGCTTTCACTCCGGAAGCAAAATGAATTTTTCCCGCGACAGATTACATTAAAAGTCCATGTATTGTCTTTGCATTTACTTTTAATGTAATCTCTCGTGCGAAAAATGTTTTGCGGCTGGTGTGAAAGCAGCTTAAAAGCGCCCAAAACATGTGTATTCGTGTCTTTGCATTGACTTTGAATGTAGCTAATCTGTGGCGTGAAAAATTCGTTTCGCGTCCGGTGTGTAAGCGGCTCGACATGCCCATAACACGTGTATTCGACTCTTTGCATTGATTTTGAATGTAGCCAATCTGTCGCATGAAAAAATTTTTTCGCGACCGGTATGAAGGCAGCTTTATGGATAATACACGGCAGCTAGAGAGAGCTCGGTTATGTTATGAACATAATACAGGTTTTGCAGACCATAAGTTCTGTGGACAAGTTGCTTATGTGGATCAAGCGAATCGATCACTTCTACTGGAAAGAATTTCCTATTTAATCTTCGCCTTTTTCGGCTTTTTATTACCCACAACAATTTCTAAAGGAAATTGATTCTAAAGAAATCATTTGTTAGACCAGACACATTAGAGCTTCTGCGTTTCACGATTGCTTTCACGGTAGAATCAGAAAGCTAACACAGATATTTGTGATGGGCATCCAGCTGATCCCAGTCATGGGTAAGTGAAGCGATCACGAGCAACTGTAGTGGCCACAATCGGGCGACATTATGAAGTAACAATCATACTGACCAGAATTAATGCATACAAGTTAACCGGGAGCATTTTTAATTAGCACGGCGGCACGCAAACTAACATGCAGAGGCTGGTAACCGAGCGGTCATAACCACAGAGACAAACCCTTGCAATACAGGTTTTACAGACAGCAAGTTCTGTTATTGTGGACAGTTGTACCAAGCATCCAAATTACAAACAAGAATTAAAAGCTAGCTTCAAATGAGGTTTATGTTCAAACACCTTCTGTAGAATTTCCCTTGATATTAGTCTTGCATATTTAGGACACAAACATTAGCAACAGTAACTTGGCTACATTGGCCACTGTCCAACAGCCACAATCAACTGGCTATCACGTCAGGTCGGCTTCTGCAGTAAAAGCAACTTACAGCTTCTGCGTCTGTGAGGCACGGACAGTCGCAACCAATACAGGCTTTATATTCAGATATTTGCAAAAGCCTGCGTTTTGAGGCCAGTTGTTACTGCTAACTATCGCTAGCGGTCCTGCTAGCCACCCAAAACATGTTAGCTTCACTTACATTATTTGCGGTTATATTGTTACTTACAGCTTGTGGCTCCGAGCGCTTGATTGATGCAACTGCTTCTGGTTTGAGAAACAGCTGAAACGCTTATCCTCTGTCAAATTATCCTTTATTGACAAAGCCTCAGAAATGCTGAGCACAAACAGATAACGTTCCCTTTGACCGTGGCTGTTTGCTGCCACCAAACAAAAAAAAAAGATCATCATCATCGCATAAGGCAAAAACCACCTCAAGCGAGCATATTATGGCCAGGTCACGTGGTAACGGAGTTACAAAATTGTGTGATTAATTTCATAGCTCCAGATATAAGGACGATAGAGTTACAATTTAAATGGCTTTGTGTAGGTCTTCACTATTACTTCAAACAACAAATTAGCTAAATTTGTTCATTTGACTTATTTTGGGTGATTACGACAAAAATCTAGTCAGTAACGAAGTGACAAATTTGTTAACTCGGTTACTGACCAGTTTTTTGCCGTTTTCACCCAAAATAAATCAAATGAACAAAATTAAAAATTTTGTGGTTTGAAGTAAAAGGGCACAAAGCCATTTAAATTGTAACTCTATCTAACTTAGTTTTGGAGCTATGATACAAAAGACATCAATTTTGAAACTCTTACCGCATGACCTGGCCCATCAACTTTTATTTAAAAACTTAAGAGAAAGTTTATTCGCATTTCGCTGCTTCCATCTGCCATTTCAAATTCAAATCTTCAAAATGCGCATCAGAATAGTGAGATGGCACTGCGATTATCGAAACAGACAGCTGGTGCAGTTCCTAGCACATATCACTTGAACACTGGGAGTCATATTCACAAATCCTTCAGAGATTCGGCTCAACAAAAACATTAACAGTGTACCTTAAGTCTTTTGTTCCAATATCTGCCAACTTCCAACCTCATCAGAAAAATTATTCCAATAACAAGATTCAATAACGAGAAGCAGCTTATGGTACGCATTAATTGTTGTGAGGCAGTGTAGCTATATTGGAAAATCCACCAGCTAGTAAGGCATAATGAATCATGTCCGTTGGCAATAGCTAACTGTACTAGTTTTGTTATAGCTTGATACAAGATCGCAAACTTTACAATGTGACCACAAAATCCTTATAGCCAACGCCCATAGATACATACTTGTACATCGCCATCTATAAATTAAAGCTGGTCACTCGCCATTAAACACCTGCCCAGTTCTCCACTGGTTCTCCTCACACCACAGCTTGATTACCCTCTCCTGACCATCATTCGGTCTACCCGTGTTCTGTTCCTGAACTCTTGGATGCCTAGCAGGCTCATAATAAAGCGGTTGTCCGTCATAGGCTTATGAATCAAAATTTACAACCTCTTTCGTATCAAAACTGACATTAAGATCCCTTCATTTCTTGTACTTAAACTTGACAGCTCTCCCTTTTGTTACATTCCTTTCAGCTTGGCTTTTGTACTAGCGGAAGTAAAATTTCATGATAAATCATGTAATCATTATAGCGCATACACAAATGTAATTTTATGAAAATCTAGTTCCTACATGATTCCCTTCATGCTGGTTCACTGGTGTCTCCAACCTGCAAGTTTCCCTTCAAGAAGCAGATAGTAATAACATGGTGATAAAGTGAAGATGACAACCTGGACGGGGCAGGGGCGGGATATAAAGGAGTCCTTCAAAGATCTGAGCCCAAGCTGGGTGAGATTATGGAAACACCGCACCTTTTGCCTATGTGTGGTCTGAATCACTTCACTGTATGTCAGGGACATCAATTCTGAGTACATTCCGAAAGATTTCTCCTTGACAGCCAAGGCGACCGACTCCAGCCTCAGCCACCACCAGCTTTACCAGCCAAGGCAAGCCGATACTGACGTGCAGGGATGCAACATGGCTGCTGGGAGGAGAAAAACTGACAGCCTGACGGGATTTATCCAATGCTGCACCAAAGATCATAAAATGCAGTTTGCACCGCCCCCCACCATTTTCAATCAAGAGAGTCAGTTATTATGTCGTTCCATAAAGAATCGTACTACCAGAACACCAATCTCGCTCTCCCCAAGGCCAGATGGTGACTCAACCCTGCAGCATTATGAGTTACAGCCCCAGATGCCACAGTGAATAAAGCGAAATGAAACAGCGAGAGGCCAAACAGGAGCTCTGCCTATGGCTTTCTCATCAGCTCTGCTACTGCCCCCCTCACTAACTTCACCCACTCCCTCCCCTCCCCCACACCTTCCCACTCCCATCCTTCCTTCCCTCGCATCCGGGACATCTGCTCACCTCGTGCGCCGGTTGCCAAGTCCGCTACTTTCTGAAAGGCGTCCAGGAAGGCGGCGACCGCCACCATGGTGGTTCTGGAAGAGAGGAAGCGCACAGCTGCTCACGATTGTTCGCGGTTACCGGATTACGCAGCGGCGGCCGCACGTGCATCTGCAGCCGCTGGACCTCATCCAAGGCCTTATCCGTCTCTCGTCAGCAGTGCAGCCGCTCGGGAGGGAGCAGAGACTGCCAAACCTTCTCATAAAGCATTATTTAAAGCAGCTTCACCTCCTCTCACAACTGCTCTGGCATAGTGACACGTCTCAATAAAATTAATAAGAAAACAGCTCTGGCTGCCCTTCTGAAATTCAGCCAAAAGGAAAAATCTTTTTCTAACAAGTTGGAGAATGAGAATTCAATAAGTTTCTTCCTGTAAGTATATGCCTGGGGTTAGGGTACTGGATATCGAAAATAACAACCTTTGGAACCCATTCACAGTTTACATTAAAAACATCATTCACCAGTGTGGAAAAAAGGGCCAGTGTTTGCAGAGCTGTAGCAGAGAAACATTCAAAGATGACCAATGACAGAAACATTTAGATTATCTTTCATATGTTCAAACAGATTTCCAGAAACAATCAGTTACTGAAGCTATGAATCAGCCAATGTAAGGGGACTTGATTTGAGGAAAGGATAACCAATGAGAGCGGCATAAACAACAGAATACAACATTTTACAGAGATGGAATCAGAACCATCAGTGTTTTCTGCTTTCCTCAGTTTGGCTGAAGACAGATTTTAAATAAAAGTTGCAGGGCCCCTCAATAACTCCTGCCCCACAGACTCTGAGAGAAGAGCTGTACACTGCACTCAGGTCTCCTCAACAGCAGATTCTGTTCACTGGAGTTCTTTCATGCACCAACAACGCACACAGGATTACCCTGTGACTGTTGTAGGTTTATTTGGACATGTGCATGTGTGTGTCTGTGTGAGTGAGAGAGAGTGTGTGCATTTTAGGGAGGTGAAACACAGCCCTGGTGACCCGACAGAAGGAGAGTGAGGAAGGATATGGGCGTAAGGAAACGACGAACATCCTGCACGGGTTGCTCCCCTGGTGTAGGACACTAAACCCGGTAGAGTCACACATGGGGAGGGGCAGGGCGATGGATCACGACTCCAACTTCATGAATAGGATTCAGTTCTGAATATGACAATATTTAAAAAATAAATATAAATGGAAGGACAAGTATTTCAAGACTTGCACTAAGACTATGAATGACGTTTCTTCAGAGGATATGACATGAGAAATCTTATTGCTGTTAAAAGTCTGCGATGATTTCTGCAAAACAAATCATGAGTATTAACTTTTGAGACCACTAAGTGTACTCGATCAGACTACAGAAAAATGTAGACACTTCTGGCCGAAGGCCACGGATAAGAACTATTCTCTGAAAACAAAATTACCTTCTCCAGACCTTCTAATGATCAGCAGAGAGAAAAAAATCAATCCAGATATAATTTCTGTAAAATACATACAACTCCGGCTGTAGGGTAGGACAAATCAAAAATCTTTTAACTCATGAAAGCCAAAAACACACTTGGAACAGTCAACTTTGTAAATATGGTAAAGTACGGAGAAGTCAGTTATCCTCTCCCAGTAAAGGTTAATACATTTTTTTCCCCGGGAAAAAAAAAAAAGAAACGTCAAATAACCTTTGACGCTGAAATGTTACACCATGTGAAATGCCAAACTTCATTTTCAAGGGACAGTGATGAGGGCAGAATCTAGCATTGTGGCCAGTCACTGGTGCCTTCGGAGGCCTACGTTCCCCAGGCTGTCAGAAAAGCCTCACAGGCAGAAGCTAAATGACGGCTCTAGCAGGTGCTCTAGATTCCATCCAGCAGGTGTTCTGCATTCCAGTAAAAAAAATGTCAGTTCAGCTAGACTGGGGTTCAACCAAAAACTGGACACCTGTCCAAGTTAATGCCAATGGCTCTCCCCATCCAGGCCTCTAGCCTAAAGACTAGTGTGAGATTTTTCTGGTCCCGGGTCATGGTTTTTCCTTCCCAAAAAAAAAAAAAAAAAAAAAAACCCCAATGCAACCAATTGAGTATTTTTCTAAAACACCGTATAGTTTAAGACAGAAAAGAAGTGTGGAAAATAAAATAATAGAAAGACTGACAGGCAAATGAAAGGGAAAGAAAATGTGCTAGTTTAACCTCAATTGAAAGGGCACCCATGATGCTCAGAGCAGTGATTGCGTTTCTGAGTGAGTCCGGCCCTTTAATAGAGTAATGGTTAAGTAGATAGAGTGAGGACAGTGATGCGGGAATCCAGCTTACCTGAGCTGAGACTGCAGCTTTCCAGCCTTGCTGATGAAATCCTCCCACACTGGATAGCTGCTCTGTGAGGGCAAAAAAAAAACAAAAAAAAAAACCGCTCCAATAAACCATTCAATACATGCATCAACAACAAGGCACATCAGCCAAGAAAACTGCCAGAGACACAGGTGTATGTACTGAATACATACTGAACATCTACGTCAATTTATATAAAACCGGCTTCAATCACAGATGAAAATTATTTCAGAATTAAATTACAACCCCAATTACAAGATAATAGGGACAAAATGTAAATTGTGAATAAAAACAAAATGCAATGACTTTCAAATCACACCAGCAAGTATTTTATTTACAATAGAACAGAGATAATATAGCAAATGTTAAAATAAAAATTTTACAATTTTATCCACAAAATGAGCTCATTTCAAATTTGATGGCTACTACAGGTCTCAAAAAAGTTGGGACAGGGGCCTGTTTACCATGGTGTAGTATCCCCTCTTCTTTCTACCAGAGTGGAGGTGTCTGGGCATTGAGGAGAGAAGTTTCTTGAGTTTAGCCACTGGAATTTGATCCCACTCTTGTTTAACACAGGCTTACAGCTGCTAGAGAGTTTTGGGTCTCCTTTGACAGACTTTGTTTAATTACCCAATGTTCTCAACTGGTGAAATATCAGGACTGCAGGCCTGGCAGGCCAGTTCAGCACATGGACTCCTCTTCTACGAAGCCATGCTGTTGTAATAGCCGCAGTATGCGATTTTGCATTGTCCTGCTGAAATACACAAGGCTTTCCCTGGAATAGATGTCATCTGGAGGGGAGCATATGTTGCTCTAAAACCCTTATATACCTTTCAGTATTCATGGAGCTTTTTAAAACATGCAAGTGTCCCACACCATATGCACTAATGCATCCCCAAATTTCCCCATACCATCAGAGATGCTGGCTTTTGAGCTAAACGCTGATAACAGGAGGGGTGATCTTTTTCCTCTTCAGCCCGGAGGACACAACGCCCATAAGTTCCAAAAAAGATGTCAAATTTGCACACCTCTGACCACAGGACACTTTGCCACTTTGCTACAGTCCATTTTAAATGAGCCTTGGCCCACAAAACAGGGCAGTGCTTCAGGATCATGCTCAACAATGGCTTCCTTCTTGCATGATACAGTTTTAGGTGGCATCTGTGGATGGCATGGCAGACTGTGTTTACAGACAGTGGTTTCTTTACAAATTCCTGGGCTCATTTAGAAATGTCAATGACAGAATCATGCCGGTGAGTGATGCAGTGGCGTCTCAGGGCCCGAAAATCAAGGGCATCCAGTAAAGGTCTTCGGCCTGGTCCTTACGCACAGAGATTTTTCCAGTTTCTCTGAATCTTTTGATGATGTTATACACAGTCGATGATGAGACCTTCAAAGGCTTTGTAATTTGACATTGAGGAACATTGTTTTTAAAGTATTTCACAATTTTTTTACGCAAGCTTTCACAGGTTCACAGCCTCTGGCCATCTTTACTTCTGAGAGACTCAGCCTCTCGAAGACATCCCTTTTATTGCCAATCATGCCAATACATTATAGCCAATACACACCTGATGCCAATTACCTTAATTACTTAATAAATGCTCTTTCAGCTGATTCTCTTATATTAATTGCTTTTTCAGCCCTTTTTTTTGCCGGTGTCCCAACCTTTTTATCCTTTTTGTGGATAAAAATGTCTGTTTCAACATTTGAAATGTTATCTTTGTTCTATTGTAAATAACACATTGGCTCACGTGATCTGAAAGTCATTGCATTTTGATTTTATTCACAATTTACACTTTGTCCCAATTATTTTGGAATTGGGGTTGCAATTTTTATGAAGCATTCCATTCAGAATGAAACTAAATTTAGGACTAAACTTAATCTGCATCAGTTAAGTAGTCCACAAAACCATTTTTTGAGACATTTGACGTGCACTGCTTAAATTAAAAAAAAAAAAAAGTCACCCTAATATTTTGTTGGACCCCCTTTAGCTTTGATCATGGTGCAAATTTGTTGTGGCATTGTTTCAATAATGGTATGCAACTTCACATTCATTTCCAGCCAGAATGCAGTAATTTTTCACCAAAATCTGGTATCTATGACGGGAAAGCTGAACCCCTCTGTGAAGCATTTTCCTGCACATCCCAATGACTTTCAGTACGTCAAGGTCTACACTCTGTCAAGCTTGCCAAACCACTCATTCACAATTTGAGCCCGATGAATCCTGGCATTGTCATCCAATAACATGTCTGAGTTGTTAGGGATTATACAATCCGTTGATGGGATGACCTGGGTATTCAGTACATTCAGGTAGCCGGCTGACTGAATTTCATTGCTGTAAGTTGAGTGGACACCTGACCAATTGAAGCAACTCAAGAGCATGACCCTGCCTCCCAGGGCGTATGAGTGGTCACTATGCATGACGGGTGCATCACTTCATGGGCTTCCATCCCTTCCCTGAGGTTCCTGTCGCTCTGGAACAGGGTAAGTCTGGACTCATCTGACCACATGACCTTTTTCCATTGCTCCATAGTCCAATCCTTATGCTCCTTTGCAAATTGAAATCCCCCCCAATTAGCATCACTAGCAGGTGATTTTCTAGTGGTCAAGCAGCTTTTTAGTCACAATCCTGCAAGTTTTTGTCAACCTGTGTGATTAGAAATGCTCTTATTCTCAATTAAACACAGCCATGAGGTCTGCCGTAGATTTTTTTACAAGGAGACTTCACGGAGTGTTTCACTGACCTCCAATCACAATGATTAATAATTTTTTTCTGACCAATTCCTTCCCCAGTGCTGACTGTTCACCTCTATCCTTTCAGGGTTTAATGATGCCTTGGCCAGTTCTGAACCAAATTCCAGCCATTTCCTAGATTTTTTTTTTTTGATTGATGTAGGCCAATAATTTTCCCTTCTTTAAATGCAGTAACCTCTTTTCCACAACCAGTGGAGACGTCTTCTGACATGGTTGTTAAAGAAATAAGCAGCCATACACTTGCATCAGCCAGGGTTATAAGAATCAATATCAGCTGAAAAATATTAGCCTAACCACTGCAATGATAATTCAATCATAGACTGTAAACTATTTACTTACTTAATTCCAAATTAAGATTGTTTTGGACCAAGGAGTGTATTGCCCTTTTTAACAATGATTATGAAGCAGAAGTTTTAGAAGGTAATGAACAAATTCAGGGAGATAATGGAAGAATAGATGGTGCAATGTATAAGGTCTGAAGATTTATGAAAGTCGTAGGGATGATGATAATTTAAGAAATGACGAGATTCCAAACCCAAATCCCCAGGGTTCAAAAAGAAAACGTTTATGTAACATTGGGCAAACAAACCACAACCCTGAAAACATTGACAGGGCAGCTGATAATGGCAGTGAAATTGCAAAATAGGTCAATGTATTAAAAAAAAAAATCTATTAGTCCAATCAATGTGAAAGCATAAAAAAGGGGGTAAAATCAGAATAGTACAAAGCTTAAAGGCTGTATCAGCAATATGATGTCACTCTTGTTGACGGTTGAAACATTCTTAAAACACAACCGAGCCGCTCGCCCCTGCCCTTCAGAAGCTTGGAACGTGAACGCGCTTTTCTTAAAGTGAAACTTCTGAGTAAAGCTACTTTCACACCGAAGGCGAAACAAATTTTTTGCGCGACAGATTACATTCAAAGTGCATGCAAAGACACAAATACACACGATCACTCAGCTGGGCAAATGGCCGTGTGCAGCTCATTGTGATAAACGCCCGGTAGCAACAATGATGACCATTGCCAGATGATAAATTCACACCATTAGTGCTTGCTACAACAAGTTATCTGACAAGTATTTTAGCTCAGCATTACAACATGAGTATTAATAACATCACATAACTCACCACTTTTAGCTAAACTTATCACACGGTTATACTGTACATTCACCGATGGATTTCAACTCTGAATACTAACCAGAGGAAAAATGTTATTACACGAACACAAACTCTGGTTTGATCAAACAGAATTAGCAAACTCACTAGCTTGCCAACCAAGAGTAAGTAAAGGTTGCAAACTCGCTCCAAAGAGGAAATATCGATCTCTCTACTGTTTGATTCATTCTAACCAGCATGATCTATGGAAGACAACCTAACAAAAACAATACATGAGCTTCCCTCAATTTTGCTTGGGATGACAATTTACAAAGTACATCCAACCGAGTTAGCACCAGCTAACTCACCTCAAGTAGAAACAAGGCGACCTGGGCGTGAGAATTAAAACCATTCAACTCCCGGAATTCTCTCCAATGAAGGCATGCTTTCCATATGTTTATTCGGGACTTGTTCCTATTTCCTCGACATGCACTCCTTCGAGCGCCTCTTTTTCGGTTTAGCATCCACCATGCTTCACTCTGCCGCATCAGTAATGCCACTGCTGCCAGTCCCTTTCGTTGCTCAGTCCCACCTACTTGTCGTGCATGAGCACAGAACTGGCACAGAAGGCCCACACCTCCCCTCCGATTCACTGGAACACTTTTGTTGACGTTTGGGGACGCGGGTAGGTCCCCACGAGTTTGTGCATCTTTCTCAGTGTCTACCTGGCTGTAGGTGGCCTACAGAGTCCGGACTTTTTCACAGCCCACTCGTGAGAGGAGCTGCTAACAGTTCATGAGGAAAAATCTCCTGGATGTCACAAATTATGTTTCGGCTCAGAATCACTGATACAAAATTTAACTTTAAGAACCTAATAAAATAGTCAGTTTTCCAGAGTGACAGATTAAACCTGTAACCACACCCAAACGCTTTGATTCCCATCTTGTTCAAGAGATAAGTCAGACATATGTTACAATGACACTGCATGATACCAAGTCATTTGTTACCCAGGCAACTCATGAAACCATGTGGCTCAGAAGAAATTTAGATGGCCCTTATTTACTTTTCCAGGAAGCAGCCCCATAATCCTGCCTTTGAATAAGAGGTTTGGCGTTTCAATAAAAACTAATGGAAACCCATAAGAGAAGGGTGGGTGACAGGGGTCATAATTTGATACAGCATGAAACATTCTCCAGTGTCAACAAAGCCTACACCAACAGTGTGTACATTCTGGACCATGCTTTATAATGAAATATCTCAATAGCGTCGTCTTTGTACTGCATCTCGCTTTCCAGCCTTAGAACTTCTGCCGTGTCACACTAGATCCTGCTCAAAGGAAGAGATTCCTTGTTGTATTCATGAATATCGAAACATGCCATTCACGAGAATAAACGCACAGTACAGCGAACACCTCAGCAAAACATAGTATGTATTGGACGCGAATGCATTCATTGACCGACTGGAGTGAAGTTTTCATCAACTTTTCCTTGGCTGGGGACAAACATTTAAACAAAATTTCGTGAAAATCTGTTCACAATATTTTGTGATATCTGGCGGATAGGAAAAAAGCCACGGAAAACTCATTGGAGGTCACCCTACTATTTTCAAAATTTGGGCATCAGCAACAGGTGACGCTATCGATGCAGCGTGAAATAGGGCTCTGGCTCCCCTGCGGTCGAATCGGCGCTCGCTACCTTGTCCTCAATCTCATGTCAAAGCACCAACAATTCACCACAACCAAAAATAGAAAGAAGTCTGGCTCAAAATAAGTTATCCCAAGTAACTTCGAAAAGGACCGCGTTAAATCTAATAAGGCAAATATTATGTAAAAAAAAAAAAAACTATCCATCAAGGATTCTGACGAACAAACACAGAGACACTACAACTTCACGAAAGTAAACTGAGATATCGAGGCCAATTCTTTGCTCAATCGATAGAAAAAAATAACTGCGTTATTTTACACACGTGTAGATCTGTACGGTTTATTGGCCATCGAGCAATGAAACCAATGCATTCCCAACATGCCAACTGCTGCTACCCCGCAACATGTCGCTCAATCACGCTTTACTGAACCATCATCGACAGCAAGCTCGTTGAATTAAACTGAGCCTCGCCAGAGAAATAATGTATAAACGATGGAGGCAAATCCACTTACGCGGGGTAATAACATTTACATGTAATTTCAAAACAGAGCTGGTAGGCATTAAGCTGCTTTCACACCGGACACGAAATTTATATTGCGACTGACTAACGCATTCAAAGTCAAGGCGAAGACGTTGAGTTTGAATGTAATATGTCGTGCGAAAAATTGATTTCGCGTCCTGTGTGAATGCGGCTTCAATCAGAAGGCAGTTTGCAGTCAGCAACAGATACAATTTATAGTCGCCGCTTATTTTGTTCTATTGCAGGAAGCCACTTTAACGCTGATTGTCTTGTTTGTTTAAACAGCGGTCCTATTAACGGTAGCCAGTCCCCTATCTGACATGGCTAATAGAAATATCGATATTACGGTTTTGCCACAAAAACAGCCAACGACGTTAATGTTTAATAGCTCTTCCATAATCCCATCTGATTGCTGCATTTAACATTACCGGTAACTAGTGTGAATACTAGTTTAACAGACAGGGCTTGCATGAGATCGACTGAACAATTACGATGCCTATTCATCATTCGTCATCGCTGAAATTGACTTACCTTCATATCGCCGATGATGGTCTGAAAAAGACCTCCGAGCGCACTGCACTCCTTTTCCAAAACAGCCTCCATTTTCCCACACAACCTTGCTAGCCAGCCAGCTAGCTAGCTAGATTGACGGACCAGGCAGCTAGCTAGCTATTTATCTAACCAGCTGCCTTGCAAGTGAAACCTGAGTTAGACCGCTTCGTTTTATATCCTTCCCGTTAAAATATGCAACCAGAAGCAAAATAAAAGGCTCATATATTTTACGTGGCGACTACGACTAGCAAGCTATCCTGAAAATAGCCAACCTGTTCACGCATCTATAGCCAGCGCAAGATAGACTACAATCTTTGTGACTGAGTGCGCCTACCCTCAACAAGGCAGGAGCAGCCGACAGGGGGCGATGTCGAGAGATTTAAAACCCACGTTATTATCCAAACTGGAATACAATCCATGTTTCTCCTGCACGTCATTCAATAAGTTAGCCGAAAAAGCTACTCTCGGAAAGGGTGAGAATAATAGGTAATCCACTCCAAATGAGAGTTATTCGGGAAGCAAGAGCACTGAGAAAGATATTTCAGCTATATTCGCCCTCGGCTACTGGTGCATTTCATTCCACATAGCACCCATCCGCGGCTGACCAGAGCCGTGCGCGATCCAAGCATGTCCTAATGTCAGAAACGCGCGCTCACGCTTCCATCATACCAACAATCCATGTGCTGACTGTTCGTTGTCAATCACTGGGGAGTCGGGCCTGCTTTTCGTTTGTGAGCGATATTTATGCAATGCTGCTAGGGTTTTTAAATATCTGATTCACAGTGTACAACCAATTGTGAAGGGTCTGAAACTTTATCTCCCAAACGGAAATATTCCCGAGAAAATACCAAGAAGACAAAATCAGTTGTCATCCTATCATCACTGTCACGCCATCTACACATGGGCTTGGCAAAGCAAAGAGTAACGAAAGGACACTGCTATTTAACAATGTTAATTCATTTAAGGTATGCATAATGATGAATCTTTTTGTTTCAGTTTAGTAAGATAGCATTGCTTAATAATTCTCATAATCTGCCATGGTATACGATATACTTAACGTCCAAAACAGATTTGGTAACGGAAGGTCAAATGCTCACTTCCCCTTGACTAGACCCACATACTCGAATGGTCTGTCACGTTTATTTCATTTGATCTCAGTCAACTGATTACCAGCGATATTGCCGTTGTCGTGAAATATTTATTAAGTCCATTCTTGCTATTCAGGCCTGCAACACATTTCCAAAAAAGTTGGGACAGGGCAATTTAGGGCTATTCATGAAGTTAAAAAATTGAACGGTGATATAATTTATAACAGCCAATGTCAGATACTGACTGTAATCATGACTTGGTACAAATACAGCATCCAGGAAAGGACCAGTTCTTTTTGGACAGAGATTGGCAGAGGATTGCCAATATGCCACCAATGTGTGAGAAAATAATTGAAAGGATTTAAAACAATGTTCCTCAAAAACATACGAGGGGATTTGGATAGTTTGCCCTTTATGATACAGTCAAAAGATTTAAGGAATCAGGAAGAATTTCCACGCATCAGGGCAAGGGCTCCAGCCCACACAGATTGCCCATGATTTCCAATCACTCAGATGGCAGTGCAACCAGAACTTTCATTGGTTTAGGATTATTCTGGTGCTACAATATGTATGTACATCCATGAATACTCGTAAAAATTTTACTGTGCCAAAAGCAAATCTTTTGTTAACTGTCCTGAAGCTTCATAGCCTTCTGTATGAGCAAGGACAGCAGACAGTGGGAGCATGTATTGTGCTCATACAAATATTTCAGGTCTTTTTTTTTAAAGAAATGGACACCATTTGCTCCACACCAAAGAAGAAAAGTACCAGACTTTTCCCAACAACAAGTCCAAAAGCCATGCTCTGTCATGGTTTGGAGTTGTGTGAGTCCCGTTTGCAAGGGTAACAGTGACGGCACCATTAATGCTGAAAATAACAGAGAATTTGGAGCAGCGTATTCTTCAAGATGTAAGCTTTTCCAAGGACACCTGTGCATATGTCAACAAGAAAATGCAAAACGGCATTCTCCTTCTGTCGTGAGACATGGCTGTGTAAGAAGAGGGTGTGGGTGCCAGACTGGCCTGCCTGCAGTCCTGACTTGTCCCTAATACAGAAAAAATATGGCACAATTTTAAACTGAAGAATCAAAATTTGTGAAACATCAAATAATGTGCTGTTGTATTGTTTTCAATGCAACATAGGTCAAAGATAATTTACAACTCTGCTATCAGTTTTAATCTATTTTAATATACCACCCCAAATTTTTCTGATTTGGGGTTGCATGAGCCAAATACTATTGACTGTGTTATTCACAGATGGTGCTGGCAGTGTGCAATTGAAGCTGCGCTTGCAATACATAAAGATTAAAAGCACGTTCGCTTGATGGAGTAGACTTCAGGCGGCTTGGTATTTTTGTTGGATTGTGGGTAAATTATGGTTCGAGATGGGAAATACCTGTAACCGACTGGCTCAGACGTGTGGCCACATTATGGTCATGTGAAGATCACATGCACCTCTGATCTCTCTCAAGGTTAAATTGTGTTAAATTGTCGAGCACAGTTCCATCAGGCACTTTTGCTGCACCAACTGGCAGTACAGACGGGAGCCATTTCTAAAGAAGTTGACTTCATCCAAGGAAAACTGTACTTCAAGGCTGCTACATCATGATAGGCTGTTCCATTGTGAGTTGACAATTCCCTCTGATATCAGGCAAGATGAAGGCTGCAATTCTTAATGGCGCCTTCACAATGGAACATCCTGTGATGATGTAGAGGCCTAAAAATGCAGTCTGCCCAGGCTGCAGCCTACGCTTTGAGAAGTAGCTAAGGTAGGCTACATTTCTAGGCTGCTATGTAATTTTGGGCTGTTCCATTGTGAAGGTGTTTTTTGAATATAGTTGAGAAATGCAGGCTCCATCTTGTGTCATATCAGACAGAATTGTCAACTCCTTCACAGACCATTTCCTTGTTGGCAATTCACTCTGATGTTGGGCAAGATGAAGGCTGCATTTCTTTGTTATATTTGCCTGTGTCCTCACTGGAACAGCCTGCATTGATGTAGCAGCTTAGAAATTCAGCCTACCCAGGCTGCAGCCAATTCTTTGAAAAGCAGTCTGTGACTTTCTATTTTCCATTTCGATTAATAATAGCAAGCCAAACCAGCATTGTGTTGAAAGGAAAAAAAATTAACATGCTCAGCAACGCAATAACGCCATTGATTTGCCATCGTTTTTAATTTGGTCAGTTAAAAATTTGCTAATGTTTGCAATAAAGCACAAATTTTCTATTCTCCTGCTTGGTATGAAGCTATTTTAGACCAGGTGGCTGAGGATGGTAAATAATTCCATTAAAAATGATCAGGCTGTATAATGAAAAATTAACAGCTGTTAAAAATTATAATTGCATTTGCGCTTGGAACAAAAATGACCATACACGGTCAGTCTCCACGACCGACGTCAGAAACCACAGGGCTAAACGATTTGGCTGTATTCAGGGAGGGGAAAATTCAAGGGACGAGGATATGACATCCATAGATATAGCCTGCATATTTTATATACTAATAATCTCAACTTTTTTTTGCCTCCCTGAATAATTATTTTGGGCTTGAAGTTGATTTAAGCTGTGCATAATTTGATTTAATTTAGTTTAATTTAATTTACTTTCATCTTTTTAGTCCTGCCCTACCCACCACTCAACAATTTTACCCACACAAGAAACAGTAGCAAACTGATAATAAAACTATGCCAGAGGTGGTTAATTTGGAAAACAGCTATCTTAGCCATACAGATATTGGTGGTTTTTCATTTTTTTATTTTCATGAATCAGCCATTTTATTTTGTACATACGCAGCCAATTTTCAGTCAATGAAAGCAGGCCATCTAGTGGCTGCAAAGTATTCCGTGCAGAGCCATTTGCTATATCGTACGTACCATGTGTATGTACATCCAGAGTATTTTACTTTACCACTGTATATGTAACTCCTAGCCTCTAATCAAACTCTCGTAGGTGTTCTCAAAATAAGGATTACTTACCTACAAAAATCCTATGTGACTAGCTGTATTGAAAATAATCATTATCTCTATCTCAGCTGGGATGTGTCAATGACAGAAATTGTGATGTTGATAATGCTGTTGGCTTCACATTATGAGCAGTGGCGCAAACAATCTTTCTTTGAAACAACAAACCATTTGCTTGAGACAGGAAGCAGCTCAGATGTTTATGCCTTTGCATGTTCTGTGTAGGGGGACCCATTGAGATATGTATTCTCTGTGTATTTGTTTGTTGCTGTGCTTACTTGTGTCACCATCCATCAGTTTAAACACTGAAGGGGCACCTTAGGGTACTTTTATTGTGCTTCTCTGTTTGACAGCATTTTTGTTCCTGCCTAACCCTTACAGCATTGTCTGTACATCTGTGAGTGGAAGAGTGCTATACCCCCTCCACTGATTGGTGCTCTTTGGAGCACGAGAATGCTTGAGTGGGTGACAACATGGTACTTGTTTACAGCTAAACAATGAACTATACGCCAAAGTCAGTAGTAAACCACATACATTATGAAAAAGAACCACTAAAAAGATACAGAAACAAACAGAGCAGTTTTCCAACTTCTCTCAGTGATATAAACGTGTCAGCAAGAGTCAAAGTATTGTTGGACACAACAGAGTAACTCATTCATTTTGAGCTTGTCTCAGATATATCTGTAAAGGGTCATGTAATAATTTAAAATTGCACAGTTACAGTTCGCTGTGCCTCCATTTTTGTGATTGATGATCCTGCACCAACTATTTCAACCTTTTGGAACTTTATAAGTGTTCTCATCCTGGCTGGACTTACACAGCAAACCGCTGCTGGATTGACCTCTTAGGCAGACACATGCTGCTGATTAGAATTCACTCTAATAGGAAGTATCTGTGCAGAAATTTTTTTGCGACAATGATTTAGAGATTAATACTATTTTTCATGGGTGTATCTCAAATTTTTTCCTCTGCCTTTATATATTTTCTTTCACTCAAGACCTATTAGATCAATCTTTCGACAAAATGTCTTGACTGAATCAAGGAGTGAAATTCCACCAACATGTACTCGCGCTCTGTATCCAACCACTAGAGGTCTCCCGAACATTGCATTGCAAAGAGCATGCTGATCAGGCAAACTCGTGACAATCCCATTTATTTATAACCATAGAATCAAAAAATATTTGTTAGCATTTGCAAAGAAGAAGTAAAGCACATGAACAAATAAATAAAGCCTGCATCATGAAAAATTTTCAAAGGATTGCATGCAAAAAAAAACGCGTATAAAGAAAATGCAGCAGTTAGTGAGGCAAATGCTGCAGTGAGCTGTCATCTCCAATGACAGTGATAACAACTTGGCCTGTAACAGGGGCTTGACTGCGGAATGAGAATAATATACAAAAAGGAATTAGTTCTGTTTTTTAATGAATAATTTTTCTCCAATATGTATTCAGCTGCACGCAATCACTAAAATACATTTACAGTAGTTTTGTGGATAATCTCGGTCTCATTCTATTTTCTAGATTATAGTAAATTATAGTAAAAAAAAGTAAAAAAAGTATAGTAAAAAAAAAAGTTTACATTGGGGGCTTTAAATTCGTAGAACAGGCGCAGACGCGGTGAACAGGGGGAGTGCCGCGCCAACGGGGTGTGTCCAGGCGTATGTTGTAATTTTGTGCCCAGTGCAGCCTGGCACTAGCACTCCTCTGTCCCGCCTTGGTCCCTCCTGCTGGCGCAAGTGGCAAAGAGGATGGAAAAAAGGCTTAAGTGGGTTTAACACAGCCGAGTCAACTCTTCACCAATAAAATGAGCTCCTCTCCTCACCTTTAAAGTGTTAAAATAAAGAAGCCTCTGTCCTATATCTGCATGATGTGTTAATGTTGCATTTTACTTTGCTGCTTCAGGCATGTTTTCTGCACCGCTTACGTCTATATTAAGCTTTATGAATATGAAGCATTCTTGAATTATTATCATTAGTGAACTTGAATGGAAATTCGTTTAAAAACGAAACTACGTCAGATCATTCAAACTTATGAAGTTGGAATGAAATACGACAGTTGCTCATTTATTTCTTCTGTCTGCATCATTGGGAAGAGAAACAATGGATAGCCAGTTCCTATTATTACACCCTGTTGCTGCTTAAAATTTTGGGATTAACATGCATCGACAACAATGCAAGATACGTTATGCATTTATTTTCAATATGTGATCTTAACTCAGTAAGAGATCATAGCAATCAGGCTGTATTCCTTTCCTCCACTAAAAATGATAAAACCTAAGTGACAATAATAGTACTTGTAGTATTAAGCCGCTTGCACACTGGACGCGAAACGAATTTTCACACGACAGATTGCGTTGCTCCGTCGAGCGCTGTGTTCACGTGTCCGAAAGTCGGACAGTGCTTTAATATATCTCCTTGTCCGACAGTCGGATGGTTTCAATGTAACTCTGTGCCCGACAGTCGATTATTGTTTTTAATTTCTTCAAATCTACTGAATCTTTTAGATATTAAACGTGAATGTTTTAATTAGAGGGCTCAGTTCTTGAAGATGAGTACCGAGAATTTCAATCAATGTTTTCTGTTTAAGCTCTGCTCAGTAAAGTGAGTCGACATTGGCGCGAGACAATGTGCAATGCCTGTCGAACATTAAACGCAAAATACTCTGTGTCTGACAGCCAAAAAATTAAATAAATAAATATTAGGATGATTAGAGCAGATTGATAACGAAATAAAGAATAAAAAGAAACATTTTAATAATAAACAGAACATCCAATGAACACTGCGATTTATCTATTTGCGGGCCATCTTTTTTGGATGTTCTGCTTGTTGATAATATATTTTTATTCTTTATTTCGTTATAAATCTGTTCTCATATCTATACTTTTACTTATTGCTGGCTGCCGGACATGGAGTATTTTGCATTTCGCATCGGACAGTCTTGATCGTGCATGCGATATTTAATTCACAATTTCAATGGTCATGGAATTGATTTGGTCACCGACCACAAGCACTATTTTATCCCTGGTGTGGAAATAAAGCAAATGGTTGAATGGGTGAATCTGTTCGATCCATCTGACTACTTTTCAAAAGAAAGACCAAACAAAGACTGTAGTTTATCTTCAACGGAAGAAAACAGACGAATAAACAGACGCGTGTATTAGTGTCTTGGCATTGACTTTGACTGGATTCAGTCCTGCGAAAAATTTGTTTTGCGTCCAGTGTGCAAGCGTTCTTTACTGAGCATAGAACATAAGCATTATATAGACAGTTTGTGGTTGGCTGAGAAAGATGTGAAGTCGTTAATTTGCATCACAGATTCAGCTGCGTTGATTAAGCCAGGTGGAGTTTCCATTACGCGTGCCAACCGCCTTTAATCTGACATCAGGCCAATCGATATAGATACTATAATTTATGTCCTGATTCAGATAGTTACATTAGATATTGCATGCTGTAGTTATGTATTGCATTGAAATGTGCCTGACATTCTGGAAACCTGCCTGTGAGGTTTCGGTGACGTGCACACTGTGCGCCGGTCAGCCAAATTACCACTACACAGAAAGTAAACCAGGTTGGAGCTGGCGAGCTTTCTGGGCAACTTCAGCGGAGACTTTTTCTACGAAATTGTCACTGCCTCTTGATAAATATGTGACACCTCCCCCTACTACGCCGCCACACCCATCTTTTCCATCTACCAAATTGCCAAAGTGTTGCACTGCACGAAATTTCCACTAAAAATGGTGAGACATTTGGATACTTAGAGCTACAACAGACAATCCTTGCATTTAGTATATGTGCTGGTTAACAATATCATAACAAAGACCAAAGCATTGAAAGGGATAATCTAAAGTTCAGTGAATCTTTGAGAACAGGGCTGGGAAGCCCACTTCTGTGTTATCCCTGTGTGTAGGCCTAATGTCGAATTAAAATGATAACTGAGGCAAGTGTCCAGCGATCCCAATAAACACATATGGGAGGGAGAGAATGAAATTGGACCACCATTCCACCAACTGATGACATTTTCTCTCTTTTTATCTGAGGATACAAGCACATTGTTCATGCAATCATATTTCCACTACGGAGCTGAATGCCAAATTGATTCCCAGATATGTTTGTTTTTCATACAGTAGCTGTAGTATTGCAGGATGGTGTTCAGTTGTGTTTCAAATTTATTTCCCCTCAGGTGTCAAGCAGCATAAACACTGATGGAAAGTGCGTTGACTGATTCCTCATCATATAAATGTTTTTCTGCTTGACTTTTTGAAAAGGCAAACAAAATTGTATGCACAGATGTATTCTTTGAGTTTAGTTCTCTCATCTTCCTTTCAATGGGAAAATGATAAAAGAAGTCATTTCATCTACTTCTGATGTGCCAGATGTCTGTCAATTTCAGCATCCCAGCATTTATCGCTCTTCTGTATTCATTGGACCATTTAGAACAGGTATGTGTACAACAGTGTTCTGATTTTCTTATTCCTCAAAAATGGTCAGATTCGCAATTACGTGTCCGGCACAAATGTATGTTCTCTTGCTTAGAGAATGAAATTCTGAGGGTTTTTATCCATGTGATCTGACTGGAAATGGTCACAGATGATAGCTTTTCACAGAGCAGTGGGGGAGGGGGGGGGATAACACTGCCAGTCAACCAGTGGCCAGTCATTAATTTAGCCATCAGACTTGGCTGACTTAGACCAGAGAGCCTCAGCTGTGGAGGGGCTCAAAGCACAAACCCTACAGTCCTCGCCTGAGCCCCTCAAGCCCCAAGAGCTGAGAACTAATCACTGGCTGTCCCCGTTAACAAAATTTCTGACAGCTCTCTTTGTGCAGGCGTCTCACTCCTAGGCTTAATGTGGAGGGGCACACGGCCAATACGCCCCAAAAAGAAACAAAATCACAGAGCAAACCTAATGACAGGGCACTGCAGTGTCATTACCCATGAGGCACAGCTTGATAAAATTACAGCAATCAGACCACTGTGTGATCCCACCTGTAATGGAGAAAAGGCAAGAAATAGAACAGATGCACAACATCTTCGAATTCTTCCCCGTGTTTATATTTGTGTTGTGCGTAGGGTGTGCGGCTAAACACTTGGGATGTATTGAATAGGGTCTGTATAAGCTTGGTGTGAAAGCAATGAGGACTGCTGTCACAGTCCAACCCTTCAATCCAGCAGGTGTTCAGCTTTCCCCCAGTTGCACTGACGTCATACCATGATACTATATTACAGCGCAATGCCAGAGGAACTGCAAGCAATAAGATTCTCTTACTCTGTTCCCACCCATCAAAAATAAAGGATCTATGTACATTCACATGAGGTGGTTGTGGTCATCAGAGATAGAAATTTCCTTAAAATGTAGTGTAATTGCATAGTCTTTTTGTCATTTATATTTCACTCTACTTAATTAGTTATCTTTACTCTGTTTGTGTGACCAAGAATATGAAAAGTTCACGGAGCTGCACTATATTATTGCTATCAATGCATAAATTGAGACATGTTTTAACAAACCCCAATTTCAATGAAGTTGGGACGTAGTGCAAAACATGAATAAAAACAGAATGCAATGATTTTCAAACTCAATATTCTATATTCAACTGAGTACACTACAATGACAAGATATTTAATGTTTTAACTTATAACATTTTTGGTTTTTTGGAAATATTCACTCATTTTTAATTTGATGCCTGAGACACATTCCAGAAAAGCTGGGACAGGGGCATGTTTACCACTGTGTTACATCGCCTTTCTTTTTAACAACACTCAATAAACATTTAGGAACTGAGACAATAATCATAGAAGCTTTGTAGACGGAATTTTTTCCCATTCTTGCTTGATTTACGACTTCAGATAATCAGTATGGGGTCTCCATTCTCGTATTTTTTGCTTCATAATGAGCCACACATTTTCACTGGGAGACAGGTCTGGACTACAGGCAGGCCAGTCTATCACCCATACTCTTCTACTCTGAAGCCACGCTGTTGTAACACGTGCAGAATGTGGCTTGGCATTGTCTTGCTGAAATAAGCAGGGACCTCCCTGAAAAAGACGTTGCTTGGATGGCAGCATATGTTGCTCCAAAACCTGTATGTACCTTTCAGCATTAATGTGCCTTCACAGATGCGCAAGTTACCCATGCAATGGGCACTAACACATCCCAATACTATCACAGATGCTTGCTTTTGCATTTTGCACTGATAACAATCTGGATGGTCCTTTTTCTCTTTAGCCCAGTGGACACAATGTCCATGATTTTCAAAAAACTATGAAAATATGGACTCAGACCACAGCACACTTCATCAGTCCATCTCAGATGAGCTGGGGACCAGAGAAGCCAGCAGCATTTCTGAGTGCTGGTGATATATGGCTTTAGCTTTGCACGGTAGAGTTTTAACTTGCACTTGTAGATGTAGCGACAAACTGTTAACTGACAATGGTTTTCCGAAGTGTTCCTGGGCCCACATGGTAATATCCTTTATGGAATGATGTTGGTTTTTAATGCAGTGCCGCTTGAGGCACCGACGGTCACAGGTATTCAATGTTGGTTTTTGGCCTTGCCGCTTACATGTCGAGATTCCTCTGGATTCTCTGAATCTTCTGAAGAGATTATGGACTGAAGATGATGAGATCCCTAAGTTCCTTGAAATTGCACATTGAGAAACGTTGTTCTTTAACTGTTGGACCATTGCTCACGCAGTTCTTCACAAAGCCGTGAACTTCGCCCCATCCTTGGTTGTGAATGACTGAGCCTTTCGGGGATGCTCCTTTTATACATAATCATGACAAATCATCTGTTTCCTGTGGAATGTTCCAAACAGGTGTTTTTTGAGGACTCCTCAACTTCCCAGTCTATTGTTTCCTCTGTCCCAGCTTTTTTGGAACTTGTTGCAGGCATCAAATTCAAAATGAGTGAATAGTTCCAAAAAAATAATGAAATTTATCAGTTTGAACATCAAATATCTTGTCTTTGAAGTGTAGTCAACTGAATACAGGTCAAAAAGGATTTGCATATCATTCTATTCTGTTTTTATTCATGTTTTACCCAACATCCAAACTTCATTAGAATTTGAGGCATGTAAGTGCAAAATATTTCTATGATAAATACTGCTGTAACTGCACCATGGTTCATATGGGGCAGAACCTAATGGAGCAGAACCTAACAAATTGCTATTCATTAATGGTTAAAGCACCACCAGTGGTCATTCTTGTCAGGCTAACATTAAGGCCAGGACAAGGTTAACTCAGGACAGCTGTGCTATACAAGAATAGTGCCATCCACTAAAAATACTCCAAAATGTTTGGTAAACAACAAACTCACAAACTTGCTTGTTAAGATGCGATACCCTGTCACAGGGAATAACAGAAAGAGTAAGCTCTATACAGAAACTCTGCAACATTAAGTCATTTTTTCAACAGAAATATGTTTCTTAGTAAAGTTGTATACTACATTTATCACTTGACCAGGCATAGTAAATTTTGATGCTCAATTCAAATTTACAGGATAGGAGCAGCAATTTATTAGTGTTATTGCAGGATAAAAAAATATTGTGCACTGTTGTCCCTGAAATTTGTTTTTTCTGGGTGTAACATTATTTGGAAGACAAGATTTTCAATTAAATGACACACCCTGCTAAGGATACTCAACAAGTAACATTTGAACTTCTTGGAAAGGATTTGGTTATCAGGTTGTATATTATTCTTGTTTTTTATAGACCTCTGGACCAGGTATTTAAGGTTTTTTTTGCTATAATCAATGAGTTGACAACGTTCAATTGAGAACAGGAGTAAACAGCAAGTGCCAATACACCCAAAATCATTTTGCAAATTCCCAAAGGAATGCTCTTCCTCACGGCTTCCCATTATAGAAACTCTGATAACTCTCAACATTATCAGATGTGGCCATTTTTCATTTATAACGCATGCCGATTACGACTCTGGACTTCTCGTTTTTCTTTATTCAGGGATTGGAAGCAATGCATGTGTTTCATGATTGTATAAATGAAATGAGATCATTTGAAACATCTTTATGCAATTCCATTGCTTCCAACCTCTCCAATACACAAGGGTTTCAATTCAGCCTGAGAATCTCCTACATACGCGTTCATTGAATAATTGCTGACTACAGCAGAGGAGCGTAAATATGCCACTTAAACTCACACCAAATGCGTGAGAGTTGACAGGTATGCGTTAAAAATGAAAACTGGCCACACCTGATAATGTTGAAAGTTTTTGGAGTGTCTGCAACGGTAATTTAAATGAATGATTGAAAACAGGTTGATACCAATCATTAATTTTAAGGGATTGTTTTGAGCCTCCCCTATCACCAGTTCACCAGCCGCCACTGAATTTATACACTGTGCAATGAGTTCTCTCATAAGCAGCGATCGTGAAACACGTTCAAGAGTACAGCTCCAGAACTCTTGTTGCAGCTGCATGGCCAAATTTAGAGAACACGCGTCCTCTCCCCAACTTCTCACTTTGGCATGCATCACATCAGTAATGGAGCACTCTCTTAAAGACTGCTAATCAAGTGAACAATACACAGCTGTTTGTGCTTTGCTCTGCACACACGCTGCTGCTACTGCTGGTTATTTGCAATGCGAACCTGGTTGTTATTATTGGTGGTTTATAGTTTTTGCATCTTTGCCACTATTTCACGTTGATCCTCATCCACCTCCATCCAAGAGTCTGCCTGATCTTTAGATCTACTCTTTATACTCCAAAGACTTGAGTTATTTGTTCATGAGGTAACTGAAGCTTCTCCTTTTGTGGTTTTCATTCAGACATATTTTCAGATTATGAAGTTCCCCCATCCCCAAGCAATTGGAGAGAGACAGATTCTTCAGACAATTAGGCTTTCCTTTTGCGCGAGAAGAACTGATTTCTTACTTTTCACACCCAGTTTTTATACCCTAATCACGGGAAATATCTTCAAAATATGGTCTTTCCACACTCTCATTCTCACGCTGCAATAGGACAGGCAAACCAAAACACAGTTAACTAATCCTTCAGGAATTCAAAGCAAAGATTAGCTGCACATCACTGAAAAGGAGATGAAAATTACAGTCAAGGGATGAAAAGTACAGACAAAGGAATAGATACCTCTATCTACTGACCTCTTCGCTGTGCTGTAGCGCTGTTCGTTGGTTATTATTCTGCTTGAGTTGAGAGAGGAAGAGAGGAGTCGTGTGGGATTGAAGCTGAGAATTTACGTTTGTGTAAACGGGGTTTTCTGAAAATAATTTGTGTGTTAAGACTCAAACAATAATAGAGATTTGACGATTTGCTCCCGAGGTATAACCTTTGTCGCAGTAGGGACAGGCAGAATCTTCCCCCCATTTTCTTTTTCCACTTTTTTCCCCCCGTAACAACTCGTTGAGCAAACAGCCAAATTAAGTTGCTAATCTGGTCAAAAAAAGGCAATGGGGGTTTTTTGGGGGGTCTCAGTCTCCCGGGAGCAAAGCAAAGTAAGGAAAAGTAAAATACATTTAAATGCTAAATTTAGAGAATAAATTAAATGCTAAATAATTGTCTAAGTGAATTGTGCGATTTACAAAGTAAAACAGTTTTCAAGGACGGTGGTACTGTCGCCTGGTTTTTCTGTAGCTGATTTAGCAAATGAACCCTAGCAAGCTCTCAACGCCAAGAATATAATCTAATTACCTGTATATCTAACTATAGCCCGGCTTGGTTCATACTTGGTCGCTGCCTTCCACACAGTCTTCTAGCCAATAAATATTGACGTTCACCGGGGTTTTTTAGTCCCTTTCGTTCTCTATCCTGACTGCATTACCGCATGAACGCATTGCCAAGCTTGAATATTAACACGAACCGGGGGTTTTGTCTTACTTGCATTTTATTAACACCGAAAGGGCTCTTCTGATTAAACACATTGGAAATACCCAATATTTGTATTTTCCTCCGTGTGCTGTGCCTTGATCAGCTAATTAAAGTTTAACTGCTTGTTTGAGTGCTTAGGACAGCTTGATGGCGGTGGTACCGTGTTTAATTTGCTCACATAGTAAACGACTGTTCATTCGGTCCGTTTTAATTGAAGGGAACCGGGGCTTTACTCTTTTCTCGGTTACCCTTGGTTGTATTTGCGGCTAGCTAGCTAGATAAGTTCTGTTTGCGTTTTTGGCTGGGGATCTGAGATTTGGTATTTACATATAGAGTTTGGCTCAATTTGGTATTTCATTTCTATTAACTGAAACTAAGCCTTTGTTAAAAGAGGCTTATAATCCAATTAAATAGTTTCCCCACTGTTGCGATTGTGACTGCTTCTTAGGGCTTCTCAGGTTAGTAAATTAATAAATTGTGGTTCCTCAGCTTCTGTCTTGGCATTAGTAATATTCTTTTATCTAGGGTGAGCTAGGTCATTAAGTGGGGGGTTCAAAATGTGGCCAAAACTATGTGACGGTTGCAGGATGATCGCAGTTTTGGAAAGAGATTTCCAGGGTGGGTTTGTCTGCCACCGGTGCTAGCAAATTGAGCATCTGGAGAGCAAGATTCTTGATCTTCAGGGCCGTTTGGCGGCACAACATAGTTCGCAATCAGTAGAGTTCCTGGAGGAACTAAGTAGTATGTCGTCTAGAGAAATGGCGTGTACGCCGAAGCAGGGTGGTACTGGGATCCCAGAGCAGGCAGGGAGAGAAAGTTGGGTGACTGTAGGTCGACAGCGCAGGAAAGGGCGTGTACGCCGTACAGCGACAGCTCCTCCAGTGGTTGAAGTGTCCAACCGATTCCGGCCCTTGTAGGAACTCGACTTGGCCCCTGACCCTGAGAGTGAGGGGACTGATGAGCAGCAGGGCATCCTGTTGGCCTCTACCCCTCAGAAAAGAGTTAGTGATAGTGGGGGACTCAATACTTAGAGGAATAGATAGCTTAGTCTGTTCACACAAGAAGGAGTCTTGTACGGTGTGTTGCCTGCCTGGTGCCCAGGTAGGAGACCTCCTGGAGCGTGCGGACAAGCTCTCGCCCAGAGCGGGGCGGGATCCAGCTGTCATAGTCCATGTTGGGACAAATGACATAGGTAAGGGTAGGTTTGAGGTTCTGCAAGGCAAATTTGTGGAATTAGCTGAGAAGCTTAGGAGCAGATCCTCAACGGTAGTGTTCTCTGGGATTCTACCGGTACCACTTGCAAGCAGAGGAAAGCAGAATTTTATCTGGAGGTTTAACACGTGGCTACAAACCTGGTGTATGAAAGAGGGGTACAGGTTTATGGGGCACTGGAACTTTTTCTGGGACGGGGTGACCTGTTCAAGCCTGAAGGGCTGCACCTGAACTGAAGGGGTACCTTTGCACTGGGCTAACGTATGTTGAGGGTAGCACAGGATTATTTAAACTCGGGACTTGGGGGCGCAGGGGGGTTAGTGAGTGTTACACATAGGGAAACGCAGACTGCCCCGATGGAAGCTGACGGCGTTACATGCACGATTCATGATATACTTTTAAAGGAACAAAGCGTAGTGGGGGGCTTGAGGCAGAGGCCGCATGGGAAATCAAGGGGGAAGAGCATTAGTAATAACCTGAAATGTTTTTATTTAAATGCAAGAAGCATCAAAAATACATTTCCAGAGCTTGAGGCTGGTACGATTAGTGAGGGCTATGACATAGTTGGGATTACAGTGACATGGCTTAGTGAAGAGGATGGTGATGAATGTAAAATAGAAGGTTATAAGCTCTTTTGGAAAGATAGATGTCATAGGCGGGGAGCGTAGCAATCTATGTGAACGAAAACATAAATGTACAGGAAATTCCCGAAATTTAACATTCCTTGCCCTGTGAAGATATCTGGGTCAGGCTCATTGGCAAACACAAGACAGGTTTAAACATAGGAGAATGTTATCGACCACCAGCTTTGAACAGTACAGCCAATGAAATGCTTTTTAGGAGGATTACGCAAGCTTGTAGAGGTGGAGGGACTATTATTATGGGAGACTTAAATTATCCTGGTATCAATTGGGAAATGGTGAAAGGACAGGGTAGGGGGGAGGAAGAATTTCTAGATGTTATAAATGATAATTTCTGCAGTATGTTAATAAACCTACAAGAGAGAAGGCAATTTTAGACTTAGTGCTCTATAATGACCCAGATAGAATTAGCAATGTTGAGGTACTGGAGCCACTTGGTGATCACTCTGCTGTTAATTTTGATGTTTCATGGGAAGCTAAAAAGGTGTATTCAAAAACAAAAATTTTCAGTTTTAGGCGAGCAACTTTGACAGGTTGCACTCATATCTAAGTGAAATAAAATGGGAGACACTCCTGGACTGTGAGTCCGTAAATGAGATGTGGGAAAGATTTAAGGGGGTTTTACTTGAATCACAATGCAGATTCATTCCAAAGGTGTCCAAAAGTAAGCTGAAAAAGCAGAATTCTCAGTGGATGACCAAAAATATTCGTAGGATTTTGAGGGAAAAGAGGAATCTTTATAAGATGTACATAAAGGAAAACAATGAGAAAACTAAGGCTGAATACTGTAAAATGCGGGCTGTGGTCAAAAAAGAGCTGAGGAATGCTGGAAGACTGTATGAAAGACAAATTGCAGGGGGGCAAAAAAAAAAGAAAAAGAAAAGTTAAAGAGCAGGTTAAGTGCATAAAGAATAAAAATGGATCGCTGCTATATGATAACAAGGATATTGCGGATGCCTTAAACTGTTACTTTGTTGAGAATTTTACCTCAGAAGGGGTCTTTATTTGGCCAGAGGGCATGTTATATGCTCAAGATTATTTAGCGGAAATTGAGGTTTGGGATAATGAAGTATTAGACAAGTTGCATAAACCAAAGGCAGATAAGGCGGCGGGTCCTGATGGCTCATATTCTGGAGTGCTCAGGGAAGTTGGTGAGATCATCTTTAACACTAGAACTGCCATGACGGTCATTTTGACCGTTTTGAAATTTGTTTGCGTCATAACTTTTCAAAATAAAAGAATACAACCTTGAGGGTCCCTGACTTTTCCTAAAAGTGTCAATATTTTAACGTGCAATTGATTTGAAATAGATTACACCTACGAAGCATAAAATACCACCAAATCTACCTATTACAGCCATTAGCGGTCTCACTGACCGTATAGTTTTGCGGCTCTTATTTTTTTCGAAAAAATTATCTTTTGGGTGCCTAGCAACTAACCGATGCCACTGTCAGGAGTTGGTAGAGTAGAGCCATCTAGAATTATTTTATTGGGCAGCACTGGCAAAAAGTTTGAGCCAGCAATAGCGGGAGACACTGGCACCAAAACGGAGGCAGTGCCAGGTCCGCAGAAGCTGCTCACAAATTAAGACGCTTGTCACCTGCTGAAGATGCGTCAGACCCGTCTGTGGGAATTGCTCCAGGAGAACGGAGGTTACCTACGCAGACAATTACGAGTAGACTAAATGCTACGCCTGGCCATGTTTGTGTTCGACCTTCACAAAATGCAAATTGATAGCTATCCGCTTTTCTTGATCTTTTTATTCGTCTGTTTTCTTTCGTTGAAGATAGACAACAGTTTTTATTCGGTCTCTCTTTTGAAAATTAGTCAGATGGATCAAACAGATTCACGCTTCATTTCCACACCAGAGATAAAATAGTGCTTGTAGTCAGTGAGCAAATCAATTCCATGACCATTGACAGTGTGAATTAAATATTGCATGCACGATCAAGACTGTCCGACACGAAATGCAAAATACTCCATGTCCGGTAGACAACAGAAAGTAAAAGTATTGATATGAGAGCAGATTTATAACGAAATAAAGAATAAAAATATATCACCAACAAACAGAACGTCCAAACAAGATGGCCCGCAAATAAATAAATTGCATTGTTCATTGGTTGTTTTGTTTGTTGTAAATTTTTTTTTATTCTTTACTTCGTTATCAATCTGTTCTAATCGTCCTCTTTTTTTAGGCTGTCGGACACGGAGTATTTTGCATTTAGGCCTAATATCCGACAGGCATTGTACGGACTTCATTGTATTTATAAAAATTGCCCAAATAAATTGATTGCAGAGCACATTGGTTGTTCTGATTGTCTTTGATTGAAATTTTCGGTACACATCTTGAAGAAATGAGCCCTCTGATCAAAACATTCACGTTTAATATCTAAAAGATTCAGCAGATTTTATGAGATTAAAAACAATAATCGACTGTCTGAAATGAAGTTATATTGAAACTATCCGACTGTCGGACTCAGAGTTATATGAAAACCCTGTCCGACTTTCGGACACATGGACATTGCGTAAATAAAAAGGTAATCAGAAAAAAAAAAGTTCAGCACCTACCTATTGTTTTCTAATCCGTGTGATTGTTCCGATTAATTATTTCATAATAAATAAGATATTCCATATAAATGTTGAATCCGAATGTGTATTAATCAATATAGATGTTTTTAATTGTTGTTTTTGTCGTTCTGAATTGTTTAATTATTTCTTTACCCAAAAATATCGTTGTGAATGTTTACAATAAACCCCCTTTCACATTGGACTCGAACAAATTTTTCGTAGACAGATCACTTTCAAAAGTCAATGCAAAGACGCGAATCCGCGCGAAACACGCGTATTTGCGTCTCTGCATTGAATCTGAATGTAACCTGTCTTGCGAAAAATTCGTTTCGCGTCCGGTGTGAAAGCAGCTTAATTCATGTTAATTATACATAATTCTATTACCTAAATATTCATACATGTATTATGAAACTTGTTAAAACGTAATGCTGGTGTTGTTTCATTCTTTTAAGATACATGGTAACATACAAGATGCATTAATTGCTTAATTAGGTGCTCAGAGAGACGGATTAGAATGCTTTGAATTTAACGGTCCAAATGACCGTTCATGGTAGTTCTAGTAGTGATAAAATTTCGGCGCTTCTAGTGTTAAGCCACTATCTGCCATCTTCAGACGGTCTTTAGAAACTGGAGAAATACCAAATGATTGGAAAAAGGACAATACAATACCAATATATAAGAAAGGGAACTGTACTGAGCTAGGAAATTACAGGCCTGTCAGTTTGACTTGCATTGCGTGCAAAATATTGGAATCTATCAAAAAAGATGAGCTGGACTTATTTCTTGAACGTAACAGTATCTTGAGGGATAGGCAACATGGTTTTTGTAAGGGAAGGTCATGCCTGACAAACCTCCTGGAATTTTTTGAAGAGGCCACCAAGACTTATGACCAGAGCTGGGCTTATGACATCATATACTTGGCTTTTCAGAAAGCATTCAATACAAAGAGACTAATTTTGAAAATGAGCTGCATTGGATTTACAGGAGGTATTCCGGTGTGGATTCAAAACTGGTTACAGGACAGAACACAAGGAGTGGTGGTCAGTGGTATCTCATCTGAGCTAGGTATGGTGGGGAGTGGCGTCCCCCAGGGATCGGTGTTAGGACCCCTGCTGTTCCGCATCTACATTAATGACCTTGAAAGGAATATTGAGAGCAGATTGGTTAAATTTGCAGATGATACTAAATTGGGGGGTTTGGCGAATAGTTTTTGGTCCACTAAAGTGATTCAGGATGATTTGGATAGAATCCAGAATTGGGCAGAAATGTGACAAATGAAATTTAATCTTGCAAAATGTGAAGTTGTACATGTAGGTAATAAAAACATTAGGAGGGATTACTTCATGGGAGGTTTAAAACTGGAATGTGCGGCACACGAGAAAGATCTGGGAGTAATTGTTGACCAAACCCTCACAGGCTCTAGCCATTGTGCTATAGCAGTTAAAAAAGCTAATCGAATGCTGGGATACATTGCCAAAAGTATTGAGCTCAAATCTAAAGAGGTGATGCTTCTTTTGTACAACACATTCGTCAGACCACATCTGGCATATTGTGTACAGTTCTGGGGACCGTACTTTAAGAAAGATATAGAGGTTCCAGCGAAAGTTCAGAGAAGAGCCACTAAGCTTATTACGGGTATAAAAGATGAAAGCTACGAGAAGAGGCTGACGATCCTTAATCTCTTTAGTCTAAGGAAAAGGAGACTCAGGGGCGATTTTATTGAGGTCTTTAAATATGCTAAAGGGATTTACAAAGTGAATTATGTAGGATTCCTTCGACCAAGTGTTGTGAGTAGAACTCAAGGTCACAAATGGAAGTTGACTAAAGGTAAATTTAGCACTGATATTCAGAAATATTTCTTCACCCAAAGAGTAATTTCAATGTGGAATAGCTTGCCTGACCATACTGTTGAGGTAGAGACCTTGGGGGTTTTCAAGAGCAGGCTTGACTTAAGGCTAGATACTATTGAGTCAGTGAGTATCTGAAGGGATATATTCACAATAGTATAAAGAAACTGGCGAGCGTAGTTGGGCTGAACGGCCTGTTCTTGCCATTCATGTTATGTAATGTTATGTTATATCATGTAAAATACAAGTGGATACATAAATGATTCAATTGTTTTTTTTCCAGTAACAACTAATGATTTTACTGAATAAATATTGATCAAAGCTACAGAAATCAAATACATCACCTGATTATGTTTTTGAATCAACTAAACAGAAGCCTGCTTACTAATCAAAGCTACAGAAGCGCGCTGCATATGTGTGTGTGAGCACTTAGATCCTTCCAACCTCCCTCCCCCAGGGTGCAGTTCGGTCCAGGCTTGATCCCTTTCCACAGAGATCTTCGCCGGGGCTCCCCCAGGTTGAGAATTCTGCCTCCTGCCTACCGGTGTCTTCTATTCAAAGCACACCGATCACAGAAGCACCACTCGCCTACTAATGCATTCGCTTTTGGCTTATGGTGGCCTGACTGTACATTGAGCCGAGCGCGGCGGCCACCCCATGGTCTTACTGCCATCTGCGACCCGACCGGTCGGTGACCCAGTCAATAGCAATCCCCAGATCCCGTTGTGGTTGTCATCCACCCAGGCGGGAACCGACAGTCTGACCCCTACCCCACTGCGCCATGGGAATAGAAACTTTGACCGTTTTCGCCAGCCTCGCCTGTTCATAGAGGTCGTCTCCGACGCGCCTCTGCTAGGTGTGGGCTGTCACCCACGTACCACGTGTTGCCCTCAACTTACGAGCGACATACACGCTGACTAGACGGTACCAGGGCAGTATGTCAATTCATACTTTACTGGACACGGGGGGCATTCAGTCCTCTCCCCTGCACTATAACACATCTTTAACGTGCCCTCGGAACTTTGCAGTCCCGCCACCGCCTGTTGAGCAGATTGTTTGGGGAGTCCAATCCCCTACCCTACCCATGCAAGTGAGAATTCAATTGCTTGTATGTGTGTGAACTGCTTGTATGTGTGTGTGTTTGCTCTGCTCATCCCCTCCCTATGTGTATGTGAACTACTTGTATGTGTGTGTGTGTGTGTGTTATGTTATGTGTGTGTGCGTTACTGCTGCCTACATAATATGGTTATTGATTATGATTATGGTTATTCGACATGGCAATTGATCTACTGATGAATATGATGAGAAATATTGAAAAATAATCCTCAACACTCCCTGTAGCCAGGGTAGTACATAAGTATGTGTACCAAGCAAACCTATTCAGCACCAAACCAAAAACTAGGCTTATGCCGTCGGAGGCAACGACTGGGGGTATATCCCTGAACACCCCCAATCGAATAATCTTTGGACGAATAATTCCAAAGATATGGCAAAAATGGTGAATTTTATGTGACAAAGCTCCACCTTGTGTCAAAATTTTGAACCAAACAGGTATAATGTCATCGTGGGACACGTCCTCAGGTCACGACCTTTCATTTGCACTCGATTTGAGGTGAATAGGACAAATATTTCCAGAGATATGATAGAAACAGTGATTTTTTTCCGTTTTTGGTGGCCAATCTTGGAATTGTAAATAGTCCAAAATCGAATCAGTTCTTCCTCTTTATGATACTTACTTATATGCAAAACTTGGAATTTGTATTTGAAATATTACTGAAGTTATCGCATTAACACGTAAATCAGTTTTTGGCCCCTGGTGGCCAATCTAGAAATTGTAAATTGTCCAAAATCGAAACAGTTCTTCCTCTTTATAATACTTACTTACAGGCAAAACTTGAAATTTCTAATTGAAATATTACTGAAGTTATCGCGTTAACACGTATTGCGGCGGCGGTGGCGGTCGGACCAAAAACATAATATCCCCGGAACGCCATTCAGCGTACGGGGATATAATAATGCTCTATATCATACTTCAATAAATTACTTTTCTTTTCAATGCCTATGTTGTTCTGATTGAACTACGCAGCCTGGTCAAAAAAAGTCACACAATCCAACATTATGTTGGACTTGAGCTTTGATCATGGCACTCGTTGGTTTTGTCATTGTTTCGACAATCTTATGCAATGTTACAATGTTTCTTTCCGACCAGGGCTGTGTTATTTTATGGCTGACATCAGGAAATGACAATGGTATTGTTAAACCACTTTGTAGAGCCATCTTCAGCACATCCCAATGACTTTCAATGGGTTAAGATCAGGACTCTTTGGTGGACAACAAAAAATTTGACGATGATTCCTCATGCTCACCAAACCGCTCTCATAATTTGAACCCAGTGAATCTTGTCATTGTCACCCTGGAATATGCCTGTGCCATTAGGGTTTTAAAAAGTCCATTGATGGGATAACCTAGTCATTCAATACATTCAAGTAGTCCGTTGACTTGATTTTATTGCTGAATAATGTAACTGAGCCTCGACTTGACCAGATGGAGCCACTCCAGATCTTAACACTGTCTCCAGATGCTTGTGCATCAGGCACTACGTTTCACGAGTGCATTGCATCATAGGTTTCCTTTCTTATCCTGACACACCCATATCTCTAGAATAGGGTGATTCCAAATTAATCAAGTCCAATATTAATGCTCCCCAGCAGAGTGAAATTATTATTTTTTTTTCAATTAGCTTCATGAACAAGTGGCTTTTTTTTGTGGTCATGCAGCAGTTTAGTCCCAAACCTGCAAGTTCCTGTCTTATTGTGCATGTGGAAATGATCTTACATTTACAATCAAACATTGCAATGAGTTTTATTTTTGATTTTTGAAAATGAGACTTCACCAAGTGTTTTAGTGATCTCCAATTATGATCATTCAAGATTTTTTCCCCCTCATATTTCTCCGGTGAAGTTGACAGTTCCCCACTATCCTTCCAGGTTTGAATAATGTGCAAGTTGCTAGATTGTAATTTGTTAGAAGTGCTCAGAACCAGTCAGCATTTATTAGCAAAAATTTTTGTCTTTTGAAAGTAATACATAATCTTAAATAATAGTAATCTGTGGAAGTTTCCTTCCTAGCTTAGCAAATAGGAACAAGCTCCCAAGCTTCTCTCTCAGTCTCCAGGATTGGTACTGCATTTCTTTCAATCCTTTCCTAGTCTGTCGCTCTGTCCAGTTCACTAGGAACAAGCTCCCAATACTTCTACGGTCATCAGTATTGGAAACGTGTTCCTCCTAATCTACTCCACCCTGGCTTTGGACAGTTTGGTTCTGGTGAAGAGTGCGTCTTCCCGGAAAGCCAGTGCCTAGAGATTAGCAATGCCTACACTGCTTTGCCTATAACATCTGAAATGAGCTATATGCTATTCTCTAAAAACCCTATTTTTGGATTGCACTTTGCCCCTGCACTTGATTCCTGGTCCAGATCATAACATTAATCAGAGCAATAATGATTCAATCATGGGCAGCTAAGTATTTGCTGATTAAATTTTCTTTTTTGGCCTGGAAAGTTTTTGGGCCAGGTCACGCGGTAACAGAGTTACAAAATTGGTGTATTTTGTATCATGGCTCGAACACCAAGTAAGATAGAGTCACAATTAAAATGGCTTTGTGTAGGTCTTTCTTAGTATTTCAAACAACAAAAAAAGCTAATTGTCTTCATTTGATTTATTTTAGGTGAGTCCCTCAGTGCAAATGTTAGTGTGTGTCTGAGGGTGAGCAGGAGAGGATGAGAGGAAACAAGGAACAAGGAAACAAGGAACCAAGTGCGGAGGCAGAGTAAAATCCAGTAGGTGGTTTATTGACAGCAGTACAGTAATGAATGGTGATGAAACCCCGCAGAAAGAAGCGTGGACGGAACTCCAGAGAGCACAATTCAACGCAAATGTAATAGGCAAAGCTGGGCAGCCAATCGCTGGCCAGTGGCTTTCTGGGATGACCACTAGGTGGAGTACGCACTTTCCAGAGCTGAATTGTCCTACAGGAGGATGGAGTAGCTTGTGGGCAACTTGGTTTCAATCCTAATGACTGTAGAAGGATTGGGAGGAACAGACTGGTAAAAGGTAAGAAAGAATGCAGTCCCAATCCTAGACCCTGATTTAGGCTTATGAACTTGTTCCTATTAAACTTGACTGAGGAGCTGACTTGAACTGGGTTAACTTGAACATGGTCCCAATCCTAGATCATGAATAGGCTTGCTTGTTCAAGTTGAATAAGTAAAGCAGAAAGTTTCTGCAAATCACTGTTAGTACAGGTTACGTTACTCTTAATAAAGATGAAGAGTTTTTACATGGAATACTCACTGGTTCTTAGCACAAATATCAACTTACAATCCAGCTGCTTGCAACTAAAAGCAGGGTGTTTAAATTCATGTCACAGAGCCATCAGGAACTAACACTGAAACGAGAGACAGCCAGGGAGGGGAATGCACGTGAGACATAAACCAATCAAAGGAGATATACGTTTGTCTACAAGACAAACAAGCTGCTGAAAAGGAGGAGGAACAGTTAGCATTCACACATGGGTTGTGACAGAGAGAGTGTGTGAGTTAATAAGTGTGCATGAGTCTGTAGTCATCTCCAAACAGCAAGTTCTGGGGTTGAATGGGCTAATGATGCCAAGGTGATGGAAGCAGTCTATATGCTTACTTCAAAACATAACTTTCTTCCCGAAAACATTTCAAATGGCCTATGATTTTTGATTTCCATTCCAGACCGCAGAAGGTATGGTCGATAGGAAAGAAAAGAAGAAAGCCAGTCTATTCATGGTGGCAGTTATTTTTTTGCGCATAAACTTATTGCAATAAATTTATCATCCGGCCCTAGTCACAACCATTGCGTGTCATTAATTGGTTCCTCCACTGTTCCAGCAGCTTTCATGTGTTTCTGTGGCCTGTCTCCTTTAATTGATTTGTCTTCTCTTCTCTCAGGTATTATCATCTGTATGCTTCACCCCATCCATATAAGCTCATTGTGATTTCAGTCTGGTCGCTGGATTGTCATGGCTCATACCCTTCTAATCCTTCCAGTCAGTTTGTGTCTTCTATTATTGAGCAAAGTGCTTATGTGCATCTTGGTATTTTAATTAGAAAAACAAAACTTTTGTTCAGAGTCGAATCAATAGGGACAAGCTCCCAAGCCTTAAAATTGCTCTCTAGGATTGGGACCTTGTTCTTGTGGATCCATTGTCCCTGCCTTTTCCTGAGAGTCAGTTAATCAGGAAGACTTTGCAAGCCTTTATTGGTTTCCAGTGTTGGGATTGCATCCTTGCTAAACCCTTTGGTTCTACTGTCAAGCAGTCCTACAAGCAATGTAGTACCATTTAAAAAAAAAAAAAAACAGTTGTCCCTCGTGTCCAAAGAAAAAATTCGGTACAAAAAGAAAAACACATTTTTTCAGCCACGTGAATGACTGAGTTCAAAAATTCCTTCAGATTTGCGCTCAGGTAAGCTAAGCGAACATACTAACCACAGGAAATTTTAACAAATCTGTTATGGGACAGATGGGTTAATAAATGCATTTCAAATTATATTTATCATAAATATTTATTTAGGCTGCAACATGAACTGAAATCATGATATCATATTCTTCATATTATGTTGTGGATTCTTGATCTTTTTCAAAAATTAATTTAAACAAGAGTTTGTCACTAAAGTGACGATATCCCCTGCCATTAGGTCACCAAAACCGACTGGTGTCTGCGCATTCCCAGTAGGAAGGTTGGTACCAAAAAGAATTGAAATAGGTTGACTCCTTCTTGAGATATCGCGCTGACAATGTTCGGGACAGACGGAGCTGAATACTATATCCCTCGCTTCGCGCTAAACGCGCGGCTGGGGATAACAATTATTTTTATTGAACAAGAAGAGACACAAACATTACAGATATTTGCAGTATATAAGATTTTACTTTACATTCCATTTAATTTTCTTATTTTACAAAATTACACATATTTTCCAACTCACCTGAAACAATAACAGATTGAGTCCACTGCTAGTTTCATAACACAATAAAAAGTGCCAAGCACAATGCAATTAACCTTCAATCACAAGAAGTTTAGCCCTTCCTTTGCTTTCAGAGAGGTAAAACAGCACATCTATGAATGCTGTGCAGCTGCTGAATCACTTTTGCATGAAGGACTTACAATTTTAGAGCACTGCAGCATATTTTCAGCACAGACACAGTCATGAGTAGCTAATATATGAATCAAAGCACATCAGAACAAATGCAAGCATAACATTTAAAAATGAAGAGAAATTTCTGCACCCAACACCATCTTGAGCTGATAGTTGAGCTCTCTTCTAAAACCTGCAACAGTGGTTTCAGAATTAGGTTTGAGGATCGACTGGAGTTTTTGTACAAACCTAAATAACAACACCAGAACTTTTAAGAACTGTATATTTTTTCCAATTCTATACAATTCTTTACAAGGGGTAATATTTAACCCTCTGAGAAATAATTACACATGCCGTGAAAATTTTTTTTTCCTTTTTGCATTTCAGTTATTGTACTAAACAATCACATAAAAAGCAATGGCTTTTTTTAAATCAAATTATTGATCAAGGTTAATCTATGGCATCCTTGTTAGATGCTGGTTTGATTTGTTTCATTATAACAAACTCCAATTACGATTAAGTTGGGATGTTGTGTAAAACGTGAAAAAAAAACAGAATACAATGATTTGCAAATCTCATAATCGCACATTGTATTCAGAAAAGAACATAGACAACATATCAGATGTTGAAAGTCAGACATTTTACCATTTCATGAAAAATATTAGCTCATTTTGAATTTTATGGCAACAAAACATCTCAAAAAAGTCGGGACAGGAGCAACAAAAGGCTGGAAAGTAAAGGGTACTAATTAAAAAAAACTGGGGGAGCATTTTGCAACTAATTAGGTTAATTGGCATCAGGTCAGTAACATGACTAGGTTAAAAAAAAGCATTTTAGAGAGGCAGTCTCTCAGAAGTAAGGATGGGCAGAAAAAACTGCATCTAACAATTGTGGACCGATTTCAGGAATTGTTCCTTAATGTAAAATTGCAAATACCTTGAATATCCCACCATCTACATAACATTCTCAAAAAATTCAGAGATTCTGGGGAAATCTCTGTGTGCAAGGGACACGTCCAAAGGTCAATACTGGATGCTTGTGATCTTCGGGCCCTCAGGCGGCACTGCATTAAAACCCAGGCATGATTCAGCACTGGAATTCACTGCATGGGCTCAGGAGCACTTCCAGAAATCATAATCTGTGAACACAGCTCACCGTGCCATCTACAAATGCAAACTAAAGCTGGATCATGCAAAGAAGAAGCCATACGTGGACATGATCCAGAGACGCCAGCATCTTCTCTTGGGCAAAGTTCATTTAAAGTGGACTGAGGCAAAATGGAAAACTGTCCTGTGGTCAGATGAATCAAAATTTGACATTGTTTTTGGAAACCAAGGACACTGTGACGTGCGGACTAGAGAGGAGCGGGACCATCCAAATTGTTATCAGCGTACAAAAATCCTGCATCTCTGATGGTATGGGGCAACATTCGTGCCTATCGTGTGGACAGTGCACACATCTGGAAAGGCACAATCGATGCTGAAAAGTATTTAGAGGTTTTACAACAACATATGCTCCCATCCAGACGTTTCTTTCAGGGAGGGCCTCGCATATTGCAGTAAGACTATGCTGAACCACATACTGCATCCATCACAACAGCATGGCTTTGCAGTAGAAGAGTTTGGGTGTTAAACTGACCTGCCTGCAGTCCAGACCTTTCATCAACAGAAAACATTTGGCGTATCATAAAATGAAAAATCTGGCAAAGAAAACCCAGGACTGTTCAACATTTCTCTCCCAAAACTCCAGCAACTGGTCTCCTCACTTCGCAGATGTCTACAGGCTGCTATTAAAAGAAAAGAACATGCTACACAATGGTAAACATGGCCCTGTCCATCTTCTGAGATGTGTTGCTACCATCAAATTCAAAATGAGCTAATATTTCCCATGAAATGGTAAAATGTCTCGCTTTCAACATCTGATATGTTGTCAATGTTCTATTGTGAGTAAAATGTGGGTTTATGAGATTTGCAAATCATTGTATTCTGTTTTTATTCAAGTTTTACACCTCTCAACTTCATTGGAATTGGGGTTTGTATTTTCTTGAATTTACGTAAAAAGAAAATGGAGGCTTTTAGTCAGTAACTCACTGGTTTTCTTGGTTTTTGCTATTGAACTCTACATGGAAATTTCTTGTGGTCAGGAGTCCACACTTTGACCAATTTGGAGCTGTACTAATTCTCAAAAGTCATTAAGCTGATCAATTCAAAACAGTTCCTTCTCTTATACTGTCATTCACATGATATAGCACAACAAGCACAATATGAAAATGGGAATGTTACTCCATATGCATAGCAATTTCTGACACAAAATGGCTTTCAAAACATCATCATCATGACGATTGATCAATCCCTTTAAAAATGAACAGTGCATAATAAAACAGGTCAGCATGTTAAAGTACTGGGAGTGCAACTGTGATTGCAACAAAAAATCAGCATATGCAGGGTGGCCCCTAACCAAGTTTGGGAACCAATAAGCAGTGGAATTGAGTTTGGATTGTATGAAGATGTGCAGTGGGAAGAAGCAAGGTTTCTCCGCGATGTCAAGGAAGAGGTTATGAGTTCAGTTTCAGGCCCAGGCAAAGTGCCAGCTCATTCTTCTGGATCATTCCATCTCCATTAACATCACAGTGGCTCAGCAGGACATGTCGAAATTTGTCGAGGTCTGTGCCACTGACGTTGGGCTAGAGAAGAACCAGGAGAAGACTCAAAATCACAGTTCGCACGAGTGTGGATTGCATACTCTCAACCTCAGGCAATAGTTGCATATGCTTGCAGATAAGTTGTGTAAAAGAAAGCTCAGGTTCAAGATCAAACTTTGTTTCAAACAGAGAATTAATTACAACAGGGTGCAGAAAAGCTTGCTTTTGACCCACCTTGACCAGCTCCATCATGTCTTTCACAAAGCCATCCACCTCTGGACCTTCTAAAGCTCCTGTCTTACTCTGAAAAATAGGGGATTATTACTGTTACTTTTCACTGAAATCTTTTACTAATGTAGTTTTGGCCAGCCATGCTTCCATCAATCATATAATCCAATGAATTTTAGTAAAGGTCACAGGTTGGGGGGGAGCCTATCCTGGCATGCAGTGGGCCTGAAGCTGGAACACAACCTGAACAGTTTTCTTATCCATCGCACAGCTTACACACATATAGCATTTCCTCACAACTATGGGAAATTTAGAGTCTCCCATTAGCTGGACATGCATTTCTTTGGACTGCAGGAGAAAAACAAAGTTCTCAGAGGAAGCCCAAACAAACATGGGAGAACATGTAAACTCAACACAGAAAGGCTCCTAGCCAGGTTTTTACCCAAGATGTCATGCTACACGGCATAAGTGTGACGCAAACAATTACTCACATTGCTACAATCTCTTAACAGTTTGACTGCTTATGACTTACAACATCATAATGTGCAAATATCTTTTCAAAGTCCCGCCTCCGGTCCTCGTGGCTGCAGGCCTGAATGCAAAAGGTAAAGCAAACAGCTACATCAACCACAAGACTATTTACAAGAGCATATTTACACTTTTATTTGCAGTGATTACAATTCATTTTGAACTTACACTGTTCATACATCTCAGAGAAGTTTCATGTCAGGCTTAATTTTCATACAAGAAACATCCACATTGTATTTGTTTTGTGTACGGTCCAATGGAGCTGAATATTACATGAACGTGCCACATATTATAAAAGCAGATGGGATTGCTGAGCACTTGAAATTTCCCCAACGCTACAACTTTTGAAATGTATTAAAAAATAATAAATATTGCACAAGAGTGTATTTCTAGAGATATGCAAAAAGAGAAAACTTACATGCATTTCAAACTTAAGCAGAAAGTTTTCTTTGAGTGCTAGAATCCTGCAGGAGAGAAACACATGTCAGTTTTATGGAATATAGTGCTATGTAATGAACATACTCTTACTCCACTAGGCTTTCGCACCGAGGAAACTTAAGATGTATAATGCTGGAATTAAATCAAAAAGATGAAATACAGCCAAAATGCGGTGTAAGTTTCCAAGAACAGTGGTGTAAAAAAGTTTGAGCCCCATACTGATTGTTTCTATTTTTGCAAATTTGTCGTATTTAAATATTTCAGATCATCCAGCTAATTTTAATATAAGATAAATACGATGTGAGTGAACTCAAAATGCAGCGTTTACACGATTATTCAACTTATTTATTGTAAACAAGCCTTAGTGGGTTATCGTCAATCCTGTAATTGGCTCCCCCTTTGCCCAGTTTGTAACAGACCCTGTCAATCAAGGGATTTAATATTTTGATCTCCAAATGTTCCTAAGGAGTTGTCAGGTTCGATGAGTAAAGCTTAAGTATCACAGAATCAAAAATACAGCTGTTTCGGTCTCAGTAACTGTCTATACAGCAAACTGTGATGCGGAGCTTGGTTATATCAATACCTGGCTAAGTCATTCAAATCCAGTCGCCCATCTTTATTTTTATTAAACATTTTCATCTGCAAGAGAGAAAAAAAGATTAATGCAGGTGAACTTTAGTCGGAAATAGAAATACGCCAGGTAGCGTATGTGCATAATCCAGAAGTGTATATGTATAATTTTGCATGCGCTGACAGGTATATTTTAAATGTGCAAATGCATGAAAAGGTATGAGCTATTGAACATCTCATTATATCACAGACCAGCACTCTAAACAATGGTTCAGTTAACAGTTCAGTTAACAGAAGTAACAGTCATCGCAGATGGAACTGCTGTACAGATGTACCTGCAATTCTTGCTTTAGATACGCTGGAAAGCGTGGACCTAATAAATTATTAAGTGAGGTTGTAATAATGTCAGCTGCGACAAGTAAGAAAATCAGGTTCATTTGAATTTGCTTATACTCTGACGAAGACTTGCTTGGAATGAATGCTGCTGGCAAACTGGACAGTAGTGACATTCAGTATTACAGTCACATTATAGGATTCTTATGATCTGAATAATTAGGCGTTAACTGGAGGCATCTTAAATCAAGGCCTCCTGAGTTGAACAAAGAACTCTTCACACTGGGTGAATCCATCATGCATCCTACTTCAAGAACATACTTCAAGTACTCTGGATCATTGGCTGAGTATATTCTCTCTGAGATCCGTCTAAGTGTCTCAGCATGGCTGCAATTCAAATTGTCATCTGATCTTTGAAAACGTTCAAAGTGGACATCTTTACCCTGGAGAACCCAAGACATCTTTTTTCTTTTTAAGAAAAATATTAACTTAATAATAAAAATTTACATCTGCTACTGTAGGGTAGGGGATCATTAGGTGAGGTCAAATTTGACCCTGTGGGTTCTCCAGGGTTAAAAAAGACAAAAATAATGCAGGAAGATGCTACCATGGCATCTGCATATTGTTCAAGTTTGCTAGGAGAGATGTTCTTCTTGTGTTGCAGACAGAGGTCTTGAAGGAAGCCCTGTAAGAGGCAAAACAAAAATGCTATGACAAATACAGAGGAAATCTGTGTCAAAAATGAGAGCAATAAAATGACTCCGCTGTGATATACACAGACACATATATACCACAGTTCTGAATGTGACACTGTTTCATCTTACCTTCAGCTCCGCAGCTGATATGTATCCGCTACTGTCGGTGTCATAGTTTCTCCAGATCTGTGGAAAAACCACCAAAAATATTATCCGAGCCAGGGCTGCCAAACCCTTTTCCTGAAGGTCAATGGCCTCTTACTTTTCATTTAAATCCTACTTTGGCACACCGAATTCTATGAAATAACAGCTCTTTTGCGACTGAATCAGGTGTGCTTGGTTAAGGTTGGTGTGAAAACTAACAGGATAGTGGATCATCAGGACGAGGGTTGGGTATCCTTTTTCAAAGTGTTTATCATATCAAGCTGCTTTGAATTTAATCACTCGGTTTAATGGGCATAATCATCTGTTATCTGCATGCGGGATAGTAGGGGCTAGTCTGCTGACTTGTAGGCCAGGTGGATTGTCATCATTGGTTGATGGTGCTGATCTGGCTGGGGGGGGGGGGGGGGGGGTTGTGGGTTGTTACCTCTGCAAAGGAGTTTATGTTTTTGCTTCTGTTTGTTTATTTATTTATTGGTTTGTCTGTCTATTAGCAGGATGTCTCAAAAACATTTGCATAGCTTTAACCAAACTTTGCAGGATGTTAAGGTAGCACAAGAGGAACGTCTGACTAAATTTCGCCGAACTTAAGCCAAAGTACAACTGAACTATAGGCCAAAGTTCACAGCCAGCTATGCTGGCGGAGGTACAGGCTCTCGCTGCAGTCCAGCTCTAGTTTTCTGCTATGAGATTCAGGTAATGTGACAGAAAATATGCCTACTTGAAATGAAAAACACTTTGTAATGTAAACTATGACAAAAAATTACATAACTTCATCATTAAAAGTAATCCCACCACTGATGAATTGTATTAATCGATGATAAAGACACACTAAATGTTCAAACCCAATTCTGAATTAGTTGGGAAAAAGTGTAAATAGTGAATAAAATCAAAAAGCATTGACTTTCAGATCACAAGCCAATGTCATTTACAATTGAACATAGATAACATTTCAAATGTTGAAACTGAGACATTTTACATTTTTATCCACAAAATTAGCTCATTTCAAATTTTCTGCCTGCAACAAGTCTCAGAAAAGTTGGGACTCAGGCAAAAAATGGCTGAAAAAGCAATTAATATATAGGAGAATCAGCTGAAAGAACATTCAGCAAGTAATTACATTAACTGGAATCAGGTGTGTAACATGATTGGCTATAAAAGGGATGTCTTAGAGAGGCTGAGTCTCTCAGAGGTAAAGATGGCCAGAGGCTCTGCAACCTGTGAAGGTTGCATTAAAACAAAATGTGGAATACTTTAAAAACAATGTTTGTCAAAGTTAAATTGCAAAGGCTTTGAAGGTCTCATCATCAACAGCGCATAACATTATCAAAAGATTCAGAGAAACAGGAAAAATCTCTGTGCGAAAGGGACAAGGCCAAAGACCTTTATTGGATGCCTGTGATCTTCTGGCCCTCAGACACCACTGCATCACTCACCGGCATGATTCTGTCATTGACATTACTAAATAGGCCCAGGAATACTTCAAGAAACCACCGTTTGTAAGCGCTGTGCCATCCACAGGTGCCAACTAAAACTCGATCATGCAAAAAGGAAGCCATTGTTGAGCATGATCCAGAAGCGCCGTGTGTTCTGTTGGGCCAAGGCTCATTTAGAATGGGCTGTATCAAAGTGGCAAAGTGCCCTGTGGTCAGAGGAGTCCAAATTTGACATTCTGTTGGAAATCATGGGCGTTGTGTCCTCCGGGCTAAAGGGGAGAAAGACCACCCTTCCTGTTATCAGCGTTCAGTTCAAAAGCCAGCATCTCTGATGGTATGAAGATGCATTAATGCATATAGTTTGGGACACTTGCATGTTTTAAAAAGCACCATGAATGCTGAAAGGTATACATAGGTTTTAGAGCAAGATATTCTCCCCCTCCAGATGACATCTATTCCAGGGAAGGCCTTGTGTATTTCAGCAGGACAATCCAAAACCACATACTGCAGCAATTATAACAGTTTGGCCTCGTAGTAGAAGAGTCTGTGTGCTGAACTGGCCTGCCTGCAGAGCTGATCTCTCACCGATTGAGAACATTTGGCGCATAATTAAACAAAAAGTCCATCAAAGGAGACCCAAAATTCTCTAGCAGCAGGACGTCTGTATTAAACAAGAGTGGGATCAAATTCCAATGGCCAAACTCAAGAAACTTGTCTCCTCAATGCCCCGATGCCTCCACTCTGTGTTATAAAGAAGAGGGGATGCTACACCATGGTAAACAGGCCCCTGTCCCAACTTTTTTGAGACCTGTAGCAGCCATCAAATTGGAAATGAGCTCATTTAGTGGATAAAATTGTAATATTTCTCAGTTTCAACATCTGCTATGTTATCTCTGTTCTGTCGTGAATAAAATACTGGCTGGTATGATTTGAAAGTCATTGCGTTTTGATTTTATTCACAATTTATACTTTTTCCCAACTATTTCGGAATTGGGGTTGTACTAGGAGGCAGGCTAGGGCCCTACAGTCCAATATCTATGGTGCTGGAGATGATAACCCTCATTCAGTCAAGTGATAACAGTTAACAGAGGTGATATCGCACTATTTGCAAAAAACACGCTAGAAAGTCAGTTCATGTGAAGACAAAAATGACTAAGGTTTTCTTCTTGCCAACACAAAATGCTTTTTATATTTTAAAGCAAAATTGACTTTTTTTTATTTTTGCATGGCTAGAATCTACCACTTTAGAAGACAGCACTGAAGGCATTGAGCTGATTTTCTCACCCTCATGAACTCCACACTGCTGTCCAGAGGCGTTTCCCTACGGAAGAGCAGCAGGAAGGTCTCATCTTCAGGAAGCAGCACCTTTGCCAGCTGGAACATATCACTGAGAATTAATATGCATTCACTACTGAGATCGCACCATTCAAAAGCATACTAGTCAAAAAAATTACCATTGGTAATTGCAAATATTTAAGAAAATTTAAAAATGGATGAGTAACAGGGCACATCAAATCTTTTGTAAGTATTATCAGCCATCACAAAATCTGAATTGAATTTCCTAATAGTAAAACAATAAAACATCTCTGAATAAACCACAGACTTGTGTAATTGCTTGTTTACCAATTTTTTGGCAACAAGTTTTGTTTTTCCTTCTTCAAAATCATACAAAACCATAACTGTCTCAGCTTTATTGCTGTAGTGCCCTTCCTAAGACATCATGCTCTTGAATGACCCCTTTTGATTCTGGGCCCCTTTCGAAGTCACAAGGGGAATCATTTGTATGGTACAGTATCGCAGTACAAACATGTTTGAAATTTAGCGTGTATTTTTCCTGCTGCAATTGTCACAGTCTGAATCTGTTTTATAATGTTTTATGGTGCTTTTTGAACTTCCCATTTTTCATGTCCATTGACCACTTTGCGTTGCCTGTATTAGTCTGGTTTTTTGCTTTCTTGTGTGCTGTCTGTCTCCACTTCCTCAGCTACTCTGCCTTTCGTTCATGGTTTTATTGTTTGATTGATCCCCCATTTGTGGTCACACTTCCCTGCGCATTTCTGTTCCCTGGTGCACCTGATCCCATTTGATTTCTTCTCTCTTCATATACCCCTTTGTATTCTCTCTTATTTTGCTCGTTTACTAACCAGTTTATCCCTGTGTTACAGTTCTGTTTTCTCCTTTGGAATAAAATTCTTGCTTTGCCCTCAGTCTACGATTTATTTCCCATGTCTAATTTCTGCTTGGTCTTTTCAATTTCCCGATTCCTTCTGTAATTTGGCTTTGGTGTACCGAACTCCTGGTTTTGTCTTTTGGACTGTTTTGTGATTATGACTCTGGATTATCCCTGTGTACTGAGAGATCAACGCTCATTTTTTGACCATGCCTGTACAACCATGCATTTCAATAAAGCCACTGAACTGGATCCACATCTGCGCATTCTGCTGCCTCCGAAATAAGAGCTAATCTGAGCTCAGCTTCATTTTCAATGACTCACCAACAACAACAACAACAACAACAACAACAACCAGTTACTGAAGGGAGAAAGAATGAGAGACTGGAAACTGATGGCAAATTCTGCATTTCTGTTTTTTTTTTTCTCATAAGCTTGAAAAACTTCTTTTCCAGACACTAGGAAATTGTCAAAATTGAAATAAGTATAATACAGGACATAAAATATCCATCCCTGTCTTCGGGGTCCAATGACTGTATTTACTGTTTTTTGTTCCAACCACAAAATTAAATGAAATTAAAGTATCAATAAGACAATTTGATCACTACATATAACAATTTATTAGATAAGAATTCAAAGACAATGGAAATTATAATTACTCAAAATGGTTTCTGATAATTTATATGATAATAATATGTTATAATAATCTAACATATGATATGTTATATTATATGTTACAATAATAACATATTTTGTAAGAACTTAAACACTCAGATTCACTGATATCTTTTGCAAGGGCAAAACCTGGGTGCAGGTTTTTTGTCTATCCCAGTGCTACAACACCTGATATCACTAATTAACTGATTGGGGGGGGTCAAACAAGACCTCTATGAGTAGAATTAGGTGTGTTAGTGACAAGTAGTAACAAAAACCAGCACCCACACCGGCCCTTTGTGGATTAGATTGGACACCCCTGACCTAGGCCATTTGCTGGCCGTGTAATTGGCTTTGCAAGGGCAAATATTTTGCATGTGAATGTCCAGAGGCCTAACTTGACAGATCCTGCATTACCACTGTCTTGAAACCTCTTATCTCCTCCAATGCATTTACTTGGAATATAGTTCAATAAACACAATACTACCATTGGGCTTTTATTTTCCAGAAACACTGACCTATTTCTTCACAAGATGGTTAAATAATCCGTCTACATCAGGGGTGGGCAATTCCGGTCCTGGAGGGCCGGTGTGTATGCAGGTTTTTATTTCTATCAATTACCCTGACTAATTTAGTAAATTGGTTGCAAACACTAATATAGATTTGTGCAAAGGTTTGATCAAAGACAAAGGTTTTATGTAGGGACACAAGAACAGTCTTTGGCGATCACTCATGATAATTTAAAGAAATGCGCCATAATTGTCAGATTCCATGAATAGTTTGGCTAATTTAGGTAATCAACTAATTAACGGGCAGAGGTTAGTGTGAAAATCAGGGACAGATTTGGCCCTCGTTGCCCACCCCTGCTCTACACATAAAAATCAACTAGATTAAAATTAACAGCTTGGTAAAAAACACAAGTTTGGGAACTATCAGCACAGACAATACTTAAACTTCCATCATCTATTAACCCCTTTGCGCAAAATACAAATAATGCCAATTTTTCCTGTTATGCATGAGCCTATTTAAGCTTTATAACTCAGTATTCGTGTCACAGAGAAAATTATTTCAGTGAAGCAAGATATTTGGAAATTCAATTACAACATTATTTCCGAATTAAATTTCGGAATTTACGGACCTCGGTGTCTGTGTCTGCCCAAAGGGGATTTTAATATAATTCTCCTTTTTCAACACAATTGTACAGCTCAGGTGAAAGACTAAAACACTTGCATGTCAAGCACTCTGCAAATTTAGAAGATACCCGAGGACAGCACACCTGAATTATCTACAACTTGAGTCGTATCTGCCGATGTAAATTAATAGATGATTTTGATTGTACCCACAATTCAAGCTTTTGTCGGCACATCTGACTGAGGCAACGAATTTTGGCAGAAACCAGATATTTTATGACAATGTGAAAGGCGAAATTAATGTTAACAAAGCTGCAGTAACGTATAACTCAACCACAAGAACATTCCTGCAGTGAAAAGTCATTGAATTGTAGTCTTGACAGATGCAAACAATTCAGTTGCAATAATCTGAAAGTGAAATATTTTTTTAAATGGCTGAGATGCATCCTGCCGAAATGGAGCAATACAGGCAAACAGACTATAATTGCGTATACCTTCATTTAACGTCTACAGAAGCCAGCTAGCTAGCTACAGAGCAACATGAAAACTGTTGCATTGCACAGCTCGTTTTTCATGCAGCTCTGTATCAAGCTCGCTGCCTATTATAGACATCAAACTATGCTGGCTAGGTGGGGATAATTTAGGCATTACCTCCACTTGCTAGCTACATTCTCCAAAGAGATCTTGAGTGTACAAATGGCACTTCAGCCTCGTGCTGTAACATTGGCTTTTCAGTTGTCCTTTTCTATTGACCAACATTCTGTGATGAAAATCAAATATGACCTCACTTGTTACTTCTTTTATTCTCCTAGAGTGTGTACCTTCATTTGCTCCAGTGATATTACACTTACTTTAAAAACTGTCAATGAGGACGTCATGACATGTCAGGTTAAGGCAGTGGTTCTCAAATTCGGTCCTGGCGCCCCCCTGAGTATGCTGGTTTTTGTTCCAGCCGCAACTGCAATTCTCAGATTTTAACAAGCTGTTGATTTGTTTTAATTAGGTGCATTTATGCAAATATCCACAGGTTCCTCATTGGTGAAACTCTTAACACATGGAGGTAAAACCCGACAATTTACTTGGCAAACAATGGAGTCACACCTGTTGTGTTTTCTGTTGATTTTATTTGGTTCAGGCAGGTTATTTGGGAAAAACTCAAAACACCTGCATTCAGAAACCTAATTTGGAGCTTATTGATTTTCTCAGAGTCTAATTTGATCTGTTTAAAAAAGTTTTCACCTGAAAATCCCAGCAATATTGAAAATTAAGCACAAGATGTTCAAGGGTTTTTATTCTCCATAGCAGAATGGATGTGTCCATCCAAATGTGACTTAAGATGGTAAATAACTACTCTAAACATGGAATGCTGCTAATTAAGACAAAGTAACAGCTTATTAAGATCGTAGAATTGCAGTTGTGGCTGGAACAAAAACCAGCATACACAGGGGGGCGCCAGGACCGAATTTGAGAACCACTGGGTTAAGGTAACATTGAGCCAATACAGAGTACCTGCTGCCAGTTAACAAGCTGACAAGCTATCCCACAAGTTAAGCCGGTGCAAAACTCTGTGTAACTCCAAACCATGCCATTAAACACCCCGTTCTTATGTAGCTCCATAGCTAGCTAGCTGTCTACTGTACACATCAAATTATGCTGGCTTGGTATGAATGACATACCCCATTACTTTTACTGGCTAAATAGATTTCCTAAACAGATCTTGAGTTCACTAGCAACAGTAGTAGACTGATAGTAGGCTGTAATGTCGGCCTTATGGTTGTTCATTACAATTGACCACCACAAGTATCAAATTCATTCACAGTCAATGCACCGTGAATCTGTGAAGTTGCATCATACTGAATTAATATGCAAAAATGTACCACATCGCAGGGTCCTGTATAATCTCATAAGACTGTACATCGCTTGTTTGGTAAAGGGGAGAAAAAAATACCAGTAAGTAAAAGAATCGACTATATTTCTAGTTCAATATATGCATTGATAATGCACGTAAGATCTACAACTTACCTCAAGAAGTCAATACACTGTGGCAGACCCTGATTTAATTATTTTCACACTGTGGTGCACAAAAGTCTGTCGTTATTGAGTTTGAAATTTCCTCCAGCCCAGCCAGGAGGATGAATGCATAGGCTGTGATAAGAAGCCTCTGCCCAGCCCTTCAGTTTGCATTTCCTTTATCTATGTTACAGCAATGATGCAGCATCTCAATGAATGTATAGACAAAGCCAACGTACCTCCTGCATGTCCACACGTCCCTCTGATGTGCAGTGATAGTTCGACATGAACCTCTTTTTCAACTGCTGGACTTTCTCCTCAGTCATCTTGTTCTAAAACAGTGGAAGAAACAAAATAAGGCCACGACCTGAAGAGCCGTCTTGCAACTGTCCTTGAGTGAATGTATAATACGCAATGACATTATTCATTTCCAGTGATTCCACTACAGGGTTATACAGCAGATGAAATAATTTTATAAACAAAGGTACAAATGTTGCCTTCTATTAATGAAATAAATTTCAACTAGTTACTTTAAGCAAATCACAAAAATAAAAAAGAAAATGAAATTATGAAAGGTAAGAGTGTGAGATTGTAATCTGTGCGACGACTGAAAAAGACCTGCTTGTCATACATTTGGAAAGGATAGAGAAATTGATGGAGGTTTCCAGTTGCCTAACGCGCACTCATCCGATATGGATCAGGGATGAATAACTCTGGTTCTGGAGGGCTGCTGTGTCTGCAAGCTTTTGTGGTCTCCTTTCGATCAGTTGGCAGTTACTGCCTTGATAATAAAGTGCACGGGCTCTTTGTACAATCAGTGACTCAGAGAAATCACCGAAAACAGCGAGACACAGTGGCCATCCAGGACTGGAGTTGCCCATCCATGATGTGGATGAAAATACCAGCAAATCAAAACTGACCGTCAATATTACAATGAATAGTCTTTTTTTTTTTCTAAAATAAGGATCAAATTGACCAAAACAGAAATTGTGCCACTTTCCAATTATAAAGGTACAATATTTCTGACTAGGACTGAGCCTGCACAAGTAAGTGCACACAATTTTATCCATAAGCACGGGCAAAAAAAAAAAGCATTCTTTTCTCTCTTTTGTTTGTAAACCTACGAATATCCAAAAAAACCTTCTGAGCTTCACAGATGCACTTGCAAAATTTTCTCCACAAGGAACAAAAGTGCATTCTACTGGGTTTTAATTTCTAGGTATTTATGGCGAAAGATTACGCTCAGCCTTGAAATATTAATTCAGAATGAGTTGGAATATAATACGCATAGTTAGTAATTATAAATACGATAATTTTCGCCTAAACTTACTTTCTTTGTCAGGAGTCGGAAAAAGTCATCAAGCTGTTTTCCCTCGATAAAACCATTATCTGAAAAAAAATCTCCCAACTTGTTAGCGGAGGAGCACAATAAATGTAAAGGACAATACAAGCTCATTTGAGAATAACATTGTTCACACAGACAGGAAACAAACGAATGACAAGCAATAAATAATACTTGCATGCTAGTGTGATGACAGGGTAATAAACAGCCATGCCTACCATCAATATCATAGTGATGCCAGATCTGCAAAAAGCTAGCGGCGTCCAGGTTGGAGAATTTGCAGTCCATGGTAGCCTATCTGATAATTTCAGTGAGCCAGACCCAGCCCAGAGAAATAAAGTTTAGTTTAGCACCTGTGAGGTCTGCCTGCCGTATAAAAACGATTCACCCAAAGCCTGTCCTGCCCCCTTTTCTTCATCTCCCGGTAATTAGTCGCATAAAGTTAACTCCACCTCCACTTCACAAAGAAGGAAGTCTTACTTAACTGAAATGCCTGCCAGTAAATTAGCGTACAGCCCTGACAATCTTGAAAAAGTATGAAATGCCGAATCAAAGGCGAAATTAGAAATATGCGCATAATGCCACGTTCCAGCGACCGTGCGGATAAACAGCACATTATAAGATGATTTACAGTAAATTTCTACAATAATTACAGCCGCCGCCCCCCCCCCCCCTTTAATTTATGTAATACTAAAATGCAATTACAATGGCAGATTTAATACTAAAATTATTAGATAATTCTTGCGGCTCTATTGAATGAAAATTAAAATGTGAAATTAAAAATTAGTTAACACAATCTCATTTTTGAAGTGCTTTTTAGGGCCATACACTTTCTGTTTATGTTAATTTCATCAATAATTTCACTGTAAACTCGCATAAACGCCAACGCAAGTGACCATCTGGGATCACACCAGCTGCTGCAAAGATGCTGTCAGTGGCCTATAACAATCCACATTATAACGTGCTCTGAGAGTGCGCACTCAGACTATTCTCATCTTCAAACTTAGCCTTCCTTTCTACCCCATCTGCACACCTGTGATGTTTCGTGACGGCATCATAAACGGTTGCGAAAATGAGTGCATGATGCCCATGACCACAGTGAGACAGATAAACTGCCAGACAGAGACATATAAATCCCCGCAAAATTTCTGAAACATCTTTCACAACAGTTGTATAGTGGTTTCAGACCAGTCTTGATAAAGTTCGACTGGATGCCGCACACAGATCGACCAAAAACAATTTCAGCATAATATTTGCGGCTGGAAAACATACAAAGCAGTTTAGTCTTGAATTTATATATCATGCAGAGCTATATCGATATTCAAACTTCATCGGCTACTGAGCAGAAATTAGTCTGGCAATAAGAGGATTGTTTGTGAGCACATCTCCTCCCAGTGGTTATATTGTGGTCTTACACCAAATCCTGGTTGTTAACTCATTCATTCATTCATTGCTGTTACGTCCGAGAAGAAGGAATTCGTTACTGTATTTAAATCATGTAAATTAATTTTCTAATAAGACATGAATGCTAGCCTAGCATTTATATCACTGTCACAGGATGGGAAAACGCTTAACCTCGACAAGATTCACTCAATGCGCAGTTTAGTGGATGATAAAACCCTGTTTCAGGGGAAATGTAAAATTCTTCAAGTTGAAAATTAAAGGAACCAACGGGAAACTCCTATTCATAATACTTAACGAGTTACAGTGGGCTCCAAAGTTTTAAACACCACATGGTAGAGATTAACTCAAAATGCAAAAATGTAGAAAATATTCTATGAATGTTTCCGTAGACAAAAACCACACATTTATTTAATGACAAACAAATTCACCAAAATTTAGGTTTTGCAATTATTTGGCACCTCTTGCTTAGTAGTTGGAGCAACCAGCGCAGGTCAGGGAAACAGCGTGAATTCTTCTTCTTCTGATCTGTGACAAGGTTAGGGCACACATTTGGAGGTATTTAGGACCATTCCTCTAGGCATATCCTTTCACAAACTGCCACATTCTCGGGGCTGTGCTTATTTACTACATTCTTCAGTTCAGCCTAGAAATTTTTGATCAGTCTGAGGTCTGGTGACTGAGATGGCCAATGGAAAACATTGATTGTTATCCTGGAACCATTGGATTTAAGGTGTGCTTGGGGTCATTATCTTGTTAGAATGTCCATAAAGCCAAGTGTCACTCTTTTGGCTAAAAATACCAGATTTTCAGTCAGAATTGCCCTTTTATGGTTATATCCATAAAACAATTGGCCTTAACCAGTGCTGCTGGACCTCAGGAATGGAAACAAAACATCACTGGTCCACCAACATATTACACTGAGGGTATGAGGTGCCTTTGCTTGTATGAGTCTCCATTCCAGCACTAAATGTGCTGAAACACTTAATTTTGGTCTAATTAGAGCACAGCACCTTCATCCTGCTGTAATATAATAGCTAGCACTAGCCTCTATGTCTTGGGGTTAAAAAAAGAATCATCTCTTGCAATCCTTCCAAAGAGTCTGTGGTTATAAGTGATGCTTGATGGGGCAATTTGCAACCTGGTCACCCCAAGATGCAAAGGTCTCCAGTTCTGTCATGGCAGTTCTTGAGATTTAAAAAAAATGAATAAATAAATATTTTTTTGCTTCCCTCATCATCTTCTGTCCTTTCACATGGGGTAAAATGCTACTGCATCCTTTACTAGTCAGATTTTCAACTGACCCATACTTTTCATTCCCCTTTCCCAATACCCTCTGGGTAATCATGGGGGTAACGGCCAGGCTTAACCCTGAGGTACCCCAGGGTGGGGCAAGCATTCCCACTACTCTTCAGCCACCCTGGGTTAATGCAAAAATAAAAATTAGCACTTCCCTCACGGTTCGTAAACCCTGCCAGCGACCAGGGTTAAGGCACTAACTCGGGGCGAGCTCGCCTCGCGCTCGGCGAAACTTAGCTTTAATAAATAGTTATGGGGACAAAACTTGGAGTTGCCAGCCCCGGGGCAGGAAAAGCCCACCCTCGGGTGGCACATCTGATTTCAGGGTTCAGCAGTTTGTAGTGGGAAAGTGGCTTTACATTTTTCAAATAATTGCCATGGCAGTGCTCAGAGGTATACTTAATCTTTGGTGGATCTTTTTGTTCCTATAACCATATTTATGAAGGTCTGTGACAATCTTTGTCTTTAACTGCCAGTTCTTTAGTTCTCTTCATGGTGCTAGAAGACAAAAGGATTTTGCATTCGTGTTACCTCATTTCTATACCTTAGTGAAAAAGTATGAGATTCAAAGTAGAATTCCATAAGATTTCTGTCTCGTTACAGTCTGTTAAGTCAGTGTCTATCAGAGAGGGGGGATAAAACAACGATGATTGGGCCTATGACCCACTAATGAAAGCACTTGTATTTCAGTCCTTGCCAGGGAAAGTGATCAGTGTGTCTGTGGCGACATTCCCGCGCTATATTCAAATACAGGCGCACATCTAGTGACGCTTTTTACGTCAGTAAGCAGTGTTTGGTCAGTCCAGAAGGCAGGAGGAGCCGCAAGCTAGCTTGAAGGAAGTAAGGAACCCCGGGAGAAGCAATGGCAAGGTAGATGACGTCAGAAGGGATCCAGTAACGGTACTTTTCCTTACCTGAACCTTGGCTCTATCCCCTAACCATAAATCTACCTTGTCCCTTACACTATATGTCACTTTCACGGATGGAATTAAGGGAGGTCCTTTAGAGATGCAGCCTTCCAAGAAGTGGAAAGTACCACTAGTGGATCCCTTCTGACGTCTACCCAATGGCAATGGCAAATACCATACTGTGTAACTATACTGTACACAGTAGAAACTAACGTTAGCCGAGTCTCTATTGAGGCTACCTCTGAAACTAAAATGATAAAGTAATTTCAGGAAGCCTACAGGAAAAAAGCTACGTTAACCGCCTCGACAAATTATTTATATATATATATATATATATATACATCATGCTTTTCTTCACTCTGGGGTTGGAAGCAGTGGAACTGCATAAAAATGTTTCAAATAGTCTTATTTCATTGAAACAATTTTAACGATCGTGAAACACGCATTTCGTTGATTGAATAATTACTGACTCCATCACGGGAATGTGAATGACGCACAAATTCTCACGGCGAATGCGTGAGAGTTGGCAGCCCTTTAAGTTAATCGATTTATCATAATAGCCAAACATGTTACTGGAATGAGATGACGCTAATGGATGATGACGTCACATAATTCAATCATTCAATCATAGTTCAATTGCCGTGTCAAAGAGCATCTTTACCGTCTGCATGAGAGTTGAGGAGGCGTGGAACTGGTAAGAGCCGTCAATTTACCGACGTCATACAAGCGACACTGTTGGGTCTCGACAAGAGTTATGGGAAATGAGGTCCAGAAGCGCACCTGCAATTACAGCTTACTGCCAAAGATGTCGATAGAAATAAGCCAATTCAAATCTTACGGATTACAACTTTAAAGGTATAGTTAGCGATCATAATCCACGCACTTTTTGTCAAAATCACCATATTTCTCCTCACTATCTGCAAGCTGTCACTTCTGAGAGCATAATGAAAAAAAAAATCCGGTTTCAATTCCCTGGGCTCTGAATTTCAGCAGGTAAATGTTCTGTGGCTTGGACCAAGCCACCAGAACATGGGTCCACCCCCCCGCCTAGGGGCAGGTTCATACTCGTGCACAGTCAGACACAGGGGGGAGGGGGAGTAGCAGGTCGCATAGCGTGTGCAGTTACAGTAGAAAGAGAGAGAGAGAGAGAGACGGCATTGCAGCACTTGGGATGATAAGCGTGATAAGTTCCCTTAGCAAAAAGTAGTATACTTGAAGTTCATTTCATTAAGTACACATGAGTATAAGTATAGCAAGTATACTACAGACCATGTACTTGTAGTGTACTTGAAAGCATATTAATTTAAAGCAATTCTTACCTTTCTGGCATTTTTACACTTTTCTTTTGTAATCTTAAAATGCTCCTAATAAGCGTATGGCACACTAAAATGTAAAAGAAATTCATAGGAGCTAAAACTCTTCAATATTTTTAATTCTTATTCATTTCTGATAAAAGTCTGACCAATCATTTTCTTCGGTTTGAATAAAATGATTTGCCGAGCTTTCTCTCTGTCATCCATCGCAGCGCCCCTTCCAGTTGCCTATAGCTGTCACCGTTTCCGAGTGGCATGCTTCTCTGGCAGAAAATAAAAAAACGATGCATTTGACTGTAAACAAACGGATGCTGAAATGCTATAATTACAAAAATTATGTTAATGGTAGTTCGTTGGACTACAAAGGTAACTAAACGTTACGAGGGCATTTTATTTTATACCACAATGGAATATTACGTCATTACAGTTGGTTGGTTTTCACTTACCGGTGCCTCTGAATCTGACTCCATTGACCTGTTTCACTCGCGCTGCACACTTCCTCGCGCAGCACGCAATATTTTTTTTCAAAGGTGAGTGAAACAGGTCAATGGATTCAGATTCAGAGGCACCGGTAAGTGAAAACTAACCAACAGTAATGAAATAATATTCAATTCTATATGTGATATAAAATAAAATGCCCTTGTAACGTTTAGTTACCTTTGTAGTCTTACATTTTTTTTTGTAGGAGAAGTCTGGCAATTGGGGGGAAGAGGGTGAGACTTTTAGAGGGAGGCGGAATTGTTCATGTTCAAATTTTTACTGAGTGCTGTGCGACATCCCAGAAAGATAAGAATTGCTTTAATACTTCTTCGGACTAAATTGGAACATTTATAAGTGTATAAAAGTATACTTTTAAGTAAACTTCAAGCTTAAACAAAGTAAACTGAAAGTACCTACCTAATTTCCATCTAAGTTTTATTCTATACTGCAAGTACACTACAAGTACACTACTTTTTAGTATACTGTGAGTGAACTAGTTGTATACTTCTAGCATACTTTTCAATTTATGAAAGTATACATTTAAGTATACTGCAAGTAAACTTACAGATATACATCTAGTTTATTAGTTGTATACTTCTAGTGAAATTTTCAGTTCATGAACGTATACAGTGAGGTATACTGCTATGAAACTTAGAGTGTCATTGGATGTTTAATGACCGCAGTGAGTCAAGACTTCAGGTTCACATCTCATCGAACAGACAACATCCTCATCACTGCTTACCTCATCAAGTTGTGGTATGGGTGCCAGTTTTAGAGCTAGTACAGACATTTCATTATCACTATGCCAGATAGCACTGAAGTTCCAGTCTTCTTAAACTCATGCTTGAAAATACTGTGTACATTTATCTGTGAATCTTCACATAATGGCCAGCTAGATTGAACTGATATCTCAACTTAAACACATGTTTAGTACAGGCACAATATGCAAGGCTTTGATGTCCACACTCTTGTTAAAAAATGATTAAATCATTTATTAAACAGAATGTACCATCTTTCAAGTATTACAGCACTGCTACATCTTTTCTTTAATCAGTCATACTTTTGACTGTGACGCAGAACTCCATCAACCAAAAACAGCTCATTGGAGTACTCATTTGGAATATTTCATCAGCCTTTGCTTGAGTCCCTCGGCGTACTGGTCAGACTGAAGACATTGCTAAGTAATATTTTATGCATAATTCTGGTTCCATATGGAAGAAAGAGGTATTTTTTTGTTTTGAATTGGGATTCCAATAAGAGTTGCCATTGCTGTGTTCTTATATTTTGGCATCCAATACAATATTGTGTTTGAAAATTTAATTTATCAAGGAATCAATTTTTGTTCTCAATCCTGAGTATGTGTTTCATCGTTAATTTTTATAAGCACCTTCATCTGTAAATTAAAGCAGAATGCACTTAAGCATTGTCTACTAGGAGAGTACATGAGGTAACCGCTCATCTACTTACGTTAAATAATATCTGAATAGCAACAGTAATATTCTTTATATTGCAATAATCATAAGCTGTGAGTATGATGTTGAGTTAGCTTAAAGAAGACTTTGAAGCGTACTTGTAGTTTGAAAAAAAAAAAAAAAACTTTTAGCTCCCTGAAAGTTTAAAACTAAATTTAAACTACAGAGGGCTTGAAGTATAGAACTAGTGGACTTGTAGTAAAGGCCTACCTATAAGTTTACTTACTGTATACTTCAAAGTGTACTTTCTAAAAAGTTGGCTTGAAGTATAAAACAAGCTGTAGTACATCTGAATTTAATTTCAGTATACTTCAGCCGTCTTGAGTTAATTCCGCCTTTTGCAGTGGAGATTCCAATTCGGAGTGCGGCGAAATCCCCATGGAGCTGACAATCCGCCGCTGAATTATTCAGTTAGGTCTTTTCTCCATATAAGTTAAGGAAAGTGCTTTTTTTAATCGCGTGTTTTAAACTACTGTTCTGGACTCAGTCCGGCCCTGAATGTAGCGGTTTTCGCTCTTTCAGCGTATGCTGCTTATCGCAAATTCTGACGTCCCAGCAGTGAGTGACAAGGGATTCCCTTTTGCCTGATCACGCAAGGGCTTCCCCGTCAACGCTCTACCAGCTGACTTGGCCTTGACGTTCCTGCACTGTGAAGTGTCCGAGCGTGGAAGTCTTGTTGTCCCGTGATTGTCTGTGTTTCGGCTGGTTTGCTGCTCTCCTGCTCTCCGCGGAGTTCGATCTACGGCCGATTATAGACTGACTCGTAGGCGTTCTCACTTGCTCGCTAATCTCTGCGATCGTTTGCAGTGACGTTTGACTTTCATTTTTATTTTTTATTTTTTAAGAGTGAAAAATTTGTTGCTTCTCATGATGCTAATTATTTTGTTTATTTTCTGCTTTATGTCCAATGACAATTGTCCACATTATAGTAGGCCTAATACCTATCCGCCTAATTGGAGCTTGAATGTTTCAGGTTATAATAGGCCTATGTGTGTCACTTCAGGTTTTCTGGACATAGTATTTTTGCCACAAGGGCTAGGCAATCTTGAGTGTTTGAAAAGTGTCCTCCCATTTGCCCTTATTCTATTAGACATAGTTTTTGGTCGTTACAACGGCCCCTGGTCTGTCTCTGCTTCTATCCTCTCTCTGTCCCCCAGTGCCCCTGACAATAGACTAACGTTTAAAAAATCAACAACAAGGCTGTTGATTTAGATTATTTTGTTTATGTCTGGAAATGTTCACATTAATCCTGGCCCTGATTCATCAGAGAATCTACCTACTTTACTTACTCCCCATGACTTCAGCAGTAGACACGGCTTGGGCTTCCTTCATTTTAACTCTAGGAGTTTAGTGCCCAAGCTTGATATTTTTAGCAGTTGGTTCAAGATAGCTAATCCTGTTGTGGTCGCCGTTTCTGAAACCTGGTTAAAACAATCTATTCCCGATAGTGTGGTTCATATCCCTGATTACAATCTCTTCAGAACAGATCGGAAAGGTAGAAGAAAAGGTTGCTTTGTACATCTCTGACAAGGTTCCAAGGGTCTGTTCTTCATTCGGTATCACTGCCAAGGCAGTATGAATTCTTAGCAGTTCAGATCCTGGTAGTAAATACACCTCTGACCATCATCTGTTGCTATAGACCCCCCTCTGCAATAAATGAAGCCCAGGGGAACTTAACTGCCTTGATTTCAAACTCTCTCAACACTGAGGTTATCCTTTTAGGGGATCTGAATTGGGATTGGCAAAGTATTAAGTCAGCTGCTTTTAAGCAGCAATGTGATTTTATGAACTTAACACAGATCATCCAAAGCCCAACTTGAATCAATCCCCTCAATTCAGATGGTGATACTTTGATTGACATAATTCTTATGAATGCTGTACACAAATATGTCTCAGTTGGTGTATTTGCAAATGACTTGAGTGACCACTGTGCGATTTCTTGCGTCCGGGGTGCAAAGCTTCCCAAAATCAAAGGCTTGACTGTTTTAAGACGCTGTTATAAGTACTTCAAGCCAGCCTTCCTTATTGTCCTGGCTGCTGTAGACTGGTCCCGGATCTCTTTAATTCCTTCTTTGGATGATGCTTTAAGTTTCTTTTATGATCATTTTGTCTGTTTGATTAACCGTCATGTTCCTCTCAAGAAATTCAGAATTAAAAATAGTTCGAATCCCTGGTTCTCTAGGGACCTTGCTGACCTGATACTTGACCGAAATAAGCAATGGGCACGTGATAGGAAATCTAAGTCTGCGGATGACTGGCTCTTGTTTCGTATTCTTAGGAACGAGTGCACTACTCTCATCAGGAAAGCAAAAGCCGAGTACTATTTATCTCTTGCTACAGACAATTCTAATTATTCAAATATTTGGAAAGTTGTTAATTCTCTCCAGAAGAGAAAGGAAACCGCTGGCCCCCCCCATCTAAGATTCGGATCGGTGTATCTCATGTTACTGACAATAAGGAAATGTCCAATGCTTTTAATGCTCACTTCAAGAAGGCGGGGCATCATTTTGATGAACAAAATGCTTGCTCCCCTCTTCAGGTTGAACAAGAGATTGCAGGCTAACCCATAAATTTTGAGTTCTCCCCCATCCAGGTATCGGATGTTTTGCTTGCCCTATCCACTCTGGATCCAAAAAAGTCTGCTGGTCCAGATGGCTTGGACCCGTTTCTTCTTAAGATTTCTTACCCGTTATAGCTCAACCGATCACAGATATTTTTAATCTTTCTCTAATCTCTCAAAGGTTGCCTGCTTTGTGGAAACAAGCCTTTGTGTTGCCTCTTCTCAAGGGTGGTGATCCGTGTGATGTAAACAATTATAGGCTAATTTCTAATTTGTCTGCCTTGGCCAAAATTCTTGAATGCCAGGTATCAGCCCAGGTGAAACTCTTTCTCGACACATCCAAGATTCTTAACCCTATGCAATCCGGTTTTAGAGCAAAACACAGTACTGTATCGGCATGTCTAAACGTCATAGATGACCTTAGGGCTGCTCTGGACAAGAAATCTTTCTGTGTGGCTCCGTTTGTCGACCTTACAAAGGCCTTTGATACAGTCGACCATCAAGTATTGCTTAAAGGCCTGTCAAATATTGGTTTTGGTCACAACATATCAGGTTGGTTTAAGGATTACACAACCAATACGACTGCCAGGTCACTTCGCTAAGACATTTTTTGTTACTTTCTAATGAAACAACGTAAATAATAATGTTTGCCCTAGCATCGGAAACAAGCTAATGTTAGCTCGATTGCAACATCACAGTAACATTACATGCACTACGGAGTACTGTAATAATTACAGGACGCTGGCTATACAAACAGCGACTGTGCTTGTAAGCGACGTTCACTCGCTTATCTGCAGTGCGAAAATGAATTGATGCCGGTTAGGGCTGGAGTTAGTACAAGCTGTGCATATGAGCGACACCAACTCGCTTATTTGCAGAGCATTGCGGAGCAAAAATGAACCAATGAATAAAGCAGGGGTTTACCAGTCAAGATGAAAAGTCGCCAACTCTGTCAGTTTTTAATCACTCCAGTTCACTCCACCTCCGAAAAGCCACTCCGATGTTCACTCTGGTTTTATCTGGGGCTTTTTATAATTCCTTCTTTTGTGGATTTTTTTCCTCTAGCTTCCACTTCTTACTTGTCTTAGCCATGTGTGCGGTTGTTGGTTACGGAGACATTGGTATTTTTTTCCTCGCTGATGGCTGTCATTGCGCCATTAGTTTCTCCAAGCTCCTGAACCCTCTCTCGGAGATTTGAGCTTGACTGAGCACTGGCGTGAACTGAGGAGGAAGGGGGAGGAGCCTGTCTGCTGTGCGTGCATGTGCATTGTTTGGCGGCTATCAGACACCATCCTGGCTCTAATTGGTTCTTTTTGGTCGGACCGAACGGTTCTCTTAAATTGCAGTAGGAGCTGTAGGTGGGTTTAAAGGAGGCTTTTTTTTTTTAATTACAGAGTAGTAGTTTTATGTAATACTGCCTGTACACAGTGACAGTTTTAGCAGAAATGACAAAAAGTTGCTTTTATTAGACCAACTGCAGCTTTAATGACACTATACAGTTCCTTTAAACTTAGATGAGCCCAAAAAGTTGAATTACTGGATTTAATTTGGTATATTATTTTTACAGTAATTTTGAGGTGGACCATTCATTATGAAACCTTGACTAGATCAAAATTTGATTTTAATTCAATTTTGGTTGGTTAAACTGAAACTTTCATAAAATTCAGTATTTCTCTCATGTAGGAATTTTGAGCAAATTTGTCATTATTAATGTTTTTCAGCACGAGGGGGATACATGGAAGAGTGATGAAACAGTGCAAGTAAAATACCTTAAAAAAATGGCCAAAAGGACTTGTGTGTGGCTCAAGTTATATTAAAACCCCTTTCTGCAGATGTAAATGCCCGCGTCTATAGACCTGAAAATTGGAAGCACGCTGTTACTGTACTCGATCACTGGATGGCACCCCCGGATCAGTTATTGAATGTTCACAAGCAAGCAGACCTCGAACGCGGTTCTGAATACGGTGAAGTTCACTCCACTCCCTGTTTTTTGAGAGCTGCATGAATTAAACTCCTCAGCTAAGCCTCATGTGCAAACTGGTCAGTATCCTTGCCCATAGTGTCGATTCAGCAGTTTAAAAAAACGATATCTTGACACAGAAAAAATCGTTATCCTTTGTAGCAACCAGTTTAGCCACAGTGAGCTAACAGTATTCCAATTAGTAGTTCAGAAAAATCAGTTTTCTGAGGCAAAAAAATCGACATGGTATTGATTCTCTCACATTCTATTGCCTATTACAGTTGTCCCATACAAAAAAAATTGTAGTTCCCTACCGTGGATTTACGCGTAGATTCCTTCATTGACAAATCCAGCGCTTCCTTATATCCACCCGAGTACTGGCGTTGATAGCCAATCACTCAACCATACGCTCAAGCTCTTCTGCGTAATTGTGGAGTTACACTTCATGGCCTCGTGAAGTTTCCCTGATAACAATGTATTGATTGGCTCGTTTCTTATCCAATTCCCGAGTGTTTAAACATTTTAGAGTAAGTGAAACACATTGATTGGACAAACACAGAGCATACAAACCAATGCGTATTAGCAGGCTCGGTTGTATCCTGTCTACGTTATGCACATTACGCGGCTAAAATAGACGGGATTTATAGAAAATCGGTTCGCAAAACTGGCCCTGAAGTGTTCAGTTACATTACAGGATTTAAATGAGAACGATATGCTCTATTGGAATTATTTCGAATGAAACAGGACCGGAGGGTTCTTGCTACTGGATACATCGGTCTCTATTTTATACAGTCAATGTCTCTGGAGGAGGGATTCACGAAAAAGGTCAGGCTGCTATTTTCGTTTTTTTTTTTTTTTTCTGTTTTGGAATGTATATGTACTCAACAAAGTCGAATGTCGAGGTTTTTTTCCTGTTTAAAACGCGAACTGCCCGTGCATTTTGGTGTGGACCCCCGGTACGTTCATTGCACGTTTCTTTTGAATCGGGAGACGCAATGGAATTGATATTCCCTGAAAGTGGAGTGTCTGTTCAGTTAAAATAAGGTATATTTCAGAATTCAGATATTACTGTGTTAGTGAGGTGTACTTGCTCCTTATAAGTGTTGAAATGGGTTCGTGAGCTTTGAAGAGGGGACTGGTAGCTTTCATTACAGGGTGAATGTTCTGACCGTTTAATTAGCAGTTTATTTAATGCGTGTTTGTGCTGGCTTTGAAAATGAAAATTTGGCCAAAACTCTAAACTTTATTATGGAGAAAAGGCATGTTTCTTATTTGGAGAGGTTACTTGTGACCACTGATATTCAACTGCACTGATATTGATAAATTCATACTAAACTCAACCAGAAAATCATTCGTTCATGTTAAATTTCATGCCTTAAAGCTTTAATTGTGTTAAATACATGATTTTTTTAATGATTTGACAGCAAATCATTTTGAGACTTTGGGGAGACACTTGGGTAGCTGTATAATTTGGCTAATAGCATGTAGGTAATCTAGAATGTAATGTTGAAGATGAATTCTACTTGTGCTCAAGGAGTTTATGATACCAGAAATGTATAGTTTTAAGCCCCAGCAGTTTTTCAATCGTCAGAATTATTTTTTTTGCAATTTCAATGGTGAATTCTCATGAAGATTTTTTATGTTTGCTGCTCATTTTCTCGACCAAAATCATGAAAATAAACTGAAATACAATGTAATTCTAAATGCTGTAAGTGTCTTTCCTGAATTGAGCCACATTTTTCCTCTTTTATAAGCTTAAATCTTGAATTATACAGCATTAAAGTGGGTAACCCATAAATAGCCAAATTTGGCTTCTGCACAAAGGGGTTAAGATGAAGAAACATAATTACAGGGAGAAAAAATTCTGGTCAGCAGAACCAGTGATTCTGGGGCCCAATGTATTTATGTTAGGAACAGTATTTTTGACATGTAACTGCTGAGTGTGGCTATATTTACACAGGCACATTCTTGAACCAGTAAAATATTTTTATTGGTACAAATGTAAAAATGAAGAAATTTCCACAACCAAGAAGCTCAGCACAATTTGAGCCGAATTCAGTTTTTTTTCACAAGAGCACAATATCACTTAGTTGCTTAAAATGTTTAACAACACATTGACTCGTTTCTCTGTAAAACAGCCATAACATTGTCTGATTAATAACTTGTGCTTCCTACACAGTGACTGCACAGTCAACCATTTGGAAATTGTTTCAATGCACTTTCTTTCACATAAAAAATCCCTTATATGCCTTAAAAACATAACTAGACCCAATTTATTCAATCTGATAAATTATAAATATATAGACCCCTTTATTTAGTAATGTGCTTAGTATTATAGCAATAGAAGGACTGTGTACACATTATGTGTATGCATAAATATTACTTTGTGAATGTGTTATGTATATTACAGATGCAGATATACACACTGATGTATGAATACACATATATACATATACAGTTCCTCACTTGCATATTATTTTGCAGTGATAATTTGCCAAGTTCATGGCATACATCTCAAGACAGCCACAGTTTCAGTTATTAGTCATTCATCAAGATTATGCCAAATGTATTCATGTAACAGCGGTGGGAGTAGGTGGACTAACAGTCAATTTGATTTGAGTTACCCTGACTATAAAATAATTCAGCCAGGAGGAGGTAAGAAAGGAATGCTCAGATATATCCAACATATAGGATCTCATGATGAATACTCCAATAAGGGATCAGAGAATAACAATCAGAACTACAAACTGAATTCTGATCACGATGTGGCCATTTATATAAAAATAAACATATTTTAAAAATTAAAAGTATGACAAAAAGTTTTCAAACAATGCAAAATCAGGGTCATGAAGCTGACAAGAAAATGGAGAATAACCATATGCCTGTGAAAAAGGCCCATTTCAGATCCTGGGCTTTCACCACAGAAGCACATGCTAGCAACCAATGAGGGGAGTGCAATCAGTGCCTGGCACTATACTCTCAGATACATCATTAAAAGAGGAAGGAAGAATGGCCTTGATATCCCAGTTCAGGCTGTGACTGAAGCTAGTCCTCTCACCCGTTTCTCACTGGTTGATGTTTGAAAAGGTACTGCAGTGACAGCTTTTTCCCCGACTGAGGTGAAAAAGGGCCAACTAAAATTACGGAGCAATTGAAGCTACAACTGAAGTTCAAATAGGAAGACCATTTGAAAACCTTTCTGAAGCTCAATGAAAAATGCTACTACAACATATCCATCGTACAGACATTTCTCGTCCAAATTTTTATTTCATGAGGGAGGATGCAGCTTAATCTTTTTAAAGCTTCACATGTTATCTATTGTATTGATTGTATTTACAACAACAAGCACATTACTCTTTTTGGCCCCAGAGGAGAGTGAAAAGGCAGAGGGTGCATGAAGCAGGTAGACTCATTCCAAGCAGAGTCGAGAGTGACTCCTCTGTTTTTCTCTCGTCTTGTCAGAAGTTACTCCGGCTGCTCTTCAGAGTCTGTGGACTTACTCCCTTGATTCCCATTCCTCTCTCCTTCAGGGGCTGTGTCCTTGGTGTTAGACTCGTGGCCCTCATGGATGTCTCCTTTGGAGCTCTGGAGCAGAGCAACATCTGCCACTGACGCTGGTCGGACTGCAAGTGCAGAGTTAGACGCAGCAGTGAGAATGGACAGGAGAGGGCGCTGTGACCAATAAAACACACTACTGCAAGCAGGTATGTGAGCACTGTACGCATGTGTGTGTAATTAAGTTTGCGTGTGTGTGTGCTGCACATAGAGAAACATGCAAATGGCAAAAACAGTATGAATGAATACTTGAATGTATGCATGCAAACCACCTGACCAAAAGTATTTGGACAAATGCTCATTCATCATGTTGATCTAAAACTGCAGGCATTCATATGGAGCTGCACCCCCCCTTTTAACTTCAATGACCACCAAAGCAGGTATGGACCTTGTGCTGAACATAATTCATGATAAAACAAGGAAATGTCTTCCACAAACTGTTGAAAGCAGACGTTCATCAGGAGAATCACAGCTAAAGCTTCAGGATTATACTTCAGTGGAACTAAGGTCGCAATCACACTACAAGATGTAAGAAATCCAAATCGGATTTATTGGGCCTACTGGCAACACAATCAAATTTTTCCAAACCAATATGAGAACAAAGCAGACAGGATTTATTTTACTTCCTCATGCAGCTCTAGATTGGATAAGCACAGTCTCGGTGGAATCAGTGGCCATGCAATCCCAGTCAGAACAGTTACAGCACCAGTCAAGAGCTTGGACATGCTTTTCTCCTGTCTTGGTACATTTCGGCGAAATGTAAGTGGTTAAATCTCTGTAGCAACCTTAAATGGCACATGGTAAGCAGTAAATAGTCTGGTGGTGAAGAATTAATAACTTAGTTCTCAGTACAGCACCCAAACTTTAATTTAAAGAATGCAAAGACTGTAAATTCTTTCCATTTTCAAAATTTAAATTAAAATCTAGCTAATCTGGGACTTGCTGGACAGAAAGGAGAAGCCAACCACAAGTGCACATAAGATACACTTTACTGAACCCAGTGAGGTATTTTGTACTGTGTATTTGACCCTTCCTGGTTACTGAGGAGCTGTGGGCAGCCACAACACTGTGCCTGGGTACCAGCTCCAGTTCTAAAGCCAGTTCCTGTGTCAGAGGGTCTGGTAGGACTGTTCCTATACTGCCCTGATCCTAAAGTCACGGTCCTCAAAGTTCAAGGACTGCTGGTTTTCCACCTCACCTTCACCTAGGAGTCAGGTGTATAGAAGTCTGGCCAATCAGAGACAAAGTGCTCATTTACTTACGGTACCTGGAATAAAAGAAACCCTAGGCTGAATTTGGATTCAAAGTCCAGATTTGAGGATTACTGCTATAGTGCATGTTTTTCCAGGTAGGGCAAACCAGAGTGCTGAGAGGGAATCAGCACAATCATAGGGAGAACATGCAAACTGCATGCAGAAAGGCTCTGGCTGGCAGGGACTCAAACCTGGAACCTGCATATACCCAGGCAACAGTGCTAACCACTGAGCCACTGAGCAGCATAGTTGTGCAATCTCCACAGAATCATGTCGAAAAAGGGAGTGTACTCAGACATTTATTTGTTCCAGCCACCAGGATTGACAGTGCATAGGTCACAATAGGAATAGCGAGAAAAAGGATTACAGGACACATTAATGGAAGTGCCAACTTCTCAAGGAGCTCAAAAAGTACAATGACAAAGCTTGCTTTACTTTACAGGACAAGTGAAAAGGCCTTAGTCCAAGGGAAAGGAAAGGAAGAAGGTGATTCGCTCTAACCAGGTTTAGGGAGGGACTTCCTGCGTTCTTCTTCATCTACGTCTGAGGCAGTGCTGGTGGAATACTGGCGAACAGGCCTGCTTCTGACTGCGGGCATCGGACTTTCTGTCTCAAGGTCAAATGGGCTCCCGTCTCCTGATGGGTCCACTGAGGAGGAGCAGCCTGACATTAGGCTTCATTACGCATAACCCCGCCCATCCACAGCTCAAATCAAGTTAAATTTAGGCAAATGTTTGGCCCTGTTTACACTGGGTTTAAAATGCATTCTTGTGATGCAAACAAAGTGCACCGCCGACAAATTAAACACATCTCTGCTGTGCCTCGCTAAAGGATCTTCGCTCAGCACTTGAGTTCAGTTTTGTTCCTGCTTACGGTTTTAATGATGTATTTTCCTGTTAAGTCTTTGATGAGGATGCATTAGGACACATTCGCATTGACAAAATCAATTACATGTGGTCAAATATGTGGTTCTATAGCAGCTTTCAAGCAATACAGTACAAAGTGCTTCACAAACAGGTAAACAAGTAAATGTAAATAAAAGCAATGGCGCAAAGTGGGAAAAGTAAGGGGATTAAACATCAGAAAATAAGAATAATAAGGACTTTAAACACAGAGCAACACAAAATAACACAATAACAAACAATAGTACAATAAACAATTTAGTAAGTAAAAGCAAGCCAATAAAAATGAGTCTTCAAAAGAGATATATTAGGTTTATAAGGAATCAATCAATTGATTCCTTATAATCAATTCTAAAATGAATTGAAAGCCAGTGCAAAGATGCAAAAATTGGGAGTAAAATGGGCTCTAAAATGGATGGAGGGATTGGATCACAATCCATCTTTGAGATTGTTTACACTTGTATTTAACACTGATCCTGGTTTTGAAATGCATCTTGCATCACAAGTGGACAAAGAGTATCCATCTGTATAAAGACAGTGGGAATTCTGGGCACAGGAAAGGACTCCCAGTGCTCAGGTCTACCACCAACATTCAAATTCACTAAACTCTGCATTGCAGGAACAAGCGGAGAGGAAAGGTAATGGTGGCAGTCTATTCCCACTCAGATACTGGCTGAACTGCACCCTATTGGACATGACGTTTGATGACCTCACTGAAGTTTTAATCATTTTCTGTTTCCTCCATCATCCATGAGAGCAGTTAACATTACTAAAAAGCCTCAGACATGCAAGCACCTGAAACAGCTTTCCTCACAGTACATGCAACGAATGATGGGATATTCTGACACTTGTTCTCAAACACAAGTAAAACTATACTTTAATTTCTCAGTAAATTTGCTTCTGCGATCAATGCCAGTGAGATAAAGAAACAATGTAGGTTTGATCATTTAACACAGTTAAAGTGACTGGGGGGGACAAACTTATCCAGGGAGTCTGGAAGACAGGAAACAATCGATATATCGCCCTTGATAAAGCAAAGCATACATTATGTACACTTATGAACACATTAAAGGAAAACAAAAAAAAAAAACCTAAAAAATAAAAATAAATGTGCGAAATGAATTCAACAAACAGAATTCTTTTGAAAGGATGAGTTCCTCGAAAGTATGACCAAACTCCTCCATCGACCACCTCAGCTGTAGAATATATTTTTCCCAGCCTGGCACTGGCGAATGCACTCCCACACAGGCTGTAAATCTCATTGACTGGACTGAATAAGATGTTCTACAGCTTTATAAAGGCAGCTGGTGGCTGTAACCCCAAACCAGCTCCATCTGGGGAGAACAGCCCAAACCCACCTTCCTCAGCCCCCAGAGGGACAGGGCTGCTCAGCCCCTCACTCTCTCTGTCTGATGGCGCCCTCTTCAGGCCTTGGGATGGCAGTGATACTTTGGGGGATACAGTCCCACCAGGTGATTCTGGAGCCTCATCTACAGGTAAAAACAACCTTATATGAGAACTCAAAATTACAGTGGCAGCATATTCACACTAAAAACAACAGAAACTCTGATATCTCAGGCCCAGCCGAAGTGTGAAATTTAAAGGTAACTTCCCAGCTTTTGATGACTCTTTAAAGAGTAAATTGTACTCACTGCAAGTTCCTTGTTAAATCAATACATAAATGCACACTTCTTCAAAAGCTATACACTACAAATCAAATAAACATGAAATATCAATTTTAATAATAAGCATTTGGATAAGAAGTAAATACAAAGCAACAAAGATCAGTAAGTGAGCATGCTGTTCTGCTCTTATTTATCTTATTTAATTTTGTGATTCTAGTTCCTAAAAAAAGGTTATTCTCTTTTCTTCAATATACCTTGATCAATGAGTACTCCAACACAAATAATACAATATTTGTTAAATACTTATGTAACAAAGTCATGCCTTGATGGAAACTTTTCCTTTTTAGTAAGAAGTCATAGCGGAAGCATGGATTCACTTGAGGTGAATGTGAGAATGTCCCTTAAAGCGCGACCGTCCCCTAAAGTGCCTGACTGTCCCCTGAAGCAAACAACTGACCCCTGAAAGGCAGGACTGTTCTCAGAAGCATGCGCCTGTCCCAGGAAATGCGTGGCTCTTACCGAAGCTCCTGCTGTTGCTGGTGCGGGGTTTGAGTGGCACAGTTGGCCGGGCTGTGGGGGAGGGCTTGGAGCCCTGCGGGGAAGACTTTGGGCTGGATGGAGGGTTGCGGATTCTTGGAGCAGCTTGTGGCCTGCCCTCAGTCTGAGCCGGCTTCTCGGATGAGGCCAAACCTCCCTCACCTTTGATTGGTCCTGACACTCGGCTGTCCAGTGGGGAGTGCCCTTTAACTTACAAAATAAAGCAAATATGAGTTTTTTTTGTTTGGTAACTCACATGAGTTTCTATACCAAACAAAAAAAGTTAAGGGACACGTGATTTTGACCGAAGTATGTGAAACGTAAAAACTGTTGTTTACGTCATTGGTGTTAATTCAAGACACAAAGGGCATCAAAATATTTGATCAGATGACTTTATTACCCCAAAACAGGGCATCCACAGGGAAGACAAGAATCACATCAAGTCCAGAGCATTATATCGAAATGACGAACATTATACATTATACCTTGTGTGACCAACACATGCTCTCACCACAGCTTGAAAGTCTCTTGGAAAGCGCAGAACTAGCAAAAAATTATTACTATTACTAAAACCTCATAAGTCACACTTGACTTGACTTGACTTGTGGGGTTTTAGTAATCAGTGCTTCAATTTTTTTGTTGAGTATGTTACCATATCACAAATGACTTAAATGGTGTAGATAATTTATTTAGTGGTGAATTGCATCAAAAATTAAACATCAGTATTGTACTCCAATGGCATCAGCAAATTAAAAAAAAGGAAAGTAAAACCTCAAACAAATGTGTCTGTATGTCCCAGAAGTCACCAATTTAGCTTTAATCGTAAGGTTCACTGAATACCGGACATCTTTACACCATAGCAAAAATTAAGCATCATGCGATTCTTCAAACAAGTTCCACTTCACTCTCAGGGTCTGAAAATGTCTTATGTTTTATGTGTATTTTGTCATTGTGTTTGTTTTTTTTCATTTTTCATTTAATTTTCCTAATTTGTTGTATAACAGTAGCATTCCTGTCCTCTCTCTCATCATTTGCTTCCTGTTTCTCACTCCCTCATGTGCACTGCCCTTCCCTCATTGTTCATTGATTCTTGCCTGATTTATAGCCACACCTCCCTGCACACGTTCAGCTCCGCTTCACATCTGCTACCCATTTGATGTAGTTATTCGGCTTCCCTGTATATACCTCTCACACCCCATTGCACTCAGCAAGTTTGTCTCAGCCCATTTCCCGTATCTAACGTATGAGCTGTTTATTCTCTGAGACGTCCCTGTATACAATTTGGTTTGTTTTTCTTGTTTCTGATTCTGTCATGCCCTTTGTGGCTGGCTGATTACCCGTGCTAAGATTTTGATATTCTCTCTGTGATTTGAATTTGGTGTTCCAACTTCCTGGTTTTGATTATTGGGCTGTTACTGTTTATGATTCTGGATTTGCCCAACACTACTGAAGTCTCAAGGCCTGTCACTGACCTGGATTGCCTGACCTTGATTTTCAATACAACCTGTGAACTGGACCTCCATCTGCGTATGAGTTCTGACTCTGCCTCGTCATTCACCAAAACACTAAATCAATTACACGAACTAATATTGCTCATTTCTTAGGAATGCAGCTTAGACACACTTTTCCAGCATTAAAAAAATCTGTTTGAAAAGAATTTGATCTTAACGTCACTTCAATAGCTTATAAAAATGGGTATATCTTTAGCACATTTAAAAGTATGGGCCAAATGTCCATTAAAAATGGCACGGAGACCAATGTTCACCAAAAAACGGTCCCTTGAAGTCTGACCTTTAATCGTAATAAATACAATCAATACCTGACATGACGAAACCTTTATTTCAGTACCGCTAACATTCGGCATGTGCGATTAAGCACAGTTCATGATAAAGCCTTTCGCACTTGAAATGCAGCTCAAAGCTTCATGCAAAGGAACAGAGTTCAAGACTGACCTATTTTCTAAGAATTTCATTTTGAATTTAGCAGAGCTTACTTTTGCCCAAGTGTATGCTGCATGTACACAGTTAACATGGACCCTGTACACCTGTGCATGGTGATTCAACTATCAATCTATACAAAATGGCCGACACAGCAGCACATCATCTATGAGGTTCGACTGTAAATGTATTGTTTGATTGGCCTGACAAATAACATTACACAATACCAATGAGAGAGGGGTTACATTTGCAATCGGGCTAATTGAGGCATTAGATCATTGTAGATATTCCACATTAAGACCAAAATGAGCAGCAACCCCTCGGCAAACATCCCTGAGTGTGGTGGAGGGGAACAGGATATGATAGATTTACCCTGGTGAAGGACACTTACCTGCCTCACACACATCTGTCTTGTCTGGGCTGGATGGGGGGTTTTGAGTCTGCAAGACACAACAAAGCTATTATTTCACAAGCACAAGGACAGCTACCAGACTAACAACCTTTGGTGGGGAAAGAGAAAGAACAGACCAAGTAATCCACCCAGAATAAAAATGCATGAAAATTGTACTGCAACTTAACACCCATGATACATAGTGATGATTAATAATTATACACTGTCACTGAGCATGACCACGCACAGTACTACTGTGAAAGTATAAAGGACTCTGAAGGAATTTTGAAAAGCCACATCAGCCGCATTAAAGAGGCAGAGTTGTTCCCTTATTCAAATATATTGTTTCATCCACATCATTTGTAAAATTTAAAAAAAAAAAAAAAACTTCCAGATATGCATTTGTTCCTCTTCTCATGGGCACAGCTTTTTTAAATTTTAGTTCAGGCTGAAGGAAGAATGTGGAATAACCATAGAAATGCCATGCCATTGATCGACAAATTTTTTGAAATCTGCAATTTCTTTTTGTAAGGGATGATTCAGTGTACCCAATGCGAAAGTTGAAAAGTTAGGAAGCATTAAGGCACTTATTTATCCAAAGAACTTGAACACAGTTGTCATGGCTGTCACATACAGACTTCTGGGTCATTTTCAAGGAGTTAGGACCTTTCCAACGCAAAAAAAAGACTATTCGAACGCAGCCTGAGATTTTTGACATTTCTGGATTGTTGCTGTCCACCATCATTTCTCCTGTACTCTGATGATACTCAGGCTGCAAAATGATTGGACAGTACCTCAACCAATCAGGATAGAGAGGCTCTGATTAAATAAAGCTAATGAGCAATTTTACTCTCTTGAATACTGAGGCAAAGCAAAACAAAATAAATTTCATGAATTTATTCCCAGAAAACTTCAATTGCTGATAACGGCAAGAGATATATGACATCTTTACCAAGCAAAACACCAAAAAGTTACCAACTGCAGCTTCAATTGAGACCAATGAACTGCTCGTTTAAATCCTCCAACTACAATTGAGGGCGGTGCAAAATCCAGCATATACGGCAGGGTCCCCAGACAGTTTGGCCATCACTAATTGACAGAATTACAAAAAAGTCATTTTAGATGTAATCTCTTCTTACAAAGCTAGATTTCTGTTCATGTAATGGCTCATCTTACAGTAGGTAAAGTAGGATAGGGTACAGTACAGTAGAGAAAAGAATAGCATGAGGGAGCTTTAACTCGACAGACATTTGTGTAGCCCTTAAACAGGGCTTAGTCTCCATCTCCTTCAGGTAAAATGAATCAATAATAAAATTGTAAACTGCATCATGAACTGAGGCCAGATATTCACACCATTTTGACACTGGCAACAGATAATCACCACTTGCAATTTAATGAACCAGCAAGCTAGAAAATGTCTTGCGATGAGATCACACCAGTAGCTTCTCTTACCACTCATCTTCTGTGCCCCTGCTCAGATCACAACTGCCTCCGAAAATCTGCCTTCATTTTGGTCACAATTACACACCTGTAAAGTTTGTGTTTTACAAACCTGCACAGGTGTGACACTAACCTGTTGACAAATCTGTCCAGAGACAAACAGAAAGACCAATGACACTAGTCAAAGTCCTCGAAACCACTTCAGCGGTAGTTCATAATGGATGACTCCAGGACCACATTTTACCATGCTGACACACACCCACACATGCACAGACCAACTCACAAGGTGAAAACAATACCAGCCCATATTGTCAAGGGCGGTAATAAAACTAAGTGACTAAAACCTCCGGCAAAATCTGTGGAGATGGGTTACTTTCAACTATGCGTCAGCACCAATATTAACACAAAATAATATGAGTATTGACAGAACATGCCCACTAGAGGGAGGCCTTTCTACAATTTTAGCCTATAATTCAGCTTTGTCCTGAAATTACCCAAGTTGGTATTTAGCCTCTTTTCTAGGACAGAATCAGTCAGGGAAGAGAGGTAACTCAGGACCTGAGGGGTTACCATGTTGAGAGAGTGAAATTGTGTCCCTGGGCACCAAAATTGATTTAAAATTCCTCATTAAAGATTCAAGATGTATACAAGGGTCAAGCACCAACATCTCAACACATGGCCTTAAAGGTATACCGAGCAGGATTTTTACAGCTGTGGCAAAAACTGTATACGTTGGCTCCTCTTCCCTGGCTCAACGACATCAGAAGCGCTAATCTGCAGTTCAGCACTATGTCCTATCCTCGTACCCTGAGCGCTGGGATTAGCTCAAGGCTTCACACCCACTCCCCAAAGGCTAATGTCCAGAAACATCCCACACAAAAAAAATTAGGTAATACGAGCAGACTGCAAGGTCTCTGTGGAAACAGACACCACCTTATACTTCTAAAGGGCCATAAGTGATGACTGAGAGGAATAATTCTTGGATGAGTCTATGCATTGTTAAGGGAAATCACACTATGTATACCTTTAAGAGTAAAACAGCAAGAATTCCATCTTCAAGTTTTGCACAAGTTGCGACATCGGTGCCACACACAAAATCTCAGAAAAAAAAATTCGGTTCATGACACTTTCCTGTCTCCACAGCAGAATTACACAACGGCTGAACAGAAGGTCCCTCCCCCACAGTCTGTCGCACATTGCAAACAGGTCACATGGGCCCTACGCCGAAGCACAGCACAGCCTGGGTCACCACAGAGCTCTTTCACATCTACACCCAGATATTGAGGTCCATATGGCCCTTAATGCTGTTTTGAAGCTCCTGATTGGTTGGTTTGTGTACAAACCTTACTGGAGGCAGCTGCCCGCCTCTCCTGCATGGCTCTCATCTCTGCCATAATGTCCATGCCCATAACCTGCACCCCGTATCGCAGGCCTCCCTGCGGGCTGGTCCTGCCGTCGCCCTCCGGAGGCTCGTCCGGCACCTCCGGAGCCTTTGGCTCCTCCAGATGCTCTGAGCCGCCGCTGAGTTCAGGGGCCGGGGGCTTGGGAGCGAGGTCTGGAGGCGGAGGGCTGGGGCCGTGGTCGGAGGGGGCGACTCTGGGGCGGGGCTCAGGTGCAGGGCCACGGGGGGCGGTCTTGGGGGAAGAGGGTATCTCAGCTGCTCCAGTCGCTGTCGCTGCTGCAGTCGATAGGGCCACTGTGACCGCCGGAGTCGCAGCCGCACTTGGAGACGAGTGGCCCTTCTCAGATCTGGAGGAGCGGGACTTGATGAGATTGAGGAAGCCACTTTTGCGGGAGTCGCGCTTCTTCTCCCCCTCCTGAGAGGCGGAGGACTTCAGGGAGGGTCGCCTGGGAGAAACGCCAGATATCAGGTGTAAGAGGGACTGCCGGCACACAGAACACTCTTAACCCCTAAACCCAGCTGGAGGAGCGCTGGTGATCTCACACCTGCTTCACTCTGATGAACAGGTCAAACTTTCACACTTACAATGAGACTTTTAATCCCAGTTAGTTCATATTCTTGGTAATGTGCACAATTCTGATAGTAACACATATTTACAAAATTTTATTTGTATTTAAATTGTACAACTAAAATAACAGTACTGGCAAAAAAAAATAATGGACATTAAAATGCTAAATTTAAGCAATTTCCTTTGATTATCAGTCTTTTGCAGATGGCTTTATGAAAGATTATTAACTCATTCTTGAACTGCAATAACTGACCATTGCAACATGGTTGATCTCATTCACTGGAAAGATACTTACTTCAGTCCTAATTTGGTTACTTTCTTTGAGAAGAAATCGTCCACACCCTCATCCAGCCGGCCCACCAGGCTGCTCTGCTCGCTCTCTTGTGACAAGGTGCTTCTGACCTGCAGCCACACAAAGTCCAAGATGTTTACACAATGAAGAGGGTTACAGTGGGGAGGTTTTCTAGATGTTTCAAAAAAATTCTGAGTCAATTTTCAGAGAATCATCACTTTCTATTACCAATAGTAACTGTTAAATGAACATTAGAATGTCCAGTCAAAGACATTGAAACTATCACACAACATAAAGGAAAACATATGGCTTATGTTAGCTTCCCCTGTCACAGGGATAATTTTACACTGGGAAGCAACACTCAGAGATGAAGCGGAGTCTCAGCAGCTCACAGAATCGCAATTTGTTTCAACACCAAAGAAAACTGCTTCAAATGAAAGTAAAGTAATGAACTTTTACTGGACTCAAATCAAACTGAAGGGCAATAACAGATGCCCACACTGAGGACTGGCTCCAGGAATGGAAATCATTCTACAGGCATCTGCGTAACTTGTTTGAATACCGATCCCGGAAGCTTCTAGTTGACGGATGAACATAGCAAGGCCAGAGGTGGTCAAAAAGGGCAATATTTGATATTGGCTTTCATTCCAACTTCTGGCCTTTAAGTTTTAGCCAAACCATAGACAAAATCTGAGTTCTCAGTCACATTTCTTGAAGTTCTCATGAATGGCCACTAAAGACTGCTCTTGCGTGGCAAAATTAAAACATTTTCTGTAATCTAATCTATGAGTAAACTTGCGTTTGTGTTTACAACCGATTAACCCACTTAGTCAGTGTACTTGGTTATAACAAAAGCCTGCATACACATTGGCTTTGAAGGGCCAAAAATTGCAACCCCGGAAATGTTACGATTCATGAGGACAGCCGAGATCCCCAATGATTAATAAACGAGTCTGTGTGTGAGGGAGATCTCACAGGGATCTTTTTCGGGAGTGCCTTTTTGTTCCTCTTGGGCCGGAGCTTGGTGACGTGTTGTAGTTTTGTGGTCTCCTCGGTTGGCAGCTCACACAGGACCACAGAGGTTCTCTTCTCTGCCCTGGGCACGGGCGGCGGGTCCTCGAAGTGGATCGGCACATCCTCCAGAGCCTTGTCCAGGTCAAACTCCATCTCTGGCCAGATGGAGCCCACAGTTACCCAGAGATCAGAAAATCTCCAGAAATCAATAACCATTAAGGCTGCTGACACCATAAGGGAATTCAGCCATTCAAAGTTTGATGAATGTTTTTGATAATAAGTCAATAATCATCATGTGAACTAATTTCAGGCCCAACAGAATTGAGTTTGTATGCAACATCTACTTTCACTTTCAATGGATTTGTGTGGTAAGGGCTACAATGCCCTTATGTACTGCACACATTACGCTCAGAGCAGTCAGTAGAAGGACGGCGGTCTCACCAAAGGCATGAGAAATCGGCCTCAGCATTCTGCTGTGGATACTTTTCCTCTTGGACTTGGGTGTCACCTACAAGGCAACAACATCACTGCATAAAGAATAACCCCCATCACAGATGACTCCATTACCATTCATTACAATTAGCAAAAAGTGTCCTGCTTAACTATCTGTAAAGCAAAAATGTCTAAATGACACACGATTACCAGAGCAACAAAATCACCGAATTCAGAGATGATGACAAGACTTCGACATGACATATCAGTGAGACGTCAACCATACCTTCCCATCTTCATCAGTATGAAACTTTTTGGACTTTTTGAGACCAACTGCAAGTGATTCAAACAAAAACGATACCCAATCAAGTTTGAATGATGAGCAGACTGTCATGTTTGTGCAACTAATATCTCAACTGTGCTTCACTTCACTTTGCTCTTGCCGAAAAATAATTAAACTGAAATGCCCATTGTGTTCACTGGGCAAGAACTCTCTTGATTTTCCATTTATGAGTTGAGATCGATAGAAATGCTTGACTGCTTTTTGAGAAGAGCCTTTGTGTTTGTACCCGTCAATAACATTCTCACCAGGACAATCAGTTCTTATACAACAGCTGCTTAAAAAGAGGGTCACATTTCTGTGAATCACATTAGGCTGTTTTCTAGAGTGACAAAATCATAACTCACAGCAACTCGCTGAACCAGGTTCAGACAACATCTCACACAGTGCTACAGATTTACAATGTCTGCCCACCAGCGCGTTGAACCAATTTATTCTGCTCCCAAGGCATGTTCCAGAATGTTCTGCATCCGTCCTCTTAAGAGCCCAGCAAAGTTCGAGCAAAGCCTCCATTTCCTGGTCATGGGCTTAATCCCTCCAGCCATAATGGGACATTTCCTCAAAGATTAAACTCATTTGCTAGAAGGATTTGTAGATAATTAAATAACCAAACGGACATTTAATAAAGTGCATTCCAAGTCATTTAACTATCCAAATATGACTCCAATTCATTTTACTGAAATAGTCCAACTATACAGGCATTGAGAGTAACAATTACTATTATAGAGAGATACCAAACCACAGTCGCAAAATATAACAGCTGCTCCTGGTGCAAACCCAGAGCCATCACTGTACAGCAGGCAAACGCAATCACACCTAAATTACCTTTTCATTTCTTGTACCTTTTATCACTGAACAGCACTTTGGCTCAAGGTATGTTTTTAAATGTGCTTTATAAATACACCTGACTTAACTAAACCTTCCAGGTGGGATCCTGAGTTCACACAACCTGATAAGGAAACAGCTGAGGGGCCATTAACTGAGGGCCATTTAGCATTCATGAGCACACCTTCCACACTAAAAAAAAAAACACCAAACGCTGCTTCCAGGGCTGTCTGTTCATGTTTATTCATGAGCCAAAAATCTCTCAAAAGCCAGGCCTTGAACAATAGACCAGCATATCAGCCACACAGCCCACAGTATTAATGGTGTCAGGGGCACTCACAAGAGAGAAATTGTGCTTTTAAGCACAAATCAGGCCCGCAATGAAGCGCTGAGAGAGAATGCAGTCCTTATAACATTAGCTCACCAAAACATCTAGAGGCCCCAAGGATTCCTCTCCATTACTGCAATGCTAAAATAAGAGAGAAATTAATGAACTGGCTGGAGACAAGGGAGGCAGGGGTCTGCCTGCAGTCAGATCTCTTTCAAGGTCAAACTTTGATGTGACTGATTACACAGAGAGGTGAGGATACAACAGTCAGTGTGGAGGGAATTTGAATTAGGTAGTGAAGATGCAAACTACAGAATGATTCTCAATTGTTAATGCTTACTTCATTTTTATTCTGCCAGTAAGAAAGTATTGCATAAGTATGCAAGTATCCAAATGTTTGAGTTTTCTTGATGAACTATTGATCTTACAGCATTTATACAGTTAATCCAATTCATATCACTTTTTAATTATTTATTTAACCTTTACTTAACCAGAGAAGTCCCGTTGAGATTGAAATCTCTTTTTCAAGGGAGCCCTGGGGGATGGACAAGTTGCACAGCCAATTAGATCAGGGGATGATTAGGTGGCAGGTTGAAAGAGCCATGACACTGGGGAACCCCCTACTCTTACCGAAGAGTGTCATAGGATCTTTAATGACCACAGAGAGTCAGGACCTCGGTTTAACGTCTCAGCTGAAAGACGGCATTGCTTCAGTACAGTGTCCCCGTCACAGCACCGGAGAATTGGGTATTATTACACCAGAGGGAACATCGCAACCTACTGGCCACCAACACCTCTTCCAGCAGCTGCTTGGTTCTACCAGGTGGTCTCCCATCCAAGTACTAACCAAACCCACACAGGCTTAGCTTCAGGCAAGCGGCTGGAGCAGACTGAGGAGTGGTATGGCTGCTGACATATAGAATGATAGAACATACAGTAATGAAATAGCCCCCAGCAATGTTACTTGCCAGTGAGCATGAATCTTATCAGCAGCAAAAAGTGAAAGGCCAGGGCAACACTGCTCATTTAACGGAGCGGTGAAAACAGGCAGTCAGACAGGGCAACCCGTAAACATGTATCAAGACTCCAATCGATGCACCAATTATAAGCCTTGCTGTCCCGGAGGGCAGGTCTTACCATGCAGGCATCCATCTCCTCCAGCCTCTCAGCCTCAATCTGCTCTAGAACAGCCGGCTTGGGCGCCTTCACCTCTAGCACCTCTGTTTCCATGGATACTTCCCGCACCAGGGGTTGCTCTTTCCTGACCAGGTGGTTTGCCTGTTGGAGGCAGAGAAAAACATGATCGGTGACCCGTCACCGCGAGCCGAAACTCTGTCACATCACTGTAAGGTTTGGTCAGTTCTTACCGACAGGACAGAGAAACTGAGATGAAATCATCTGTGCCAAGTAGCAATGAGGATGATGGTTTCAAAATGGCAGGAATTTGTGGCGGTTTACATTTATTCTGTACATATTTCAGTTTTTATTTTAACAAAAAACAACATTTCAAATAAATAAGAATTTGACAAATGCAATACAGAGAGCTGATTTTTGAGGAATTCTTGCCACAGTTTTGATACGAAGTCATTCAGGGGACAACAGTTCATGTGTAAAAAGTTAATTTGCGTATGCATGTTTGTGTGTGAATATGCATGTGTATGTGCGGCGCATGGAACCTCACCAGGGTGTTCTGAGAGCCGGAGAGGGACTCCAAAATCTCATCGACAATACGATCGGAGAGAAATGAAGCCATACTGAGCTTCACTTCACTGTCAACCGAGGAGGTCAGACATTACAGGAGAGAATGGGGAAAAAAAAGTTGGTGGGGATGGAGAGAGAGGGAAAAGAAACGTAGAGGGGAGAAAAGGGGGATGGAGAGAGAGAGAGAGAGAAGAGGGGAATAGCATGAGAAAAGAGTGGAAAGAGAGAAATAGAGAAGTTAAATTTACAGGATCTGCTGCTAAGACAGCTCTGTGATATGAGAAATCAGCAGCCCATCAATCTATCACGACACCACAGATCAGCTGCCAGACTACCAATCAACACACACTAATGCCCCGGCAGTCACTGTCGATGAGAGTCCATCACGTATGTGGAGTAGTAATACACACAGGGCATAGCCATCTGAATATTTGAGTAACACTCTTTGCTGGGTGTGAACGTACAAGTTGAGGGCCCAGTGCTAAAAGTAATGAGGACACATTTTTGCATGTCATGAGGTAGGGATGGAGAAAACGTCTTTTATAGTTACTAAAGTCGATTTTCTTGATGACTCAAGTACTTTTGGCACTGGGGTCTTCAGTCAGCAGATTTTATGGATCGATCTATACACTCAGATACTTTTTTCCCAAAATGTACATTTTATGACTTATGTACTTTCAGCACAGGCGTCTTCAATTCAGAGCAAAGCAATGTAACCTATAACCAATGTAAGCAATGTACTATGAAAATTGAATATTTTCCTATGTTGAAAAAGGAAAAGCTGAAACATTAATGCTGAGCATACTAACAATAACGAAACATTTTGAGTGCAGTTTATGAACAATGATCATCAACTATTCAGCTGTCCTTGATGAACTTGGCTGAACTGGCCCTCATTCTATTGTGTGAGCCAGAACTGTCCGTAACATAACCAGTTCAGCTTTCAACATGCATGTTCAGTGTGTACGGACTGAAGCTTGGACTGATGCTCAGTTGTTGCCAACATGCCTGACAGCAAACAACACAAAAATGTTCACTTCAGACAAACGCATGGGCCCGAACAAACTTCTAAAAAAAATTATGTGATGATGAGGCCCTTGCATAAAAATAAAAGCAACTTACAATGGTTCTACAGAAAGCAATGAGTGACTGCTCTTTGTACACTGTTCTAGGTTGTCTGCTATAAGATTCAGCAGTGAGTGAAACAATTTTTTTGAAATCTTGTACCATATAACCAAATTTATATCACTAAACTCTTCCACTGGCTTGCTCCAATCAGGGAATATACTACAACCCCAATTCCGAAATAATTGGAGAACTTGGGACAAAGTGTAAATTGTGAATAAATTAAAACGCAATGACTTTCAAATCACATCAGCCAGTATTTTATTCACAATAGAATAGAAATGACATAGCAAATGTTAAAAGTGAGAAGTTTTACAATTTCATCCACAAGATAGGCTCATTTCAAATTTCATGGCTGCTGCACGTCTCAAATAATTTGGGACAGGGGCCTGTTTACCATGGTGTAGCATCCCCTCTTCTTTTTAACACAGAGTGGAGGCGTCTGGACATTGGAGAGACAAGTTTCTTGAGTTTAGCCATTGGAATTTGATCCCACTCTTGTCTAATACAGGCTTCCAGCTGCTGGAGAGTTTTAGGTCTCCTTTGATGGACTTTTCTTTTAATCATGCGCCAAACGTTGTCAATCGGTGAAAGATCAGGACTAAAGACAAGCTAGTTCAGCACACGGACTCTTTTACTAAGATGTCATGCTGTTGTAATAGTTGCAGTATGTGGTTTTGCACTGTCCTGCTGAAATACACAAGACCTTCCCTGGAATAGGTGTCATCTGTAGGGGAGCATATGTTGCTCTAAAACCTTTATATACCTTTCAGCATTCATGGCGCTTTTTAAAACATGCAAGTGTCCCACACCATATGCACTAATGCATCCCCATACCATCAGAGATGCTGGCTTTTGAACTGAACGCTGATAACAGGAGGGGTGGTCTTTCTCCTCTTTAGTCCAGAGGTCACGATGCCCATGATTTCCCACAAGAATGTCAAATTTGAACTCATCTGACCACAGGACACTTTGCCACTTTGCTCCAGTCCATTTTAAATGAGCCTTGGCCCACAGAACACGGCAGCGCTTCTGGATCATGCTCAACAATGGCTTCCATTTTGCATGATAGAGTTTCAGGTGGCATCTGTGGATGGCACAGTGGACTGCGTTTACAGACAGTGGTTTCTTGAAGTATTCCCGGGCCCATTTAGTAATGTCAATGACGAAATCATGCCGGTGAGTGATGCAGTGGCGTCTGAGGGTCCGAAGATCACGGGCATCCAGTAAAGGTCTTCAGCCTTGTCCCTAATGCTTAGAGATTTTTCCAGTTTCTCTGAATCTTTTGATGATGTTATGCGCTGTCGATGATGAGACTTTCAAAACCTTTGCAATTTGATGTTGAGGAACATTGTTTTTAAAGTGTACCACAATTTTTTTGCGCAAGCCTTCACAGGTTGGAGAGCCTTTGGCCATCTTTACTTCTGAGAGACTCAACCTCTCTTAGACATCCCTTTTATAGGTTATTATGTTATATTTTATATATATATATATATATATATATATATATATATATATATATATATATATATATATATATATATATATATATATATTATGTTATACACCTGATGCCAGTTAATGTAATTACTTACTAAATGTTCTTTCAGCTGATTCTCTTATATACTAATTGCTTTTTCAGCCCTTTTTTGCCCAACTGTGTCCCAACTTTTTTGAGACCTGTTGCAGCAATAAAATTTGAAATAAGCTCATTTAGCGGATAGAATATAAAATGTCTCAGTTTTAACATTTGACATGTTATCCATGTTCTATTGTAAATAACATTGGCTCATGGGATCTGAAAGTTACTGCATTCTGATTTTATTCACGACTTACACTTCGTCACAACTATTTCAGAATTGGGGTTGTAAATTCCCAACTGCGGCAGCGATGTTCTTCCCTCTTGAGCACACTCAAGTTGCAATGCACCCGTTTTGCCAACTGCCCACAAAACTACAATTAAACTGCTTTAAACAAGCCCCCACTGATGTGGAAACTTTTTCCACTTTCATTTTATCGTAAGTGAATAACATTAACAAGCCTCCTATAGAGCCACCGGTCATCATTTGGAGATTAATTTTAAACAATGGATCATTGTGCAATTTGCCAAGTTAGGCACATCTACAAGAATACGACCCTACATAATTTTGGCTGTTGAGGTTCTTGAAATATGTCCCCAAACTTATCCCGAACTCCGGCCCAAGAATGATAAATAGTTGCCTTCTCCCCCTAGTAGAAAAGTCGCAGTATATATTCAACTGGGAAAGAATTTGAACTTGCTATGGCAGCATATCCAAGCTTGCCATGAGGCGGAGGCTCTGACCTGATCTTGTTGATGATGTCGACGCCAGACTGCTCCAGCAAGGTGGTCTTAACGAAGCCGCGCGGGACCACCACCCTGCTGCTGCTGGCCTTGATCAGGTCCTGCCTGAGGTTAGCCTTCTTCATCACATGAGGGCACAGGCCCTCTGCCGCATCCACCATGAGCAGGAGCAGAGACTGGAGAGAGACGGCAGAGACAGAGAGGGACGGGCGGACCGAGAGACGGACAGAGGGAGGGACAGAGGGGGAGAAATGGAGAGAGGCAGAGAGGGGGAAATAATAGAGAGAAAGGGATGAAATGAAAGCAGAGGAGAGATAGAAAGGGAGGAGATGAAAACGGATGAGGGAGGGAGAGGGGAGGAGAGCGAGGGAGGGACAGAGAGACGGAGTGATAGAAGAGAGATGGGGGAGACAGAGAGATAGAGAGAGAGGATATGAAATTGGACAAGAGATGTATGAGGGAGAAGGGTAGAAGGGGAATGTTGTGAGGGAAAAAGGAGATGGAGTGATGAAAGGAGGGGGCAACAGAGAAAGAAAGGGAGGAAAGGTAGGAAGAGGAGGGAAAGGAACAGAGGGAAGGGGGAGGAGAAGGGAAAAAGATAGAAACGAAGGACAAAAGAAGATGAGAAAGAGGGAGAGAAGAAAGGGAGAGGGCGACAGGAGAGAAGGAAGGAGAGAGCGAGGGAGACAGAGGAGAGGGAGCAGGAGACAGAAGGAGAGTATCATTATAACAGACATTCACTTCATTTTTATGGGCACTTATGTACAAAGGGCACAGGAGGTTAGTCTCAATTCATTCTCCTCTGAGGCTTTGGTTACACTGAACCCCACTGGGTGCAGGGCGTAGTAAAGACCAGCAGCACAGAGTGTATCATACAGAGATGAAAAGGAAGAGCAAAAAATATGAGAAAGACAAGGAAAAGACAGAAAACTACAATATCATGAAGACCTTCACAATTTATACCCACCAGAAAGACACTGAAAGACCATAATGATAGTTTTAGAGGTGATGCATTCCCACAGCTTCTCGTTCAGCAATCCACTAGATACATTAACAATATATCTTCAGCGCATGTAAGCTTATATCCTCAAAGACCTTAATGTAAAATAGTGCCACTGGCACTGTACCTCACCTCGACATTCCAACTTTTAGCTAATTTGCTGTAGATATCGGCAAATAGGTCAAGATTGCATTTTCAAGATGGCTGCTAAAGCAGCCATTTTTGAAAACAGATGGCAATGGTTTATAATAACCATGGCGAACTCATTGGTTCAAAGATGTCAGCAGAGTTTCAGCTTTAATGGTCAAGTAGTTTTGAAGAAGAAGATTTTAAAGCTATTTAAGATATTTTGTGGTATGGTCTGATATGAAAGGTCAAATCAAGGCCAAAATGTTTTGAAGAGAAAACGCAGAATGTACTGCATGTTGAGCCATGATGCTTAGTACCTACACACTAAACTTCAGCTCAATCGCAGCAGAAAGTATTAACAAATAGGTCAAAATGGCCTTTTCAAGATGCCTGCCGTGGTAGCCATATTTAAAAACAGATTGCGACAATTTATGTAAACTCTGATGGCCTCATTTATCAGAGGACGTATGTAAACCTTCAGCTTTAATGGCCCAACAGTTTCAGACAAAAAGATGTTCACAGACGCTGATTACAACAACAGATAAACAGGCCATGATTTAAGCCCACTGAATTGTTGGGCCGAGTGAGCTAGAATAAACTAAAATTTAACTGTTGTTTAAGTGAGCACTCTCTCATCACATGCTTAACATACCAAGGTAAATGTCAGAAAGACCACCACTACACAGAACACAAATGTCAAACCACAGCAACTTCTGGTACCCCTGTCTGTGTACTAATATAACTCAAAGTCAGCTGACAGGCTGGAGAGGGCAGGAGCAGGCATGGCTGCATCCCAGCTGCCATATGAAAGAGGGGGCAGAGGAGTAACGTGCCAGCACCATTCTTTGCAAACAGTCACACTGCACTAATTCCAGGCCCAAGGGAACATTAATTAATCTGAACTGTCCACAATCACATTGAGTCCACCTTAGAGGTCCCTGAGCGGCTCACCCTCGCCACGTTTATTAGCGGCGATCACCGCTTGAGAGGAAAATGACAAGCGGAGGGACCAGGAAAGGTAGCGGCGGCCCACAAATTATGCACATATTTACGGCACGGAATGCAACCTGCCAATTACTGGTTGCCTCTGGCAAGGCCCAGTAGGGGAGTATTTGAAATCTGATGTGTTTGCACAGCCTGTTCCAAAAGCAACATTTTATTACTTTAGTTATTACAATAAAACTACAGATGTTGGTTTGTTGGAAGATCTCAGTTTGCCAGAGAACAGGTAGCCTCTTTTAGCTGATCCAAGAGATAAAGCCATCAGAGCCAACAGAAAACATTATTGCCTTTTAGATGAAGGCAGTCAGTTTTTTGCAGTTTTTATGATAGAGCCAATGTGGCAATTTACAATGTATTTTAGCTCACTGGCTGATAGGCAGGCTGAGTTTCTGGGATCAGGTAGTGTCTGGTATCATTATTGCATTCATGTTCCGTTAGCAAAATATTGACAATTTTTCATCTGAAACCGCTGGCCAGATTCACTTCATACTTATATTCGGAATGAAGCTTCCTTGGGATCATGTCTCTAAAGCTTGTTTAAAGTTTTTCAAAAATTTTCATTATCAGATTTTTAACAAGATTTTATTCTAATGGAAATATTCCTATTTTGAAAATATGCCTACTTAATCTAAAGACAAAAGTGATGCAACTACACTCTCAAGTGGCTGCTCAGTGCACTGCGATATACTGGGATTCATATAGGTCTTGCCCAAACTGGTTTTTGACACTACTGGCTAAGTCATGCACTTCAGGAGGTCCAGTATACATTGTGATTTTTTTACAATGCAAGTGCTTATATCTCATATTTTGCCATGCAGTGTACACATAATGATAAACGATAACCATTTTGTGTTCAGTCAATTATTTATCTCGTCCTTCAAATTACATTTTAAAAACTTGCTTAGAAGCACATGGATGTTAAACTAGCATGCTGATCTCATCATCTACCCATGTTACACTGTATTTCAGATAACTTTTTAGGGCCTCTAAACATTTGTCTGTAAGCCTAGTGGTCGAGTGTTCAAATCCCAGCCACGCCATGACCGGCTATGGCCAGAGATCTGCATGGGCATGACCATAATTGGCGCAGCCTCACCGGTGGTAATAGGGGTTGAAAAGATTTGTGAGTTCATTGCTCTGTAGTGACTTCTGGTCAGCCAGGCACATGTAGCTGAACAAACTAAACTGTACGCTCACTACATGACCCTTCTACTGCATAGGTAGTGGGTAATTGATGGTGCAACTGCACAGTGTAACGCAGTGAGGGCTAGTCATCATGTGAGTCGGAGGTTGATGGGAGCAAGTTGCATTGCAGTGGGCCAAACACTTTGGTTGTGTTTGGGATGGGGAAAAAAATCCAAAAAATATTTAAAACAAAGATAACATTATTGTAATTTCCTTGAGTTCATTTCAATGATCTTTCATAGCACTACCTGCATTGGTTACATTCGTGTGAGCTGATTTAATAGCTACTCAGCAAAGTAGCATGCGCTAAATTGCCTAGCTTGTCACCCAGTGCAGCAGCTCGTATTATGCACAAATGCATATTACATACATGCAAACAGGAAATTGTTCCTTTTCCACGATAACAAAAAATTCATCTATAAAATACATTAATGTGTGCTTCAGGACCACTGGTCATATTTTTTGAATATGCAATTAAGTGATCTGAAGACATGTATTTCATCAAATTTTATTGTTTGAAAAAATAAAAAAATTGAGGCCGAGCTGACTAAATAAACTCCAACTACCAGTGAACCACAATGGAAACGGGGCAGACCACTTCTCACAGAGCTATCAGCTGTGTGAAAACTGTATATTTGTTGAGGTGTTTTTTTCCATAAAATAAATACTTTAATAAAAAAAGTTTTAAGAAGTTTAAAAGTTTCCATTATTGATCCCAATGCTCTACAGCTGGAAGTTAATCCTTTATCTAACTTAGGCCTTACGGCAGACTGCTACAGCTTATTGCATTTTTATGAGGTGAAATATTGTGCTAAGTTGGAGAACTATATATAGAACTATATATTGTCTGAAAGTGAGAGGACTCACAGCATTCTAACTGGATAAACCATTTTCTGATGCAAAAACTTTAGAGAAAATAGTATTTCATCAGCCTGACTATGTAGTCCTAGAGGTTTGATTAAATAGCATTGTTCAGATCTGGCAAAATGTGATAATGTCAATCAAGGTAAGAACATTGATATTATCATGTTTTGAAAGATCTGAACAATGCTACAGACAAAGCAACCTTGGACAAACATCACTAAAAGTATAGAGATAGTGAGTGAATTTCATTTTTTTAAAGATGATGCAATGCTGTAGATTGTACATTAACTCTTAAAGAACAAAGTAAGTGCTCAATCTGGCCATTACGTGCTGATCTAACTGAAGAGTGAGTGTTCCAGCCCATTAGCCTCAACTTGAAGGCAAAGGAGTTTTGGAAACTCATAAGGCATATGCAATTGCGCACCTCTGCTGGGAAACAGAGGAGTATATAGGAATAAAACTTCAACAACAGATGGGATAAAAGACCAGAAAGATGCGGCAGTGATGAATAACACAATAAAATTTGGAATATCTAGAACCGTTTGTTGTAACATGCACGGACATATCCCAGAAAACATCTGGTTGCAATATCATGATATTTGAATCTGCTTTTGGTTAGACTACCGGTTGTAGTGTTATTATTTTTGTACACTAATGAGGCTTGGTCACAGTGCAGCCAGAAAACAACGAGCATTTTTTTTTGCCAGGCAACGATGTTTTTTTTCCCAGTGTTGTTGCTCATTTTGGGTAATATTCACAGTAATTCTGACAAATGGAGACCAAACTACTGTTACCTCTCAGAAGAATCCATGATTATGCCTGTAGTCAAAGTGGTTCAAGAACAGTAAGCACTATAATTTGCATGGAAGTTTCTCAAAAAAGGGGTGGACATGAAGAGGTTAACTACCATCAACTCCTGAATTAAATTACACTGTTTTTGGTAAGTCTTTGTAATGGCTGAATCATCCCATCATTTCCGTAAAAAGCCTCCTGTTGTGAATACACAACTGTCCATTAGCGAATAGGAAACCTTATCTGCATAAAAACAAACATCCTTTTACTCATATTATATAGAAAAAAATATTCTCCGGGAATCAGCCTTGTTATCCTTCATTCCTGAGGTAAAGTTAATAATGACTTACCTGCAGCTGCTCGTCCATCACCCTGGTGACCTCCCCAGCCATGGACTCCAGTTTCTCCTGGATGGGGCTGGCACAGGGAATGTCCATGTCTCCAGGCGATGATGAACCCAGGTGGTACAGGTTGGGCAGTAGCTGCAGGTGACAGAGGCGGCAGAGTATGAGCTTTACATTTCACCTTTGACCTCACAGAACTGACAACAAAACAGTCATTGAGAGTCCGTAAGGGTAGGCCTCTACACTCCAGCTCCCCAGCACTCACAGTTTTTGAGTTCCTGGCATCTTTCATGAGGTTCTCAGCCACCTTCATGTCCTCCTGAACGGCATCAGTCTCTGTGTAGCGCAGAGAGTTCAGGTGGTCCTGGACTTTCACACAAATTCGATCCATCATCTGGACAGGCAGTGTGAGAGAGGCGCAGGTGTGGTCAAGTGTTTGTCAAATGTTGACACCATTTTTTTTTCACCAAAGAGTCTCCCTTAGATTTCATTCCGTAGAAATTACTCTTACTTGGAACGCAAAACTGATACCATCTAAACTCCAAAAGCATGTATGGAACACAAAATGTGATCAATCTTTATACAACTACGAGAGGGGCAGTTTATCCTTTTCGAGCTAGTTAAGATTCCTTTTTATATACAAATCAAAATCATTACAATTTCAATGCCACCGCGAGCTAAAACAAAGCCTAATTCGCAAGAAAATTACACATCATTCTATCATTTTTTTCACTTGATGTCACAAGGCACAGGCACCTTATGAGACTAAAAGTATAAGTGGCTCAGCATGCATACAGCCCGCTGTTCATGAGGCAGTCACCTGCTGTGTGGTTGTCGTGACGATGCCTTGCTGTAGCCTGTAGGCTTGTCCCTGAAGGTATCTTCGAGTCTCGTGGTTCCGCAATAAGTAGTTTTCAATCTGAGGAAAAAAATAAATAAATAAATAGGGGGAATCTTTCAATACTTGACATAATTCACAAAATCGATCATGTTCAGTTTGGCTCCTCAGAAGTGCAAATTTGTTTTTTTATTAACTCAGGGCTAAAGGCATTAGACAGGGTAAAAAGAGAAATCACATCAAATACCACAGCCAAGGCTAAAGAAGATCAGACTCTAAAATCAACCCCCACAAGCAAAGTTTCAGTCAGGGTCTGTTTGACATTTCATGGGGTGAACAGAATGATTGAAGAGCTGGAAAGAAGCAGACCTTCATCAGTGCGTCCTCCGTCTTTTCTGGGCTGGACCTCAGGGCCTGAGAGGCATCGATGATGGGGATGGGCATAAAGCGAATAGTGAAGTTTCTGTTGGGTGAGTACAAACGTGAATATTTACAGCATTCCAAAATTTCTATTTTGTGTGAAGCGCCATCATTGTTAATATCCCATTCAAATCCTCCATCCATCCACTCCCAGATCTGCAGGACCAGTGCTGGAGAGTATCTCAACATTCGCAGGGCGTGAGGCAGGAATACAGCACACAGGTCACCAATTCCATACAGAGAAACAGAAAATCCAACTTCCGAGAATAATTAATGCAAAATACTTTTATAAGAGGCAAATAATATGACTTTGATCAATTTTTTTGGCATAATTTTAATATAAAGCAACAGTGGAATAAATGTACCTTTTTTCCCCATTAGATATTTATAATAAAGAAACAAACTACTACAGCTGCAACAGAGCCCTTTCATACAATAAATCATCCTTGCATCACAGATACTTATTACCCTCAACAAATGTGAAATCTGCTGAGCACATAAGATTAATATTCATGGAGAATCGATGATTAGCCTTGTCCTGCCGAACAGAGATGATGGAGTGTCTCTCAGTATCGGTAAGAAGGACATTCCTCATCCGTTCTACGATATGTCTTGCAACAGTGTTGAAGGGAATTGGGAATTATGCAACTTACATGTAGCAGCCTTATATATTGGAAAATGAGCTGATTTACGGCATGCGCACGCATTTCCTTCACAGAGATGTATACAGCATGTTGCTACATGTGCCTCAGCTTTGATAAGCTAATCTACAAAATTTACGCAGAAAATGTCAATTCAAAGCCAAACTGGATGCAATTTCCCCGCATGCAGAAGGAGGTGCTGCTTGCAAATATCATTAGAATACACCTGACACCGTGACAATTGTAATAAAGAAAACCAAGCATTTTCCAGATTCGGCGCACAGAGTTAAATCGGGATCAAGACGAGCAGAACACTGAACAGAGTCAAGACCTGTAAAAATAAAGGACAGAAACCAGCTGGGACAAATTTGCACCAAGACTGAAAACACAAGGGATATAAATGGATGCAGACAGAAATGCAAATGAGAAACAGGTGTGGGGAAAGCCACAGACGACAAAAACGCTATTAACCAATCAACCCAAACCAGAATGACCCGGATCCGGCATGGGAAGGAGAAGTAAACAAAAGCACATTTACAGGGAAACAGTGAATTAAAATGGAAACAAATGACATGAGAGAAAAACAAAAATACAGCTGTAACAGAAAAACACTTGACTACTCAAGAATGACAGTATCTCACTTCATTGTTCAGAAAACATACAGACTCTGTTCAACTGCCCTGCAGGACCCGCAACTCAAAACCATAAATATCAAGCACAGACCTTTCTTCACAACAGCAGTTCTGCCACATCCAGTACAGCTGACAAGCATATAACAGGAAACAAGATTTATTTATGACAAATGACCCAGCATGTAACCTGCCAGTTTGACTGCAAAAATATCAATACAAGGTAACTTGAATCATCCCATATGGGCCAACTGAATGAAAAGCTCTCTAGAAATGGACAGTACTTTCCATAGCACTACTGAGTGGCCAGTAATTTTGAAAAGACACTGACACGACAAGAATAGTTGGAAAATGAAAACTGCACAGTAAAGGACGCCACTGGTTCCCACATCTCTCTCTCCCTGACTTTTGCCCTGTTTCAGCCCGCAGTTGCAGCTGTGTCTCTGTGAAGGGCAAGTCTCTGCTCACTCCAGGGGACCCAGGCTCCCACGCTCAAGGCATCCCCCATCACTGCACTCAGACACTGCAGCTCCGAGAACCTTACAGCCCCGAGGCATCAAGACATATGATCAGACACTGTATGAAATATCCGAGTGGACACACACACATGAACAGACACATACACATGCTCACATACACACACAATCACACACCCACACGCACTGAATACTCACTTCTCCAGGGCAGCAGCCACATCCTGCAGGCCCTGTGGGCTGATGTTATTTTTGTCCCAAATGACCGTCCTTTTTTAGTGGAGACACAAATACAAGGAGATTGAACTCAGCATTTTGAATAACATGCAAATATCATAGATTTATCCCACACTCTACTCAAATCAAAATTTCACTTCTTTTTTCTGAATGCAAAATTTATTTGTTTTCTTAAACGCCCTCAGGTTTCAGCTTGTTGTTTTGACCTCTTCCACCAGGTTTATCAATGACTTGCTGTCGTTGGAAAAAGTGCTTCAGTAACCTCACCTCGAAATCCATAACTCTAAACCAGTTTCGATTTACGTTTCCTAATTAGGAGAAAGTACTCACACCAGTGTTAGAGCAGGACAGCTGCACACTTGCAGACACGATGGGCTAAAATAATTAATTTATTAAATTGCCAACAATTTGAACGGAAGTCTTCTTCAGGGCATTAAATCATCACTCAATGCCCAGAAGAAAATGTAAGTCAAATGTTATTATCGCATCATAGCAAGGAGTGTGCGTATGCCTTTCTTAACATCTAATTAGCAACCAAAAATTTATTTGTTAATGTGCCCAGTCTAATCAGTAGAATGACCAGCCAATTTGCTTTTTAACTGGCAATATTGTTCATGGAAATAAAAAGTTATCCAGAATTTTTATATCCACACTGATGATGACATAAAATGACAATGTGTGTCAAAGGTTTTGAATTCCATTAGCTCATCAAGCGGGTATGTGTCGGCTTGTGATGCAGACCGTTATGCACCTATGTCTGATACTCTAAATATGGCGTTTCCCATTATAAATACATTCTTTTAAAAAGTGAAACATTTTGCATAAGTTAAAATAAATCACACTACGGGAAAAAAAATCTCCAACAGGAGATGGAATTCAGACCAAGTTTAGGATTACTTAATTCATTTGTATCATAGTTGTCCAATATTGTGTGTTGCATGCATGCTGTCAGTAAAGCCTACTGATGATCTTGATCATTTCTTTATTGATAATTTCTTAATATTTTTATGTCTCAGTCTTGATTATTCAGTAAATAAATTGTTTGATTATTTAATCCGGTGACCTTAAATGGGAGCAGGTTGAGAGCAATTTATGCTTTACAAGTTGAGGGGCTCAACATGGCCTTACATTTTACGGCGTTGGGTTGGGATATGCGCAGCTAACCTACGCTGTCATCAGCGCTTGGGTTTAAGAGGTTAAAAAAAATAAATAAATAAAAAATCACACCGTACAAAGCTACACATTGTGTATTAAAAATTAATTCAAGATGCATGATACATCTTATTGACGCTCAGAAAGAAAACATTTTCTCTCAGTGTGCACCTGGAGGGATAAATACTGAGGCGACACTGATGTGATTACACTCTGCCTGACCTGAGCTTGCTGTTAATCTGCAGGGCTTTGGCAAGAATCTTGGCCCCCATGTCCCCCATCCCATTCCCACTGATGTCCAGTCTGGTCAGGGATGTGTTGCTGCCCAGCGCATTCAGGACTATGGTCAGGTCACTCTTCAGTTTGGAGTCAGCCAATGAAAGGGATGTCAGAGGCTGCCAGGGCACAGAGCGAAAACAACGGTCAGACCAAAACATGCCCGCTTGAACACTGCTTTCATTGTTACACTTGCCACTCATAGCTACTCGCTTGCCCATTGAACCTTGATTTTTCTCTCATTTTATTCATAAACCCTGGCACAATTAAATGGAATCTAAACCACAGGCAGTTTAATCAAGATTCTAACTGACACCCATTGAACTGTGCTTCAAGATGTATTAACCCAGGCAATATCTGTGATGACATTTATAACTCAAATTAGCCACGGGGTATAGACCTTCACTTTCCACATAGAGGGTAGATTTCAGTTCGTCTTGCGAAGACAGGTTTTATTTTTTATTAAAAATCACATCTTGTGAGAATGCAGGAGCCATAAAGCAACACAGCTGTATAAATCCAGCAGAATACAGCACCCAATTCCTCTAATATAACAGCGTGTGGTTCAATAACCCCAGTGTGCGGTCTTTTCAAAGGTCAAGTCACTGGACCAAACTGTCTCCGCAGCAAACAGAGCCCACCCATAATTACACGGTTATAGTCTTAACCGTGGGTTTTGGTGTTCCCAGAAACCTTGTAAACATCAGCAAAATGGAGGTCGGACCAACTGTGCTCACAAATGTTAAAATTTCCTAACACTAGCTATAAGTAAATTGATGGTTCAGCCCCTGCATCGAGACTAGAGAACATAGAGACCTTAGATGGCAGGATTAAGAGTTCTGACACGGGCGTTATCTGGATCGACATCTCCAGGTAAAAAACAAAAGGTTCACTTTACGGGGCAAATGATAGACAGAGCTAATAAACCGCTGAGAGAACAATTACGTTTGGCACTCTGCTTCCTAATGAATTGCTCTCATTTAAATAATGGAACATAAAATCGATGCACTTCATTCTGTCAATTTAAGGGAATGAGTGTGATTAGCTTTCATGGGCCAAATAACCCTCAAGGCACCAGCTGAAGTGCCTTTCCCTGTCAGTCGAAACACTAACTGCTACTGAAGAACTTACCGATTCCTCTTCCTGAATCATGTGTACCAGGTTATCCAAGACAGGTGCAATATTCCTGTGTTTAACAGACACAAATTAACACAATGCTTAAACAACACCAGTGAGTACTCTATAGTTTACAATGTATAAAAAACTAGCACCTAAAGTTTTTCTAGCAAAACTACATGAATGCATCTTTTCACAGCATAAATGCAGATGACGGGACACTGGAGTCAAATAAGCCATGGGAAGCAATGAGCCATATCAGAACTTTATACTGAAAAGATATCAGAGCTGCTTAAAATAGGTGAGATAATAGGTAAGGTGATATGAAGTATTTGACGAAGACCTTTTTGTGGTTGAAATTTTGTTATAATAATAATAATAATAATAATAAAGTTGTTTTGGGAGCATTTAAAACAATGTGTGGACACTAGGAATTGTTTTCTTTTTGAATTGTTTTATCCTGCATCTCTTGAATTTAATATTTGATGTGCGTGCTCTCTTTTTGATTGCTAAAAGTGATATGGCTCATTGGACCCCATGACTCATTGGAACTAGTCTCCTCTACATACTTTCTATCTGAATTGCTGTGATCGCATGACTTTCCAACTGTTCTGACACATATTTATGCCTCATTGACTCTCCCAGTGATCCTTATATTGCTATTCTTGTACGCCCCCCCATTGACCTGATGCAAACTCATACTTTGACTTGATGTTGTTGAAGTTCTTCCCCAGTGAGAGGTGCCGAATAGATCTGTTTTTAGCTAACCACACCAGAAGTGTGGTCAAATCAGAGTCCAAGCCTTGTCAAAAACAAAAGGACAACAAAGAAAAATCAGACAAAAAGAGGGCCACAGTGATGCTACGTAAATTCAACCTAATGACAAAAACATAAAAGCCATTTACTGAATTCAAATATTTACATGGAGGGAAAGTTATAGCCACTATAACCACTTCTCGACTAGCACACCACAGCCAAGAAAATAATTAGAATTTTTCATTTAGCTCCCCAAAGGCAGTGAACATACTTTATACACCAGCTACTGTTCCCTAAGGTACACAATTTTCAGTTTAATTTGCCCCCACCTTGAACTATACAAAGCGCACAACAAGAGGCTTCATTAAAGCCAATAGTCCCATCAGGCATCTGTAAATGACTTAATGCGAATCTTTCCTGGAGTGAGATAAACCAGACAGAAGTAATGAGTAGATTCCAGATAATATCCTTTACAATTTGCTCAAGACAGGGAAGGCTAATGAATCCGTATTCTGTAATGCTCTAACCTGGAAGTAACTGTATATAGCAACTAAGTAAAATGGTTGAAATGTTTAATCATCTGAGGTTCATGATGAACTGGCCTACATCCTCTATAGCACAGGTGAACAGACAGAAAAGAAAAGATTGATAAATCAAAAAAATGCAGATGAATGTAAAGGATTACAGGACGTGTACAGGCAGACACACATGCATATAACCAGGTGGAGAGTGATTAGAGGGATGGTGTATGAATGGAGCAGCGGGTGGACGTGTGACAGATGGAGCAGGTGGACTTTACCATTGTCAGAAATATCCAAGCTAGAAATATTGGGGATCTCAGCGATGCAGCCCTCCAGAATCTGGGAGCCACCAGACCGTAACTAAAGACAACAACGAAGACACAACAGCTCGACTTAGAATAATTCAAAAATATCAGAAAGAAATACAAAATCCAGCTGAATGGACACAGGAATTATTTCTGACTTTTTTGTCAAAACTTCTGAATTTGAACACTACTCCAAGATGAAACAGAATGTCAATTAAAAAAAGTTTACATTTAATAAGTACTCGTTTGGATTACATTAAAAAGAGATATGAAATGCTGGACTGAGATCATGATTCTACCCAAATAACCTTCCCATGATTTTTATCTGCTATCCAAAAAAAAATAAAAAATAAAAAAAAAAACTCATTTAATATTAGAAATCTCCATCACACAAGGCAGGAAACAGGGAAAGCCTAGGAATTTGTTCTTGAAACTCAGCAAACACACATATTATTCATTTCAAAGGGAAATAAAAAATCTACATGTTAACATAAACCAGATGTTTGAAGGGTGTGCTGACATCACAGCTGTTAAAACAGATAAAAGCTCAGAGCAGACAAAAATGAAACAGGCAACTGGTCTGAGGTTAAAACACAGACTCCAAAAAAAAAAAAAAACAGAGGTTCTTAGAGATGTTATGAAGTATGTCATCAACTCATGTTTATCCAGTCTGAGTACAATCAAAACAAGGATGGAGCAACATTTTGAAAAATCAGTCCAACATAAATGCTGGCAGTGTAGTATCCCCAGTTCCTGAGCAGCAGAGGCCCTTGCGCCATCAAATTTTGGCACGGCAGGAAAACAACACAGGCCGGCAGAAGGCTGCCAAGTAAAGCGGAAATGGGAAGTTTAATCGCTGACAGGAGAGACTGAAAGGAAACTGTGCAGTAAAGGGGTGAGAGAAAGGACTTAGTGTCCAGGAAAAACACCATTTAGACGCTTAATACTGCCGAGAGTGAAGGTGGGGGATTTGATTAAGCTCTTGGTACATGAGCAATAAGCTTTGGGGCTTCCTTGTCATTCCGTGTCACAACATTTAATGTTTTTGTCTGGCAGCAAAGGGTGACTCCAGGTAACAGCATTCTTTTATTCGAGGACCGCAAACAGCTTTAGCCACTTCATTAGGAGCTTCATGTTCAGATTTGGAAATGAAAAAAAGCATTAAGCCAAGTCTAGATATTGAATTCGGTCTTATAATTTCACGAAGAAAGCATGTGAGCACACCAAATCAGAACCATTCATGAAACCATACATCCCAAACATTATTGTTCACTTTAATAACGAAGCTATGTCAAAAAAAAGGGCAGTAATATCTATGTATATGTACAGATTGAGATGTATTGAAAAACCGTAAAAACCCTGAAATATGCACTGCAGCCACATTATGGTTGTTAAAAAAAACTAATCAAAAACTATAATTGCAGATTACAGAGACAAATCAAGAAAAAATGGAATGTACTTGTCTCAAAGGTTATGAAGCTCACAGTGACATATTCTGACAGACAGTTTTAATGACAGAAAGAAACTGCACCAAAAGTCTTTTGCAAGTCTGATACTCACACAGTGGCCAAGCTCGATAAGCAGTAAGGGAGAGAACGGTACAGTATCAAATCTCAGAAATAAATTGATGCCTGTACAACAGAGCAAAATTAGGAGCCACACTTTTCTCCAGTACAGACAAAAAACAAATCCTTTCAGAAAGTACTCAGTCCTCGGTGTATCAGCCGCGTAGCCGGAAGACCACCATCAACAACATGCCCATTACGAGCCTTACCATCTGTGGTTTGAATCCAGCCACTGACCATTATCTAACATTTCCCTCTCTCTCTACTTATTCTTCCTGTCTCTGTGTGACATCCTGTCAAATAAAGCTGGAAAAAAACCCGAAAACATACTTTTCTAAAAGTATAAGTAAAAAGTTAATCCTGCCATCCGCCATAAAAATACATCAATTCTGAGCATTCAAAATTGGCAATATTTCAACTCCTGAGGATATGTAATTAAGCTGGATACGCGTTAATATTCATGCGCTATCTTAAACAATGTCATTCAATCTGTTCCTGGCAATCTCAGTTTACGCCAACTAAACCCTGTCTGGAGAGATTCAACAAAAGCCATGTCTCTTACTTGTTTAAGGGTCTTATGAGAAGACCTCGATCAGTGACAATGAGAGGGGATGACAGATCGACTGATAGTATGTCATTACTGAAATAGCATGTTTTAACTCATGCAAGCAACAGCCACATCACCCCACAATCTGTGTCAGCACCTGAAGTGCAAAAGCTTCAGGAGGGGTTAATGTCATCCAATCAAATTCACTTCAAATTTAATGATGTAATTATAGGCTCAGATGGATTGAAAGTAAGACCACTCAGGCCATCTAGAATCAGACTTGTGTCATTTCTGTGGCATGTCTCTCTCTCTCTCTCTCTCTCTCTCTCTCTCTCTCTCTCTCTCCCTCCCTATCTCTCTCTCTCTCTCTCTCTCTGCAGGTAAATCCAAACTGAAAAATGAAAAGCTAATCCTCTTCACTGAGCTGATACTGACACTGACAGCAGATGATTTGTCTCACGACACCATACAATTAGGCTAACAGGCAAGTGGATAATTAGTCAACATTGGCACATGGAGATATTCAGCACCAAGAGGCAAAAGCTTTTCCAGAGATTAGAAGGGCTTGAGCTAAAATAAGATAAAATATCTCCAAGCGAAATATCAATTGCGTCAAAAGCCGTGTGAGCTGAAAATAATTTTAAAAACTGATAATTGAACAAGATTAATGGTAATAGGAAAAATGTAGTGAGGTAAACGCTCTTTGACATTCACTGAAATTGAAGTTTCAACTCTCTTTCAGCAGAAACATTTATAAAGTGTAATTATACATGGTATTTCCATTATGAATAGAAGACGACCATGAATGGTGTTCAAACTATCAAATAAAAATCCTCTGAAATTTATCTTGGTCTTACCTCACAGCCACTAAGATCCAGGGACACATCCTTCAGATTAGGATTGCAGGCAAGGCCAAGCAAAAGCGCTCTGAGTGTGAAATTATTTCAGACAAAATGAGGGATTCATTTTCAACCACGGGAAAAAAAAAAAAAAATCACATTGAAATGGCATTTCAAGTCTGAAAACCAGCTCTGCTGCATTAATTCAGACCTTGACTTTTTGTCCGAAGTAAAATCTAGTTCAGAAACCACAACTATAAATGAGATCGATGAGCACTGTGCACTACACTAGTAGTGCCTAAAAACTGAGAAAGTGCACCTTTTTCTGAGAAATTCCTTCAAAAACTTAGAATACACTGAAGTTTACTGAAGATTCAAGGCCAACTCGGTAAACCTCAGAAAAATTTTACCGAGGTATCCCAAAGTCTGTCCGGTTTACTTAAGTTTGGATAACACCTCAGTAAGCCTCGGTTAAATTTTAACTGAGACGCACTGAGGATTGTCTGTCCTCAAGGAATACTGATGTGGCCTCTGAACTTCAGTGGGCCAGACAATCCTCAGTGCTCAGTTTTTAGGTACTACTTGTGCTAAAGATCAGCAGTAGGTGATACAGGGCAGGAATGAGCTCACTTCAGTGCTTCAGAGGGTAGTTTGGTTCCGGACAGAATTATACTCTTGAGGGCCATGGCACTGCTGAAAAAATTCTTGAAAGTGGGAGGGACTTCTTTTCCTTTTCTATAGAACACAAACATAAAATCAAAGAGACACAATTAGAAAACTTCCATTTGATATTTGACATTTTCCTGCAATTTTGTTGTTGAAATAACTGAAGAGCCAAGTGCTAAATGCACTTAAGTCATATTTTCACATACCATAAGGTAAGGACGGAAAAATGCCTTTATAGTTACCCGTGTCAATTTTGTCAAGATGGGCATTTTGTGACTTAAGTACTTATACCACTGGGGTCTTCAATCAGCAGATTTTATGAATCAGTTATATATTCAGACGCTTTTTCCTAATTTTTTGTGACTTCAGTGCTTTTAGGACCAAGTTCTTCAGTCAGCCTACGATTCACATTACAGCCATAAATTCATTGGAATAAAATAATAATAATAATAAGTCAAGCACTGCCTCGAAACTGGGGTGAGGCAACAGCTGTGGTGCACGAGGACACCTGCACACCCGGCAGGCGTAAACATTGAATTTCTCTTCTGATCTCAAGACCAACCATAAACACCTTTTTAAGGCTAGGCAGTTCATATGGAAAGCTCATAAAAACAAGGAGTAGACTTCTGAGATCAGACAGAACCCTCCAGAATTCTTGCGGCTATTGGAGGGTGTTGCTTTAGGCAGTTACGGTTGGAGCAAAGTGAAGGATTAATGAATAAAATCATCAAATTTTCATTGACACAACTTTCTAAATCTAGAATGGGCTCTATCAGAAAGGGCACTTAATTTAAGGGGCAATCTGAAACATGATCTTCAGTTTTTTTAATGCACTCCCTGTTACACTTTAACACTGAGTACATTGAGTACCGCTCCTCTGATTGTGTAACGGAGAGATTCTGAGAGGGTCCAGTGCACCATGAACAGTGAAACTCATCAGCTTTAAATGTAATTCCAAAGGGCCCCGCAGACCAAATTATTGTGATGTCAAAACAGAAGCTGAGCACTAAGTGCCCACCAGGTTCTTACCTGTGAGAGAAGACACTCTTTGACACTTTGAGAACAGACAGGTGTTCAATCGATCCTTGAAGGAGTGAAGCACATAACTGTGGACAGAGGTTCGTGCAATTAATGAAAAGCGCAACAGTAACATCACACATCAGATCCCTTTTTCCATTTCAGGCTTCTAATGTCTCCCCAGGTAGTCCTGTCTTCATCACAAAAACTGACCGAGAACTCGCTAGCTGACCCTCATTCATCGAACAATCTTTCAGCATAAATTCCAATACGAACCAAGAAAGGCATCAGCAATTTGTAAAACAGGATGAAGGTTCATGAATGCATTCCTGAGCAATAATAATAAACACAAAGGCACTATTTCATGTTTCAATCAAGATTTATGAAATCAAACTACTCGAGCAAAATAGGACAGACACTCTCACTCACCAGGTCCAGCGAGCAGTCACTGTTGGACAGGTCCAGGGAGGTCAGGCTGTTGGGTTGACCCAGGAAATTGAAGAGATTCTGTGACAAAGAGAGTGAGGGGAAATGAATGGTTCACTGAAGCAGGAATGATGTTTGCAGGCAGTAATACACCAGAGAAGAGTGATGCTGAATGCATTCTCAGACAAAATAAATTTCTTCTGGCTGCTAAGCAACATTTGCAACAGCCATTGGGGATACCATGTAAAAATGATTAGCAATAAACATGAATATGAAACAATCAAACAAACAAATTGTTTGGAGAATCTTGTGTGTTTTAGAGGATGCAGCAGTTGACTGCCAAGCAGCTCAAACATTCACATGAAAAAGCTTCACAACATTAAAACTTCAGAATGAAGGCCCAGCGCTCAGATATCAGAGAACTATTGAACCAGTTGTCACATAGATTTTACGATAAAATAATAAATGATCACGCGTGAGGCCATTAGACTAGACTGACATTTGAAGACATTCAAGAGGGACCTCTCACAGGACATCAGAATGATAATGCTGCATATTAAATATGTTGATAGGTTTAAAAAAAAAAATCACCTTTCCCACATAGGGAACTAATGCTTCTGTGCTCTGGAATGACCTGCATGACCATATAACTTGTGTATGACACTGAATCTAAGAGAGAGCTCATGAATCCTGCAAAGTGGAGGAAGTTGATACGGTTGAATTAAAAAATTTGCAGCAGCTCCCCATAACAGCACCCTTGGCAGGTCATGGCCGGGTCATCGTCAGCGACCCCATAGGTATGTTCGCAGCTTAAGAGCTGGAGGGGAAGCATGGACAATCAATACATAGTGGAAGTGATAACATTAGTGGAACGGTAAGGGGGAAGAGATGGAAGAGGGTGATGGAACAAAGCTTCTGCTACGATTCCTTTTGAGACATTGCAGTCAGTCTGGTTTAAGACTGACAGCATTACGGAGCAACTAATAGAATACTATATTGGTCTCATGGGACTGTTGGAGGCGGAAAGGATCAATTTTCTGGGTTTTGACTTGGATGAGAGGTGAACTGAAGCTTGTAACCAACACAGAGAGTGGCTCTCCAACCTTGATTTGTAGAAAAATGACTGATGAGATAAAGCTCAATGAGGACTAATACAGCTTGTTAATTTATGTTATGGTTATTGGTAAGGAGCTAGGAGGTGAGGAGCTGGTTATGAGCTAAAGTACGTCACAGTACACAGTTTCACCAACTATGACCAGCAGTCTAATAAGGCAGCCCATAACTGGAAATTGTGTCATCCAGCAAACCCTTGTTGGTAAAGAGGAGCAAAAAATTCTCAAGAGCAGGAGAGAATCTCGAGGAAAAGGGACGTACCGGGAGATCATCTCCTCGAAGAACATTCCCTGAGAGGTCCAGGTGAGTGAGTGAGCTGAGCATGGACTGGTTGGCACTCAGGGACAGAGCAAGACTGTTCACCCCTGAAATGGCGGAGAACAATTTAGGTGTGGCTTAATTCAGAGGCAGGTCCAGCCCGTGGACCAGGGAGCATATGCTGCAAGCAGAATACAACAATACCTCTGCTCACTGCTAAAACACAGATAAATAAAATACATTTTTAATGTAGATCAAAGCAACTTTAAAATGCCAAAGTTTTCCAGAGGAATACACAGGAGCAAACAAGACAAGACAGTAACTTTCAAGTATACCTTTTCATTCTTCTGGGTAAATAAACATATAAACTACAATTTAGAAGGTATGTAACCAGCTGAGTGGTGAGAAGGTATGAGATTATGGAGGAACGAGCCATATTCTATGACATTAGCTCACTTGTGAGCTCTGTGCTCAAGAGACCAATAAAGGCAAACCGCTCAATTTCAGCAACTGTAATTATCTACCCAAAACCTAGTTTTTGGGGATTTAATATATTTACTTTGGACATCATCAGAGTCACCGCAGACGGTGACCGTCATCGTCATCATTCGTGTTTGCGCGATAAGTCAAACAGTTTTCGTAGGAATTGCATGAAACTTTCTTCGTTCATTCTCGGTGTATACAGGACAATCCCAACGAATTTACTTGAACCTACTACCGTTCCTGTAACAACACCACAAGGTTATACTTTATATTTCATTAAGTATGAAACAGTTTAGAAGCAAACCATGCTGCACTTCCAGTGATTGTTTTCTTGTGCACACCGGTACATGAGGGGTGGTAATTGATGTTGGTCACCCAATAAATTATGTGGTAGGACTACAACCAGGGCAAAGTGTTCATTTTTAAAACTCCAAAAACCCAAACCACTTCAATGGGACAAATGTCAAATATACTTTCAAAATTCAAAATACATAGAGGAGAAAGTTATTGAATGTAGTGGCTCTAGTATTTCAAGTAGCACCACCACTGTGTCAAACTTTACATTTTCAAATGCAGTAACTAAAAAAAGTTTGCATGGGAACTATGGGTACAATTCCTGTGGTTGTTTCTGGCATATAGAAAAGGACTGTTATTGATGTTGGTCATCCCATGACCCTTGCTGTTGCGCCACCGCCAGGCCAAACTTTAGAATTTTTTAAAAACCGCAATACCTTAACCCGTAACGCAATCCAGCTGCTGTAATCAATTTTGTAGAACTTCATGCCGATTTTAAATTTCAGAGGAGATCCCAACATTTTCAAGGATGTCAAATATTTCCTCATGAATACAGGGATATATGTATAAGATGATGCACAAGATCTAGACATTTTTCATTTGATGTCATTCTGAAGCCAAACTACCTCGCTGTAGTCCACCAACACAACATCTGTGTATAAAAATCCCAGCCAAAGCAGTCCATGGTCCACACAATGCAGCAAGCAAAAAAAAAAATAGCAGATAGCTACACTGCCCAGCACACTCAACTCATTCAAACTGACCAAAGAATTCAGCAAGCTTAATTTGCTGATACTAACAACAGTAAATACTACTTATTCTTCTCAACTTAATAAAGAAGTGTTCAGCAAACTTGACCTAACCCACAAATTTCTCCACTCAGTCCTCTAAAAATAAAAATATCATTGAAATGCCATCATTAAGGTAAACTGCAGAGGCTGAGTTTATGACCAGTTTGCCTTATCACATGCAGTTTGGCCAATATGCATGTTTGCAAGACATCCAAGAAGATTTTTAGTATGTATGGAAATGCAATCGAAATGACCTTTAATATTTGCGATATTAGCAGCAGCCATTCATGATGAATTTATGATGGTGGCAGTAGCATTAGTCAATGAGGGCATCTCCTACTGTGAGTACCATTTCCTTGAAGCAATCTGCCAATCAAGCTGATTATTCTGACTGTGTAATTAGTGCCCCTACCCAGGGGTCTCCAACCCTGTTCCAGGAGGACTACCATCTTGAAGGTTATCACTCCAACTAAAGCAAACCACACCTGCTTTCCCAGTTACAGATCTTGACGAGCTGCTAATGAGCTGAATCAGGTGTGTTGAATTTGGGTTGGAGTAGAAACCTTCAGGATGGTATCTCTCCAAGAACAGGGTTGGAGACCCCTGCCCTACACTCTATTACCTTAAAAATTAAGATGCTTTGCCAAACTGTTCAACTTCATGCACAATTACAGTCGGCAAAAAACCAAGCACCGTCTTCAAGTACAGCCCCAGCCTGGGACAGTAGGGAAAATGCAAATCAAAACAGGATGTTGTGATTTCTAAATTTACTTTGACTTGTATTACAGAGAAGACAGTATGAAGATAAGATACTTAAGGTTTAGTCAGGCCAGGTTTATATTATTCGTAAATGGGTCATTCCATGTCAAGTCACACACCCTCCCAAGTGACACCTCTTCAATTTGCCTGATTTTTATTCTGTTAGTGCCTTATGATGTCAAATGAAAGAATCCGAAGTTTGAGCTTCCTAGCTCAAACGGTTTTATGGCCCTTCAAAGTTTGGGCACACTTTTGGGGTCCGGAAATTGCACACTTAATTTTCAAGAATATTTGGAGACCCATATCTTTTGTTGCAAGATAGCTACAGGCCTGTAAATTGCTACATCTATGTATTCTGGCCCTGTCTATCAGAATCTGCACTTAAAACTAGAATAGGTTTACTATTTTTAGGGATATTAACCCCTTAAAAGTAGGTTTTTTAATGATGCAATAAATTTTTGGGGCACTTTGGGGTCTATATCTTGAAAAGTTTTTGTCCTAATGGGGTTTCAACTAATTGATCATCATATTTTGATACACTACTGTGTATTTAGATACTTCAGGGCACTCAGAGCCTTGATGGGGCTACAGGGGGGTCCCAAATATAGCCTCAGGACAAAATTACCCTTTGGTACCCCCTACTTCAGGCCCCGAGTTGGCCATGTGGACACATGATGACTGGAATGAGCTTTTTACCCCATCAACAGTCACCCTTTATCAAAGTTTTGAGCCAATAAAAACTGTGATTATCAAACTCCTTCACTATCATCTAAGCCTTTGCATATGGCACTCATTTTGGATATTTTATAAGTCCTGAAAGCATTTCCAAGCCCGGACATGGAAAATTTAGGACTGCTAATAGGTAAAAAAAAAAAAAAAAATGTGAACAATGACATGATTTGCAACATCATGATTTCATACAAAAGCAGAATCCAGGAAAGGCCTACTTACTTCACGAGCAAAAATGGGGATAAGATAGCCAATTTGCCCACATATGCTTTATACAGTTAATGAAAAGTATAAAAACAATGTTCTTCAAAAAACGATGATAAGATAGTCAAGAGAAAGATAAATGGCAAGTGGCACAAACCTAAGCGGACTACCAGTAATTTCCAATCACTCAGACAGCACTGCATCAAGAAACGTCATTCATCTATGAGTAACACAACCAAGCCATCACAACGCCAGATGTCAGCCATGAACATATGATGCAGCAAATGTGGGTCAGTTTTGGTTGACTTACAAACTGAGTATTATCACTTTGCCAAATATTTGCCAGTTGTGGTCCATATTTGCTTTTTGATATTTGGGCCAAATTCAGCATTTACCACATGGGCCCCTTTAGACTCACATCTATTTTGCCCGGGCCAAAAGAATGCCCAAAGTGCTGGTTTGTTGCCTGATGTGGCCCTCATCCGAATCTGGGAATATTTCAGGTCAGGAATGGACATTGTGAGCTCCAGACCAAGGAAGAAAAGGACCAGCTATGCTCTATGCTCAGCTAGCTCCAAAAGCTATGCTCTGTCATGGTATGGGGTTGTGTCAGTGGGTAACATGCACATCTGTGAAGGCACCATTAATGCTGAAAAGTACAATGGTATTTTGTAGCCGAATATGCTACAAAATATGCTATATGTCTTCAGAACATCTTTTCCAGAGATACCAGTGAATATTTCCACAAGACAATGCAAAACCACACTTGGCACATATTACAAAGGCATGGCTGTGTAAAAGGAGGGTGCAGGTGCTGGACTGGCCAAAATTGCAGCACTGACCCAATATAAACTCTGTGACAACAAGGACCCCTGACAACAGCACACCGTAAGACTTGTTTGCAGGAAGAATTAGACAAAATTACACCTGAGGCACTTAATCATTTGGTGTCTTCAGTGACTAAAAGTTGAAAGGAATGGCAAAAAAACAAAGCGGTATTACTTTACTGTCCCTACTTTTTTCAAAGCAATATTGAAATTAACTGTTAGATGTTTCAAAACAATATCATCTCAGTAACAGATATTTTATAACTTGCTGATTTCTGTTTTAATTTTAATCTAACACACTGATCAACTTTTTCAGATTTTGTAGCTGTAAATACTGGCAGACAAGAGTTTGGGGAGGGGCCTTTTCACCACCATTTCACTGAACAGAGATTTAGTCAGCACAGTCAGAGCAGAGCTAAGGGGTCAGTCAATGAATGTCATCTGATCTGACTCCAATTGCCCAGCACACTTAAGCCAGTCTGCAGGGGAGCATTACTCATACTGCAGTGACTAGAAGCAAAGCTGGGGAGGATGAATGTGGCTTCACCATATTTCAATCATCAAATCTCCAGACAGCCACACTATATTCTGACCGTAAGCTGAGAAGCAGAGTCTGTCAGAGAAAAAGTAAATTTACGAGTGTCAAAAAGTCCACATGGGGAATATTTTGTTATGTGCGAGACAGTGCAGCGGTGTTTGTCTCACTGCTGCGCTCTATTTCAGACAACCTCTTACAACCCTACTGCAATAGCCAGTCATGTATCAGAGTCCTGTGAGAAACCGACTGAGCCTCAATCTCACTTCATAGGGGTGGAAATTAATTATCTTAAGAAAAGACAGCATGTCATTCTGATATGAGATCAATTTCAGCAACCCCTGTTTTAAAAATCAGCTTGGCCACCATAACCAATCACAGAGATTGTTTTGCTGAACACAGGGCTAGGAAAATAAGACTGCGTGCATAAATGAAATGACCTCAACCATAATGAGTTACCTCCAAAAGATTCAGTCTGCATGTGCTTCAGTGGTACAGCATGAACATCTGTACTCAGCCAGGATGCTGTTGTATTTGAGTAAAAATGCAGGCTGCACTTCTGTGCTTTTGGGGACATTGAGACATTATGCCCACTCACCAGCACCAAGGCAAGCACCAGATAAACAGGTCAACTAAACAGGCCATTAACTAACCGAAATTCTGCCCATAACATACAAGATCTTCCCTGAGAGGAACATCACAGCCACTTGAATGTTTTCCCATGCATTCTGAAAGTATAACAGGTGTGAAAATTTCTGCCGTTTCACTTCTCCACTCAAATCCTTCCAGTTTTGCTGTTCCCCATTGGGCAGCCATACTGAATTCATCAAACATTCAAGAGCAGCATCGTACCTTCTGCTGTGAACCAGCAATCTCTCAGCTCCAAAATGAAAGGTTCCCTTTTCTCTCTCATCTCTGAGAGGCAGAAAAACACCCCAACTTCTGAAACACGCCAATTCTGAGCTAAAAAGGGGGTAATTAGAGCATTCTAATGTGAGCCTGAAACTAAAGCACAGCTAAACAAATAAATGGCCATCAATTAATCAGGAGCCACTAGCTGCAAGTGGTCTTTCAAGGCAAATGGAGATCAATGGGTCAAAATTCGATTGCGACGCAGTGGGCATACTGCCTTGATTTTTCTGAACACTAGCCAGAATATGAGAATTATATTTAAAAAAAAAAAAAGACTCGCACAGCTCAGTAGGCCACAAAGGGTAGTGGTTCTGACTGCCTCAGCTGATGCTCTGCTGAGCTGAGTGACATTCTCCAAATCCACACCCAAACAGGCGGGTGTCATATCGCCACCCTCTACTTTGCGGCTTCTCTTGTATGCAAGCTGCTGCATCCTGTCAGTCTAAACCAGTCTCTTTGGCAATGGAGGTGATCAGTGAGGAGCTATCCACAAAAGCTTGATTTCTTCAACAATATATATGCCCACAATGGAGCAGGCAAATTGGTCGCAGCAACACCTATGCCTCCAGGGTGCTTCGTTTACGGAGCAGAACTTTCTATTTTGCTTACTGATAATGCTTTGCTTACGCATGTTTGCAGCCACTAATCTAAAGCCTGTCCACTACCCCAAAACCTCCCTCCTGTTTATTAGACTATCCTCCATTGGCAGCATGGTGGTAGAGCGGATAACACTGTTACCTCACAGCAAGAGGGTCCTGAGTTTAAAAAGAGCGGCCACATGCTGCTAAGGTTTCCCCTGTACAATTTTAAATGACACATTGGATTGCTGTTGATTTGTTCTATACACCCCCCGTCAGGGGTTCGGCAGGTAGCCTTCCTGCCTTATCTATGTGTACTGGAGTGGACAGTGGGAACAGAACCAAGCCGCAAAATACAATGGCATTTCCCTTTTACAAATAAATGCAAGCTTTGAGAAATATGGTCCAAAAGTGCAGAGAGTTGGGCCAGATTGGATGCTCATCCTGTTAAGGCACTGGTCTAGTGCAATGGGTGAGCCTTGCAGTTTGAGGTTGCTGCCTATCGTGGGCAGTGGGAATTCAGGGTCATGCATAACCGACAATATCGCTCAGGGCCAGGAAGGGTTATCAGATTGCACACAACACCTGCGGACTGCTTGCTAAAGCTTCGAACAAAGTGTTTTCCACTGTGTTTGCAAAAGCTTCACACGCGCCTGCATCAACACCAACTACACAACGTACAACCATCTGCCCAGATTTCACACCAAGCAAGTAAGACGTAACATCGTGTAGAGGTAAAAGAGCGGTGAAATGGTACTTCTTTTATACAATATAGGATCATTCTCACAGCACCATCTTCAAGTAATGGATGGATTGAATGAAAATGATCACATTTTTCAAAGACTTTCACACCAAAGAGCATCGCTGTAAAATGCCTCAGTATATTAATGCAAACTTAATGCTTACATACATTTCATGGCCTATAAAACCCCAAGTTCTTCAGACACCAACAGTGCACATATATCTACAACTTAGAAAAAGAAATACTCTGTGTAAATCATGAACAAAAAAAGGAAACTGTGCGCATGCTCCATGACTATGGGTGGCCCAAAGGTACAATGATGGAAACGACAACAGTGCTAATCAGCTTAATGGAAAATGGTTACTTACCTTTAGGTGATAATGAGGTTTTGGAGAGATTCAAATGTTTGAGCCCATTTCGCAGTCGGGCTAACTGCGCACTCAGGGAGTACATGCCTGCGGAGGAAGGATAAAGCCGACAAATTAGTCATGCAAAAAACCCACTAGAGAAATCTGCAGCAAGGGACAATCTGCATCTCCTATCCTGTTAAAAGTGCTGTGTGCTACTTTTTAAATTAATAAATAGCTTTCTATGGCAGATATGTAAACTGACAGCAAGTTAAAAAGTGAGACCTTTTCTGACTTCCTCGATTGACTATAGCAGCATATGGACTGATTTATATGTGAAGGTATCCGTTGGATTTTCCGCAAAAAGCCAAAGGAGTAGCAACACTGGCTATGTTACAAATGGAGTCCACTAATGTCAACCAATGACCAGTAACCATAATATTTAGATAAACAACGGTAAGCTGTAATGATACAGTAAGGTAAGTTGCTGTATCACGAAATGATAAATACATGGACTATGTTCCAGATATTACTTAAAAAAAGCGTCCTCCAGAACCAGCAAGCTATTAAACTACACTCAGTACTAGCACATAGAGCTGTTCTGAATAATTGAAAATTAGGCCATACCTCTGTCTTCAAGAGAGTTGTTTGCAAGGTTGATAGTGTGAAGTCCTGAGCTGGGGTTGTGGGCAAGAGCATTGGCCAACTTCTGTGCAAAATCACTGTACAGACAATAGACAGCGATTAGACACTCACAAGAGGTATACATTTTATTATCCGGGTGGTATAATGAACTCTATGTGGTGATCACAAGTAGAACTAGAGCTTCCAGGGCAACAGGAGGAGCTACTTCAAGAGACTCACGTTTTCAGTCCAGCGTTGTCCAAAACCAGCTCCTCTAGCCGAGTGGACCGGGACACGACTCGTAAGATCAGGTCACACACATCTGTAGACTAAAATAATGAAAACACAGAAGCAGATGCGCACAATAACACTGTCAGTGTGCATACTTTCACACTCACAACTACATGATGCACTGGTCAGTCCACTCAGAATGCACACAGACACAGAAACTGAAGGAAGCTCCTGCTTGTCTGCAGAGGAATTCTAAAAATACCAAACTCCACATGTAAACACACACTGCGCCAGAAACCAACATTAAGTCAAATTTCATTAAAAACCAAAGATTTTATCCCAATAAAACATGGATTTTAACTGCAGTGTGATCTGAACTCCAGCATCCTCAATGCATCTCTCGATGGAAGCAGCTCTCTAACAGAGGAACAAAATTTATTCGGCCATTTGACCTCCCTCATGATTCACTGTCAACAGCCACTTCACTCCATTACCATAGATAGACACACAGAAGTAAGAGAGCAGGACCACTTTTTACCTTTCTTCATGCACAAATGGAGTCTTTCACCCCTTTACTATCCTCAAGGAACATTAAAAATGCTGTAGTTATCCATCAAGCTAAAAAAAACAATTTGTGAAAAATTGAGGAAGTGGTTACAATGTGCCACTCTGCCATCTACACTGCCATTCCCTTGACACTGCATGTCACTACTTACACAGAGGAGAGCTGTGGGGGTTTGTGGGACAGAACTTCTCCCACGCCAAAGTAACTAATGAGAGGGTCTTAACTTAAACTAATGCCAAAGGCTAAAAATACTGGACTCAGCAAATAAACAAAATCTATTCCTGAAATGAAAGCACAACTTCAGAGAAATACACACTGATAAGAATGTCACTGTGTAATGTCAAAGCCCTGCTGGCAGATAGATCTCTTGTAATGCTGACCACTTTCTTTCCATGCAAACATTGATCACGACAGAATGGCCATTATAATATTAACAAAACCCCAGGCCAGGCAGTTACTTGTTATCAATGCATCTCAACTTTGCGATCGCACCAACAAATGGCCGATGGTTCTTATTCTCAGAGCAATGTGTTCTCTGAGCATGCCTGAACGAGTCCCCACCGCGCTTTGCTGTGTGAAATTCCTGCAGCGCTTGCCTGGCCGTGTCAGCGTCTGCCCACAGACTGCAGGTGTGCTGTTTATCTCAGAGCTGCCACACCGCAGCCCCTTTGTCAGCAAACACAAGTCTTCATCTCATCTGTCCCCTCTCCACTTTGTACACAGTCCACTTACTCAATCAGCCAATTCCCTCCGCCAGGAGGTATTGTAATCACTTGCATGCGCATGCATATGTGTTTGTCTGCAGTATTACTCAAAAACTAACAGATTACCACAAAATTTCATGGGAAGTTGGACTGTGTGAATATGAAGATTGCATTTTCAGACTATTCCGGACACAGATCTGGATTTTGCAGCTGATTATATATGCCAGTGGATCAAAGCCTGCCTGTGAAAGTATGCCCTCTCTGGATGCCCGCTAGTTTCATACTGTAATGCACGGCATCAAACTCTAGAGTCAGGATAGCATCACAAGGTCACACAAATAAACTAGAATACACATAAAAATCAAACGTATATCGTTTAAATCATCTCAATTCCCTTGAAGCCCTAAAGTACGCTCTTTACATGATCCGCGATGGCTGTTGAAGCAGCTAACCATCGCCTACTACTCAGTAGCTGAGTACAATTACCATAAACAGGAGTGTACTGGGGAAGCAGGTTCTTGATATGGGAAATATATGACCCTCCATTAAAAAACCAGCCTAAAGTCTCAATTTTCAGAAACTTGAGTTTTTATATTTTCCGGAAAATACATTTAAAAACTGCTTCCCAAAAAGTCAAAGTTTGTTGAAATTGGATCACTACTGAGAGAGATATAGGTATTTAAAATGTTAAGGTCTTATCTTTGATTATTTACTGCCAAGAACAAGTTTGAATTATAATGGTTTTAATGGCAGTATTTTTTTGTTCAAAATTGTCGATGTATTAACTGATGGTAAGGTGACAGCACGCATTGCATAAACAGTCCTCAGATGTTACTTGAAAGCTGTCTTGGGAAGATGTAGATTAAGCAAGACCATGAAACATACCAGTTTGTAATCCTTGGTGGACAGCTTTGTGAACCACTGGTTAAATTCTAGAACAGCGATGATGGCCACTAGATCCCTGTCATGTCAAAACAGACAACAGGCAATAAGTTAAACATCCAATATCTTTCTCTCTAATGAATATCTCAATAATATGGGACCACCAAACATTTTTGTCCATAATTTGAAAATAGAACAAGTATTTGCCGCTACTATGTCTTAGTCCCCCGCCAGGAAATGGCAAATCATGTCAAAATGAACGGTGTCTCGGTGTAACCTTGAGAGTGACGCGAAGGTCACCAAAATCAACTGGTGCCGAGGCACCACCCTAATACATGTTGACATGAAATTTGAAGGAAATCCGTCCATTCGTTCTTGAGATATCTCGCTGACAAGGATTCGGGACGTACGTACGTACGGACGGACGGACGGTCGTGAATACTATGTCCCGCCGCTTCGCGCATCCGCGCGGCGGGGCACAAAAACACACAGACACATTTCTGCTAAATCAACTCAATTCAGTGTTTTATAATTCATATGTGATTTACCAGAGTTGATTACATGGGTGGATGATTCCAGTACAAGTATTAGGTGCACTTTAATATGACAACTGAAATAAAGTGAGCACACCAGACACACCTGTGTTCAAGATGAATGAAATCTTGTAGATTTAATTCCAGAGTATCATGGGATAAGTAGATTGTATCCACATCCTGTTTGTAACCAAAGAAAAATATTAATATGAAAATAATAAAACTGAAAAAATTAATAAGAAAATAATTAATATTCAATAAGCTACTAAAACTGAAGACTGTATTGTATAAAAGCTTCAGGAAAAAGCAATAAATTGCAATACAAGCTATGTTCTGCAGAAAACATTTTGCAGTATATTAACTCAGCACATTAATGCACTCTCCTGGATATGGGCTGGAATTACTCAGGCAGTCATGGAATCTACAATTAAGATGCTTTTTTCCAAAGGCAAAGGAAGATTCATTAATTTACATAATAAACACATGATTCAATGTTCTGCAACCACTTTGTTTCCAGCAGAGAGGGAAGCCGTGGGAACCAGTAATAATGACACAAACCCATTGCACTTCTTCCCTGTAGGGCAGTCCCAGCCAGTCACAGACACACCTGTACGTCTGCGAGAAGCCACCTTGGAGGCAAACCGGCGGACAGACGAAAAGACAAACAAATAAGAATCAATGCCTGCAGTCCCAATATACTGCTTGTTACCATAATTAACTCTCTCTCAACCGGTCGACATGAGGACAAAATGGCTAAGGAAAATACTGCCACACAAATAAATTCATTACAATATTTTAAAGGTGAACTGTCGATGCTGTTGGCAGTCCATCTGATGAAATATCACTCCATTCCATAGAATTTCCACTCAATAACTCTTCAGGACTTCAATTTAGGTTTTCAGAATCCATAACAGATACCGTTTCTTTGTCACTTTCCGTCACGTTTATCTATGTTTTTCAAGTGATGATGAGCTAAAACGAAGCAAGTTGCAAAGTATCCGTTAGTAATCATTAACAAAGAATTTTCTAGAAAATAACATCATGTGATTTTAGGAGCCAAACTATTTCGAAGATAGCCAAGCATTTCCATATTTAGACATCAACGGAATGAGCAAATTCTTTGTTTTCATTTGGTATAACACAAAGCAATCTGTTAAACGGAGGAAATACGTGACAGAGTTCGATAACCTTTCTCATCGGTCACAGCTGATGGGGATTTGGCAGTGCCATTGGAGAAGAGTTAACCCAATGACACTGAGAGAGCACCAGGACAAAGACCACTCCCTCCTGCAAGGGCCTGTTTTAGGCCCACATCCCCCGAAAAAACTGCCGCTATGGATCTGCTTTTACTCAACATTATTCCACACACCTAATTTATATCTTGATAGGTTTTGACAATATTATTCTTTCACTTGCAAGCAGCAGATTAGGTTATGGATGCTGTGGAATCCTGTAATGAATGCAAATGATGCTGGCTGAATCATGCATCAGGTGTAGATACAAGGTAAGAGCAATCACATAACAAAAAGTTTATCCAAAAAAGCAAAACTGACGCAAATAATACATACTTGATTCCTGTCCATTCAGATATGAGGGACACTGAGGAATATATCAACAATGATCTCTCAACTATGAAAATTGGTAAATATAGATGTTCATGCCTCGAATCAGTCATCTGAGCACCACATGGCTCGCATCCAGTATCTACAGGTGAGTTTAATGGAGGAAAATAAATGTTCATCAGATCTGCAGAGTAATGAGAGAGGTCATTACCACACGGTCCTGGTTCTGGCATGTTCTGGCTCTCCCAAAGGGCTTGCAGGTTTGAAACCCGTTCCGGCGGATCCATCACCAGCTTCTTCATCACCTGTCTGTTGACAAATACATATAAAGGCTGCATAAATACTCAGAGTTACATAGAGTTCATAAAGCAGCTTGTGTCCTTCTGGCTTCATAGAAAACAGTCAGCATAGAGCAGGGTGTCAAACTGACCCGTAAACGGGCCAAGGGGCTGCAGGTTTTCACATCAACAATGCAGAAGCGCACCTGATACAACTGGTCAGTTGTGCAGGCCTAGATCAGTTGATTAAATCAGTGCTTTCAGGTGAGCTTCTGCTTGGTAGGATTGAAGACCTGCAGCCTCTTGGCCCGTTTACGGGTCAGTTTGACACCCCTGGCATAGAGCAATGTCATTACATTTCAGTCATGGTGCCAAACTCTGGCCTTTTCAACCTCTTAGATAGATGCATCATCTTAAAAAGTTCAAGACTTGCAGCACAGTAAACTAAAGACCACTAATGTAAATTTCCCTACTGCACCCTGCTTCTGCCATTGTGAAATTCAATAATAAAGAACCATCTGATTGTTCCCAATAAAGGATTCCTGCTGCTCGTTGTGGTGAGACAAACCAGAGACCTCTCTGCACACATCATGCTCTTATCTCCACGCTCAATTAAACCTTCCTATGCTATAACGCCACAGGGGTATAAAATAAAGTGTGCACCCCCCCCCGCCACCCGAGACTCAGACACAGGATACAGTCCCTTACAAAGCTCATTCCGATCGTTAATTTTTAACTCTGTTCTTTCCCTGCTGACCAGAAAAATTCTGTAGTGTCAGGAATAAGGAATACAAATTTAGCCGAGGTAACTTCCAGTAAGCGACACTGAGCCCATCCTTTGCTCAAGTATTTTTTTCCTGGAAGGCTCCAAGTATGAAAAAAGGCCCTAATTTGACAACCTAAGTGCACTGGACAAATTCAAGTCCTAAAGATATCGCAGATCAAAACTGGGCAAAACTAACGTGATTCTCGTGTCAGTAGGCGATAGTGCAAATGTGGCACTGCAGACAAAAACGTTGGTCCAAGGCGAATGTGGCAGGAGTTGGGTTCCATTAAAAACAACCAAATCAGCCACTGTCATTCCCTTTAAAACCAGCGTACTAAGCCAATAAAGAACTGAAAATTTAGTGAAATAAACCATCCTGCTTGCAAAACTGCCACCTCCTTCGGTCCTCAGAGAGCCGCAGTTCAATGATGTGAGGCAAAGAGGAAAGCAAAAACTAGCAACAAACAGGCAGGAGACCAGATCTACTTGAGGCTGAGTGTCCAACAGTCAGCCCCACAAGCCAGAGGAGGACTTAACTGCCTCGACCCTCACAATACAGAGCAACGGATGTAGGTCAATTCACCAGGTAATGTGATTCATGTAAATTTTGGGCCATTTAAACTTTAGAAAAAAACAACACTCATAGTATTAAAATGAGGGTGAGACGGAAGGAAATTATTTACAATTACCGCCTCCCAAAAAAAATATTCACAAGTCAAAATACCTCTATCCTCCCCTTTTAAATAGGCCCCAAAACCATGCAGTAGGAATTCTTAATAAGACACACAAGGGAAAATTAAGAAAGGAAAAACAAGTAATACAAATACAATGAGTATAATTTAGAACATCTCTGCAGGCTGCCTTCAATCTCCGATCAAACAACTGTGTTCGCTTTAAAGGGTGGTCAGGGTGAGTGAAAAGGCAAAGGTGGTTTGTGACAGGAAACTTTTATAGTGCCAGCTTTATGCATTGATACACCACCTCATGCACTGTCTAACCAATTGCGACACAAACGCCGTAACTTCGAAAAACTACTAAACTGGGCGAAGGCAATATATTTGACATTCACGGTGTACAAAATTATTCATAATGCTACAGCCATATGCATTTGAATTTGCAAAGGAATGAAAAAGGAGCCAAGAACATAGCGGGATTGTCTTTGAGAGAGCATGTTATTTTACAGTGATGACTTAGATCATGGCAATAAGGCAAATCATGGCGCCCCTATAGTTGCACTGTGACAGAGACTAAACAAAGCTCCATTGCAGTCGACAGTGGCCAGCATGTTCCTCTCAAAAAACAAAGTTCAATCCAAAAAGGATTGCACTGTGTGTGCAAGGCTTTCCCCCCCTGTACTGAGACACACTCACCTGATTCTTCTTATCGAGACTAGCTGTTTGGGTAAAACAACTTCCAATTCAACAGCCATCGCTTTGTTAGGTTCCTAAACTGTAAACTGAATTAAATCTAAGCTCCCACTACATATTTAGACAACAAATGAATGGCACTGTGACACTACAGCAACTTGTACATGATCTGAAGCTATCATTGGGAAATCAAGACAAAGACCCAGGGGTTGCTTGAATAAAACACTCCCAAGCAAATTTCATCTTTACTTGTCCCAGAAAATAGCTTTTAAGTGAGCTGAATAGCTCTACTTAAGTATGTATTTGAGCAGGACTCAATATGCTTTTCTGTATTTTGTGTCTTATATATAGGGTTAAAATGAAGGATGTTCGCATTAAATTTAGCCAAAGTTTTAAATAATGACGTAAATATACTTAAAAATAATCCCTGAGCTCAAAACCTTCCGGTTTCAAACAACCCTGAACACTGCAGCTCAAACTGTTTTTTTCTGCAAGGTGATTACCAGAGCTGACTAAAAAGAACATAAAGGCTGATCTCACATTTTTCCAAAAAAAAATAAATCTTCATGACCCCTCAAGACATTTTGGATACTATACTCAGCAACAAAAGTTTCTGTGACACCATTTATGTGTATGTTATAAATGACACGCAAAGATCTCAATGCAATCAATATGTTTATTTAACAGGAGAAACACTGACTTCAGTGCCAACGTCACTCAAAACGAAAAATGTCATTTTCATGCGTCATGAAGTACTTGTCTGACGTCTAACCAATTGTGACCTTCACACTTCAATACCGGGTGTGACTTCCTCGTGCCATGATGCAAGCAACGCATCTCCGGCGCATGGACCGAATCAGATGTGCCAGAAATTGCTGTGGGATGTCATTCCAAATCTGACGTAGACGTTGTCGCAATTCCTGGAGTGTAGCTGGCGGGTTATCCAACTGCCGCAAACGTCGATCCCTCTCGTCCCAAAGATGCTCGATTGGGGACATGTCTGGGGATCTGGCTGGCCATGGCAGGACATTGACATGTTGTTGCATCAGATACTGCTGTACAATCCTTGCAACGTGTGGTCTGGCGTTATCATGTTGCAGCGTTATTCCGGGACCATGTTGCATCAAAAACGGTACCACCAATGGCCGTAGCACTTCATCGCGATATCTTTGACCTGTCAGATTTCCATCAATAACAAGCAAATCTGTTCTGTTTCTAGCCGTGATCCCTCCCCAAATCATGACACTACCACCTCCAAAACGATCAAATTCCTGAACACAGTTGTTGGCATAACGTTCTCCACGTCGACGGTATGCACGTAAACGACCATCACATCGGTTAAGCATGAATCTTGATTCATCAGTGAAGAGTACAAGATCCCACTGACGTTGGATCCACCGTCGATGTTGTGGTGCCCACTGTAGACGCAGTCGTCGGTGTTGTACTGTGAGTATTGGACGTCTTGCTGGCTGACGTGGGACAATGCCAAAATGACGGAGACGGTGACGGATTGTCTGTGCAGACAGTCGCCTCAAACCAGGTATCGTTCTTACAGTTATGGTTGCAGGTTGGAATCGATTTCGGAGATGGGTTGTTCGAATCCAGTTGTCCTGTCTGGGAGTGGTTACTCGTGGACGGCCGCTGCGAGGACGGTCTCTGACATGTCTTGTCTGCTGATGACGCTGCCATAAGTTCCAAATGGTGTTTCGGTGGACATTCAGGCGATGAGCAACTTCCCTCTGCGAGGTTCCGGATTCAATCATCCCAATGGCCCTCCACCGATCATTTTCAGACAGTCTTGGCATTTAGAGGGTAGAGTTCCTGATCCAAAATGGCTGTGTTTTCGATAAGTGATGCTTCCGTCGTTCATCAGGCACAATGTGAACATTCCAAAAATTCTCCTCTTTTATTGCCATCCACAAGCATGATTTACGCACATTTTCACGTGCAAAGTCATTTTCTCGCATTTTCATGATTTCCATTTCAATGTTGTGTTTACGTGTACTGTTTCAGTCTGATATCACCATGTATGACAATTTCATAATTGCGTTATGAAAAATAATTAACAATATTGGTGTCACAGACACTTTTGTTCCTGAGTATATTTTTGACATTTTGGATACAGTAGAATGACGTGTCAAAAGTGGAACTTTTGGGAAGACTTTGGTCCCGTTACATCTGACGTAAACACAGCACTCCACAATAAGATCACCATATCAACGGTCAAACAAAATGGTGAAAGTATGATGGTCTAGGGCAGCTTTGCTGCTTCAGTACCTTGGTGACTTGGCATAATTTATGGAACCATGAATTCTGCACTGTACCAGTAAACCATGAAAGAGAATGTCTGGCCATCAGTTTATGACCTAAAGCTCAAGCACAGTTGGGTTATGCAGCGCGACAATGATACAAGTAAACAACAAAGTGCTCTTTTGAAAGGTTCAAAAATACAAAATGTAGATTTTAAAGAAACCTAATCGATGTCTCGTCTTGAATCCAATTGAGATGTTATGGCATGACCTGAAACAAGAAGTTCATACTCAAAAAGTCTTCCAATTTGGCTAAATTTAAATAATTCTGCAAAGAAAAGTGGGCCAAAATTCCTTCAAAGCAATGTAAAAGAGTTTGATTGCAGTGGTTGCTGCAAAGGGTGGCATGAACCAATTATCAGGTTTAAGGAGGCAATATTTTTTTTTACAAAGGTAATATACGGTAGCTTTTGAATAACTCTTTAGCTTGAATAAATGAAATGATTATTTAAAAGCTGCATTTTGTGTTTACTCGCATTATCATCATTTTGGATGACCTGAAACATTTAAATGCGACAGATAAACAAATGTAGAAGAAATCGAGAAGGGGGAAATACTTTTTCGCAGCACTGTAACAAGAAATGTCTGTTTTCTGCCAGCGTAGGAAGATACACAGAAGTGGCGGTATTGATTTATTTTCAAGGAGAATCCGTTGCCAGCTTGATAAGTATTCTGGATTCCTGTCAATATATATCCTGAATTCCAAGAGTAATGTTAGTTAAACTTGCATGGCTTGGTTGTTTAGAACACTGAAAATGGCTAAGCATTCTTACATTACCTTCCCATAATCATTGGGTCTCATGCAGCAACATTCACTTAAAATTCTATTAAATTTTATCTAATTTTTTTGTTAAGTGAAAATATGAGAGAAGTCATATTTGACTGATGTACCAAACCTTGTTACCATTCAAATCAACTCATACCCATGTGTGTTAAATGCAAATTGGAGGCGTGTGGCCGATTGTTTGCAATTGGTAATGCCCACTAAACACTATATAAAGGCAGGTGTTGTGTCCCATTTAAATAGCTGACTTTGATACAACCATTGGAGAGATGCCACTGATAAAAAGGTTGGAAGAAGAGGAACTTCAAAAGCAGTGAAACTGAAGCACGGTTAAAGAAAATGTGATCTTACGCAGTGTTATAGTCTGAAGTGGAATCAATTGCCCAACTGTGTTTTATTTTTACCACAAATTAAATTATCCAATGATTAAAATTCCTTTAAAACATAATAACTCCTCTGTGCAGAATAGACGCTGGCATCCACAAATTTCTGAAATTCAATTTCTATATAATTTTGTAAGTGAATGTACAAATGATAAATAATTTTTCCAGTCTCAGTGACACAAATCCTGAGTTACAGTGGGCTCCCGAATTACTGGCATCCCTCACAGGCAATGCACAATCAATACAAAGAAAATATAAACAATGTAATTATCGAAAAACGGAATATACCAACATGTGCGAAATACTTAATGTTTTGATGGAAACAACCAAAATCATAACATAATTTAATACAAAACAAATTTCAACAAAATCAAAGTTTCAGAATTATTGGCACCCATCATTTAGTACTGAGTGCAACCACCTCTGGCAGGGATAACAGCATGGAGACATTTCCTGTAATTTTTTTTGACAAGGTTAAGGCACACATTTGTGGAGATTCTGGACCATTCCTCTCAGTAGAGCCTTTCAAGATACTTCACATTCTTGCGCTTGCATTTATCAACAACCCTCTTCAACTCAGCCCACGGGTTTTCAATGGGATTGAGGTCTGGCCACTGAGATGGCTATTCCAGAGCATTGATTTTGTTGTCAAAGAACCAGTTCTGTGGGGATCCTGAGGTATGCTTTGGGTGATTGACTTGTTAGAAAGTCTATGTATGGCCAAGTCCTAGCCTTCTGGTGGAGGCAACCAGATTGTCAGCCAAAATATCCTGATACTTGGTTGAATTCTTCATACCATTAATCTTAACCAGTGCCCCTGGACCTCTTGAATTAAAACCCCCAAAACATGACTGACATATTTCACTGTGGGAATGAGGTGCTTCTCCTTGTATGCATCCCAGTTTCGACACCAAACATGCCGATGCTGTATCTGACCAAAACATGCAATTTTGGTCTCATCCGACCAAAGCACCTTGTTCCAGTCATGTTGTAAATGACGTATGGCTAAATCCAAGTCCTTGCTTCTGTGTCTTCTGGTCAGAAAAGGCTTTCTTCTGGCAAGCCTTTTAAAGTGCCTGTGGTTGAGAAGGTGGCGCCGAATGGCGTTTTTCTTAACCTGGTGACCCTAAGATGCCACCAAGGCCTGCAATTCCTTCACAGTGATTCTAGGGGCTTCCATTGCTTTTCTGACCATCCTCCTCGGTATACTAGGGGGCAAAATGCAGAAGTATCCTCTACTTTTGAGGTTTTCAACGTTTCCATGACCTAGGAATCTCTTTAATAATTGCACTGACAGTGCTCGGTGGTGTGGTGAACTAACCCATGTTAGGATTGTTTATGAGTTTAAAAAGGAACCGTTAGAACAGTCCCGGGTAAAACACTGCAGTGAGATTGGTAGATGAAATTGGTTAATTAGTGGGATGAGAATGCAGAGATGTTGGATTAGACAGGGTGCAATAAAAATGTGTTTGTTCCAGAGGTGTTAAAGCAATAAAATTCCCCATCCCTGAGTGAGTTTACTAAAAGTGCCCGAGGCTTGGTTGTTTTTTCTTTAATTCATCCCCAATTCCTCCGTCTAGCTGTTTGCAGTTTCCGCGCTGGCTTTTCATCAATTCTGGAGTGTTCTAAGTAGGGACACAACAGGTGGCATTTTCAATTGTTTGTGAAACTTCTTGTAGCCATAACCAGATTTATGAAAGTCTATGTCTTTCAGTTACTATGGAAAGTTTATACTGTCTGGAATTGGATATAAAACATGTAAATCAATACATAATTACATAAAAGTTTCACGTAGGTGTGAACTATGACTGTTTCTCATGCAGATAATCCTGAGCAAGCATGAAAGTGACTGGATTTTAGTGAGAGGTCATGTGAGGATTTAAGTGACCACTGAATTCTTAGAGGAATGATTCTATGCATAAATCAATAGTAGGCAATCATGCATTTCTGATATTTGATGATTAATTGATTGTAGAATGTTGAATTTTTGCCTCAGAAAACTGATTATTCTCCCCTACTCAATTGGGATACCTTTGGTCTATTACAGCTGAACTGGTTGCAACAAAGGAAAAAAATTTTTTCTGGCGCAAGAGATAATTTCTATTAACTGCTGGATAGATACCATGGGCGAGTACACAAGTCAGTTTGTACATCAGGCTTGGCTGAGGAGTTTACATCATACAACCCCAGGGAAACAGTGATAGGACTTAACTCTGCTATATTCTAAATCATTTACAGGCACTGATACCTTGTAAATTTTCAATAACTGTTATGGGGGTCTAACCTATTGATAGGATAGTGTAACTGTGTCCATAAATACAACAGCTGCATGTCCGCAGGCGTCTACATCTGCACAAATGTGTTAAGTTTTCCCAGCCATTGTTTTAAAAATAAGAAATTAAAATTTGCTTCAATTGGAATATTCTAACTATAATTATCGTTAATTTCAAGGATTGCTTTTTAGACAGTTAATCATTTGGAATGAGAAATTAGGAGGACTAAGAGCAACCAGATTATATAGCTTTTTTCACTAATATTTACCAAGGGCACCAATAATAGCTGGGGGCACTGAATGTGTCCCAGCAGTCAAGCAGATATTCACCCTACAGCAGAACATGAGAGCAAAGTGCTAAGTTACTGCACATAGCTACAGAAGGAAACCTCTAAAAATATATTATCCACAATGAAAAGGTCATGTCCTCAGTGCTTCCTTAATTGACCTTTCCCGCGGTCCAGCTGTTTGCGTAAGTTTCAGTCCCATTTTGTTAATTGATCAATTATTGCCTTGTTTCACTCCCCTCCTTCCACGTTTCCCCCTGTGCTTTCACATTTCCTCTTTATTTATTAATTGTGGTCTCTGTGTTTTTAAGTTCCTGAGTTTCATTTCCCCTTTGCTGGATGCTACCTTGAGCTTATGTCTGCTTTGTGTGAAGCGCTCCAATTTTCCATCATTGGTACCAAAACTTTAAGAAAACCAGCAGTTATTATAATGGATTTTCTCCCTGTGTCAGCAACTCCTTGAGTGGCACTCCTTCCAGACCCTGCTGCCTTTGAGTTCATAAGTGTGCACAGTCCAGTCCAGCTCTTATCTACATATTGCCTTCCCAGTGCTGACCTCAAACCAGTCTCCTAACCATGGCTTGCCTGACCTCTTGAGTTCCCGCTCGCCTCTCGCCTGACTGTGGACCGCCCCCTGACAATTCTTTGGTTCAGCACCTTTTCAGTTGTTTGTCATTTGCAGCTACAACCGCTTTTTCACTGATTGTGGCTTTTTCTGAAATCTGCACCTGGTCCCTTCTCTACAGTTTGTATCAGAATATGCATGCAATTTATATTACTTATATTTCAGTAATTGCTAACATTACCCCTCCTCCTGTTATTTAAAACAAGGCAACATTGTCACCAATATCCCCTGCCATGGTAAGAATGGTCACGGGAGTATTCATACAAAAAATAAAAGAAAGGACAGGGCAATGACATTATCCACTGAAACTTAATGCAAGGAGATAATTAAATGAAGTAACAGTTGCCAAGGAAACTTGTGCCCATTGCAAATCCCATACACCAAGTCAACGAACAGAAACAAGGACCATAACTCTGTAAAAACAAGGGCAATGCAAAGAGTAGCATCCCCTCGCCGGGTACAAATGTTGTACATGTACATGTGTATATACGTCAGAAAAAGTTACTTTCATTAGACTATACTATATTAGTAGGCGAGGAAGTTACTAATCCCCGGGGATTGGATGTACAGAAAGTTGACTGCTTTATGGAATGGCCCATGAGAAGATCTGAAAATAAACTTTATGTTAATTGGCATGAAGACTTAAGTAAAGAATGTGAATAAAATCCGACTACTTCATCGGCGAGGGGATAATAAATTTCTCAGAATCAATTGTCGAACTCATTCAATAGGGTCATCTGAACTGGCCACCCACAAAATTTCATCCACGTTACCGAGAAAACTTGTCCCCATTAAAAACCCAAACACCAAGTACAGAACAAAAGGCCATAACTCTGTACAAATTAATTTCTCGGAATCAATTGTCGAACTCATTCAATAGGGTCATCTGTACTGGCCACAAACAAAATTTCATCCATGAAGGTGCAATAGTTGCGGAGAAAACTTGTCCCAATTGCAAATCCCATACACTCATGTCCACGATCAGAGTCAAGGGACATAACTCTGTATAAATGAATTTCTCGGAATCAATTGCTGCATTCATTCAGTAGGGTCATCAGTACTCGCCACATACAAAATTTCATTCACGTCGGTGCAATAGTGTCCGAGAAAACTTGTCCCCATTGAACCCGGACGGACGGACAGACGAATGAGCTCCATTCCAAAATCCCCCGATCCACTTCATGGCGGGGGATAATAAAATTTAAGTTAGCTGCCAAGTAACGCAACAACCAAATTCAGTGGGTACTTTTGCATGAGGAAATGCTATGTTTTTCTCAAGTGACCTATTTTTGCATGATATGAAGGAAAATACTTTTTAAAGAGAGCCTTACTGAAAAAAAAAAAAAAAAATTATAGATTTCTTGCAGTTCCCTTAAAATAATACCTTGGATAAGAGCGAATAATCCCTTAAGATTGTCTACGGAGAAAACTTTCTTTGCATGCAACTGGCCACAAGACTCTTTACAGAGGCATGGCCCACAAGCCAGCACGAGTTGGCTAGACGGGATGACCTACAGAGCAGACAGACCGGGACAGATCCTCTGCTGACAGCTGCCTATTTGGCCGACCACCTCGTCCACATCCTCAGTGGAGCCCAGCTTCATGGAGTATAGGCCTCGGTCACACTCCACCACCAACTGAAAGAGGGAAAATCACAAGTCACACCGTATCAAAGCCGAGGATCTCAAGTCAAAAAAGCTCTAGTTCATGCATGAGATTTTGGAGGTAATACTGAATTCCATAATACAAACATTCTGTTGCCTGTGGCCTTAATTTTTTATTGAATTATAACATTTAGTTCACAAATGTAGTTTTTTTGCGACGAAGAAAAATGACATTAATCATCCTAAAAGACATTTTGAGTGGCAGTCAAAATGAAATGTAATCAAAGTCTTGTGTCAACAAAAAGCCAATGTCATCAGTCAGCAGAAAGGTAGTCAATTCAATAGAGAGAGAATCAAACTACAAGTTGATTATGGTGCTTTTCAGAATCTTTAAAAGGCTGCCTGAATAGCATAGTAGTCAGACTCAGAACAAGGGAACCACACAATGACCCAGAAACTGCAATAATCAGGCTCTTTCATATGTAGTGGAAAGTCCAGTAACTGGACACAGTAGACAAGGTAAAGGGCTGTGGACACATAAGACGGGTCCATTTATCTGAGCGCTCATGTTTTTAAGATGGAGACCACAATTAAAATAAAGGGCAATGCTCATAATGGTCAGATTCAAAGCAGGTGACCAATCACTCAAGAAAAGGGGCGAGACTTCTTCTGTAGGTCCACTTTCATAAACAGATTTCGGCAAAATGTTATGATATTAGAACATAACCATCAGAGCGGTCAGTAGTTGTCATATGTTTTAATGCCTCTTGTCCTCTCCTCACTGTTAGAAGACATGATCAGGACAAGTCATGGTCAGTGGACAGGCAAGGGTCAGAGTACAGCAGTTAACACAGTTGACAAAGCAAGCAAAGGTCAGAACTGTAAGGTCAGTCTTAAGGGGTTGGAGTGTAGATGGGCGAGGGTGGAGATTGAGCAGGGCGAAGACAAACACAGGGCACAGGAGGCAGGGAATGGAGGAAAAGGTAGTGGAACACAAGATCCAAGAGGCAGGCGCTGGGAATTGCTGGAAAAACACAGACAAGCACAAAGCAGGCACACAATATAAAAAAAAAAACATTGATCAAGGTTAGGCTTAAAGATTCAGTACACTGATTTTTTTTTTTTTTTCAACTCCGTCAAAAATTGCATTTTGTGCAATATTAATATCATGAGTAACAATGTTTCAGTTTTGAATGCATCATTTCATTTGTTATAACAGATTAGCTGATGAATTATTATTATTTAAGTTCACCCCCTCTGAGCACAGCTTACTCTCAGTATGCCGAGGGGGTGTGGCTCTCCGTTCACGAATCACATTTATACCTGGCATTAGTTGACATAATGTTGCCTGGTAGCTGCATGACCCCTTTTGCGCCATATACTGTATATATGAACCAGGAAGATGCACTCCAGGGCAGGAGTAGGCTGAGCCTCAACTGAAAAACTGCACAGACCAACAAATCGTGAATCTTTGGGTAAGAACAACTACCTTGAAGTAAAAGCTAGCAAGGTACTTATAGCTAGCTAGCCCGCTAACTCAAATGACTTTGCTAAAAAACCATTCTCTAGCTAAGCCTTGTTCTTAATACGGCTCATAAATTCATGCTTCACCCGCTCATCCTCCCCAAGCAGTAGTAGTAGTAGTGCAAAGGGTAGTGACGATAGAAGCTTTTAACTCAACTAAAAGCTAGCTGGTTACTATTTCAAATCACAAAAATAACAGCAGTGAGTCTTCTGGTACAGTGTAATGAGACTGAAGAAGATGTGGCAAGGAATCTGGGACCATTTCTCCATGCAGAATCTCTCCAGATACTTCAAATTCCTAAGTCCACATTCATGCACTCTTTACAGCTTGTGCCTCAAGTTTTCAATCGGGCTTTGGACAAAGATTTGGGATGGCCATTGCAAAACCATACAAAACCATTTTTGTATTGATTTTGATGCATGCTTTGGATTGGTTGTCCTATTGGAAGACCCACCCACAGCCCAGATTAAGCTTTCTGGAAGGGGCAGTCAGATTTTCTTTCAATAACTGCTGGAACTTGATGGAATTTTTAAATACATGTCAATATTTATTTATTTATGGATATTTTTTCCTTCAATCATTTCATCTACATTTAAGATTAGATTTTTATTAATATTTTTAAGAGAGACTGGGATGATTTAGAGAGACCACATTTTTAAAAGCCATTTTGGCTGATATTTACCAAGGGTGGGGATAAAAGTTGCAGGCACTTAATGTGACACATTTGCAAATGTAAGCATTTTGAAAAGAATAAGGGATTTTAAGTTAAACATTTTCTGAAGAGTGCAAATCTCACTGCAGGTCTACCTGGGTGGGCTTGTTGCAGGTGATTCCATGTATTTCCAGATAATTAAAGCTATGCTCCACCTGAAACAGACAAAGAATAATTACATCAGGGCATAACTACTGCACTGAGCAACAGCTTGGCACAGCCTGGTATGGCCTGGCATGTCACAGAATTACACGGTGGCACAGAGGCAGGTACTATCATCTCCCAGTTTCGCAGTCAAGGATTCAGTAGCAATCCAAGATAAATGGCAGGTTATGCACATCTATACCTGATGTTCAAAGCTTATCTGCACCCTAAAAAATTAATAGCATGGAAGTGAAATGCTTTTACACATGAAATGTCAGAGAGGGCCTCAAAATTACAGACGAGAATCCTACGGTAAGGCTAAATATTAAGGTAATCTCTACTGTGGATTAAAAGACTACATGATGCATAACAGGTTGATGGGAGGTTCACTATTCAGTGCATAACTAAACTCATAAGCTTTGCAGTAGGATTTAGCTGACAACACTGTGGGAGGGATCTTGTCACAAAAACATTGAATAATTGAGTGATATGCAACCGAAACTCAAAAAACGTTGGGACAGTGTGGAAAATGCAAAAGATAAATGGACATCAGTGATTTGGAAACCAGTATTTTTTTTGCCCTGAAAACAGTACACAGACCTCAGAATTCAAGACTTTAGAAATCAAACTTCGTGCTTATTCAACATACAATGACTTCGACACATTCCAAAAAAGTTGGAACCACTGAATTACATCAGCATACCTTTTGAAGACACTCAAGAAAACATTACATATAAAAATAAAAGTTGTGCAACAATCATTGGCATCATTGTCTTTAATATTAACATGGGTACAATAGATATAATGAGCAACTAACTTGTAAGTCATTTGAAGACATTGTGCTATTTTGGACTAAACCACATTCACATTCAGAACAGGCCAAGTTACATTTGTTGGGATAACATTTAATACGTCAAAATAAAGGCATTTGTATTCCATTTTTTAAGATATTCAGTCTCTACGCACCTACATTTGTTACAGTCCAAAATACTCCATATGTGCAATGTCAGGGTACATGAATGAACATGCACTGGCTTGAGCAAAGCTGATAGGCTGGAGAGAGAGCCGGGCCAAGCTAATCCAAGACGACTCTTCTTGCAAGAGTAGAGTCACCAGGTGAGCTCAGTTTCCCTGCTCTCTCTTCACAGCCCTACTCGGCCTGTTTAGAGGCAGAGGGGCAGAAGGACCGTTTATGCAAACGGCAGGACCACTGGGGCCAGTAGGAGCCCTCTCAGTGCACTCAGCTGCAAGCATGGTTTCGGACTCATTGTGAATAGACCCAGCTGAGGGCCGCCAATAAAACTCATTGCTTGCCAGTTCTAGCATAGCACATCAAGTCTGTCACGTTAATAGGCAACTTTGAAAAACATAAAAATTTGTTAATGCCCACAATTAAATAACTTATTAGCAGCAGGCACAGCTCGCCTGATTGTCATTTCATTAATTATTCCCTTATTACTTATGCAAATTGCCTTGAGTCTTTCTACAAATGCTGCCGTTTCCAATTACTCAGGTAGATGTTCATGTGAATTTGATTTCTCAAATACCTTTTCCTTTATGCAACGCATAAGGAACTGCAGATCTATTTTTACTTTGTATTAATTCCTACTTTGCCATTTAGTGTTACAGCACTCTACACTTTTGACATTTTCAAATGAGCATCATGGGCCATTTGGTATGCTTTCAGGAAGAAGAAAAATCAAACGTCAGCATGATGGGAGCCTCATGTCTACCCACAATGCACCTGCATGCACTGCCTGTGGGAAAGCCAACCCAAGCGGAAGGACTTGGCCCAGTCCAAAACATCCCGTGGAAGAGCCAAGACTTGTCTAAAAGCCAAGAGCCATTTCACACAGAGTCCATGATGTTCATGCGCAAGCAGAGGCGTGCCTGGAGATTTACAGCGAAAACATTCAAAAACCGATTCATATTCAGTGCTTTAATTTACAAAGGCACTCAAAAGGCCAGCTGATTAGGCCTTGCGGCGTTTCATGAAGAAATAGAGGAAACGCAGCTCAGTGGTTATGAGAATGTAGAAAAACAAACCATTTGTCAGACACATTCTCTCTCATTGTTACTAAATGTGATTTCAGTGGATCATCATTTGCTCAGCTTTGTTTATTATCACAATATCTCACAAAAGGCATTTCTCACTCCTCTGGTTTACAAAATCTTATTTTACTATTCAAAGTTTTTAATTATCCCTGAACCTTGACGGTACTTTATGTACACTGAAATGTATTTCAGATAATTATAGTAATTTCTGATGACCTGACAGCTTTATATCTGTATATAGGTATAGGTATAATATATTATACCTATGATGCAAAGCGATTAAAAGCAATACAATTTAACATATGAATTTGATTAATTAACTCTGAGATACTTGCAAAACAGCGAAGTGAGAGTAAAATGGACACTGCGGATATGGTGCAGAGCTGGAGGTACAGTAAAATGCAGCTTGGGACTAATTTAATTGCCAAAGTTGAATCTGCACAGATTAGGAAACAGCAACATGTTTAAGGTCAGTTCGGTCGCCATTAAGAAAACGAATCAGAACCTGGTCACTCAAATCAGTTGTCCCAAAAGGTACTTAAAAGTGTGTGTGAGATCGAGCCTTATTCATATCAACCTTGGAGCCAAAAAACTATGATGGGGTGGGACCTCCGTAAGGATCCACTCACTGCGGAAATGGGAATGAAGGGAAGGCATGAGTCAGTTCACCTGGAATGTCTGCAAACAGTCAGCCATTCCACTCAAAGATAGGCAAGAGCCAAAAGAGGGGTTTTCCATTCAGATATTGCTCGATGGTGTGACGCTTAATATGAGGTGCAAAATGAAACCATAAAAAAACATTCAAAATAAGGTTAAAGGGACAATGTGTAACTTATACATTTTTTAATTTGCCAAAATCTAAGTCTGCATTCATGTGTCTGTCATCAGTGGTGTATTATGACCTCCGCTAATAATCTGATATATTCTCGTAAACTAAGAATTTTATATTTGTTTCTACATGTAAGCTAAGGGCGTGTAAGCTGGTAGGGGAGCGCCATGACAGTCAGCCATCTTGAAACTGTTGCCGCTGACAAGGGACAAAAAGCACCAAACGCGGAATAAATCTGCGTTTGCCCTGCCAGGCAGTGCAGAGTGATTGAGACACCGTAGGAATTCAGGAAGAGAGGCTATCGCGGCGACTTTGAAAATCAGTAATACTGCAGCATATTGCAGGACCATACATATGCAGAAGCAGCACAGGAGACGAAATCCTCATCCGCAAAAAACGAAAAAGAGAATTGAAAAGGCAGTGCCACCGGCGCGCTCAGAAAACAAGGGTGAACATCGGGCTGGCCTTCCCCAGGAGGAGGGAGCTAATGAAGGAAAAATATTTTCTAAGGGATGCTAAAGTTGCCAGTTGAAGTTGAAGCTTCTCCTCGACAAGTAAGTCAACTGTACTGCCTAAATTAGCCTAAATGCAACTTATCATTCAGTTTTGTTACAGTGTTGCTGGTTATCATATGCAGCATAATAGTAGATCTTGCTAAAATACAGCATCCTCACTGTTACAGGTGGAACTGTATGTTGACGTGGTTTCAGGAACTTTCATAATCGCGGTAAACGCCGGCTTTCAAAGCCTACCCACCGGCTTTTAGTGGCGGTGAAGCTGGTGGGTAGACTTTAGAAGCTGGCATTTACGGTGACGAAAAGCCGGTGTTTATGGCGACTAAAGCAACTGAAACCACGTAAACAGACAGGCTCATAAATACGAAAGGTGCTTATCTCCTGTTCGTGAATGAAACGGCTAAACGGTTCCTAAAACGTGCTTAATTTTTGTCATATAGGACTAAAGGATAAGCTACGCTTTTGGTCATGTTTTAATAATGGGAAGGTGCCACCACCTGTTTTCAGCGCATCAATTTTCGATCAACAGACTTAGTTTTATTTTTCATTCGCCGCCAGAGTTCTTTGTACTCTTTGACGTTTCTTCTTGAGTGGTCCGGAAAGAATGCCGTTATTGCACTTTATGATGTTGGCAGTGGCGAAATCGAACAGGGAATTGGGGGGGTGGTTAGTTAGTTAGTTCTCAATCTTTTTCCTTTCCTTGAGACGATTTCCAATTATCACAAGAAAGCCGTTGCTGCGGCGAACTCCCCGTCGCATCGTCGTTTGGTTGAAATCAGCCCAGTAGCTTTGGAGATATAGTGCAAAATGTTTGGACGGACGTATGTCTCCACTAGACGCCACTTTCAGCGCCTATCGGCTGACGATTGGCGGTTGGGGTAAAGGTCATCTTCAAGATGTTTTGGCATCCAGATGATGTCCAAGGAGAAGGACTAGCTGATGTAAAGATTTCAGCCACCTAACTTCATCACTCAGCTAACAATGGCCATAAATGTGATTTTTGCACTTATTAACCCCATGACCTAATTATTGCGCAAATTAGGTCAAGGTCACCATGGTCACCCTTCCCCCACCCCAAAGTATTATGGTACCAAGTTTGGTTGTATTCGGCCCAGGAGCTTCCGAGATATAGTGCGAAATGTTTGGACGGACGGACGTACGTACGTACGTACATACGTACGCAGATCTCCACTTGACCCCCCTTTCGGGGCCTGTCGGCCCACGACGGGGGGTAACAAGAAAGCCGTTGCTGCGGCAAACCGCCCGTCGCATCGTCGTTTGGTTGGAATCAGCCCAGATGCTTTGGAGATATAGTGCAAAATGTTTGGACGGACGTATGTCTTCACTAGACCCCCTTTCAGCGCCTATCGGCTTGCGATTGGGGTAAAGGTCATCTTCAAGATGTTTTGGCATCCAGATGATGTCCAAGGAGAAGGACTAGCAGCTGTAAAGATTTCAGCCACCGAACTTCATCACTCAGCTGTAACAATGGCCATAAATGTGATTTTTGCACTTATAAACCCCATGACCTAATTATCATGCAAATTAGGTCAAGGTCACGATGGTCACCCTTCCCCCACCCCAAAGTATTATGGTACCAAGTTTGACTGGATTCGGCCCAGGAGCTTCCGAGATATAGTGCGAAATGTTTGGACGGACGGACGTACATATGTACGTACATACGTACGCAGATCTCCACTTGACCCCCCTTTCGGGGCCTGTCGGCCCACGACGGGGGGTAATAATTGGCAACTGAAGACACTGTTTCTCTCCATATGCGATTTAACAGCGATGAAATCGTGGGATAAATTCAGTATACAGTGGCGTAGCCAGAACTGAAAATTAGCTTGCACAAAACATCCATTTTAAACAAATATTAGTCCTGACCTGCTCTCAGTCATTTTCATAATTAACAAAAGGTTCACTCGGAGAGCACTCCGCGCTTAATTGGAGAGAACAAGCAGCACCTGTTAAGTAAGACGACAATCATTCATCTGGACTCGTGTTCGCAGCATTTAAATCGACGTTGTTAAAAATTGTATACCTGTCGGCTGTCACGCAAGTAGCTTGAGCCGCAAGCTTTTCATAGCCTATTTAACAGCAGAGTGCCACATTTTTAATCAACCCATCCAATACCGAGAGTGAAAGGCGATATTTCATTACAATGCGGATCAGTTCAATTGAGGCGAAGCATTAGCCTATTAATAAGTACATTATTTCTCTGTACTGAATTAAGCCCATGATTGCATCGCTGTTAGATTGCATATGGATATAAACCGTATCTTCAGTTGCCAATGAAGATAATTGGAAAAAGCCTCAATGAAGGAAAATGATCGAGAACTGGCCAGGTTTAACTGTCATAAAGGACGTGTCAGTGTCCCTTCCAATTCCCAGTTCGATTTGCGCTTCTGGATGCTGGTCCATGCAGCAGACTTCTTTTCGTTAGACTTCGCATCAGCCTTCCTGTCTTCCTGCCTCAGCCGACACTAAATTTTCATGACGGTGTCTTCTGTTAGTAATTTTGCATCTACAGGTGGTCGTGACACACTGCTAAATGTACACCTACTTCCCCTAATGCATTCTGCAAGTAACAGGCCGAACAATGAAACGTGGTCAACTCCGCCTGACCGCTTGATTACGCGAGTACAGCTAAACATCTGCTTACCAAGGGTGAGTGAAGTAAAATATTAAGTTTTTTGTAATAAGCGCTTTTGTAATGAACTCTAGTTTAGCAATGCACGAACAAATGTGTTTTAACTTGGTTCTAGCTTTATACGCGCAACGATAAGCGCACGTTAGTCACCTTTCGTAGTTACGGGCCACCGGAGGCGTATAACCGTATTTCACTGTGTAGTATCTGAGTCTGTATTGTTATGTGTGTACTTTTTGTTAGTTAATAAACTGTTGATTTTTCCCTTATAAATTGTCGGTGCCTTTTTCCATGGCAGAGACAAATTTTTTCAATATTAATTCAGGCGATGCGAACACCAAGGGGATATTGTCTCTCAGCGCGTTCTCGTAAGCTGTACTGCTGGGGTTCTCTGCGAGTTGCACTGGTCAGGAGATTCCGTGCTGTCGGCTGATGCCATTACCAAGTCGGTAAAGTGAGCAGGTGTAACGACACCAGTGTTTTCAGTTATTGTAGTTGATGAATGGCTTTGTTATATAGCGACTCAACTGCTTCACCTGTCTTTTATGTAACGCTACAGATTAAACAGTGAGGTAGCAAAGGCTGTTGTTGGTTAACTTCGGTTGGATGACGGGTATGTATTCAATAACTATTGAAGGTAATATCCAATAAGCGTGCACGTAGCTAACACTTGCTTTTTCATAGTATAAAATGTTCAAGATGCACCTAAGCGGAGTTGTTTATTCCCATTACTTTGAATATCTAACACCGATTCACGGTTCTGTGTTTTGCTGCTTCATGTATTATATCGAGGGCTGACTGCAATAAACAGTTATGTCCGGATCTTATTTATTGGGCATTCCTGTTTATTGCAGTCAGCCCTTGATATGCTGGCTTTCGGTTCAGTAGTACCAGTTATATTAACACACCCATGGTTTCATCAGCGTTGACATGGCTTTTTGATACACTGTGGCTGCCGTAGTAGCAATACGTGTTTAAAAAAGTGAGGCGCTAGAGTCCATTATTCGCTTGATTGTAATACACGATTCCAGCGCTGGACGGGAGTAATTCCTACAAAATGTCCCTTTAATGGAATTGAAAATCGACGGAATATTTATTTTTGGGCAGGACAAACTGGAATATAACTTAAGACATTTAAGTCCTCAGTGCAGGTCTCAATGAAGAATTCTTTTAGCACACACACACACACACACACACACACACACACACACACGCACACGCACACACACACACACACACACACACACACACGCTAGAGCGGATTTCAGAGGGAAATTTAATTTAGCTCACCTTTGCTGGGATTCTTGCAGTCAGCAGGTAGGCCCGATGTGATGCCAGGGCCTGGAGACAAAAAAGAAAGTGTTTATTTCACCAAGGGAAACACATTTTAACCTACTGTGTAGTTGTTCAACTGGGTAAAACAGAAATTAAGGAGTGAAAAATGCGTCAACACAAAGGAGGTTAGCCAAGATCCTCAGAAAAATAACTACGATGCATTACTGCCTGCTTCCTTTGCAGTAAAGAGTCACCGTGTCTTTTGCAAATACTCCACATTGCTGAGAGGAGAGGTTATCAAGCTGCCATGCCAAAATCTGATCTTGCAGCTTTCACAAAGCTGACTACTGGTGTGGCAAAAGCAATGCTTGATGGATGCAAAGCATCTGTCCTGCACTCATGATTTCAGTCTCGCTTAAACTTCCATAGTTCTCATTTTTGCCACCAGAAGCCCATCTGTAACATGTTTATAGCAAAGTGGTACAGTAGTAGGACATGCAGTCAGTAGGGTATGGGTTGGAAACTCACAGCTAACTGTAGCCCTGCTCCTTAAGAAACAGATTTTTTCATGAACATGCATCCGGCATTAAGAACATATACATGAACAAGAAGTCTTTTTTTTGGGCATTATATTTTTGTCTAAAAATCATAGTGAATAGCAGAGGGCCCGTAAACTTCAAACCATACAGTTGCCCGACAAATTTCCGATGGCAGTGGTTACATGACATTACAGGAAGCAGGGCACCAGCTGTGGCAGCCTGCGGGAAATTCCAAAGAAATAAGTCGCTTGTTTTGCCATCACGTCATCTGAAAAAAAAAAAAAAAGACCCACGTGCCCCTGTGCAGACCACAGCAGTCTGGCTATTTATTCTGTGTGGACTTGTGCACATTCAAATTCAACCCACGCATGAGGCTGTGTAAAGAGAGAGAGAGAGAGGGAGGAGAGATGGCATGAGGAACAAGAGGAACACGCTGAAATGGGCCGTGAATGGGGCTCGTCTTGAGCGGCTCCCAGTAATCTATCAGCGCACACGCGCAAACCTATCCCGGGTCAGTTCCTCTGTATTCAAGCAGGCTGCTGTAAAATCTTAACCCACCGCTCACATATGGCCTCTCAGTTTCCAAGGGCTGAGGGAAGCCTCATAATGATCTTCAAAGAACCAGCGGTACAGAAAACACTTCATCACTAAGGCCGTTTTCCATTCTAAATTCAGTACAACTCTAACATGGATCCCCACTGTTTTATTGATTTATTGACTGGTTAAAGCCTTTCAAGAGCAGCAATTTTGCAGAGTCACCCTTTCTAAGCTCCAAATCAGTTGACTTTAATTCCCAAAAATAATTTGAAGGAGAACGTGCCTCACTGATTCAAAGCAAGAGCACAAAGGGATACTCAGTCAAGACATAATAACTACCAAGTTCCATATGTTCATAATAATCACACTTCATCTTCCCTAAGCAACCACTGAAAAACACTGAGTGACTTCAAAATGCATGAGTGGATCGATGAACGTGGCAGTCTATTAACAAAAGAATGTCATAGATTCTCCTCAACGTGCAGAAATCCTGCCAAATATATGTACCTGAACTTCATTTAAGAAATTCATCCCATAATATATCTTGACATTCATGTAAATATCTATCATGAGATTTCTGGTGACTTGAAGGAGTCGCTCTAGAAGACCCCATCAGTAGAGAAGTCCTGTCCTGGATGTGAATCCAGGGTCACAATGTGTGCACACTCCAATGCACTAACCATTACCACATCTAAAGCCTAAGTAACGAGATTTTCAGGGGCAGAATTACATCACAACCCATAACAAGATGACAGGTGAAAAAAGACATGACATCATATACTGGACAATTTCTGACCCCTATACTGGGATTTCCGGAATGACAAAAATTGGAATCCTGTCAGCAGTATGTCTACAAGTTTCCTCTCTACACCACAGCCTAGTCCTACAATGCTGCTTCCCCCTGATGTTGTATTTTAAAACATTCAACCGTTCATTGATGGCATTTTCAGACCAGATGGAGGACATTTTACGCAGCAGATTATTCTGGCTGATAGATTTTACAGAGATCACCCGCCCCCGAGCATTACAGATATGTTTTGAGTCATTTTCCTGATGGTCGCATTTCTGGTGGGAAAGTGAGTTCTGGCAGGTGCCTGAAGATTCAAGTCCAGATGAAGCACAGCTGGAATTAGGTAAACTCTCCAGCTTGATGACAAGTAAAATGTGAAACATGGTGTTCTGAATAAGGACAACTGCCAGACAAATAGAGCCATAAAACGCAACCAGACAGCCTATAATACAGCATACATTGCTTTTAAAATTTCCAGTCAAGCATCTGAAAACATTCATGTGAATCAAGAAAATCATCCTGTAGTCTGGCGATAAGAGCTGCTGAAAGCAAATCATTGAATTTCAACAAGTGGAAAGTCAGCCTGGATTTGCTGGATCTCGGCATACTGTAGTTCCTCAGACTGAATCAAAGCTTCACTACCAAATCTCATTATGCTGCAATGCAGTATAGTGTAAGAAGCATATTTTAATGCCAATTAGAAACATCTAAGAAATGCACAGGCAAATATATTTTCAGCTATACAAACAAGTGCGGAACAGAACTGCTTATCATATTTTCAAATTCTCAGTAAGACTGTGAAAGAGGTCTTGTGAAACTCTAACCAGATTTAATTAAAAAACTGGCCAATCAGACTGCATGGAGCTGGAGCATCAGGCTCAAATAATGAACAGCCTTGTATTGTGACATCTTGCCGCACATTATCAGATCATGTGACATGATGCTGGAATTCTCAGAAATTTTCCAGGATAGTTATTGCTGATTTAATTTGGAGAACAAAGAAACACAGAAGTAAGATGTAAGATTCCAGAGCACAAATTCCATTCCATTCATTTTCATTCCTCCTCGCCCAAGGTGGGAAAGTAAAAGAAGTTCCAGTCTTGGAGTGGGAGTATGACGATGGAAAGAGGAGGTGCACACATTGGCGATCAACCCCTGTTTGCCCCCCCCCCAAACCAGGGGCACTTTCCTCAGAGGAATACCCCCTTCTGTCTTTCGTTACCCATGATTTCATTCATCCGCTCACAAAGATACACCCTGTACCCAAGTAAATATTTGAACACAAAAGTTTGCACTACTACAATTACTACTTCTACTATGAAAGAATCTATACACCTAGGCTGTAAGGAGCCATAGTATAATTCCTGATTGGGAAAAAATTGCAGGTTGCAAATTGCAGGAGCAGGCTGTGCCCTTCTGACATTGAGAGGCTTATGTTCAGTTGGGCCAGCAAAGTCTCCACAGCTATGAATAGATGAAGAAAAAGGGAGTCACTCATCACCAGCCAGATAAAATGAGATTCTCCACCACTGTCATCTCAGTCTGCCACGGCCCAATACTACAAGCCAGGGCTTATATAGAGGGCACACAGATAATGGACTCATGAATGGCAGCCAACTTCATAAAAATAGTCAGTGAGATGACTCAGTCCCACACAGCTCTACAGCGCCAGCATCAGCTGATATGAGCCACACTTCAGACCAAATTACACATGAACCGCATGGATGCCTCAGCACCAGAAAAAAAAAAGCTATATACTTGATTCACCACATATTTTCTCTCCTTTAACCCTTTACCTCCCAGGAGTGAAATACATACCAGGCCCCTCCTCCCTGAGGCAGTTCCAGCCACCTGGCTACTTTTTATTTTACCCAAAATAAATAGCACTGTACAGCTAGAACTATAAGCTAAACAACACAATATTACAAGAAAAGCTGCAGGACACAAAATGCACCTGCATCAGATCATAGTTTTAATTGATAAAATTATAATGAGAGAGTACTTACATATAAAAAAAAATCTTCTGTTTGACAACTCAGTGCACAAAATTGTTTTATTTTTACATGCTATTGCCACACAGGGGAGTTGAATACACATATAGTTGTATTCTTGCATGTAATTTTGCATGCTAAAAATTGTGGGCCAAAATCTCAACATTTTTTAGGCTAACTATTACATGTGATTATGCAAATGTCATCTACAGGGTTTGTTCGGATTGGTTAAGACAGGATAGCAACCAATAGAAACCAACCAATTGTTTTGATTGATCGAAACAAAGCAGCTAAGAAAGTGCCATAGGGCACTCTAATGAATAGAGCGCATTATGGGAGAGTGCTATATGGCACTCTGAGGAGATAAAGGATGAGTAAGGTTACTGAGCATAGGCTTACATCAGTCAAGATCACACAGGTAAATATTTCATCTCCTGAATGCAGAAAAGCTGACAGTTTTCTAAGAGTAGAGTTGAATTTCAGATTTTGTTCTTTTTGCCCCTAATCATATTAGCAATAGTATAAAAATTCATATTCAGCAACAACTGGATTATAAAAATGAAGAAAAAAAAACAAGATCTTGGCAATACGAGATGGCAATACTGGAAAAAAACCCAGCGCACACATCAGTATGCCAAGATTTGAGTTAGAGACCCCTGTCATAAGCCTTTCATTGTTCAGGTGACTGCCCAACAAAACACGACAACTGACAAACAGGGAAACAAGCGCAAATAAGTACCAGGAATTTTTTGAAGAGCCACTGATGAAAAATGAACAAGTTAAAGACCACATTGACCTCTAATCAAGTCCATTTTGGTGTAACAGATGTGGCGTAAAGCAGAAGTCCTGCAGTAGATGGGAAGGGGAGGAGGGAACAAAGGGGTCTCTTTAGGGCTCTTATACTCGCAGTGTGGAAATGAAAATAAATCTAACCAGGGCTGAAGGGAAAAGTATCCCACGGAAATCTGAGAAGACCAGTCCCACCTCCGACATTCCTGACTTCCAGGGTGCACTTTCCACTCAACACGCGAGGTCCACTCACGGCTGTTTGTGCGGCACCAACACAAGCACTTAGGGCCCACTTGAGAGGCGAATTAGCACAGCCAGCGAAGCACTTCCCTATTTCTACTTAGTTTCACATTAGTAGTTAAATTTTACCGTAGCCACAGCATGATGAGACGAGATTAATGGACGCAAAGTTGATGACTGGCATTGATCTGTTCATGAAGCTTCAGTAATTAAACTGAAAATGCTTTCTTTTGAGTGTCTGCTCCAACAGCCATTTTCAATTTGTGCAAAACAGGTGATACAACTGCAAGTATTTCAGCATTGTTTGACCAACAGTTTGGAGCAACTGCAAGCTGATATTACATCCTTTCACCAAATTAACCAGTGTATAGGGCAAAAGACTTTCAATCTCCACATACTACAGGGAGGTATCATAATTATTTGAATTGATCAGTAACACACCAGCAAGACATTTTTGCTAACCAGTGACATATGAACTCATTCTCATTGAATGCCACGTAATAATTCCATCTCTTGAGACTTTTTATAAACTGAATTAAAAGCACAGTTTGCACGTGACATGGAGTGAGTTCATTGTAATGTTAGGGTGTGCTCTTCCTGAAGATGTCACATTTGGACATCTTTCATTACTTCACAGGGAAAAAATGGCTTCCACAGCGCAAGAGTTGTTCTTCAGCGAGTCTAATTTATGTACCAGTGCCAACCAATGGCATAAAATTTCCCTGCTGGCATCCGAAAAATGACATATGGATTCAAAACACAGGGGAGGACCATCTTCCAAAAACTGATGAAAACAATAAAGCAGGCGGCGCGCACAAGCACTAAGACACTCTCACACACGCATATGCACACACACAGATGCTATGCATCACTGCCCATTTTTTCTGTTCTATTTACATAATTCCCCTTCTTTCCATACCAGCGAATTAGCTCTCAAGAGAGAAACCCTGCTGACTAATTAGGCGTTCTAACCTGGACCACTCAAATGTTTAACAATCGGCTCATGAATACATAATGTAATTAATTAAAACTGCTCTGGAAATCTTTAAACACCTCGTCAGCCATAGACTTTGTAATGGGCCAGTACAGGAGGCATCACGCAGTAACAGGTTTGTTATTTCTGCTTCAGCTCCATCTGTGAGTTCTGGCAGCCAGGAAACCCAAAAGCCTTGGACAAGCTTGAACTCACTCCAGCACCGCCAATACATTACAAATATAGGATCATAAATCATCAATATATTTTCTCGACTTGTATTGCATATGTCTGGTTTACGATATCAATCTTCAAATGTTGGCGCACAGTCACCTGGGATGCTCTCTCAGTAAATGTCATGTACTGTATGGATACCATCAATTCAGCATTTAGCACTGGAATGGCATGTATCTGCAGTTACACTCTACATGCATACAAAACAAGGCAGCTGTCTAGAGAGAAATCTGTCAGCACGACCAGAGAGGAAATTACTATCATCTGGCTTCATGAGGAATGGATTATCCATGGAGTTACTGCAATGTATATAGATGTTAACATAACATGCAGGCTGAAAATCTAGATCTAAGCTAAATCTAACCATATTCTCCCTTTTTTCTCACCATTGAGCATTACGTGTAAGCACAAGCATTTATGTGTAATTAAACCCAAGTCCCTGAATTTCAATGACTAAAAAAGTTTGCGTTTGACAGCACTATCAAAGATGAATGATAGTAATCAGATGTGATTAAAATATCAACAGTTTTTCACATCGCAGTCATGGCTTCAGACAGTACATCAATAATGGCAGTGTGTACAGGCTAAAGAATGGCACTGTGTGGCAGAGGGAGGGTCTGAGGACTGTGTCGGCTTCGGGGCCCAGTTTCGATGAGTCGATGTCGGAAGGTGGTGTCACTGAAGAAAATGCATGGGAGTTAATAAGAGCAGGCGACTCAGTGGGTATAGGGCTTGGCTTGTCTTCTATTAATCATTCCATTTCCATAGCTCACTGTAACGCTATGCAGAGAAAACAAACAAATATGTGGGGGTGGAGAGGGTATTCAGTGCACTTGCAGATTGCGTCAGGAAATATAAACAAATCTTTATTATTCCCCAGGAGCGGAATTATTTTGGGCAGATTTTCCTAATGCAAAGTAAGATATTAGGCACTCGTACAACTACTTATAAAGGTTGCATCAATTGAAATTTACAAATAAACATTTCTTCAAACTAACCAAACATGGCATTCCTTTGTCTGGTTACCTGTTAGTGTTATGCTCATAATAGTATCTACCCAGCATAATTGTATAATATGATATTAACATAGATTATAAATGTTAACTAGATGAAATTGACAAATTGGCTATCCCCTATGGTGACACACACTGATTTTTAGCAACTCTTGAACAGCCTCATATTACATTCTAGCATGTAGATAAAAGGAGATAGTATTGATGTCATCATTACCCAAGAGCCAGCAGAAGATAAAGCACTCATATGAAAACTGCAGACAATAGTATTGTGGCTATGGTATAATGTGGCAGCAAACTTGTTTTGCTTTCTCAACAAAAGGCAAAAATGAAATATGATTGCAGCTAGGTGCCAATGCAATGATTTCAAAAGAAAATCAACGTGGGCACAGGGAAATGGATTGAGTTTTTTAATTAATTGTTTTGTTTTATTTCAATGTTCAGGGCCGGCTCCAGCCACTTTGGTGCCCAAGGCAAGATTAGGAGCGCCCCTGAAGCTTGTTGCCGCAATCTATGTTCAACTGTCATCAGACGCACCACGACAGTTTAATTATCTCTCAAAATAATACACCAAATAAAACAGCAAAATTTAACAAAACAAAATAAAATCAAAGTTCCAGTGTAGGCTTTACGCAATTATTTACATCTTAGTCAAGTCCTCGTGACAGCTTCCATAAAATCCACTGAAAATGCTATTTTCAAACAGTACAGATGAGAGCAATACATCATTAAAATACAACGTAGAGTGGAAAATAGAATAAATCCACCTCTCTCAGGTTTTTTCGCATTCATTTGTATTTTCGCCATCCTTAAAATGTCACCCTGTTGTGTGTCGTGTCTAAATAACACCCCTTAGTTGTGACTATATTCTGAATACAGAACGGATTCATTTACCTTTCTGCTTAATGAGCCCTGCAAACTAGCTAAATTAGGCAAATTCGTGCTGTTTAATGAGCTGCATGAGTTCAGAAGTTAAAAAGGCATCTTGAAATTTTACCTCGGCACTAGTGTGCGAGAGAGAATGCCTCATAATTTTGTGGTGCACAACAATACAATCAATATACATTTGATAGTCATTCTACCAATTATTCTTAGCAACTCTTGCTAATCAGGCAAAATAAACTGGGAGAGGATTAGTTAATTAAGCATTAACTGGTGAGGTTACCGAAGGCCTTGATTTTTGCTGAAGAATAACTGACTGAATAGCAGCAACATTTAACCACTGGCTTAACATTCAGATGATTCATAAACATCCTTCAATTTTTAGTAGCCATCATAACATCATTATCTAGCATCATTAGCTAGCTTTGTTTTGTTTCGACTTATGTAGCTTGTAAAAAAAACTTCACACAAAACAGCACTTTATTATGTTATAGAAGATGACATACGTACCTGTACATTGGGATTTAATGTCCTATGCTTCCCCCAGTTTTCTATAGTGTGCACCTGAAGTCCTGTAGCTTTTCATTACATTAAAGTGAAATGTAAAGAAATAGTCATAACCTGCTGTAAGACTTCTAGTAGTCAGGCTTATCGCTCTCTGAGCGGAGATGTGCATCAGTGACCCATCCCCCACTTAAAACACGCAGCACAGTCAGCACCACAAATGTGTTTTCCTTCTTTATTTGCTCATGTCTTATTTACAATACAGAGAATGAAGAATGGGCGCCAATTGGTACCGCAAACTTCACACACGCACACACACACGCGCACACATATATGAGAATGTTATACATATATTATCTATATATTACATTTACTTTTTTTTAAAGGGTGACCAGCGGTGTCCCTCCTACATGCCAGCATGTGGCGCTCTTGGCAACCGCCTATGTGCCAAGAGCCAACCCTCAGGAAAAGAGGATTAAATCCAATTAAATCATGTTTCTTCAAAATGTGTTAGTTTCCTCAAGCTGGGGGCAGAGAATGAGCATAAAACTAACACCATTCCCAGATTCAGAGGATGGCCAATCTTTCAATGGCGGCCACCAAATTAAAGGATTAGACAGACAAAAGAGGTGCTTTTCAATACTTTTTCAGCACCAGCACAGACGAATTGATCAGGAATATTTTCTGCGCAAATGTTTCACACAGGCTCCATCATTTACCCATCAGGCTCAACCATGTGTGAATGAGAGTAGTTGTGGTGCAGATGGGGCAGGAAGAGGTGACTAGAATACCAAAAGGATGTAAATACAGCTGTAGAGGGTCCCTACTTCTGTCGAGCTGACACTTTAGGTAATTAATGCTAATCACACAAGAGCTTTCAGCATTACTGTACACAGGACAGGAGCTAATCTACATTAGGCAGATGACATATAGTAAATATGAAAACCTTCAGGAACCACCACTTCTGCAGTGGGTGATGTTAAACTATGAGGGGTCGTTATACATCACGGTTACACTGAATAAATAGTTATGCACATGTCATACGATGTCCTCCACCAATATTGGCAGCCTTGGTAAAAATGAACAAAATTGGCTATGGAGGCTGACATCAGATTAACTTCCAGATATTTCATCAAAAATTTGTGCAAATATGTTACCTTTGATTGAAATACATTCATGCAGAGACAATAATTATTATTTTACAAATACTAGATCCCTTTCATTTAATATTTTGTGGGGCCTCCTCGGGACAAAATAATCTAAAAGATGAAGTTTTTTCTGATAGAGTTACATAAGGTTGGGCAAGACAACCCAGGTATTGGAGTCCATTCCTCCATGCAGAATATCCCCAAATCTTTAATGTTCCTAAGTGCAAGCTAATGGACTCCCCTCATTATAGCATATCCCACAGGTTATCCATTAGGTTTAGGCCAGAGCTGTTATGGTATTGCTTTTGTATTCATGCTAATGTTCATGTTCAATGTTCATGATTTTGTCTTTTATTTATTCTTTTTTGTTATAGAAATTCTCAGGTTTCAGTTCAGTCCATTTTCAGTTCTGTTGTACTTGTCTCCCCTGTCTCGTATCTAGTTGGTTCAGTCCGTCTCCCTGGTCTGTGTGCTCACCTGCTTCGGGTGATTTCAAAAGCTTCTGGTGTTTCATATTATTCCCTCAATCCTCGGTTACTTCCTTCACCTGGCAGTTCTGATTACTAACAAGCCTAACATTTGTATTTTGTATAATAGTCTACTAACCCAACTAATCCATGTATATATATTACTAACTAATTAACTAACGAGCACTCTAGTCAAATATGTAAAGTTGCACCGCTACTAATTAGTACTAATTCCCTCTCAGCAATCGCCCTGTTCTATTCTCCGCCTTTTGCTCAGCTTTACCTGTCTCCCTCTGCGTTTCTGTGAGATCTCTCGCACGTGCATAATTGCTTTCCTGCACTCATTATCTGTGCACTTAGAACTCCTTGACCGGAGCTGTTAAAATGTCATAGGCTGTTTGCGTGATTCCCGTCCATGTCTTGGCTTTCGCCAATTTTCGTGGTTAGGATTTCCCTCATGTGATTCTCCCATTGTAATTAGTCGGATCCCAACACATGGGATCTCATCCCGGACTCGTCATATCTTGAAGCTACCTGCCCAAATGTCGATATACGAGACAGAAGGAAACTTTTGGCGTCATTATTTGAGGGTAAGGGTTCGGGTTAAGGGTTACAGGGTAGGGATTAGGGGTTAGGGGGTAGGGGGTAGGGTTCGTTTTACATAAAAACTGACCTTTTGTCTCATATATCTACGCTTGGTCAGGTAGCGTTAATATATGACGCATCGGAATGAGAATGGGCTCCTGATCCAGCTCACCTGTTCCCTGCATAGCATGTGACTTCCCTCCCGTCTATTTAAGAGTCCTCACTGCAGTGCTGACTTTGTCAGAACGTTGATCAATATTTCTTTGTGCAGAGCGCCGTGTATGCCATTGAGTATTGGTTTCCTTTGACTGTTTCGTCTAACCAAGATTCTTGCCATTGCTCTTTTTGTATTGTTTTTGTCCTTCTGGATTTTGATCAATTTTTGTACGGCCCTGCGTAAGACCCACTGCCTTGTTTATCGACTACGACATTTTGACCGTTGCTCCTCTGTTTTACTGGTTCTGTCTAGTCGACTCTGTTTCTGGATTTCGTTTTGTGGCTTGGCAATTCTTTTGTTTTTTGGTACTGAACCGGAACTCATTAAAGGCATACATTTTTTGGATTTCCCTCTCTTGCGTGTGGTTCCTGAACACACCGTTACAAGAGCAAAATCATAGCCATTAATCAGCAAACAGTGGAACAATTATTTTAAAATTGTACTTTGAATGATAAAGATGAAAGTTTTATGTATTATAATTGACAGCGAAGACAAACAAATCTCAGCCGTGGGAAGTAACATTTTTTACATGTTTTATAATCATGTAAATATGTCGGGCCTCCGTGAAAAAAGTTACTGTACTGTTAAAGTTACTGTTACTGTACTTGGTGGTTCGGCTGCATACTTTCTCTTGAAGTGATGGAAAGATGCTTTCTTTTTGTTGAGATTTATGGGAAAAATGATGACCAATCAAATGCCCAAGTACAGACAATTTTGACTAGCTATAGCAGCTTTTCTCAGCGTCTTAAAGGAGATGTGTCACGATTACTGCCCACGCTCCGAATGTGCATCCCAAGAAAGTGAATCTGCATGACTGCAAAACAATCTGATTCCATCCTTGCCAGTCAGTCTTCGTTTTTTGCATTGTATTTATATATTTTAGTCAGTCCGGCATTAAATTTTTATTATTTGTTAGCTCCGCTAATGAAGTTGGGGCAAAAGTTATGTTTTCACCCCAGTTTGTTTTTTTGTTTGTTTGTTTGTGAACAACATAACTCAAAAAGTCAAGCACAGATTTGTCTGAAAATTTGTGGGTGGATTGCCATTACATCAAGGATGGACCCTATTGATTTTCACCGTGATCAGTGAAGCAATAAGGCCGCCACAGCAGCCATCTTGAAATTCTATGACACACGATAACTTAACTTTGCTCCCACTCATGAAGATTTGGATTATGCTGCCTTGGCGGAGGTTTGCACTCTACGAGTGCCTCTAGTTCATTATTGTTAAGCTTCTTAAGAAATGTTTGAAATATACCGTAAATAACAGCTGTTAAGCCGTATTCGGAAACCTAATCAAAAGTATTTAGGAACAAAACAGAAAAACAAGCTTATTAATATTGAATCTATCTATGAAAATTGGAGAGGCATCATGCTAAGGACCATAGAAAACAGCAAAAAATAAATAAATAAATAAATAAAAATAAAGAGACAGCCATCTGTTGATGGAGAAGGTAATACAGTATCTGCACTAAAATTATTGCTAAAATTCTTCCAGCTTGTGCACGCTCCCATTAAACCTACACTCTTGAAATCTATGATGCCATTCTAATTAATGACATCCACAACAAGTCAAAATGTCACAAAAATCCACATCTCACAAGTCAAAATGTCAATTACTGATATCAACAATTCAATTCTGACAAGTGTAAATATCCATTGGTGACATCAACACTTATGTTGTACAGTTTTACTCGTAACAATGTTCATTAACGATATCTACAATTGCTCTAACATAACAGATATCGTCAATGGAATACAAATTATCTAAAATTCTATTCTGACTAGTCAAAATCAAATTACCGATACGTCGGTGCAGAATTTTAAGTAGCAGAATATAATTTCAAATATCTGCAACAGCATTTCAGAAATAGCCCAAGCGATCTTCAGCATCAAGTCCAAAAGCTAGAGTCTGACAGGGTGAGGGAGTATATCAGTGCACATGGCACGGGTGACTTGCAAATTGTTCAGGACACAATTAATTCAGGGAAATACGTGTGACATATGCTGCCATACTGGTGTCGTCTGTTCCAAGGAAATCCCTGCATTTTCCAGCGAGATGATGCCAATCTGCATTCTACATAAACTAGAGCACTCGGCAACCGAACACATGTATCCCCTGAAGGTCCCCCAGTTGGGCCCAGATGGTCCCAGAGTACCCAAAATCAATAGGTGTCGTGAACTTACCATAATACATGTCCCTGCAAAATTTGAAAAGAATCGGTGCACTTATGTGGGCTGTAGAGCGTTCACAAGAAAATCTCTGCGGGCTCGGCAGATCCATAGTATCCTCCAACCTTCGTTCGGGGGATACAATTACAAGTGTATGTCTGTGTAAGCAGAGTGCAGGTGCTGGAGACTAACTGGTGCTTTCAGTGCCCAAACACTTGATGATTGTGATGAAAAGACTAGGTGATGTTGCATGGTGGTAAACAGTCAACTACAGTAAGTCAACTTTTTTGAGTTCTTTTGCCGTCATCACATGAAATATTTTTAATACGCAGTTAAATTCGCATGTAAGATTAATGTGTTGTTATATTGTTTTCAATGCAGCAGAGGCACTTTTCAAATCAGTCCTTTTTGATTTTATTTTTTCTTTTTTTTTCTTAAATTTATTGTCATTGTTACAGAATAACAACGAGATAATGTTTGGAGAGAAAGTGCTCCGGGCCGCTGAAACGTGCGTCGCGCCACCACCTCCACTTCCTCATGCATTTTCAAAGATGGGTCACTTTTTCAAAATAGGGGTTGTATTTATCTTAGGGTTCACCGTATGCAGTGGGGAGATGCAAACAGGGCAAAATGTACCTTTAAAACTAAAAGCATTTAAATCTGTTTGGACGAGAGACTAATTGAAAATCAGTTACAAGAAGACCATGTAACTAGTGTGCGACCGGAACAACAAAATTCCTCATACATTGTTTGGGTAAAAAAATACAGAAAACCAGCACATGAAATAAAGAGTTATCAGGTAAGTTGTTGATAAAGGACACAGACGTTCATTCAATTCCCATAAGCCAGGTATTCATCCAACATAGCTCAAGCAGTGCCCACTACTTCATATATCTCCTTATTCTGCTCCATCACACAGCTATGATTTCTTATACAGGGAGCGAAGTTCACCATGATCTGGCAGATTAATGGATCTTATGGGGAAGCAAGTTTTCATTCTGCAGGCGTTTCCCCTTTTACAGGCAACGACAGCCAAAGAGCCATGATTCAATTACTGTGGCAATCCAAACAGGAAGACCAGTGCCCTGAGCTTGTAATGTTTCCATAAAAAGACCAGGCGTATTTTATTCCCTTCACAGGATAAGTCAAGCACACTTTTTCCAGTGTTCCAAGGAAAAATATGTTTGTTCAAGATAAGCGCCGACCAACATCTGGAGCGGGAAGTAATTTAGGTATGAAATAATGCCATGCATATTCTGGCAGAGCACGCTATGGCTTGACATTTTAAAAACAAAACAAATCAAAAACATTGCAGTCAAGGTCAATTTTAACGATTGCAGAAACAACTGTATGCAGAATTTCCAGATACAAAGATTCAAAGGGTTACCGTGTATCTCATCATTAACAGACTAATTGAATCAACAGGCAGAAGTGTTTCAGTGGGTGCTGGGGCACAATCACATAAGAGCTGTAGTTTGCACCAGGCAGGCATAGTAGATTTTGTCTGGAGTTGGGTCAATGACAAATAAGCCTAAATAAATGTGTTTTTTTTTTTTTAAATAAATCTTTAAAAATGTACAGAATACATTTATTTGAAGTTGGAAGAGTGCGTTTAAACAAGTATAAATGGCTGCACAACATTTACAGGGTTTTAGCGCAGTTTTAGATGGTATTTGCAACTTCACCAGCCAAAAAATGTCAGGTGGCCCAACCAAAAGTTTCTTGGGGGGGAAAAAAACAAAACAAAAAAATGCTTCTCTCTTTTTTTTTTCCCCCCCAAAGTGATTTTTTTTGTAAGTATACCTGAAAGTGTCTACTCTGCCTAAAACATTACTATTTTGTAGTTGAGCTGGGTATTTAAAGTAAATTATAGATTCTTTATTGTAGGGGGCGGGTATTTTGGTTTTCCAACATCCAACTTTAGATTTAAAATGTGAATAAATACTTCACCAATTTAAAAAGTATACTGTTGTATTGAATGATTATTTATATCACAATTTCCAAACATTTCTTCATGACAATCTCCCATTTCTTGGTTTAAATTGCTATTTTACCTGGTTGCGCCACCTGACTTACTGGTTGCGCCGCCTGAAATTTGCCACTAATTCCCAATTATTCAGGCATCTACTGAATCTACAAGTCTAACTATGAAGAGAAAATAGCTATTTTTCAATCAATATTTGAGAGAGATCTGCACACCTTTCACTCATCAGTAAAGATCACTTAGGTTCCTTTTGATGATGCAATATCCTATCTCGGTCTTCAATTTAAAATAAAAGTTTTATGAATGTTGCTGTGCCGCCCTCACATTTCAGATATGCAGATTTCCGGACAAATTTGTTTTTAATATTCCAAACAATTTAAAAACAATTAAACTATTAAACTTTCTTTAGGTTTTCAATATAAAATTATACCCCATATTAATATTATATTATTCATATTTTAAACTAGGCGTATGCCGTCGCAGGCGACGGCTGGGAGTATATGCCCATACGCCCCCAATCCTCCAATTCCCAAATCCTTGAATAGACCTTGAATAGACTTTCATTTGAACTTAAGTTCAGGTCAACTGGTCAAATGGTTCTGAAGATATGGCCAAAATGGTAATTTTCCATATTGAACCATACAGGTATGATGTGACACGTTGTGAGGTCATGACCTTGCACTTGCACATAGTTTCATGTCAATTGGAGGAATAGTTCCAAAGATATAGCAAAAATGGTGAATTGTATGTGACTCCACCTTGTGTCAAATGTTTTAACCAAACAGGTATAATGTCATCGTGCGACACATCCTCAGGTCATGACCTTTCATTTGCACTTGATTTGAGGTCAATCGAACAAATATTTCCAGAGATATGATAAAAACAGTGTTTTTTTCAGTTTTTGGCCCCTGGTGGCCAATCTATAAATAGTAAATTGTCCAAAATCGAATCAGTTCTTCCTCTTTATGATACTTACTTATATGCAAAAGTTGGAATTTCTAATTGAAATATTACTGAAGTTATCGCGTTAACACTGAAATCAGTTTTTGGCCCCTGGTGGCAAATGTAGACATCGTAAATTGTCCAAAATCGAATCAGTTCTTCCTTTTTATGATACTTACTTATGTGCAAAACTTGGAATTTGTAATTGAAATATTACTGAAGTTATCGCGTTAACATGTAGTGCGGCGGCGGCCGGACCAAAAACATAATACCCCCCGGAACGCCATTCAGGGATATAATTACATATTTAATACATGTCACATCGTGTCAACTCGCTCGGACGGTTGCACCACCTGACATTTTGAGGGTTTGAGATGGCAAAACATAAAATATTTATCATTTTCATGATAAACTGGAAATATGTTCAAATTAAACAGGTTTTATAGAATAAAATTATGCTTAGGAATCATTTAAAATTACTTTAAACCAAAGCAGTGTGCTCGGACTCAAAAATCTGCATGTCACTACATTGACCCAGTTGCTGCTTTCATAGCTGGGAAAACAAAGGAGGTGATAAAAATTAGTTAATGATTAGCTGCAAGTCTGGTCGGGAGAACAAATGGTAAAGACAGAGAGAAACAAACATACATTGGCACACTTTTTCTCATTCTTTAAGGCTTGTTTATTCTCCCGAGATGCATGAAAAACTGAGCTATCCCCATGTCAGTGAGACAACTCATCTCACAGCGATAAACAAAGAAACAGTGGAGTCAAACTAAAACTCACGGTCAATATCCAGGGCTGTTGTTGGGAAAAGTTTTCTGTGCTGATGCCTAGAGCACTAAGAGGGGCAATCTGAAGCGTACAGCAGCCGGTGAACAGAGGCCAGGTTTTACAAGCAGATACATGCAACAGGATGAGTCAAACTGCAAAATTGCAGCTTACCTAGCTACTTTTCTCCCCCACACACAGACACTCAACACAACCTCCAACTCCCTTCCACAATACAAGGGTCATTTGTATATTTTCATTTTTGAAGTGCGCCTCTTACGCACAACTCACAACTTCCAGCCATCCCCACAAAAAAAAAAGGAATACTAATATTAATAAATGTGTAGTAATACAAACTTGGAGATAACGTAGGGTGATAGGCTAGGAATGCAGGCCCCAGGCCATGATATTGCTGTATGAGGCAAGAGGAATGTGGTTATTCTTTGTTGTGGAATGCAACTCTCTAAGGAAGCTGCCTGCCCAGGGCCAGTAATGAAAGGCTGCCTGAGACAGACAGGGAATTCTAACAAACACACACACACACACACACACACACGCATGCACGCATATGCACAGACATGCGCGTATGCGCACACACACACACACACACACACACACACACACAGAGCAGGTCACCTAACACACATAAAAACAGTCTCTGCCCATCTAACTTTCACTCTCTCGCTCACACACACACACACACACACACACACACACACACACACACACACACACACACACACACACATTTCAGACCTACCCACATTCGCAAAAGGGTGATTCTCACAAAATTACATTTGTTCATGTCCATAAAGATTTGATAGACTAAACTACTAAAACAATCATACTTTTGTATTATATATCAAACTATGGTATGTACCAATTGTAGGAACTGTTGTCTTTACATTTGATGGATTACTCTATATTTTATGACAACATTTCAACCAAAAAATTAATTACCGTAACGTGTCCGGACTTTTATTTTTTACCTTAAACCCAAAATTATCACAATACATCCCCATAATTTAATATACATATAAATAAAAAAAATGGTTGGGTTATACCCTTTAACTAGCAGTGTTACCATTTTGGGCCAACCATTTGTGAATAATTATTTTCTGGGCCAAATACATGTGTCCGAAGCATGAACAGTTCATTTCCGTAACAGAGATATTTGGCTCCATTAAAATCCCTGTGGTCAAATAAATTTTTTTGTCTAATGATGCATTGTATGGAAGAGAAGTTGCAAAATGGCTACCAGATAAGATCATCTTTCAAATTCTTCCGGCAGATATGTTAAAGATTGTAATTATATACACTCCTTGGCACACTACTACTGTTCATTACCATAACAAGGTATATTTAAAATAGTTTTGAAGATAATCATTTTATGTTCTGTGGAAAAGTAACTTTTATAGAGCCAAACTGTTCGTGAAAATATTTCTGCCGAGCCATGCTACCTATGCAAATTATTGCTCGCAACATGGGACTGCCATTCAATACCGTAATGGTCTGCATTCATTACTGTAACATATACAAGGCTGTTACGGTAATGAAATGAAGTGTTACGGTAATTTATAATGCATGTATAATCAGGGCTCCATTTTTTTGTGGTTGGTTTTCTAGGGGTCGTACTGCAGGGGTTGGTTAATACTAGGCGTTGTTTGGTTTACAAAGGGTTGATTGGTACTAGGAGTAGTAGTATCACCCCGATTCCGAAATACTTGGGACAAAGTGTAAATTGTGAATAAGATCAAAACGCAATGACTTTCAAATCACACCAGGAAGTATTTTATTCACAATAGAACAGAGATAACATAGACAATGTTTAAACTGAGAAATTTCACAATTTTATCCACAAAATGAGCTCACTTCAAATTTGATGGCTGCTACAGGTCTCAAAAAAGTTGGGACAGGGGCCTGTTTACCATGGTGTAGCATCCCCTCTTCTTTTTAACACAGTGTGGAGGCGTCTGGGTATTGAGGAGACAAATTTCTTGAGTTAAGCCATTGGAATGTGATCCCACTCTTGTTTAATACAGGCTTCCAGTTGCTGGAGAGTTTTGGATCTCCTTTGGACTTTCCGTTTAATTATGCGCCAAATGTTCTCAATTGGTGAAAGGGCAGGACTGCAGGAAGGCCAGTTCAGCACACAAACTTTGCTACTACAAAGCCATGCTGTTATAATAGCTGCAGTATGTGGTTTTGCATTGTCCTGCTGAAATACACTAGGCCTTCCGTGGAATAGATGTCATCTGGAGGGGAAAATATGTTGCTCTAAAACCTTTATATTCCTTGTTGCATTCGTGGTGCTTTTTAAAACGTGCAAGTGCCCCACACCATATGCAGTAATGCAGCCCCATACCATCAGAGATGCGGGCTTTTGAACTGAACGCTGATAACAGGAAGGGTGGTCTTTCTCCTCTTTAGCCCGGATGACACAACGCCCATGATTTCCAACAGTACACTTTGCTACAGTCCATTTTAAATGAGCCTTAGCCCACAGAACACGGCGGCGCTCTGGATCATGCTCAACAATGGCTTCCTTTTTGCATGATAGAGTTTTAGGTGGCATCTGTGGATGGCACAGTGGACTGTGTTTACAGACAGTGGTTTCTTGAAGTATTCCTGGGCCCAAGTAATGTCAATGACAGAATCATGCCGGTGAGTGATGCAGTGGTGTCTGAGGGCACGAAGATCATGAGCATCCCGTAAAGATCTTCAGCCTTGTCCCGTACGCACAGAGAGTATTCCAGTTTTTCTGAATCTTTTGATGAGGTTATGCTCTGTCGATGATGAGCCCTTCAAAGCCGTTGCAATTTGACATTGAGGAACATTGTTTTTAAAGTGTTCTACAATTTTTTTACGCAAGCCGTCACAGGTTGAAGAATCTCTGGCCGTCTTCACTCCTGAGAGACTCAGCCCGTCTAAGACATCCCTTTTATAGCCAATCATGTTACACACCTGATGCCAGTTGAATTAATTACTTGCCAAATGTTCTTTCAGCTGATTCTCTTCTATATTAATTTTGCAGCCCTTTTTTGCCTGTGTCCCAATTTCTTTGCGACCTGTTGCAGCCAGAAAATGTCTCAGTTAACATTTGAAATGTTATCCATGTTCTATAGTAAATAACATATGAGCTAATGTGATCTGAAAGTAATTGCATTTGGATTTTATTCATAATTTACACTTTGTCCCAATTATTTCAGAATTGGGGTTGTAGACAGAAAAGCAGAATAACTATATTGACTAGAGTAAGCAAAGTTGAATGGATTTAAATCATACCGCCAGTCCTGATACAAGTATATTTCTAATAATTCCTCATTCCAAATGTATCCCTGTAGCAGCATTCTTTTTATTATATATTTATTTATTTATTCTTTTTATTTTTTTAGCTAATTTCGTTTTTTTTTCTTCAAAAATTCATAAAAAAATTACAGGATTGGGTTACACACTTGTTTTTTTTTTTTTTGACATGCTCAAAAATTATGCTGAACACCACGTCAGTGTTCACTTTGCCGAAACGAGAAGTTGAAAAATTACTATTTCTGAGCATGTAAAAAAAGTACATCTGTAATGCATTCCTGTGATTTTTAAAGGTACATTGTGTAGGAATTTCTCCCATTAAGTGGTGAAATTGTATTTTGCATTCAAACGAATAGTGCTCTCTAGCACCTCACTTTTTCAAAGGTATGTTGCAACTACAGTAGCAGTTATTTACCAAGAAGCTATAACATCATGTCATCCAATACCACTTCACAATACCACGCTAAACTGCGGTATCCGGCGAAGTGTTTATTTTAAATAAAAACTCCCAGACCGCTTTCGCACAAGGCAAGATTGTTCGGTATCATGCCACAATGCGATTGTCCCCACTCCTCGCTGGTCAGCTTACTCACTAGTAATATCGTACCATACCTGAGTATGCCAAAATTCCAATACAGCATGTTGCAGTATCCACTTTGGTAGTTTTAAATGGGGAGATAAACAGAAAGAAGGAGTAGTTAACTCTTGCGTAAAAAGAATTCTGTATCTAATCTCTGCATTTTTCTGGCTTTTTATTTGCCAGTACGATTTTACAAGGAGGCGCCAATATGTTTTGGGGGATTTTATTATTGAGAGGGGGCTTTAGAATACTGACATCGTGAATGCATGCTGCGCGTGCCCTCGCAACACGGTGTGTCATCAGTAACATGGATTACCACATTTAGCAGCACAATCAAAATTTTCTTGACTGGATTTCAGTGGCTAAATCATCAAAATTGCTAAAATTGCTCCCTACAACTGTCAAACGCGAGTCTGTCATCTTGGATTTGCCCGGAGACGCCCGTCAAACAATAATATTACAACTTGATGGCAGGTGTGAGATTATTCACCTACACTTTCTTCAACAAATTACACAATTAAACCTCCTGTTATTCTGTTATGAATTGCCCTTGATTCATAGTTTTTTTGTACAGTCAAGCTTTATTTACCATTACCCAAGATAACCTAATCATTCAGTAATTCTAATGTAGCCTTACATGATAAAGTGAAAAAGATGGGACCACATAGCCTAATTTGTGAATACTAAAAACATGGCTTCTATGATGTATGAATGCCATGTGAGGTCATCACCGTAACAAAGCTATTCATTACCGTAACAGCTTTTCATTACCGTGACTTGCTGTATATGTAAATATTTGGATGGGAATGAGTGAGAACTTCAAATTTTATTTTTGTACAGGAACTTTTCGTCAAGTCTTTTCAGATTACTGAATTGACATTTTTTATTTATTTGTAAAATTTACATTACAGGAAAAATGTAGTATAAAATATGTAATGTTTGTTATGGTTACGAACATAATAACTTAAGTTATTATATCAATAAACATTTTTCTGAATGATTATACTATGTGGCTATTCAGAACTGTTAATAGAACATATATAAAAAAAATAAAAGGTCTACCTTTCATACATGTTGAGTTATCATCAAGTGAAAATGTGTGACAGTAATTATCTTATTTGGTCAATGACTCAATAAAACATTCTGAAAATGTATTAAAAAGCATATATTGATCTCTCATTTTAATTGAGCCAGTTAATGGAGACCCAGCTTGCGACTAAAACTACAAAAATTGACCGAAAATTGATTTTGCAAAAGTCAGGACAGTCTCGCGAGAATCACGCAAAAGGGTCATTCCGTGTCAACTCAACCAGAGCCCCCCACGTCAAAATTTTGGTTTTGATAAAGCTTTGCACATTTCAAGAGATATGCGTTGACAGTACTAAGATCAAATATATCAGCTCAATTATTGCTAGTTCCTGGAATTTAGCCTATTTTAGGGAAGGGGGTCAATCTTTAAAAAATCGCCTTAATTTTGGAGGGAATTTGAGGGTCTCAGAAATGGATTTTCAGGGCTGACAGACCCACAAGTTTCATTTTGTCATCAGAATAGTTGCTGATCAAGACTGATGGCTCTGTTTGCTCTGCAAATGCATATCTCAGGCACTCAAACTTTGCAATTTTCTTACAACTGACCCCCCCACCCCAAAAGAAGCTAAATCTCAGGAACTGGCAATAATTCATCTTAATTATTTAACAATTTCACACCAGACAAATAAATCTTCCACTGTGGGGAATATAAAAAAATATTTTTTTTTTGGTGGGGAAGTCCCTAAAATTTGGGTGATTTGACATGGAATGACCCAAAAGCATGAACATGTGTAATCACATGCTTGCAAACCAAAGCATTTACACATGTACGTGCACAGAAATACACGCTCATGTAATAAAAACATGTAAGTGTGCACACACACACACACACACACACACATACACACTCGGGTAAGGTGTTAAATAAACTGCACTGTTCTCCACACATGCTTAGACATCTCTGGTCAGTCAGTCCCCCTCACTTCCAGAGACCGGATCAGTCGTATCTAAATGTAATGGCCTAAACACCCTGTTTTCCACATACCCGCAATTTAGAGTGCCACACGTGTGGGAAAACTGCCATGGCAGTGACCTCCATAATCTAGGTATTGTAAACCAATTTCAGTACATTTACTTGTTAATCAACAAGCCAGATCAGTGCTAACTCTCAAGCAACCTCAAGTCACCATAAATAGCCAAGCATTGCAGTCGCGGTGTCTATAACTCTCTGAGTCACAATAGCTCAGTCATAATCATAGTCATCACATCAGTTTGCCTCCTCAGAGTGTTAACAGTGAACAGTAATTTTCAGCACAAGAAATGACTGCCGTGACAACATTTCTCTCCAGGAAACAATCAGATTACAGTACTGTAAAAAAGCATTTCCCGATTTTGCAGCAGGGGCTGTAACATTTTGTGTACTGTACTGTCCTGTGGCACGAGCCACTGCAGTCACGGTCCTGCCCCACTAGGGGACTGGCCTGGGCCAATGTCTTCTGTACTGTCCTATGGAACGAACCACTTGCAGTAACTGTCCTACTCCACTAGTGGGCTGGCCTGGGCCACTGAACAAGCCTCTCAAGACAGTGAAATTTTGCTGTCTTTACTGGCCTTGCCCCATGGTATGGTTTACAAACCACTGACTGTACAGTCCGTGCACAGAAAACTGCAATTACATTGTTAATGCCTGCCTTACCCACATCATAACTGTTGGCCAAATCATTTATATAGCCTGCAATTTTGATCAATAATGTATCTTTCTTTATGTAGAATCATGTGCCCTGATTTTAACAAGGCAAGTGAGGCCTGCAATTTTCTGGATGTTTGTCTGGGTTCTTTTGTGACCTCCTGGATGAGTCGTCAATGTGATCTTGGAGGAATTTTGGCAGGCGGCCCACTCCTGGGATCACCACCATTGTTTTCATTTTGTAGATTACAGTTCTCAGTGTGCTTCACTGCTGTCCCTGAGCCTAAGAGAAGGCTTAGTAACCCTTTCCAAACTGATCAATAACTTTGTTTCACTTCTATTCTTGCATGACTTCCGATGGCAGCGTCATGCACTACATTTAGCCTACTTCACACAGCCAGACAGGTTGCTTTTAACCCCATAATACCAGCAAAGCCATGTATGAATCCATCAAGTACAGCTGCTGTATTCAAACCTGTGGAACTTCAAGCTTACTTCAAATTCAACTGGAGATCCCACGGTTTTCAACAATCCAAAATATGTTCAGCAGAATTACACGGAATCCTGTACAAAATGATGGAACCATCAAGATATCTTACATTTGATGTAATGATGTGGCCATAAAACATGGCATTCAGAGTTTGAACATTTCTCTTTAGAAACTGCAGCCAGCAGATACAGAATATCTATGTGACATCGTCCAACAACGTGGGAAAAAATGCTTTTGCTGACTCCAAACCCACCTATGGGAAATCTTAGGTGGTGAAAAGTTGGAGTGTAAGATGATGAGATTCAACTAGGCTGGCAGTGATCATGCCTGGGTGTGTCTATCAAAACCAAACCAAATTATCAATTAAATTGGATTATTTGGTTGACTTTGTAACTAAGGGGGCAATTACTTGTTTACATGGGGTCAGGTGGGGTTGGAGAGCTTTTTTACTTCAATAAATGAAATCATCCCCTAAAACTGAATTTTGAGCAAGCTCAGGTTTTCCTTATATAATTAGTTTGATGATCTGAAACATTTGTGACAAATATGAAAAAATAAAAGAATAGCTAAATAAAAACAGAAAGGGGCAAAAACCTTTTCACAGGAAAGTACCGGAAATACGAGTAATGGCCTAGGTATCAGTTTCAAGTGCAACCAGTTCATACTGTTGAATCATGTATACTTACATTTACTTTTGATCTTTTCAAGGGAGATAAAATATTTCTTAAGTAAAGTTACGGACTCAACATTTGGAAAATTCTGTTTACACATTATGCGAGCAATAAAAGACCAAAGAGGGTATGGCACCTATGCAGGATTAGAAAGCTGTGAGGGTCAGAAAAATTTCAGACACACTGTGGTAGCATTTCATCTGTCCTTAGGGTAAGGATTCCAGCACAGATTAAGGAAACACGAAACCGGTTTCAAGGGAGTGTGCAAGTCTGTACAGACAAGCACTCATTTCTTTACCAGATAAAACAACAGCCTCACCGTTGTCATTCCTTGAATCTCTGCCTTCTATTAATTTCATCTATGTTATTGAAAGAAGCAATACAGAGAAATAACTCTGTGTTACCACACTACAGCATTTGTGCTTTGTGCAATGGGTGCATTAATGGAGCAATAAATTGAGCTATAAGAACAAATGTAATTAGAGCTGGTTTTTCACACAATGCATTACAACAGCTGCCACATCAAAACTTCAAATGGTAAAAACCAGTAGTCGCTGTTAAGGTGAAAACAGAGCACACACAAAAAATAAATTAATTAATTAATTTAAAAAAATCGCTTCCAACTGATAAGCTTTGAACAGCTTTCAAATATTTTCCTTTATTTACCAATTTCCGATGATTAGAATAATGCATTGGCAGGTAAACACAGCTTATTTTTGAATGCAATGTGAGGGCAATTCAAAAACAAATGAAATTAAAATTTTCCACCTTTGCCTGCCTTTGGGTATATCTTACGATGCAGGCTACCAGACCTGGACTTCATTGCTTGAATAAAACTGAATTATTAGCTAATGTACCAACAACATTGAAAAACCTTGTGTATATTGGCCCAAATTTCGCACACAAATAAGAAATCTTTCTTCCCTAATCATAATGAGGAAAACTAGCTACATCAGTAGTGTTGAGTGTCTTTGGAGTTAATGCATTGTTCATCAACGAAATAACTGAAAATGTGCCAAGACTAATCATCAGTTAAAAGGAATAATTTATGCCTCCTCTATTTTTAGTTCAGCACCTCCTTCAGGTGAAAACCCTGACCAAATGGCCATATTTGGAGAACACTGGACAAAACACATCAAGTTCTAGTTTTGTATCTTTACAAGCAGAAACTCGTGGGGTGGTGACATTATGCACAATTTCCTATGGTGAAAAGGCATATTTATCGCCTTTGTCCAGTTCGGTTGTTTTGTTCTCCAAAGTAAAGGCAATTTTTGTCACAATGGGTTGAACAATGCATTTGGCAGTGCATTATGCACAAAACTGGCAATATGCAAGTTCTGATTCATAGACTTCATGCATTTTGACACCCCCCCCCCCCCCCCCCCCCCAAAAAAAAGTGTTGCTCTATGGCAGAGTCGTGGGACAAAATTCCAGCCAGTGAAGCTGTTTGCAAATAAATACATCTCCTTCATTGAATATTTCTTCTCTTTTGATTTTCACTTTTGTTATATTCTCTACATAGAATATATATATTCCCCGCCAGCGTCCACCCACCCAAGTAGATTTCAAATCTGTGGGAAACACTGTAACTACGTCAGAACCTTCTTTTTTCATATTTGTACAATGCTCAATATTTCGGGAAGGAAATGCTGGCAATTCTGCCACACATGAAGACAATGCACTCAATGTTTATTCCTAAACAAAAATTAGGTTTGTTTTTCACTTCAGTAATTCATGTAGTGGAGAGCTTCAGAAATGGTGTTAGTGGTAAAACAGCACAAGGCCACGACTATTCATCGAAAACCATCTTGGATGCTGTATTCAGGCAAGAAGAGTGTGAAAGAAGGCCTAGCATGCAAACCTTTTAGAGGAGGTCGATAAGAATTTTTTGGCAGATAACAATATAAAGTAACATTTACATATGGCTGCAAAAAGTCAGCAAGATTTTAATTGACAGCACTCTCCGTTACAAACATAGCCAAAGTACAATACATTGAATTTCTCTTCCATAATCAGTGCAACAACAATGGCACTGCAAGGTAAATCACAAACAAGTCCCAACAAGGACAGATACAGAGGCATTCTGGTGACCAATCACATCAACATGCTTACAGTGCTGTGAAAAAGTATTAGCCCCTTTCCAAAGTTCTTCTCTTTTGGCATATTTATCGCACTTAAAAAATTTCAGAACAAAGAAATTTGAATACTATACAAAGATAACTGAGTAAACGCAAAATGCACTTTTCAAATGGTTATTTCATTTATTGAAGAAAAAAGTAATCAAACCTATCAGCCCCTAAGAGAGAAAGGGATTGCCCCCTTAGTTACTAAATCAACCAATTAAAAATTCCATTACCCCACCACCCCAAAGGGGTAAGGCGAGGGTATTGCCATCAGCTTGGTTAATTTGTTCGTGAATTTATTTATTTAGTTAGTTTGTTTGTTCTTTTGTTTGTAAGCACAGCCTCAGTGCATACCAAATGTGGCCATAAGCAGGGGAATGACTGAGAATATATGGCGTTCAATTTTGGAATGAACTGGATCAAGGTCGAGGTCAAGATCAATGAAAAGGTCAAAATACTTCTTTGGCCATAACTCAGTCAAAATCATCTGATTTACATCAATCCAACGGCAACAGTTTCCTTTTTCAATTTGTAAAACATCTCTATGCATTACTCTCGTGAAAGGTGCATAGTTTCAAAGATCAGTAGGGGGTCAAAGTTCCAAAGTTACCAAATTTACTCTATATCACGAAGAACTACTGTAGATAGGCACTTGGTTACTACTGAAGACAGAGACACCATGACCTTTGACCAGTGACCTTAAGTTAAAACCAAAGGTGGCAGCATTTGAGAAGGCAAGATCTCAAGAACTACAGCAGATTGCCACTTGGAAAATTTTAATTACATAAATAACTCATAAATGGCAAGTAAAATGACATCATGACCTTAGACTTTGAGTGATCTTGAAAGGTCAAACTCAAGAGCACATGGATCAAAGAATACAATACAACTTTATAGAATTTTTTTGAAGCATTTAACAGCTGAAAAATATGCAAGGGACAGGGTTTGCCGAGCCTGACACCGCCTGTTGATGATTGGGTACAATTCTACTATAAACACCAAGACATGGTTACTGCCTGTCCTGTTGAATCTACCATCTCTCTAATAGAGCCTGTCTGGCAAGATGACGTCTACAAAAAGCAGCACATGATGGCACAATGTTAAGAAATTCAAGACCAAATGAGAAAAAAAAGTTGCTGAAATCTGGAAAGGGTTACAAAGGCATTTCTAAGGTGCGGGGACAACAGCTAACCATGGTGAGAGCCATTATCTTCAAATATAGACCTTAGACAAAGTTGAACCTTCCTAGGCTACAAATATTCCACCAAGAGCTTATCAATGACTCATATAGGGAGTCACAAAAGAAGAACTGCAGGCCTCACTTGCTTCATTTTAGATCAGTGTTCTCAACTCTACAATAAGACAGGGACTGGGCAAAAATAACACGGGAGATGGGAGACATAGAATGCAAACAAGTACGAAGTCACTGAACCTGCATCGCAGCTCGGGTGTTATGTAGAAGTATGCTTTGGTTAATAAAATGCGCATTGATTGAGTGATGGCGAATTGTTATGATGATAATTACAACGACTATGATGATAGATATATGCAGCCATATGGAAAAGAAACTGGAAAGGATTTTGGCATAGCACACTCTTCTTCAATAATGACCTGCCTTGGGTCAGACACTTATTTTGAGAGTTCTCGATAACGCCGTTTGGTGATCTTGGATTTTGATGTTGTGATATCATTTTCAATAAGAACATGCAGTGGGTCAAGATGCACCACCATACCACATTAAAAGTTCCTAGGCCACTTACTTTTCGGGTTATCTTGATAACGTCGTTTTTACAAAAACAATGGCGGCCATCTTGGATTTTGATGCAGCGCAGCCATTTTCAATAGCATCCTGCCTTAGGTCAAGATACATCAGCATACCAAATTATAACTTCGTACGACACATATTTTTTGCGTTCTTTCGATAACATCATTTTTACAAAAATGGCAGCAGCCATCTTGAATTTTGATGCGGCGCGCCCATTTTCAATAGCGAACTGCCTTAGGTGAACATACATTAGCATACCAAATAAGAACTTCCGATGATACTTATTTTTTGCGTAATCTCGATAACATCATTTTTACAAAAATGGAGGCGGTCATGTTTGATTTTGACAAGGCACGCGCGTTTTCAATAGCGAACTGCCTTAGGTCAAGATACATCAGCATACCAAATTAGAACTACCTATGACACCCATTTTTGAGTTATCTCGATAACATCATTTTTACAAAACAGCGGCGATCATGTTGGATTTTGACTAAGCATGTCCATTTTCAATAGCGAACTGCCTTGGGTGAAGATACATCATCATCCCAAATTACAACTTCCTGGGCAAATAATTCTTTGAGCCATCTCGGTAACGTCGTTACTTCGGACGGATGGATGGAGGGACAGACGGACAATGGACAACAAAAATTCACCCGCTCTATTTGATGAGTTTGGCGCTCTCCCAAGAGATTTGTCTTCCGAGCATTTTTCGGAGTTCAGGCCCAGAAGTGAAAAGGCCATTCTTAGACCTGCTGCCTTCGGTGACACAGGTAAAAACCACAGCTGACCAAAAAGAACACAAAGCCTCATCTCAGATTTGTCAAAAAAAAAAAAAAAAAAAAAACCTTTATGTGGCCCAGATTTCTGGGATAATTTCAGTGGAATGAAGAGTTGAAAATTAAACTTTTTGAAAGAGGTCTTTTTACACCTGGTGGAAAACAATCACAGCATTAAACAATAAGAACATCAAGCCAACAGTCACACAGCAATGACAGTGTGATAGCCTGGGGCTGTTTTGCTGCTGCAGGACCTGAGCGACTTGCTATAATTGATGGGACAGTGAAAATCTGCTCTCAACCAGAAAATTCTGAAGGGGAATGTCCAGCCATCAGTTCATGACCTGAAGCTCATGCGCAGGTGGATTAAGCAGCTGGACAATGAACTTAAGCTCACAAGCAGCAAGTCCAACACTGCGTGGATCCAAAGAAGCAAAATCGAGGTTATGGTTTGGCCCAGTCAAAGCCCTGACCTGAATCCGATTGAGATGCTGTGGCATGACCTTAAACAGGCACTTCTTGCTCAAAAACCTTCCAATGTGGCTGAATTAAAACAATTCTGCAGAGGAGAGTGGATGAAAACTCCTCTGCAGTGATGCAAAAAAGACTCATTGTCTGTTATCACAAGCATCTGATTGCAGTTGTCGTCACCAAAGGTGGCACAGAGAATTATTAGGGTTCAGGGGGAAATTATTTTTTCACATGCGCAACATAGGTTTTGATAACTTTTTACCCTCAAAAAAATGAACTGATCATTTAAAAGCTGTATTTTACTCACATTGCCTTTGATATAATTAGCTGGATGGTCTGAAACATTTAAAAGAAACAAATCAGCAACATGAGGGGAAATCAAGAAGTAAGCAAATACTTTTTCGCAGGACTGTATAGCACTTCGGCCACTGTTAATGGAGGCCATTTAAAAACCACATTCTCAGTCGACACGAGTCATACACAGTGGCACAAAAAGTGGGTATGCAATGTATGCAGTGCATAGGGGCGCTACGCGAAGGGGGGCGCCAAAACAATTGGCCGCAAGCAGATGAAGATATAAGATCATGATACGTTCAAGATTATAAAACTTAGAGTACTGGAAGACGCACCATTGAGAGTGCAATATCAATGAAATAAACCGCATCTCTCTCCATCCCCTCCGCCCCCCCCCCCAAAGGTGGTGTAGATGTTGTTGTTGTTGCATACCCTCCCCCAAAAATGGGTAGCTGCGACCCTTGTCGTACAAAAATCTGGTACATTAAAAATTACACATATTCATGACTTTTCAAGAAACGGAATGCCAGACACCAATTCTGTAAAATGCTGGCATGAGCAAACAATTAATGAAAGGAAAGATCTCATTAGAACACTTGGCATTCTGCCCGGGCATCCCAATCCCTTCTTGAGAACTGAGACTTTTCATCCATTAATGTCTGCATTTCCCAAGTAAACTTTCTCCCTGGAATATGATGCATTACACAGGTTGACCCGCATTAAAGAAAGACGTATTACGTAAACAAAAAGACCACGAAACAACAAACTAGTAATGCATGGCAAAGACTATGGAACACATTTTCTGCAGCAAAAAAATAATTTTCTATGCTAGGAAAGAGTAGCACCACGCAAACGTTAACTCATAACCTTCCTACAGCCTATACTAGGACTGTAGAGTTCAGGACACAAGGCATGTATCTCACTAAAGAAGGGTTCATATCCTCTCTCTTAACACTTCTCATATCCACTGCATCCAACATGCAACTCAAACAATAGTCTCAAGCCCAAAAATCGATTTCAGCGCAGAAAGGGTGAGGGTTCATGAGTCTCAAGAAAATGCAACTCTTACCAAACGAAAGATTCCCGACTTATTTCAAACAAACATGGCACACACTTGAGAGGAGCAAAGAACGGGAAAATTATAGACCGACATGTCATAAATGAAATAAATCATGACCATTCCTTCATAGCCAAGCACTCCCCGCTCCCCACCCTCCATCCATCCCCACCCCTACGCAGTGGTCGGCAAGCACAAAGGGTAACATTCACACAATAAAATGCACAAGGTAGCATTCCTGTGGTACAACAGTCTTATGAGTGTTTCTGCAAGCAGGTGTCACCCAGCGCTCAAGCGCAAATGTCAACCTTCCACAGAGGTAAAGTGCACCACAGGAAAAAAGGAAACTTTGATATTGAAAGCGGCAGATTTTCATTTCTCCGCATTCTACTCACATCAGAAAGCTTTAAGAGAGCTGAAAAATCAATAGCAGAAGATCGCACCAAGAAAGTGCTGACACACCGTCCAGGCCCATGTCATGCCCACGTTACACATCATAAAGGATCACACATTTACAACCTCAACAGATTCAGTCCGGACCGCTAGTAGTTAATGTCAGTCCGCTTATCTGAAAAGTTTCAAAAAACCCTAAAAAAATGTATCTTTTTGTGTGATTTTGATTTGCATAAGCAGCAAACAGGCCACAAAGGGAACAAAGACATTTTAGTCATAAACCTGGGAATTATCCAGTTCCATATTCAGTCGCCACCACTAACTCATGATGTCCAGACTTAATACAAGGTACATAATAGTACAGTGAGTTCTCAATATACTGCACACAAGATCCAGAGGGACCCTGCAATTTCCCATAAACAAAGCATTCATATTACTTTTACCAATGGGGTGATGAGTCACAGAGACACCAGACAACCTTACATTCAAACTAAAATGAAAGCAAGACCATTTCACGCTGGTACAGAAACTGTATCACTGAATGAGCATCCAGTAGAGTACAGTACGCATGAAACCCAACTACGGTGAAAAAAAAACCCAAAAGAGCAGGCTGCGGGAACTGGTTGATGTTTCTTACCAAGACTCTGTTTTCCAACTTGTCACCCTTGGCTTCGAGCTTCACCCTCTTCCTGACAGAAAGCTTGATCTTCCTGCTAACAGCATCCTTTATGCTCTCTAGGAGCAAACATAAGAAAACAGAGTGTGACTGACAAATTCAAAGGGGACATTGGACCCCCTCATAGAACACTGAACATGAACCAAGTGCGTATTTTCAGTAAGATTTAATTACTTATATCTATTTGACATTGTTTCGTGATTTAAAGTGGAAACAGACAGTACAATGTAGCACTCTGCTCTCTCCTTGCTTGAGTACTGCAGCACTCTCGGTGGGGCCAGCTAATTAACAGGGCCTAAGCCTTTGCTAATAGGCAGTAGCAAGAAGTAGCTGATGGCAGGACCAGCACACCCTTTGGACCACATGTCAGTCAATCATTGAAACATTACCCAGAATCCATTTTTTTAGCAGATTGCAATGCGAAAAGGCAATGATCCTCATTTCAAGAGCATTTCTGGAATTTATTCCAGGGATTTACACCCCCCCCCCCAACTAGAACATCAACACTGTGGCAAGTTATGTAATGTAAATATCTCAAAAGTTAGGAAACTAATTTGGCATGAAAATGTGATACTTTCTTTCAGTTTATCAAGAGGCAAATATTTCCAAACATTAGTGGTAACGCCAAATCATCAGTGCACATCACAGTATTAAAGCCATAGCGTGAACACTGTTGCACTGTCACAGCCAGCACAGACCACAAAAGATGTCTTTTACAGGCAAACTGAATGACATGGTGTGATAATGGACAATGAATGAAAAGCTTGCTTCAGGCAGTTCATACTGAACATTCATGGGGTGGGGAAACGACCTAGTCTAAAAAGAAAAAAATGATGCTTTGTCATGTAAACATATAAGCAGAGATTCACAATCGCTGGCACAACTCAAGTACTAACTCTCACCTAACATAATCAATGACTCATTGCTAAAAATATTTTAATTTCAACATATACCACAAAAGGTTTACAGAACATTGGCCCACTCTGCGTATATTTATATACTCGATTTCTGCGAGCTGAAAATGTCGCCATCTTGCTTTTGAGAACATTTTAAATTTTGACGGTCCAAACTGATTTTTCACACTTTTGGCAAATCTTCTTCCAGAAATGAAGACTGGCTTATGAAAGAATGAGGTCATGTGTGTGTTTATGCAGCAGCATTCGTTTAGGACCAAATGCTGAAAAAAACTTGGCACAACACAGCCTAAGTGAATAAAACTGTAATACTTTGAGCAGCTGTTTCCCTAAATCCCTATCATTTTTCTAACATTAAGTACACTTTCTACTGCATTTAAACATTAAACTTAACTTCCTGAAGGAAATGGGAAGAGTTCATCCAAACTGATCATCAACTGTTATCAATTTAATCTATTGCAAACACTGAGTTTCCATATGGAGCAAGAAAATACAGAAACTTGAAAACTGTGAAGACAAAGTCAGGCCAAATCTTCAGTGTGGGCAACTCACCCTACAAACATCCACCTGGAACAACAACAGGTATGAACGCTTGCATTTGCAGATCCATTAAACAAGCTTCATTTGAGACAGGATTAAATTCATTACTGGTGGAAAAATGGGGCTCGCTGAAGCAGGCAATACCCCTCATCCCCGAAGGTCACAGCTGCAAGGTCAAAGGTCAAACTGGGACGAAACCTCGAAAAGGCACAACTACCCCCCATGGGGGGTCCACATATGCAATATGAACTTCCTAACCCAAGTGGTTATGGAGAAATAGCCCGGACAAAATTGGCAGCTGCCTGCCCGCCGAAGGGACGACAATACCCCTCGTGCCCGTGTCGGGCTGAGGGGTGAAAAAAGACCAAACAAATCTGGACCTATTAATCAGAGCATGAAAGTGTGTGTACCTCAGCAACAGTATGCTTCCCATTGCAAAGCAGAATCACATGAAAACCATTTAAGACAGCTTGAAATATCCCTCTGCAAATATCTGCCAATTGAATAGTGAGGCATTTTTGGCATACAGCTTTTCTCATGACTTTCACTCTAATAGAACAGCACCAAGTCACAAATATGGTCTCCTACCTCTAGACATTCACAGTCACAGTGTGTCAAATTGCCACAGCATATGATCTGTCCCCTTCTGAGTGAAATCAACTGCCTACAGGGCAAACAAGTAAAGTAAAGGTCTGTATGGAAGCAGTTGACACACAAAGTTCTTCCTGTCACTGTCTTTTCAGCAGCCCAACATTACTGCAGCATTACCTCAGAAACTGTAGGTGCTAACCCATTCACTTGTAGACAGAATGTTTCATAATGCTTAATGATTTGATCTAGAACATTCAGCAATGCGGTAATCCTGAAGCATCAGTGAACCTGAGCCAAAAGTAGACTTTAAAGAGCTTCATGGCTTCAGAGCTCCCAGGTAGATTTTTTACAATGATTCCTACAATCCTCTCTGTTACAAAAACCACGCAGAACACCACACACCTAAAACGGGGAAAACCCTTTCATGATGAATGGTTTGCATAATTATTGTCAAACCATTCTTAAATGTGTTTTCACTTTTCTGAGGTGGAAACTGTAAGGATCCCTCCTGAACAGGAAACCAAAAGAAAAAAAAAGAAAAAAAAACAGAAGCAGGTCTCTGCTAAAATCAAACATATGCCTCCTTGAATCCAAATTTCCAGTCATCCCTGGTTTCTCTCCTCCCAGGAAATTAAATAAACAATTATTACTCCAGATTTGTCAAATTGGCTTCATACCTGACTCTCAGGTAAAGAGGGGGTGGGAAACTAGAAGAACTTGGCCCTGGAGGACTGACTTCAGGAACAGGGTCGCTGATCAATGTGATCATCATGCAATAATGTGAGGGCCTTTGGTTACAGTGGTTATAGTATTTTTTACAGTTTAATTATGTTATGCCAATAAATCCTAATCCAATGGTGAAGTTACTTAATGAGTGAAACTACGGCTTATTATCAATTCTCTTGCGTGCAAGAAGCTCTCGTGCTCGCTCGTTCAACAGTCTCGCGCACTCGCAATGACAGTGCATGAGTTGAACACCAAGTGAGCCGTCATTGTCTGCCCTCGGAATCAGAGTACAAGTGCAGAAATCCACGAGCAAAAAGCCAGGTATTGCTGAACGATTATTCCAGCAAGACACAGCGATAACACGATATCGCCATGCAATTGTTGGTGCACGTCACAAATGGCCAACTTGCAATTATCCAGCGGAAACGCGCTTCCGTTAAATCATAGAAAGTGTGGAATGGATAACGTTAGAGACTGAAACTGTGCTTAATTGCGCCGTACAATAAAACCACATAATAGCAGTGGTGAAACAGCTGTGAATGGAAGCAGTAAAGTAAGGGCGAGCCAATGAAGAAACACGGGTCATGGAAAACGAACCGAGGAACTCAATTGTGACCAAAATTGACTTATTCATGAATCCGATTACTTCTGATCACCGCATTATATTTAAAATATTCAGTTCACGACAGAGTATGCCATTTTTCAAATTTATAAATATTTGTTATAAAAGAATCCGTTACTCTTTGACTCAATGTGAAAACTCTCAAGAATGCGATGCCAGTAGTACATTCATTAGTAGCACATTCATTATTTTCTACAAGGGAATCATAAATCACATTGACAAAAATGAGTAAAAACATCTATCACGAGCGAAAATAACTGTTCCATTGAGAGTTCGACCTTTATAGTAACCTAGTTCAATTTACCTGCTATTCTTCGTCAACTTTCTTTCATTTTTCATTGCCAAACTGCTTTGGGAAAATTGCATTGCAAATACATTAGGAGTTGCCTTACCCAACAGTTCTTTTGGCAATTCTGCCGTTTCCTCGCTCATGTTTAACAAGTTCAGCGGACTTAAGTCCAAAATAAATTTTTACAAACCAAAGTACAATCCAAAAATTCAAAGAAAAATACAGGTTCTTTAATTTCAGGTGTAGTTCCTAATGCTTGGTTACATATTTTCCTTCTGGAGCGTCGGTTCCACGTATCCAAGATCTGGGCGCATCTCCCAGTACTTTCAGTTCCCGGTGGATATTGGAGAAACCGAACTGTCGAAATCATAGATTGAGCAATAGCTACAGAAAGATCCACTAACTACAAACCAAGGCAGTATACTCAGTTCACATCGCGAGATTCATTCGCCGGAAGAATCACACACCCTGAGTCAACAGCACTCGAACTGGCGATAAAGACCTGCCCCTCCTCATGCCACTGGGTTTTCAGAGAAGATCGGAGTCAGAATAGGGAAAAGGTGACATCTAGTGGTTTTACATAATGTCGCAGGTAAGAGAAACGTTCAAATGTTGACACCAGTCATTTCATTACGCACATCCACTTAGCACCAAGTTGGGCCCAAATTTGCTTCCAAGGCAGCCGTTATCCGTCAGTGCATGGTTTCTAGAAGCGCGGAACATTTCCTTTGGAATTTTGATCCTAATTGACTTTGTTTGACCAAGCATCCATGCTGTACAGCTCCTATTCCATCATGTGCCCAAACTGCTTTTGAATTTTGTAGACTCTGCAAGTCACTGGAGTAAACTGCAATCAGTCCTGATTTTGGAATGAACTTGAGATGATAATGAGATGATGGCCCGTCATTACACAGTCAGAAGTATACGTTTGCAGCCAAGAATGTACACTATGACCAAAATCAAAGATAGACTGATGCTCATTATTAGCAACGGTGTGGCAGTTGGTTTCTTGGTACCTAACAAGTGCCAAGTAAGCATTCCCATCCCGTTGCACTGCCACTAATTTTCTGCACCACTAAGGGATAGAATTCATACTGTTCATGCCAAATTATGACCCATCCATTTGAAGACTGGAGAAGTAATCAAGAATGGAAAAACCAGAAGCCATTTTTCTAACCTTCTCACATCCACTTTTAATGATCACACATGCACTGTGCCTCCATTATCCCCCCCTTAGCTGACAGCAATTGAACCAGACATGGTCCTCTAAAGGCATGTGGTACATTCAAGGGTGCCTCTTTTCACACTACTCTGGCAAAACATATAATATTTTGGCATTTGCACTCGATAGCCTGAGCCAGTTTGTCAATTCAGCCATAGTTCTGAGAAAGATGATAAGTCTGGGTGATCTTTGTATATGTAAGTTCTCCTGAGATTGAATTGATTAGATTTAATTTTGAATTTCTCTTTCACGCACACACACAAATGCAAATCCTTGCACACACAAACTTGACAATACTTCACATGTGCAGTAAAGCCCATAAATATTTGAACATTGACAAAGTTACTGTACAACATAATTTAAGTCGTAAACCAAAGTATATTCAGGATGAATTTATAGCCTTAATTTCCTGAAAATTGAGACAGTGCATAAAGTCCAAATAAAAACAGAAATAAGTTATTTGTAAGTTATCTTTTGCCTACATTTCATGAAAAACTACACACGGAAAAAAAATATTTAAAGTTTCTCCCGATCAACGGTATTAATTTTTCTAAAAATTCAAAATTCTGAATTTGATGACTGCAAGATGTTCCAAGCCCATTGAGACAGGGGAATAGAATATTTGGAAAAGTTGTGGAAACTCTGAAAACACACACATTTGGAACATTCTGCTGGTAAACAAGAGAACAGTTAACAGGTGATTCAGTGGTGACTGGGTAAACATTTTTGTGCCTTCCAGAGATCTTCTTTTTCAGAAACACCTCTGCTTGTTTCAGCAGGATAACGCCAAACTGCACTCTCCACATATTACATCAGTGAGACTTTGTATTCAGTAAGTGTGATTACTGCCAAGAGCCCAGAGCTGAGTCCCACTGAAAATGTTTTGGATTATAAAGCACTAAATACAACAGCGAACTGCATGGTTGAGTTATGATCCAGTCAAGAAAACCAAATGCAGATTCAGGGTACAATCCACAAGATAGCTTTTATTAACAGGAATATGGAAATAGAGGAGGGAAAGGCCATAGCCCAGAACTATTGTGGGGTAGTCCAGCTAAGCTGGTATTGACTGAAGAGGGTAGGGGAGTGTCCTCGCCCAGGTCAGTGGCCATGCCAGGGCAGAAGCTTGGTGGTGGACCCCCTTGCAGAAGCAGGACTGCTTGACAGTAGTACCGTATGTATGAGACATTCACAAAAGAGGCAAGACATACAGATGATAACACCTGGGAGCAAGGGAGAATACTCCCTTATACTTATAATACTCTTAATGGTGAATGGGGCAATGAACTAGGGTTGAGCATCCTCAACGTTTCCGGGAGAGGGGGGTCCTGCACTGCCAGTCACATCTTCTGTCCCACATGGTAGGGAGAAACTGGATGAGGACAACGGTCGGCCCTCTTCTGGAGGACCGAGATAAGCTTGAGTAAAAGTGCATGGGCTTGCTTCCATTCCCAGTGGGCACATTGAATCAGGAGCAGAGCTGAAGGAACTGTCACTCCCCTCTCATCTGCCAAGAACACAGGCAGCAGTAACCCAGAAAACACTGGAAAAGTGATATGCTGAGACTTTCAAGAGGTAAAGAGTGTTGCGTGAAAGTGTTTACACACCAGGGGCGTAACAAATAAACACGATGGAAAATCAAATGATTCGCCTCCAAATATTTCACATCAAAAGTATTCATACTGGCAGTGACGCAAATTTGTGACAGTTGATCAATAAATGGTTCGAAAAGATTTGCAGCAGCTCAACCTTCAGATAAAATGATGGATTCGTCATCATTCAGTGACGAAGATCTTGTCCTCATCTTCCTCACTAGCGGGAAGAAGAGTACTGTATATTCAAAGTGTGCTTAAGTGAAGGATCTCGGTACCTCTTTCACCGCTGCCTGTGCAGAATTTACCATAATATGGATAAATTGTAAAGTGAGTATTTTGCGAGACTGCTAATATAATAGTCAAGTAGGTGGCAGCAGTAGACAGGCTATTGACTACAGGCTAGAGCAGTTAACCAAGAAGGGGCATTATTGATGGGCAAGAGCGTAGTTGCTTGTGCTCTCTGTCTTCTTCGAGGCCTAGATCCTTCTTCTACTTCCTGTTTGTTCACCATTTCCACCTTAGGAAAGCTCTTAAAAAATCGACCTCAATCAGAAAAATAATTACTTTGCTTTTTTGCTATGTAATATTCGGCTTATGTGTGAAAGCACTCATAACAAAAACAACAGTTCGAAAAAATATATCGCTGTGCAAATTAATCGCACAAAAACAAATGCCCCATGTATAAAAACATTTAGTTCGACCTATGAAGAAGATGGGACCACCTGTCAGGGTTTCCTTCCATTGGACTACTCAGGGTTTTGCCCTGACCCTGGTTAGGCCTCTCCACCTGACCATTAGTCTCTGGGTGAAATCCTACGGACAGTCGGGGGATGGTACCCACCAGGGTACAGAAGGCCTTCCTGAAGCTGCTAGCTTAATTATAGGCTGCGGTTGGAGACCAGCAATTGGAGAATGCAGGAGAGGCTCATCACATGGTGTAACAGACAGTTTTGTGGACTGCTTAGCAAGCAGGATGAAATGGGCTGTCTTGAAAACTGATCTAAGATGGGTAGAATTACCATGGATGAATTAGACAAAGGGAGCTTGGTGATTAAGTCCATAGCTATGCTTGCCCATGGTCGATTTAAAACCTCCTAGGCTGAAGAGGCACTGGGACACTGATTGCTTGACTTGGACTAGTTGCACACAACACAGGATGTGACAAACTATTGGGTTTCTCAGTGGATGGTGGGCAGCAAAAACATTGACAGATGAGTACTAGGGTACAGGAGACTTCGGGATAGCATACCAGCTGAGAAGTGTCAGCCCAGGACAGGATACTCCTTCTCACTCAGTCAGGAATGAAGAGTCAGTTAGGTGGAGTGTCTGATAGTGGGACAGGACCAAAGCGCCTCTTCAACAGTGCACTCTATCTGGATGCCGGAGGAAACTGATCTGGTGAGATGGTTTCAGGGGGTTTGTTGGGCAAAGGACAGTAGAGATGGGACAAGGACACAAGATTAGTCTCCTTGGATCCAAGATGATAAGACAGGACAAAATGAAATCTGGGAAATAATAGGGACTAGCGGGCATCCTTAGAGTTTGATGTCTTTGCAGAGGAGAGGTACTGCAGGTGGCAGTGGTCTGTCCAGGAGAAGGGAAAGCTGGATCCCTTCAGTCTGTGCGTCTATTTCTCAAACACTAGCTTCACCACTCATGGTCACGGACAGAATGTTTTCTATCAGTAAGAGAGGGCCGTCGAGAGAAGTAGACACATGGATGGATCTTGCTGTTAGCTGCCTATAAGGAAAGGACAGCTCTAGCTTCAACATTGGAGGCATCTATTTCCACTATGAATTTGTGCAGGGGCACAGTAAGCGTCAGTAAGCATGAGTATAGGAGCTTAGTAATTTGTTCTTTGAGCAAAGTCTGCCGGGAGGGTCCAGCTAAAGTGTGAACATGAAGGCTGTTAGGGGGGCTGCCACTGTGGAGTACCCCCAAATGAATTGGCAATAAAACTGGGCAAACCCATTGCACCTCAGTAGTTGTTATCCTGCCTGTTGAGTCCAGTCCGACTTGCACAACCTACACCTTTTGCAAATTCATTTTTAAGGTGCCTTGTGACACAGTCAATCCCAAGAGTGAGACATCAGTGTAGTGGAATTAACTTTTTTCAGGTATAAGAAAAAGATGATTCTCTTAACAGCATCTGAATGACTAAGCTGACATGACAGTAATTTCCACCTGGGTTGGAGAAAAAAAAGGTTATCATTGAGGTAGACGTAGATGAAGTGGCACTCCAATTCTCAGAGAACATCATTAATGGAGGACATCTGGAAGTAGTGGGAGCATTTCTGAGCCCAAATGGCATCTCCAGATATTCTCCAGTGATTATCTGGCATCTCCAGAAAATCACTGGAGAGAGTGTTCAAGGCTATGTTCCAATCATCTCCTTCCTGTATGTCCACCAGATTGTAAGCATTGCATTGTTCCAGCTTGGTAAAATAGCGGCACCTTTGGAGGTTGGAGAATTCCAAACCCATCAGAGCAAGAGGGCAATGGTTCTTGACTGTAATAAAGTTAAGCTGTTGGTAATCTATGCGGTGACCAGAGATCCATACTTTTTGCCACAAGGAAGAGGCCAGCTCCGATTAGTGACAAAGGAGAATGAACAATGCGGCATGGCTGGATCAGAACCGGTCGTATACCTTCCTCATCACCTCAGTGAAGGTCTGAACTGCAGGGTCCCCTGCCTCCCAACAAGTGGCCGCCCAATCCACTCTGGACCTTTTTGTGAAGAATGAAGATGTTTGGAGTTTTAGGACGATTGAAAACTGAGCCAGAAAACTTCAGTGGGTGGATGGGGTCCAATACAGCTTGGTTGGGTTCCCATACTGCAACTGCCTAAAGGACAGTCTGCTGCTGGAGGAAGCTGGCTAGATTGGACTGAGAACAATGTTAGCTTTGACGTTCTTATTTTCAGACAGAAAAGGTTTTATCCTACCTTGACATGTTTTGACGGAGTACTCCTGTCTTCATGAGTACATGAGTATGATGAATGCAATGTTCCTGAAATACAGTATGTACTGACCATTAAATCTACAGACAGTACCAATGGTACGCTATCCATGTATCCCTACTTGCACCACTATTGTCCACTAGGCACATTGTGCAAGGGAAAAGTAACCGCAGACCAACTGCAAAGAAAGGGTTATAGTCTATGTAAGCAAGTGCTGAGCCATGCATCAAAACTCACTTTGAAATTTCTGGCTTTCCTGGAAAGCCGACCTACTGCTGACCCAAATGCAGGCTGTTCCCCCTCACAGTAAGTCGAATATACTTGAAGGAAGAAGTTGTTAAGTGTGGAATATTTTCTCATAATTCAGTTTTGAGAATTTTCGGGACATAGTACATTCTATTTAACCAGTAATCCAAAGAGGGGTCCAATCAGAGTTAGAAAGATCACAGACGAAGATGCGGATGTGAATTAACTCAAGGAGAGACACAAACAACCCACTCATTCTGCCATTAGAAAATAGTTAGAAGGAAAAATTAGACAGAATTTTGTATGTTTAGCCTCACAAATTGTGGAACAAAGCCAAAGGTGGGATCAATTAATTGCTGAGGTTGGCCTTTTATAACAAAACAGAACATGAGAAATGAGAACATGGAGCTGGAGTGTGTATTAAGCTGACTGGTCCAGGAGCAATCAGGAACCTCGAGGTGTAGGCAAAGAAGAGCCAAAAGGACTGATCTGAAGTCAGTAACTGGCATGGCAAGCCACATGAACCAGGGCACACTGGGAAGATAGACACTTTGAAGAATGTAAAGAGGATACTTAGTAGAAGCCACTCATCAAGACCAAAGATTCAGGAAGGTCTATTCCTTAAAAATAGATTCTAGATTTATAGCAGAGATTCATAAATAATGAAGAACACTTTAGACAAAACAGCAAACCAGCAAAGGGAAGAGGGAGCCCAGGAATTGAAATACACATGATAACAATCAACAATGAGGGAAAACAAGCACACCAGGAAGAGGAATGAAATAAGGAGGGAGGGGAGACAAATGAGACAATCATAATGAGAATCAGTTAATGAAATGAGACCAAAACAGACAAAGACAGCTGGGTTTCGAGGAAAAGCAATTAGGAAAACACTATTGCTGCACAATGAATTTATTGCAATGAATTGAAGTGCAGTAAAAAGAACTGCCACCACGGGGCAAATAGACGAGCTGGCTTCTTTTCTTTTCTGTGACTCATACATGACATTGTTGGGGTAATGCCTCTCGCAGAACAGCAATGTTGGGGAAATGCCTCGAATGGTGGCACCTTTGTGGTGATAATGCCCAAACAGTGGCGACGTTGTTGTGCGTGCTATGGTACGTCACACAAGGGTGCCGGCTGTTGGGGTTACAACTCACAAGTAGACACCATGTGTTGAGACAATTTGCCTGATGATATTAATATTATCAATTTGACTGTCAAAACAACATGATATTGTAAAATTAATATAAAATATTAATATTAATACCTCGGAACACCACCCTTCCTCAGTGAAGGGAAAACGATAGCCAATTAATAAAACCTCAGTCTCAATATCCACTTAGCTACGTATATGGAAATTGATCCATAATTAAATTAATAATTGTATCCAACTTACCCAATCAATAGTTACACTGAAGGATTTGAAGATCTACATAGAAGAGGTTGGCAATTTCATTCACTCTTGTACAACATTAATAACCACAGCATATCTTTTTAAAGAATATTTATTTAAATGAAACAAATGAAACACACAATCTAAACTACACTAAACACTAACATTATATGCACAACGAAGGAGGTGTGTGGGTGTGTGTGCGCCTGCGTGTGGGTGATAGAGAACAAAGGGATAATCTAAAGTGTGAGTGGTGGAGCCTTGCTGACCATGTGGAAGTAGGGGGAGGGCAACCCTACTGTAACAAACACCAAGTCTTTGAAACATAGGAAAGTTCAAGAAAGAGTGTTGAAAGGATCAGGTGCTCAGGGAAGTTAGTGAGATCCTCTTTAAGCCGCTATGCACCATCTTCAGACGGTCTTTAAAATTGGAGAAATACCAAATGATTGGAAACAGGGCAATATAGACTTATGACCAGAGCGGGGCTTATGACATCATATATTTGGATTTTCAGAAAGCGTTTGACACAGTACCGCATAAAAGACTAATTTTTAAAATGAGCTCCATTGGAGTTACAGGAGGTATTCTGAAGTGGATTCAAAACTGGTTGCTGGGCAGAACACAAAGAGTGGTGGTCAGTGGTATCTCATCCGAGCTAGGTATGGTGGGGAGTGGCGTCCCCCAGGGATCGGTGTTAGGACCCCTGCTGTTCCTCATCTACATTAATGACTATGGAAGGAATATTGAGAGCAGATTAGTTAAATTTGCAGATGATAAATTGGGAGGTTTTGCAAATAGTTTAAAGTCTAAAGTGATTCAGGATTATTTGGATAGAATCCAGAATTGGGCAGAAATGTGGCAAATGAAATTTAATCTAGCAAAATGTAAAGTTGTACATGTAGATAATAAAAACATTAGATGGGATTACTTCATGGGAGGTTTAAAACTGGAATGTGCTCCACACAAGAAAGATCTGTGAGTGATTGATGACTAAACCCTCACAGGTTCTAGCTATTGAGCCGTTGAAGTTAAAAAAGCTAATTGGATGCTGGGATACATTGCCAAAAGTATTGAGTACAAATCTAAGGAGGTGATGCTTCTTTTGTACAACACATTCGTCAGACCACATCTGCAGTATTGTGTACAGTTCTGGGGACCATACTTTAAGAAAGATAGAGAGGCTCTAGAGAAAGTTTAGAGAAGAGCCACTAAGCTAATTCCAGGTATAAAAGATGAAAGCTATGAGAAGAGGCTGAAGATCCTTAATCTCTTTAGTCTTAGGAAAAGGAGACTAAGGGGTGATTTGATTGAGGTCTTTAAATATGTTAAAGGGATTAAGAAAGTAACTTATGTAGGATTCCTTCGACCAAGTGTTGTGAGTAGACTCGGGGTCACAAATGGAAGTTGACCAAAGGTAAATTTAGCACTGATATTCGGAAATATTTCTTCACCCAAAGAGTAATTTCAATGTGGAATAGCTTACCTGACCATATTGTTGAGGCAGAGACCTTGGGGGTTTTCAAGAGCCGGCTTGACTTAATGCTAGATACCATTGAGTTATTGAGTATCTGAAGGGATATATTCACCGTAGTATGAAGAAACTGGCGAGCGTAGTTGGGCTGAACGGCCTGTTCTCGCCATTCATGTCATGTTATGTTATGATTTATATATGTGGAAAACGTGGTCACAGCATTTCCAGTGGGCAACTACCAGAAGTCTCCTCCTTTTTTGGGGCTGAATGGGGGGGCGTACTTAGTGTGGTCACACTAAGCAAAACATCACACCATATGATATACAATGGATTAATCAGCCATCATTAGTACACTGCTGTGAAAAATAATTTTCCCCCCTCCTGATTTTTATTTTTTTTGCATATATGTCACACTTAAAAGTTTCAGATCATCAAACAAATTTTGATATTAGTCAAAGGGAAAAAAAAAATTTTTTGGGAAAAAAGCAATCCAAACCTACCTGGCCGTATGTGAAAAAGTTATTACCACCCTTTGATAAATCATTAACTGTGATTAACCGAATCTTTTGAGTTCAATTTCACTAGCCACACCCAGGCCTAATAACTGTCAGACGTGTTGAATGAAGAAATCACTTAAATAGACCCTGTCTGACAAAGTGAAGTAGGCTAAATGATCTCAAAAAGCAATGCATCATGCCGCGATCTAAAGAAATTCAAGAACAGATGAGAAACAAAGTCATTGACATCTATCAGTCTGGAAAGGGTTACAAAGCCATTTCTAAGGCTTTAGAACACCAGCAAACCATGACGAGAGCCATTATCCACAAATGGAGAAAAGTTGGAACAGTGGTGAACCTTCCCAGGAGTTGCCGGCCTACCAAAATTACTCCAAAAGCGCATTGACAACTCATCCAGGAAGTCACAAAAGAACCCAGAACAACATCTAAAGAACTGCAGGCCTCACTTGCCTCATTTAAAGTCAGCATTCATGATTCAACAATAAGAAACAGATTTGGCAAAAATGCCATCCATGGGAGAGTTCAAAAATGAAAATCACTGCTGACTAAAAAGAACACAATGGCTTGTCTCACATTTGCCAAAGAAAACATTTTGATGATCCCCAAGACTTTTGGGAAAATATTCTGTGGACTGACAAAAGTTGAACATTTTGGAGGGTGTGTGTTTCGTTACATCAGGCAAAACACAAACACAGCATTTCATAAAAATGATATCATACCAACAGTCAAACATGGTGGTGGTTGTGTGATGGTCTGGGGCCGCTTTGCTGTTTCAGGACGTGAACGACCTGTCATAATTGATGGAACCATAAATTCTGCTCTCTACCATAAAGTCCTGAAGGAGAATGTCTGATCATCAGTTTGTGACCTCAAGCTCAAGCACACTTGGGTTAAGCAGAAGGACAATGATCAGCAACACAGCAGCAAGTCCACCTCTGAATGGCTTAAAAAAGCAAAATGAAGGTTTTGGAGCGGCCTAGTCAAAGTCTGGGCTTGAATCTGATTAAGATGCTGTGGCATGACCTTAAACAGGCTGTTCATGCTCGAAAAAACCCTTCAATGTGGCTGAATTAAAACAATTCTGCAAAGAATTGGCCAAAATTCCTCCACAGCGATGTGAAAGACTCATTGCCAGTTATTGCAAAATGCTTGATTGCAGTTGTTCTCACCAAAGGTGGTACAACCAGTTATTAGGTTTTGGGGGCAATTACTTTTTTTACATAGGGCCAGGTAGGTTTGAGTAGACTTTTCCCTAAATAAATGAAATCATCATTCAAAAACTGCATTTTGTATTTACTCGGGTTATATTTGTCTAATATTAAAATTTGTTTGATGATCTGAAACATTTAAGCGAATATGCAAATATATGCAAAAAAATAAGGAATCGCAAAGGGGGAAAATTCTTTTAAACAGCACTGTATGAATAACAATGCTCTTATTCAGTGCACAACAGGGTTTGCACGAGCAAATGCCATTAACATCAAAATAAGTCGAGCTTGGCCTGCACTGATTTCCTAACAGATCTTTGTTTACTCCTTAGCAGGGCCTAGTCCAGGCTCTGGTCTCAGGCTCTGAACAGATATGCCATTGTGCCAGGGAGAGTAGCATGTGCCATGCACTAGCTTGTTAATTAAAGATGATTCCATTCCAACTGGGAGAAGTATGAAAACGCTTATGTTATATTCCAATGGACTAAAGTACCATTAGAAAAAAAAAGTCTTCATTGTGTGCTTAGAAACAGTTGAAAATAATGCAAATAGATGTACTTTAGATTACAAAATTCTTTTAAAGCAACCTTTAACTCTTTTCCCCATAATGACCACCAATGATGCCTCAGTGCATGTCAACTTATAACTTCAATCATATTATTGTGTTATTTCAGTTGGCTTCAACAGCAGCCTTAACTCTTTTCCCCATAATGACCACATAACGCCAATATGTATATTAATTCACCTTTTCCTAAGCCTCTTCTAGTGTTGTCATTTGTGGTCATTATGGGGAAAGGGAGGGGACAGTCTACAGGGAAAAGAGTTCAGTACATTTCTGTTAACTTAATACCCAAATATGCTGTATGAAGGACTGGTTGGTGTGGCAGGAGTAGATTGGGGCTAATACGCACCTGAATTTGCAGGATAATTATATTTAATTCACAATAAAAAAGATTGTTCAACAATTAGGAAAATGAGAAATTGCTTCAACTTGTTGTTGATGGCTTATGTAGGTTATAACACAATTAAACACTTAGTTATTCCACACAGTCACTCACAGATGAAATTAGTTTTACAATATATTCACACGCAAACTCCAATAAAACTCAGTTAAACAGATAAAGACATACTGTTTAATTTTCCTTAACTACACATTTACCAAGATGGCAACCACGAGCAACAGAGAGCAAAATATTTTGAAATGCGTTCACACAACTTCACATCAAACACGATTGGCTAATTAAACGTAATTACAGGCATGTCAACCTTATTCCAGGTATGAAACAAAATAAATAACTATTTTCTGTACACTCATATAAAATAAAATTGCTTTTATTACGTACCTTCCCCAAAAACAAATATGCATGCATGTAAGTTGAAAGAAAACTCAGTTATTATTTATTCAACACTAAGTGTGTTTTATCCTGTAAAACAAAGTAAAAGTTTTAAATTGTACAGCCTTATATTAATTGATGCCAATTCTAGAGACTGAATGAGTTAAATTCAGCAGGTTGAATATGAATTTAACACTCAACCAGAATAATATTGAGGAATATGTTCTTGTACAGCTTGCGTATGGAGGAGGTACTGAACAGCGAGTTGAGCTTCCTCATGCTCCTCAGCAGCGAGGCTGACGCTCCCTGTGTACGCAGCTCACGCAGGCTGTGCGCCAAGACCTTGGCCAGGTCCTGCTCACTGTTCTGGGTCTTCCACAGGTACAGAGTTTTCAAGAGATACTGATGGGCCTGGCACGATGCCATCGCTACCAGCAGGTCCTCCTCCCTTACTTTCACACCTGGCAGGCTGACCATCATCTTCTGCAGGTCACTCAGGGTCAATTTCCTGAAGGCGGAGCTCCTCGATACCACCTTCTCACACTGGCTCACACCTACAGATCAGAAACATAAAGAGGTCAGACGCTACAAGCAGGGTCATTTGACAAGCACCGAGTGCTTTGGATATGTTTTCATAACTCAATGAAAAGCTATCTGTACAGAGTTTAACATTTCTATACTGTGAAAAAAGTGAAATTAGATCACACATTGGTGTGATGTGTACAGTGGAAGCAATGTAAAGCACAGAGGCAATTCATAATAGAGAAACTTAAATACTTATATTATTCTCTACTTCTATACCAAGCTTTTCATTTTGTCCTGCATTTGAACTTGTTGAATGTGCAAAACACCTTTCAAAAGTTTGGACAAAACCACCTTTTCGTGAAATCAGACTGAAAAATATACTGACCAGCATTGAAAACGCATCACCTTAATTTCATGGACAAAATACAAATGAGGTGTGCTCATGATGCGTGAGTGTTATAATAAACAAAATCAGATTGACGTTTCTAATGATGAAACTGGTAAAAGACCAAATGATTTCGGTTTAGATTTATTGCCTCTAGTTTGGAGTAACCCCTGCTTTAAAATAGTACTACAGTGGTGTCATTGGTGAAAATTGGCTTAAGTAGGGGTGTAACACACCAGTTTGCAGCTGTGAGGCAACTTGTGACTGTGGATTCAGACACTCGACCCCTTTGACATCACCTTGGTGAGCCGTATGAGTCAATTTGAATGATCTTGATTCTTTAATTTACTCCGTGGCTGGTGTGGACAGTCGGTCGGGCACTTGACAGATATCCCCTAACTTTTGGTCAATCTTCCCAGTGATGGAATAATGGCAATGCTATCACGTAGCAAGAGCACATACGCATACAGTATTCATACTTGCAGCATTCTAAGGGAGTGTTCTACGCATTTTCATTAAGTTCTTGCCTCATTAGCCATCTAATGGTGATGTTGATCAACTGACTTGGGGTGGCTTTTGCCTTCTTTGAAAGACCAGATTTTGTGAACAGACCCAGAAAAACATTATAGCATTTTTCCCAAGTGAAAAAAAGATTGACCATGATTTTTGCTTTTTCTGCCTGAAATGGCATTAAAATGCTCCGAAGGCCTAATTTAGCATTTTTCCATCTTGTCAGGAGGCATATTACACGTTGATAAGAATTACACATCACAAATATGCACAATTTGTATTTTGGCCTTGAAATTAGTGGTGCATTTTCAAAGCTAGTCAGTAAAATTAAATAAAGAGTCACATTTTCTATTAATTATCAGTCTTAATTTAATCAATAAAAATAAATAATAAAAAATGTTGAACATGCTTGTATATTTTTTGTATTACAGAAGTCATGTGGCTCTGAGTGTTCACTCCACCATGATAGTAGAAGTTCTAATAAATGTGCTGCAATTTTAGATTGCTTCTTCCTGACCGTTCTGTTCAATAAGCCAAAAATACCTTGAAACATAAAATCACAAATATCTAAATTTTAATTCTCTTGTTGGAATTTTCTAAGCATGGCTTTTAATGAATTCCAAAAATTTGGGTACTAACATGTGACATAAATTGTTGCTATCTTAAGCTCTGTCTGGTTAGTCCCTACCTTGTGCCATTTGAGGTTATTTACTAGAGCTAACATACTTAACTTCCACAAAAGCAGAAAATTAAAATGAGTGAAGTTTTTCCAAAACAGGTATTGTGTAAGTACCAAACCAGTCTTCAAGATTTCTTTTGCGCAAATTGAAAATATGTGTTTTCTTCATTCAACCCCAATTCCAAAATAGTTAAGACAAAGTGTAAATTGTGAATAAAATCAAAATGCAATTACTTTCAAATCACATCAGCCAGTATTTTATTCCCAACAGAAGAGAGATAACATAGCAAATGTTGAAACTGAGAAATTATACAATTTTATGCACAAAATGAGCTCATTTCAAATTTGATGGCTTCTACATGTCTCAAAAAAGTTGGGACAGGGGCCTGTTTACCATGGTGTAGCATCCCCTCTCCTTTTTAACTCTGAGTGCAGGCGTTTCTTGAGTTTAGCCATTGGAATTTGATCCCACCTTTGTTTAATGCGGGCTTCCAGCTGCTGGAGTTTTGGGTCTCCTTTGAAGGACTTTTTGTTTAATTATGTGCCGAAAAATGTTCTAAATTGGTGAAAGATCAGGACTGCAGACAGGCCAGTTCAGCACACGGACTCAGCTACTAAAAAGGCATGCTGTTGTAATAGCTACAGTGCGTGGTTTTGCATTGTCCTGTTGAAATACACAGGGCCTTTCCCGAAATAGATGTCGTCTGGAGGGGACTATGTGTTGCTCTAAAACCTTTATATACCTTTCAGCATTCATGGGGCTTTTTAAAACATGCAAGTGTGCCACACCATATGCATTAATGCATCGCCATACCATCAGTGATGCTGGCTTTTGAACAGCACGCTGATAACAGGAGGGGTGGTCTTTTTCCTCTTTTGCCCGGAGGACACGACGCCCATGATTTCCAACAAGAATGGCAAATTTGGACTCGTCTGACCACAGGACACTTTGCTACAGTCCATTTTAAATTAGCCTTAGCCCACAGAACACGGCGGCGCTTCTGGATCATGCTCAACAATGGCTTTCTTTTTGCATGATGGATTTTTAGGTAGCATCTGTGGATGGCATGGCGGACTGTGTTTACAGACATTGGTTTCTTGAAGTATTCCTGAGCCCATTTAGTAATGTCAATGACAGAATCATGCCGGTGAGTGATGCAGTGGCATCTGAGGGCCCCGAAAATCACGGGCATCCAGTCAAGGTCTTTGGCCTTGTCCCTTACACACTGAGATTTTTCCTGTTTCTCTGAATCTTTTGATGATGTTCTGCACTGTCGATGATGAGACCTTCAAAGGCTTTGGGCTGGTTCATACCTTACGCAAGGTACGCGAGCGAACGCGAGCACAGGTTCGTTCCCTTCCGTTCACAGAGACGCCCGAACACGCGTCCCTTGCTGCGCTGTGCCTCGTTAAAAAGCAGTACACTGCACATGCAATGGGGGCAGCAAACTCTTCTCCTTCTCCTCCTCCTTTTTTCTTTTTGGTGTGTTGAACACAGCGTATGGTGCATTATTTGCTTTATCTCCCCTATAGGAATCTCAAGGAAATGCACGGGTTGATGCGTCTCGTTACAAAAATTTGGACGACACACTTTGCTACGCAAGGACGCAAGAAGGCTACCTTGCGTTGCTCGATGCCTTGCCTTGCGTTTGCGCTCGCTTACCTTGCGTAGAGTATGAACCGGCCCTTTGCAATTTGATGTTGAGGAACATTGTTCTTAAAGTATTCCCACTTTTTTACGCAAGCCTTAACAGGTTGGAGAGCCTCTGGCCATCTTTACTTCGGAGAGACTCAGCCTCTTTTATAGCCAATCATGTTACACACCTGATCCCAGTTAACTTAATTACTTGCTAGATGTTCTCTTAGCTGATTCTCTTTTGTATTAATTGCTTTTCCGGCCCTTTTTTGCCTGTGTCCCAACTTTTTTGAGACCTGATGCAGCCAGAAAATTTTAAATAAGCCCATTTTGTGGGTAAAAATGTATAAATGTCTCTGTTTCAACATTTGAAATTTTATCTGTGTTCTATTGTTAATAACATTGGCTCGTGATCTGAAAGTCACTGCATTTTGTTTTTATTAACAATTTACACTTTGTCCCAACTATTTCAGAATTGGGGTTGTAAATATTATTTAGAAATGGTTAAAAGTAACAAAGGTGATTGGAATAATTACTTTATTACACAACAATACAATTTCTACAATGAAAGCATGGATTACCCATCCTTTCACTGTATAACACATCCAGTCACAAGGTAAGTCCGCAGCCGCAGATTTCTAAGATAATTTGTAAGTTAACATATGTATACGCCTCTACTCTCTCAGCAGTACAACATAATTACTTTAACTGCGAAGGATGTGACAAAAATTGTCTTTAACATAGTGATTCAGACCTACGTATGTGTGTTTGCGATGAGTGGGTCAATGTTTTTGCGACCAATGGGGACCATTGATTTAATTGCCCTCAGAAAAGGAAGAAGCTTGGTCTGAAATCCACAATGTCCCGACCCCCCCCTTACCTCCTTTTTTTATTAATAGAATATTTGTGTAAGGGTAGACAGCTGCTAACCAGCATCTTGAACTCTCTGGGGTGCCTAAAATGCTGACAGCAACAGGGAGTCAACCATGTCTTATTCTGTGCGCATAGTGTGTTAAGCTATCCACAATTCCAAACCTACTCTGCTCTCCATGCATACAAACAACAAGTGTTGTTTAACTTTACATAGCTTTATTAAAACATCTGACCTTTCCTCTTGTGTACTGTTTGTGTGTTCATACAGTGTCCGTGGTCCATTAAATGGAAGGGGAATGATTCCTTTTATGGGCTACCTTGATCTAAAGTGTGCCTGAGACTTTTATTACTGGTGTCCTCCTGTACCTATTAAAGTGGTCACTGAGTGTTCTTATAATTGCAAAACATGCAAAAACAAACTTTGCCAGCAGGTGGTACCTGACCTTTGTGGATTCCAAACAGCCTTCCCTGGTCCCTGTTGCTCTCATGCCAGAGTCTGAGCAGCTGTAGGACCTGATGCCTGGGGCCACACGTCTTCTTCACCTGCTCTAAGCTCCTGCTGTCCAGCTTTCTGCCGGGTAAGCTGGCTGACACAGTGTCCAAGGGCAGCGCAGACAGGAAGTGGAGTGATGACAGGAACTGGAGGATGACTTCCTCACACAGTATTGTATCTGTGGTGAAGAAGCAGACCATAAGGTTTCCGAGCACTGAAATTGGGGGACCAAAGGGTGACAAGACCTGTGATTCCCTCGTTTCCTGTAAACTCCAGTGGTTATAGAAGGTATTCCTGTTTATTAGGCTTCTGATTCATATAAGCACATCTCCTCACTGTAGTCCATTCTAAACGGTTGACTTTATGTATGCAGAAGTTATCTATGTTATGGAACCTTTACATCGTAAAATTTCATTGCACTGACCTAATTGCTCACTCATCTCCATCGACTCTCCCAGTGTCACGCTTTGCCGATTCAATTTTAATTCCTATTCATCTCTTCCGATTTTGGAGCCAAGAGTGCATGTTTTGGTGCTAAAAAGCCCCATAGAAAAACATCAAAAATGGCAGTTTCTGAATCCATGGGACTGGTTACCGCCACTTCTTATAATGACTTCAATGGCAGAAGTAGAGCCCGGCTATGTGAAATGCGGCAGCTTCCTTCAGATCTCATCTGAAGCACTCATTGCGGTCAGGAGAGAAACATGCTCACTTAACTGGGTTGATTTTTTTAGAAAACTCGAGGCGCTCCTAGACTGTAAACCTCTGCCAATACAGCACAGTCCAAATCTTGGTGAGTGGGAGCAAAGTTCAGTTATCGCGTGTCATACGATTTCAGCATGGCTGCCATGCCACCATATTGTTTGACCGATCTCGGGGAAAATCAATACGGTCCATCCCTGATGGAATAGCGACCCACCCACAAAATTTCAGAGATAATGGTTCATTACTTTTTGAGTTATCTTGTTCACAAACAAACAGACAAAAAAAACAAACGGCACCGATCACATAACCACCTGCCGACTTCATTTAATGGAGGTAATAACAGAAAATTCTTGGTGATATTTTATATTCAGTTGCAGATATATTTCCTTTTTGGCGTGTCTAAACATTTCAGTGTAATGCGCCAAAATTTTTTTATTCCATAAAATCCACAATACATTAAAATCCGACTTCATTAGGAGGATAATACAGTCACCTGAGAGGCACTGGAGGTCTTGCTGAAAGCACTCTGGGCTGGGGCCTCCGTCATCATGCTCACACTCACTATTTTTTTCTGCTGTGCCAGCCCGTAAGGTCTTCATACCCAGCATGCTGCAGTTAGTGTGTGGCGTACAGCGCTCTGTCCCAGAAAATGTACTGGAGAAAAAGCCCTCCACACACCTCTCACACTCCGTGTCATGCTCTGGTGTGCCTGTAGGGAAAGAGCGATAAAGTTTATCACTAAACAGAAAGCAAAACGAGGTTTGAAAAGCTTAAAGCATACCCTTATAACAATTTACTATAGTTACTATAGTTAACTATAGTTTACTGGAGTAAAATGTAAACTATAAAAAACTACACTTTACTACAGTAAACTATAGTTTGTTGCAAAGATACTATAGGAAATTAATATCATTGCTATATTTTACTATAGTAGAGTTTGACTTTTGTGATTTACTTTAGCATCACTGTAGTAAACTACTCAGTTACTATAGTATATCTATAGTAATTCCCCAAAAATACCATAGTTACTATAGGAAACTATAGTATTTTTACTGTAGGATTTTGTGGTAATTTTACAGAAGGGTAGATAGTTCCCACGTATAAAAAAAAAATCCCAGAATCTAAAATGAAATATATCATATGGGACTCTCTCTTGCCAGTGTGATTTCTTTTGGAATTAAAACGTTTCTACATTTGATTATAACTAGTTCAGCATAAAGAAATACATCACTATCCTCATAGCATAATTGCCTGTCATTTTTTAAGGTTTTTTTTAATTTACTTTTATCTTTCTACATCATTTAAGAGAATGGAATGGTTTTGAGAAAAAAGGATAAACAAAACTTTTTTTTTGTTTTTTTGAAAGAAAAGGCAGCGATATCTCCATTTGGCAAAAATATAGCTGCTGGATAGTTCACTCGGTTAAAGCCTGGCATTGCGGAGCAGAAGTGACCATCATAGCGCGGGTTCGAGCCCCGGTCGTACCAACCGGCAGTGGTTGGCAACTTTTTCATTGTAGCACACAATTTGCAACTGCGTTAACAGGGATGCAAATTAGTAAGGGACTGCCGGGAAGGGAAATATAAAAAATGGTTGCTTTGCTCGTTGCTAAAGCGCCTCCCGTTGACTAGCTGGCGCTCGTCAGGAAGACTTCAAGCTTGTTCATGTTCGGGTATCCTCCGCCCTTGTTCTGAACTTGCGAGGATGCAACCAATGAGTTTAAAGAAGCAGTAGTTGACAGGCACGTGCCTCGGAGGAGAGCCGTGAACCGTTCCTCTCTCCTGAATTTGCAACAAGGGGTCGTATATGAGCAAGTCTTGTACATAGTTCCCCAAGTGGGCATTCCAGATTCGGGTGGGATTGGAGATGCCAAATTAAAAAAAAAAAAAAAAATTGAAAAAAATATAATTTAGGTAATTATGCTATGAGGCTAACGACATTACATGTATGCATACTCCATTACACGTTTCATGTGGTAAAAGCAGACACACCCTATCAGAGAACCTCTCGTAAGAATAATGGGATCGAACAGACTAAAGTGTTCATTCTAAATTAATCCAAACCAGTCACTACTCTGATTAAAAAGTCTGATCAAAGCTATATAAGTAAAAAGAAGGTAAAATAATGCAATGCAAAATTAAGCACTGTAACCTCAGATGCAATACTGTGAGATAATTGCGATGATTTTAGTGATTTATGTACCTGGTACCATACCGAATATTCTAAGAAATCACCTGGAGGAGCTTTTCTTTAATTCAGGGGTGTCAAACTGACCCCTAAATGGGCCAAGAGCTGCAGGTTTTCACTCAAACAATGCAGAAGCGCACCTGATACAACTAATCACTTGTGCAGGCCCAGATCACTTGATTAAATCAGAGCTTTCAGGTGAGCTTCTGCTTGGTAGGATTGAAGACCTGCAGCCTCTTGGCCCGTTTGCGGGTCAGTTTGGCACCCCTGCTTTAATTTCTCTTCGGCAGCCTTTCTCAATTTAACTGAGTGTAATGCCTTCAATATGCCTTCTCATTAATAGGGAAAACAGAACAATACTGCTCTGATTGCAGCTCAAAGTATGTTTGCATTGGTCAGCTCTCCCTCATAAAGCATCACTTTCTGGTCATCAATATTTCCACTGCTCCTAAACTAATCTTAAAATCATTTCTTCGGTGGCTTATCACCACTGATGGCTTGCCAAATACTGATTTTTGTACAGCTAGATTTCACCATCACTTGCCTTGTTCATCCCCTAAAAAATAAGATATTTTTACATTCTCAAGACTCTTTGTACTTTCATGGCTGTGCAATTCAATAAATTAGAAAGAGACCTCAGTAATACAAATTTTGATGATGAGTTTCCTGCGGGATTCACATGGGAAAACAAAATACTTGCTGAAAAATCATATTTTTATCATTCTAAATTTCTGAAGTAATAAAAAAGACAACAAAACTGTAAAAGATCTTGTAAAATAATAAGTGACAGTTCATTCAGAAAATTCAACAGAGGGCCGCAATTCTGGCCTGAATATGTCACTTTGCAATCTTCTTCAATTGCTCCAAGGTCCAGTTTTGACGCTCATGTAACAGTCCACCTCCCTTTGGCTGAGGACCAGGGTTATGATAGACACTCCATCTGGTCTGCAGTAACAAACTGCCATACCCAGCAGGCTCCAGCGCACTGAGTGTTGTCAGCCATTTCTACCATGATCGTCATTTAAATTTTATGCGACACAGTTGTTAGTTTGGACCAGATGGAATAGCCTTCGCGGCCCTAGTGCATTGTTTAGCCTTGGGCTCCCAACACCCAGTCAATGGTTCATGGTTTGTCCCTCCTTGGATGACTGTCAATGGGTACTTACCACAACAGACCAGAGCACCCTGAAAGCCTTGCCTCTTTGAAGAATCTCTGGCCATCACAACCTGACCCTCATCAAAGTCACTCAGGTCCCATTTCTTTCATATCCAACACATCAACTATGAGGACCAACTATTCGCTTTCCATCTTAGGTCTGCTAGCAGGCCTTGACATTAGCTGTTGTTTCTTCATAATCAATGTTACTTGCTTCATCTGAGAAGGGTTTTAATGTTTTGGCTTATTGGCAAACATTGCGAAATGTATTAATGTGCAATTGCTGAATTGAAAAGTACCTTAACACAATGAATTTATATAATAGTATTAAATGCAACATAGTACAGCAAATAGTACACAAATGGTTCAAGCATCAAGTGTCTGAGGGGCAGAGTCCAGTAACTCAGTGGGTCCAGTAAGTCCATGTCAATGGAGTGTTTACTAAGATGCTAATTTGTGTGCATGTGTGTTTATATGTGTGTAGTGCTCTCAGATGGACGTTGGCTCCTAAAAATGCCTGTTCTGCACCTGAACGGTAATGAACCTTTGACTGAAAGTACTCCCTTCTATGCCTCAGATCATCAAGGAGCTCATCACAGAGGGAGAGGGTGGGGTGAACATGGAAGTGATTTCATCTCTCTTCCTCCTTTCTGCCACCAAGTCCAAACTATGCAGTTCCGTCGCCACCACAAAGCTGGCCCTCCTCACCAGCTAGTTGAGTCTGTAAGTATTCCCCCCCACCCTAGCTTAAGATTCTAAAAAGCACTGTGCATTTTACCACAACAAATACCCCCCGCAGTTGCCTGCAGCACATATTGAAGGACTTAAACCACATAAGGAAGAACAAAGAACATGTTCTCTCCCGTGGAGTGCTCCAGAATCTCTGTCCAGTTTGTTGTTTAATCACACTCCCAGGAATTTGTTTGAATGCAGCATTTATACTTCCCTCCTCTGTTGTCCACTGGAGTGGGGGATTCAGCCCTGCCAGAAATTCACCATCAGCTCTTTGGACTTGACAATGTTGAGCTAGAAGTGTTTATCCTCACTTCCAAACTAAGTTCTACATCATACTTCTGTACTCATCCGGTTTGTACTCTCTTATGCAGAGCACACTAGGGAACTCATCTGAAAACTCCTAGAGATCACATATTTCACAGTTGAATCTGAAGTTGAAAGTGTAGAGGGAAACTAAAAGTTGTGTCAATACAGACTCTTGGAGTGCACTGTGCTGCCCATCACCACATCTAACTTGCATCCTTGTTGTTCCCTGAAGGACATACTGTTGGAAGCCAGGAAGGTAGTCTGTATTCCAGTCCACAATGCCATGATTTTCTTAAATGGGTGAGAGCTCTTCTGAAACTGGGCGGTGCTGAAAGAACTATAGAATTAGAAAAACATCATCGTGGCATCTTTGGCATTGTTTGGCCAAAGTTTGTCCAACTGATAGGTGGCCTTCGCTTTCCTCAGCTCCCTGTTCAATGTCTTTTGGACGGCAGTGATTGCACCCTGTCTGCAGCCATTTCCTTACTGTTGAGGATGTTTTTGGAGTCCTTATTAGTCCAAGTTGTTGCTTAGAAGACTGCAAAGCCAGCTTGGTCAATCAGAGTCTTAGTGAAACAAAACACACTGCACTCCCAGGATTCCCAATGGGTGCTTGCCAAGGCTGTGAGTTATCATTTTATTTTATTGTATGAATATAGTTGCTCTTTGATGCAGTGGCAGCTATTCGGCTGAAATTAGAGGAGGCACCAAAAAAAAATCCCTTTTAATTAATAAGTAGTCTTGACCAGTTTTCAATCCTTTTCCTTCGTTAAAAAGTTTTACAATGATTAGGAAATCCATCAGCGGGTAAACAAACAATTTTCTTCTCAGAGCAATGTTGTAGCGATTAAACAAGCTTATAAATTCAAAATAAAAATTTTATTCACTTTACAAAAATAGATTAACTATTCCGTTAGCTTCTGCACAGCTTTTAGCAAATCTGGCCTTGCAGGCTTCATGCTTTATTAGTGTTGACATAACTACAAAAAATAAAGATTAGAAACGTATGTCATGGTTTTGGAGCTTTGTTAGCTCCTTTTGTTACTCTCGTCCGGGACGACATCGTTTTGCTCACCATCGGATTCCTGGGCCAGCTGGCATTAATTGGGGGCGTTACCCGTACTCTATTTAAGCTCCTGTTCTACCTCGTTCGGGTTGCTAGAGTGTCAGTTTCCCCTTGGCGCTTTAGCCGGTAAGGTCTTGTGAGAAGAGAGAGTATTGTCAGGATCTTAGCTGCATAAAAGGAAAAGTGTTAGTGAGAAAGGGATTCATTTGGTTTATTTCCCTTTTCTTTAGTCGAGCTCACCTGTTTGCTACCACGGACTACGTCAGGTCCGTTGGTAGCGCGAGTCTTGTGATTTCTATTTGTTTTAATCTCTCAGCATGCTGCGGGTTTACCCTTTTATTTCTGGCCACTGCTCTTGGCGTCCTACCACCAACGCAATCACAACGTAGGAGTATCCACAACTGAATGACATTGATTGAAAGACAATTTTGTGTGGACATAACTCATTTTATTCATCTTACCCAAACAAGAAGTGGCCACACCTCATAGGCCTGATTGCTTTTCGAGTTCACGTTATGTTGATTTTTTAAAATTAAAAACTGCTCAAGACCCCTTTTCATTATCAGGTGATGAATGTTCTCTGCCTTCTCTATGTTCAGCTCACCAGTCACCGCTGCTTTAATGTTAGTCACTCAATAGCTTGATAAATGCACTGTGCTAATAAACTCTGTCATGTCATCAATACAATTTCAACTAACTGACATATAAAAATATGTTACTCTCTACTTTGTAACTTTACATTGCCAGCTACAGTCAGTGAACATCATAATTAAAATGGACAGTGACATATTTTTGTTATTTGCAATCTTAGTATTCTAAACGCAGTGGTACATACATTCATCCTAAATTCATACCGAAGAGAAATCTTTCAGGCAAACAAGAGTTGTAATGCAGTCCTGGCAGAGCTTCACAAGAGAAGATGCTGAGCTCCTGGTGATGTCTGTGTGACTCAGATGCCAAGAAGTAATTACATGCAAAGTATATGGAACCATATGTTTGAAATGATTGGTTCATTCCCTACAATGCTTAACTGTCCAATAAATTATGATGCACCAAAAAATAGGGGGACTATGGTTCATCTGATAAGGATAAAAACACTGAAATTAAAGTGGTTAGTCTAGACTTACACTCATTGTCGTTGAAACTTTTTCAAACTGAAAGTGCAACAGAATCAAAGTTTAAAAGATTGTGTCACTGTCGATGAATTGTGGTGTTCAGTGCATTATGAAATGCATTATTGGATACAGATTAAATCTCCAACTGCAAGAATTTGAGCTTTGTTTAACTTCAAAATGCATCCCACCAAGGTTTATTGATCGCACAGATCAGGATCTATGTCAACTGCACAGCTCTGTATGTCTACAAACAGCACTTTGTCTGAAGTTTAACATTACTAATGTTAAGCTGCAAACAAAGTAAAGGCTCAACATAGAACATATTTGCTCAAAATTCTTGTTTTGTTACAAAAGCATAATTCATACTCTCAATATAGTTCTCTGTCCTGTACATATGCAAAGGCAGGGACTGACATTTTTTTGAATGGAAACATTTTATTCAAAATGTAGTTTTTTTGGTATGTACAATATTTATATCGCCTCAGTTAACTCACATTTCAGTTTATCCTGATAAAGACCAGATGTGGGCTGCAATGTTGATCACGTGGTTTTGTGGTGCATAAGAAATCATTGATTGAAAGGGTAGTGTTTGTGTCCCCAGATTACAAGAGAATTTTACTGCAATACACATTTTTTAAAAATCAAACAGACTACCAAGTTCTTTTTCAAGAAATCTACCTCCCAAAATTTATTTTGTTTAATTCATGCTCGATGTTTGATGAAAGAATTAAGAAAATATTAAAACAATGGACAGCAAACCACGGCAAAGCACTACATATTATGCACCATAGCAGATAATTCTTGATTTTAATGGACTGGAGTAGCGTGCACTGGGAAACAACTCTTTAGTAAATGCAAACCAAAGAATGAATCCATAAAGTGAGGTATTTCATTCAACTGTCTGGCTCACCACGCATCCATAACACATCATTTCAAACACATTCTTTTCTGTGATTGAATAAAATTCTTCTCGATAAACATGAAAAATGCGAGAGAAATAAGGAATCGGTTTATGTGAGGAACGGGATGTAAATAATGATTTAAGTTGAAGTTCCGCTCATCACTCCTCTGCAGCCCTTGACGAAACTGACGCAGGGAAATAAATATCAATCAGAATTTGAAATGTAAAAACCTTCAGACTGTGAAATTTAGGAGCAGTTGTGGACAATACAACCAAAAAGCCTTTGTGAGTGGATTGTAAAAGCACATACCCTGTAGGACCGCTCCAGAACCAGGTGGGCAGAGGGTGTGTCTCACGCAAAACTCAACCTCCAGATGGTATCCCGGGGCGCACTCGCACAGGCGATCGTGAGTTTGGTTGCAGTCTCTCTGGACTAACTGCTGCTCCTTGCAGACAGAGGTGCAGCGCTGGCAGGCTCTGCCCCAGTGCCAGTGCTCTGAGAAGTGCTCCACGGGGCAAGGGGCACATGCAGTGGGCGTGTCCTTGCCACAGTGCTGAAATAGGGCGGTTCCAGGTGGGCACTGCTCGCACTGGTAAATCTGGGATGTCACAGGGTCGCGATGCTGATAGGTGGGCGGGGACACCTCACAGGAGCCTCCATAAAAGGAGAAGACAAGCAGCTGTGGAGGAAACACAATGTTCCCACGCTGAAGAATTTGCTTTGATTTTTTTCAACCCTGACTCGCTCTCACATGTACACAATATTTCCTCCATGGACAAGTGCACGTCCTCTCTCAATCCAAAAAAATCCACAAGATGACAGAGGACAGACATGACAATCCCAGACATGCAATGGACTGACTAGGCCATCAATCAAATTAGAGTGCCAGGACTCAAATCCTATTCAATTCAGAAAGTCCGGGTTCAGATAGTAAAAATCCTCCCCACAACTTTATTCCACTCACCTGGATTGACAGGAGATAGAGCCAATATGAGTGATCAGCTCATTCTGTGGGAGGGAGAAAAACTTGGCAGGACCTTTACTTTCTGACCCCTGGATTTTACACCTCTGAAGCTGAGGGATATTTTTTAATGTTAATTTTGGTGTGACATATTTTCTTCCAGTGTAGTGGTATTAGGAGTAGAAAGAGTAGTGGTGGTAGTAGCTGTAGTAGTAGTTCAAAATTATTTCAACAGTTTACATGTCCAATATTCAGAATGTTGAGTTTGATTTCTTCAATACAAACAAATCAAAAAATAATATCATTTCTTGGACAATGTGAGTCATGCAACTGGTGCATACATGAAAACGGTGCATATATGAAAATCAATAGCTGAAACTATTGATTACACATAGCAGCCAAGATGACAAACATTGAATTTTTATTTTCACAACAATGCATTTATTCTCAGGTTTCCAATTGACAACGTGCATTTTTTTTTTTTTTTAAATTTGGCATCTCCAATCCCACCCGAATTTGGAATGCCCAATTGGGGAACTATGTACAAAGCTTGCTCGTATGCGACCCCTTGCTGCCAACTCAGGATAGTGAAGACAGTTCACGGCTCTCCTCCGAAGCACGTGCCTGTCAGCCACTGATTCTTATACACTCGCTGGTTGAATCTTCGCAAGTTCAGAGCGAGGGCGGAGGATACCCGGACATGAACCAAGCCGGAGTCTTCCTGACGAGCGCCCGTCTGGCCAACAGGAGGCGCTGGAGCAACGAACAAAGCTGTTATGGAATACCCAAATCCGGCAGTCCCTTCCCAATTTGTCACCCTGTAGCGCGATAGCCAATTGTGCGCTACTCTGAAAAAGCTGCCGACCCCTGCCGGTGGGTACGCCGAGGCTCGAACCCGCGACGTGGTGATCACCTCTGCACTGCAGCGCAGTGCCTTAACCGAACGTGCATTTTTAAACCACGTCATAGAGTAAGTCTGTTCTGAGCCTAGTGGCCCATCGGGCCAGTGCTTAACCCCGGTTTCCGTGGCATGAAGCGACTAGGAGTATTGCTATTCTCCCTGGATGGGATGCCAGTCCATCGCAGGTACTCCCCCAGCTCTGGGTCAGGGTCCCTGACAATTTCCTGGTACCCATTTATACACCTGGGTGGAGTGTGGGAGTGAGGTGTTTTGCCCTAGAACACACTGTGAAAGCCATCGCAAGGCCTCTTGATCCCAAATCATGCCTACTTGCCCACTCATGCCCACTGTGCTACCGCGTCTCCCACACCACGGACGGAGTAAATTCTAGATGACAATGGCAGGTGGTGAGCCATCTGTCTGTCGTAGGCAACAAACACAGGATCAAGTGTGGATGCAGCTCTTGAACTGGGGCAATACTATGGCAGTAAATTTTACCTCGTTAAGCTAATACACAATTCGTATAAACTGCCATGAAAAAGTATTTGCCCCCTTCCTGCTTTCTTAGAATTTTTGCTAATTTGTAACATTAAAATGTTTAAGACCATCAAAATAATTTTAAAGTAAGTCAAAATCAATGTGAGATAGCACAAAATGCAGCTTATAAATAATCATTTCATTTATGAATGTAGAGAGTTATTCAGAATCCACTGTATATCACCCAGAGGAAAGTAATTGCCGCCTGAACATATTAACAATTTGTGCCACCCTTGGGGGCAACAACTGCAATCAAACATTTGCAATAACTGGCAATGAGTCTTGTTCATTGCTTTAGGGGAATTTTGGCCCACTCTTTGATTCAAAATTGTTTTAATTCAGCCACAATGAGGAGCATGAACCGCCTGTTAAAGGTTATGCCACATCATTTCAATCAGATTAAAGACAGGATTTTCTGGTTGAGAGCTGAATTCATGATTCCATCAATAATGGCAAAGCATGTAAGTCCTGAAACAGCAATGTAGCCCCTGACCATCACACTATTACCATCGTGTTTGACTGTTAGTGTGATGTTCTTAGTGTGGAATGCTGTGCTAGCTTTATGCCAGATGTAACAGGATTCATGCCTTTTGACTCATCAGTCCACACAATATTATCTCAAAAGTCGTTTTTTTTTTTTGTCAAATCTGACATGAGCCTAAGTGTTCTTTTGGTCAGCAGTGGTTTTTGCAGTCCAGCACTCCCATTGGCAGAATTTTTTTTTTTGCCCAATCTGATTCTAATTGGCGTATTGTGAATAACTGACCTTAACTGAGGTAAGTGAGGCCTGCAGTTTTTCAGATGTGAATTTGATTCTTTTGTGACCTCCTGGTACAGTTGTCAATGCGCTCTCAATGTAGGGTGGTCACTCCTGCAAAGGTCCATCACTTTTTCAAGCTTTCTCCTTTTGTAGATAAATACTCTCACTGTGTGTACAGTGGAGTTCCAGAGCTTTAGAATTGGCTTTGTAACCCTTTCTTGACTGTCAGATATCAGCGACTTTATTTCTCATCTGTTCTTAAATTTTTTTCAGGTCGCAGCTTCATGTGCTGCTTTTTGCTTACTTTACATTGCCACACCAGTTCTATTTAACTGATGTTTACACTCAATACCGCTGGCAATTATCATGCCTAGATGTGTCTAGTTAAACTGCGCCCAATTATCAATTAAATGTGCACAATTGGTTGATTTATTAATTTATTTATTAATTACATTTTCATTTAAAGCCAGTTAGGGTTGGATAGCTGTTTCCTTCGATAAATGAAATCATCATTTTCAAACAGCACTTTGAGTTTACTCAGTTATCTTTGAGTAATTTTTAACTTTCCATGTAATTTAATTGCTATTTGGCAGTGAACTTTCATGTTCATTGTGATATGAATTTGAATATGACTGAATTATGCTATCTCTTCATTGTGCTGCATATATGTTTAAGGAACATATTTATTCAAATTTGTCTCAGGCAATCAAGGCAAAGCTGTCGACCAGGGGTATATTTCCCGAAACCACAGATGGTAACTTACATAGTTGGACCCATTGACTGTGAATGGATGAACTATGTAAGTTGCTAACCTAGTTAGCAACTACACTTTTAGGAAATGCACCCCTGATCTTCATCATTGCAATTCATTGTCTCTTTTGAAATTAATATAAGTACACATATTAACTATATTCCAGCAGGTAAAACCACCAACAAACCAAGCACAACATGCACTGAAACATGAATAATATATATTTCCCATTGCCACATTTGAAAGATTACTCAGCAGCGCTTTGTATTCTCATGAATATTTTAATGTGCATTCTCTGGACAAAGAAACATATGTCCTCTCATTTTAATCCTCATGGGTAGCAAAGCATTGTAAAAGTTGTCCTGCGGAAATTGGAGGCTTCCAGGTGTTAATCATATTACCTTTTTTTCTCTCCTGGATCAGTGGTTCCAAAACTTGATCCTCCTGGACCCCTGTATTTGCTGGTTTTGGTTGCAACCACAATGGCAGAGTCAGAATTTTAACAAGAGGTTAATTCTAATTTCTATGTACTTTTACAATCGGAAATCTTAACTCCAAAATCACAATCTGCGAGAAATAGCAATGCATCAATGATGTGCCGTTGGAGGTAAGTTAGATGAGGTAGAATCCTTACTGTTCAAGAAACGAAAACTCCCTATTGCTTTGCTTGATTAGCAATCAGAGGATTGATTAACTAATTTGCTAAGACTAATCTGGAGAATGGCGGGCCAATTTTAGTTTCCATGCCATTATTGCTCAGTGCATCGAACCTGAAATGCTCACGAGACAGCAAATTTGCTCACAGCAAGCTAACGCAATGCCACTAACAAACATTAAAACCTTTCACGCCGTGTTCAGTGCTTGGTCAATATTTTTACGATAATGTTTTCCCCTTAAAATTGTACTTTAAATGCTATTCAAAAAAATAGGGAGTTTATTTTCAGTCTTCTTTCACAATCCGATAAACAAAGGTTAAAATTATACACGGAATTACGGAGAGAGTTGAGTTTTTATCTAATTAATTATTAAGATTTCCATCCTTGGAGTCTTGAATCAAAGCGTATACGTAAATGAATCTTTTTGTCATTATCAACTCTTAATCATTACAGGCTACTAACAGGCTAGGCCTTGATTGTTCAGTAAAAAAGTAAAAAATCGGCCTCTCTGAAGCGGGCAATACCCCTCAGCTCCGAAGGTCACTGCTGCAAGGTCAAAGGTCAAACTGGGACGAAACCTCGAAAAGGCACACCTACCTCCCATGGGGAGTCCACATATGCAATATGAACTTCCTAACCCAAGTGGTTACCGAGAAATAGCCCGGACAAAATTGGCAGCCGCCCGCCCGCCTGGACGAACGCCCGCCCACCCGCCCACCGAAGGGACGACAATACCCCTTGTGCCCTTGTCGGGCTGAGGGGTAAAAATGGATTGATTTTCAATCAGGCAGAGTACGTGGAAACAGGTTGACAAAATCCAGTGATAGAAAATGAAGTCTCTGCTTCCCCTGACAACACGTCTCTGCTATGCATGCTTGTTGGTCAATATTGCAAACAATGCATTCATTTAAATTTCTGTAAAATAAAAAGCATAAAAGAGGAAGCTTATCTGTAACTGCTCAAATTAAAGTCTGAGATGAAATAGAAAGCCACTTTTTGATTACAGTGCACCTGCTCGTCGAATGCAGTTGGTAAGTTGAAGAATTGATGACAAAACAAATAATAAAGCAGCCATCCTGCATAAAGCTGAATGACGGAAATATGAAAGCCTCACATTTTCAACAGCTAGGTTTGGAGCCCATGTACCTCAGTCTTTTTTGTTACCTAATTTTTCTGGTTATTCACCTCCGCCAAGGAGGTGTATATTTTTGTCTGCTTGTCTGTCCGTTTGTCTGTTAGCAGTATATCTCAAAAATGGCCGATCAGATTTTAACCAAACTTTGCAGGTTCTTTAGCACAACAGGAACAAGTGATTAAATTTTGGCATATCTAGGCCAAATACAGCTGAGATATATAAGGGCCAAAGTTCAAATCCAGCTATGCTGGCCGAGATTTGAAGTCTTTCCCAAGGGCCGGATTTCCAATCGGTGTGCTTTTGGGTTTCGCTGCCACCTGGCGGTGGAATGCAACAACACCCTACATCAGCCAACAAAAATAACTAATGCACAGAGTCGCCTTGGTGTGGCGGAGGTGCTGCACTCTGAGTGCTCTTGTTCACCATACACTGCAATAAACACAATACGAGTCCGAATTGCAAAGTTATTACTGGTACAATGGGAATTAAGGTAAATAATAGGCCCAGTTTGAAATACCAAAGGCACATAACTAAGCAAAATGAACTAATTGTTCAGGTTCCAGAATTGCAGTAGCAGAGCAAAAGAATTTCCTCGCCTCCACACCTGTAATTCCCCTTTGTCAATTGTTCAGTGTACTTATGTTATTGGTCTTTATCTCCCCGTTACTGGATCATTATGAACCCATTTGTTGTCCTTGGTGCCTTTTTATGTCTCACTACTCCAATATTCCATCTTCGTTACTGAGATTTTTAAGTTGAGAGTAATTTTTCTTTGGTTTATTTAAGTGCCTATTGCAGCAAATGAAGCATTTTTCATTAAAGCGCCCTTGAGGATTTTTCTGTGGATCTGCGCCTGGTTCTTTCTCTGAAGTCAGTAACACCAAGTTTGGAAACTGCTGGTCTAGATCATTCAATACTGCAAATTGGAGGCTAAACAGGGACAGAAAATTACTCTCAAATAAATAATAATAATACTTTTAAAAATGAATAATAATAATAATAGTAATAATGATGATGATGATAAACAGCTGAAGTCCACTGCTTAAAAGAAACAAAAACAATGAAACATAGCATTTAGTGTAAGAATTATGAACTTAGGCTTCTCACAGTGTTATTAATGCGTTCAACTGATTATTCACTTGGTTTCCACGCAGGTTCTCAATAAGGTTGTGAGCAACTATCGTCAACAATTCATCAAAAATTGATAATCAAGAATTATTTCTGAGTAAAGACCTCAGTCTTGTAGATTGTTTGATTAATTTCATTCATAATTGCCTCAATTTCCAAATCCAGAAATAATATCTCTGTGGATTTGCTCACTAGTTTTGTTTGTTTGAAGCTTAAAAGTAGATTTCGATCCTACCTGAGGCGGCAGGCAGCGGCCGATCAAGAGTAGTAAAGTAGCCCAAAAGAATGAGATAACAGCCTGAGGCATCACGGCATGGCTGTCCCCCGTGTTGCAGGTGCAAACAGAAGAACGGTTATATTCACTCGTGAGATATTTTCGGCGCTGCAGTGTATTCAGTTCAGAAATCAGACCCACGCGTTACAATTGTGATTATTGATAAAAGCATTCATTAATTTTCTCAATGCAGACGGCACTCCTCCAGCGTTTACGTATGCCAGTATGAATCCATGGTAACGGGGTTGGTCTCATCAGAAGGGACTTTCTGAAGGGATTTCATGACAGGCGCAGTGTTCCTAAAATAAAGTCGTTAAGTGTCAGCTGAAAAACATGCTCATATGTGTAATTGACTCCAAAGGATAGCCATCCAACTGACCACAGCCAACAGGCCGCCAACGGCGTCGCAGTTCAACACGTGGTGAGAGTGTAGTAGCCTGAACTTCCCTATTTGTGTTGTCATTTTCCACATAGGGACTGAGGTCTCTTTGTTCCCAAGTTAAACAACTTAATGCTGGAAAGCATGCGCGCTGAAATTGTTTAAAATAATAAAATAAAATAAAAACAGATTAAATGTATTTAATTACTTCTAAGCTTGCATGAAATTATAACAACACTCGCATTATGTGTACCTTAGTGCAAGTCATTAAACAATGATAGAGGATTTTTTTTTTTTTTTGATTATAGCTCATCCATCCTTCTCCTGTAGGGATGTACAGTCGCCAACGACTACTGGCATTCGCCGATTTGACTCTTAAATAAATTCGCAAGATGACATGCCTTGTAATATGCGGCGCTGAATCCAGTTTTTGGTAGTTGCCGATTTGCTTCTTACAAAGGTTCGCAAGATGGCAAGCCCAGTAATATATTGCCCTGTACTCAGTCCATCCTCGATAAAGCATCCTAAAATTAATAATTATGAAAGGGGTTGATGCCTGATGCAGTCCACCACTTTTGCCTCCAAAATCAAATTTCACTACCCATAAATTCTCAGCTACTCACCACGTATAATTTCATGGTTGACCGCGGCCTCACGATCTGAGTATCCAGTCCTTCCATCAAGTCCGTTTGAGCACGCTCTTTTCCATACAAAAGTTGCAGTTAAGGAAAGGGGAAGAGACCGTACGTGCCCAGTCCAATAATGGTATTTCCAGCTGCAGCACATTTTCCCCCCTCCTAACAGTTTTTTTTTTTTTTTTTTTTTTACATATAGCCTACCAGGTGCTATCTTTTTTTCTAACGCGTCTGATCCAGTATGATCTCTTGCAAACACACCTTTTTTCGTTTTTTTTTTTTTAAAGAAAATATAGGCCTATGACTTGTAAAACAAGCTAAAACTACACCACTTGGTAAAAAGAGACATTTCAAAAAATTTATTATGTACAATTTTATATAGCCTCACGTTATTGCACTGATCTGTTTTTATTTGCATACGTTTGAGAGAGTATTTTGCGGTTGATGCTGCACAGTATTTTTTACGTCGTGGAGCTGCCATGGCAGTCATAAATGCAAAAAGGAAAGTAACATGTGAGCATTTGCTGTCACTAATATCGCGAGGAGGCTAGCCTATGAGACGGACGAGTTGATCTGGAAAAATAAATAAATAAATAAAGTGGGGGGAAAAGTCGCAAATAAATCGTTCTAATGGCTTTTTTAAGAGATTCACGGGAATTGTTAATGAAGTATGGGGTAAAATCATTGTAAAATCATGTGTAACTGCTTGGTTGCCATGAAAGCTTGCATGCACGATGGCTTTTTCTGGAAAAGATAGAACAGTCTGGGTCTCAGTGATTGTATTCACCCTAAATAAGAATAGTATGTCTTCATGCACGAGTCCCTTTATTAAAATCACTTGCACAAGACCCATTAAAAATCTGCCTGTCGAGAACTGGCCAATTGCTTGGCCTCCAGTACTGCCGCTAAACGGAGCGCAAGTACCGTTTGACGCTGTCTATGTGAGCAACGCATGCATGCACACGGGCCCTACAGAAAACCCAGTTTTTGCCCATTTACACATGGCTGCCCTTACCGTGGTCAGTCAGCGACAGTCCCTGTTTTCCATTCTCAGACAGAAACAGGGAAATAAAGTGCCAAAAAATTACACAGAGGCAGGTGCCCACAGTCAGAAGGGAAGAGTTCCTACTCCTGTTGATGGGCAAAAAATGGGTTTTCTGTAGGGGCCGTATGCATGCATGTTTTGCTCACGTAGACCGCGTCAAACAGCACTTGCGCTCACCTTCAATCGTCTAGGACCCCTCATCTCTTTGGTTGCTCTCCGGTATCTGTCGCGTAGAGGCTATAACCAGATGTGGCACTCTTGAGCTACCATCGTCACTTGTGGCTGCCCTAAGCGGGGTCGGTTAGTGACAGTGTCTGTGTTCCATTCTGGGATAGACAGCAGACTGATTGTTGAACGGTGACAGTGCAAATGACGCACCACCTCTCAGCAGCTGAGATCTGCCCGTAACATGCCAAAGGCTTTTTTTCTCTCGCCTGTGTCACAAGCCGTTCCATTTTCTTGATGCAGTAGCATTTTTGTTGGCTTTATGTAGGCTATTGACCTCACCAAAAAGAACAAGTCAATTTTCACTGTACACATCACAAATTGCTCAATGTTTGTTATTACTGAAGTGCTTGACACATGCACGTAGTGCGCGTCAGGATTACAATACCACGCACTTTTCTTTATTTCCTCTCGTGCCTCACTGGAAAAGCAATAAAAATTAATCGATTCATCAATTTACAGCAAATACAGTACATACCTCACCTGTGCGTTTTTAATGGCGCCGAGTATACAAATGAAGAAAACTTGTAAGAGTGGTGAACCTTCGCAGGAGGGGCCAGCTTACCAAAATTCCTCAAAGTGCATCAACGCCTCAGCCAGGAGGTGACAAAAGAATGCAGACTAACATTAACTAACTAACTAGTTAACTAACTAACACTAAAGATCTGCCAGTCTCATTTTCCTCAAATGAAGTCAGTGCTCAAGATTCCTCAATAATAAAGAAATTGGACAAAAATGGTGTCCAAGGGAGAGCTGCAAGGCGAAAACTACCACTGACAAAAAAGATCGCTAAGGCTCTTCTGACATTCACCAAAAAACATCTTTATGAGCCCCAAGACTTATAAGATGCTATTCTGCGGACTGGAAGTTTCACTATCAGCAGTTTGCTGAATACTTGTTTTAAACTTTGACTCCACATTTGCAGCACAGGAGATTAAGTCTCCATTGCTTACATAACAAAGCAGAGAATGGCAATAATCAATATAGTGATGTAGAAAAACAGAATGAAAAATGGCTTATATTAATGGAAGAAACCAAAGAAGCTAAATGCATCATATGACAATGGGAAGTAATAAATAACAAAGGACAAGGGCAGAAATATACTCAGACAGCCAAAGCGTTTCTGTTTTTTCCAGGAAGCATGAGGTCATGACTGCAAGACACGCATTCATAGTTTGCTCTGTGAAAGTGAGTAATAAGGACTGTATATGTAAATTACTTGAATATGACATGGGTTATCCTTACACTACACTGTTCAGGCCCTGGGTTGGCAGGGGGGTGTCAGAGCTGGGCCCTCTGACCATTAAAACATCTGTGGGGATAACTTGTCAAAATACCTTTATTGTAAAAATTGTGATGGTATTTAGATAAGGTTTAAATTTTGTCTTTGGCAAGTTGATTATATAATTGCCATTATATTGTACCTTTCGTACAATTTTACTTGCACTCTCCCATGTCCCAGTAAAGTTCAATGGTTCGGCAATGCTCCCCAACTTTGAAACGTCAACTTTCCTAGAAACTAGTCTTCAAAGACCTCAACAGTGATTTCACTACCTTGAAAGTTTGAGGCATGTCATGCATTTAGAGTTCAAACCTAAACATGTAAACACCAAGAAAAATCAAAGACACTGGAACTATCAGGACATGGTTCTGAGGGTTTCTCGTAACACCAAAATTTCATGAATGTTATGTTGGGCTACGTTTGTAAATAGCAAAGATTACATGATCACATGCCCATGTTGCTCAATAATACTATGCATGTACAGTAAGTCTCTGGGCATATGTACCACAACCGGTATCTGTTTTACATGCAAAGTCTCGAGCCCTTTAATGTATTTGCACAAGCAGTCGTATTTCCGCAGAAGCTACAGTCATGTGAAAAAGTTTGGGCACCCCTGATAATTTTCAAGATTTTCCTTTATAAATCATTGGTTGTTCGGATCAGCAATTTCAGTTAAATATATCATATAGCAGACAAACACAGTGATATTTGAGAAGATAAATGAAGTTCATTGGGTTTACAGAAAGTGTGCAATAATTACTTAAACAAAAGTAGGCAGGTGCATAAATTTGGGCACCCTTGTTGTGTTATTGATTTGAATACCTTTAGCACTAATTATTGGAACACAAAATTTGTTTGGTAAGCAGCTCATTGACCCTTGACCTACATACACAGGTGAAGCCAATCATGAGAAAGGGTATTTAAGGTGGCCAGTGGCAAGTTGTTCTCCTCTTTGCATCTTCTCTGGAGAGTGGAAAAATGGGAGCCTCAAAACAACTGTCAAATGACCTGAAAACAAAGATTGTTCAACATCATGGTTTAGGGCAGTGGTTCTCAAATTCGGTCCTGGGGCCCCCCTGTGTATGCTGGTTTTTGTTCCAGCCGCAACTGCAATTCTAGGATTTTAACAAGCTGTTGATTTGTTTTAATTAGGTGCATTTATGCAAATATCCACAGGTTCCTCATTGGTGAAACTCTTCACACATGGAGGTAAAACCCAACAATTTACTTGGCAAACAATGGAGTCACACCTGTTGTTTCTGTTGATTTTATTTGGTTCAGGCAGGTTATTTGGGAAAAACTCAAAATACCTGCATTCAGAAACCTAATTTGGAGCTTATTGATTTTCTCAGAGTCTAATTTGATCTGTTTAAAAAAGTTTTCACCTGAAAATCCCAGCAATATTGAAAATTAAGCCCAAGATGTTCAAGGGTTTTTATTCTCCTTAGCAGAATGGATGTATCCATCCAAATGTGACTTAAGATGGTAAATAACTACTCTAAACATGGAATGCTGCTAATTAAGACAAAGTAACAGCTTATTAAGACCTTAGAATTACAGTTGTGGCTGGAACAAAAACCAGCATACACAGGGGGGCGCCAGGACCGAATTTGAGAACCACTGGTTTAGGGGAAGGATACAAAAAGCTAGCTGAGAGATTTCAGCAGTCAGTTTCCACTGTGAGGAACATAGTGAGGAAATGGAAGACCACAGGCACAGTTCTAGTAAAGGCCCAGAGTGGCAGGCCAAGAAAAATCTCAGATAAGCAGAGGTGAACGATGGTGAGAACAGTCAAACTCGACCCACAGACTAGCTCCAAAGACCTACAACATGATCGAGCTGCAGATGGTGTCACTGTGCATCGTTCAACTATTCAGCGCACTTTGCACCAGGGCTACATGGGAGAGTGATGCGACAGAAGCCTTTTCTGTGCACATGCCACAAACCGAGTCGCTTGAGGTATGCAAAAGCACATTTGGACAAGCCAGCTTCATTTTGGAATAAGGTGCTGTGGACTGATGAAACTGAAATTGAGTTATTTGGACATAACAAGGGGCGGTATGCATGGCAGAAGAAGAACACAGAATTCCAAGACTTGCTACCCACAGTAAAATTTGGTGGTGGTTCCATCATGCTGTGGGGCTGTGTGGCCAGTGCAGGTACTGGCAATCTTGTTAAAGTTCAAAGTCGCATGGATTCCTGTCAGTATAAGCAGATTCTAGCGAACAATGTTCAAGAATCAGTGACAAAGTTGAAGTTGCTCCGGGGCTGGATACTTCAACAAGACAAAGACCCTTTAACACTGCTCAAATTCTAAATAATTCAAATAAGGCATTCATGCAGAGGAACAAGTACAACGTTCTGGAATGGCCATCTCAGTCCCCAGCCCTGAATATTATTGAAAATCTGTGGTGTGATTCAAAGCGGGCTGTCCATGCTCGGAAACCATCAAACCTGACTGAACTGGAGATGGTTTGTACAGAAGAATGGTCAAAAATACCTTCAACCAGAATCCAGACCCTCATTGGAAGCTATAGGAAGTGTTTAGAGGCTGTTATTTCTGCAAAAGGAGGATCTACTAAATATTGATGTAATTTTTCTTTTGGAGTGCCCAAATTTATGCACATGCCTACTTTTGTTTAAGTAATTAATGCACACTTTCTGTAAGTCTTATAAACTTCATTTCACTCCTCAAATATCCCTGTGTTTGTCTGCTATATGATATATTTAACTGAAATTGCTGATCCGAACAACCAATGATTTATAAAGGAAAATCTTGAAAATGATCAGGGGTGCCCAAACTTTTTCATATGACTGAAGATCTGTGATCAATGTCTAGCAAAACCTAATGTTATATCATCTGTCCACAAGGGGGGGGCAAATGCTGTTAGCTTAAAGGGAACGAATGATTACAGTATCTCAGTTTATAGCATGGTATGCAGAACACACACCTATTCATTAACAAGAAAAGTATGTCATCCCCAACTCAGATGCATCTCCAGCATGTCTGGAACATTAATTCAAGTCACTCACAATAGTAAACAATAATCATGATACGTGGAAACAGAAAAATTTATTTTAAAAACTTGCATTATTTTTAATATCAGTAATTTATAGCATTAATAATGATGGGAGTTTTTTCCCCCCAAAATTGCAAGACATTTATTGCCATCAAAAGCAAGTCCATTCAGAAATTTAAAAGGACAGAATAAAAAATGTTGGCCCAAATTATGAATAATTCTTTGCGGAGGACGGCTGCAATAAATGCGTCAGCATTAGCCTGCGTTGCCGGTGGTCAGCGGCTGGCGGGAGGAAGGAGAGGAAAGACTGCCTGCACGATAACGTAGGGGTTTTGAGTTGTCCGTTCAGCAGTGAACGGGAATTACTGATTGGCTTAAGAAGTGTCAATCATGTTTTGATCTCCACGCATCACTTGTGCTCTCAAATTACACTCGAGTTTCATTGGTTTAAAAAAGGGGTGGTCCGCCGCGGCTCGTTGCGCAAGGAAGTGGGCGGCTACTCAAAATCCCTACGTTATCGTGCAGGCGGTCTTTCCTCTCCTTTCTCCCGCCAGCCGCTGACCGCCGGCGACGCAGGCTACGTCAGCATTACAACCAATGATCTGAAGTGTTCCCCAGTAACTTTGCACGCTGTCACACCAATAGTCTATGCACACTCAAAGGGCTGGAGTGGAGAGCACCTTTTTTCTCAACTAAACACTTCGACTCAAGTAATCAATCTGAGGAGTATGTGCTAAAGACCTTGATTATTGCAATCAAGCTGGCAAATGATGGGTTGAAACAAAATCTTGCAGGGACACTGGCCCTTTCTTCATCAATGCTGCTCCGGCTCGCGCACATGGTTCTGGGACGTAAAATCATGACAGTCCTGTATTTTTTAAACTTGTTCCAAAGGACATAATAAATACCAATAAGGTAGACAATTGACTTTGCGTGTGTAAAAATGGTTTTGTGTGGGGTTTGCTTGCTTAGAACGCCAGAATCATGTCTTCAAAAACAAAAGATGTGGGAACTGAATCCCTCCTGGTAGCTGCTCACTGGATAACATGTAGCTGCCCATCAGCCCCTGCAATCTCTAGATACAGAAATAGTTTTCAAAACCATCAGGAGGAGTTTATTTGCTCACACACTCAACAGAAATTAGCTTAAATTGTGTATTGGGTAAAGAACACTTTAAGGCTGTTCTGTGTGCAAGGGCCCTACCCAGTATTAGCATGGCGCTCCAAATAAAATTCCAATCAAGTGTAATAATTTCAATCTCTTTTAGTTTTTTCCCCTTCGCTACCCACCCTGAACACAGCCAAACTGTTAAGTCCATTGCAAGGTGACCCACACCCATTGACTAAGGATGAAGATGTTGTAGCACTTGATTCTTCAGGTGACATCTAATAACTCAGGTGACACCTTACCCTTGGTTCTTTACACATTGCAGTCCCACCGCCAATTACATATTGCTTATGCCATCAGAGGATGATGTACAGTCTGCGCACAATTTAGGTTGTCGAGCTACATGGCCCTGGCTTACCAAAATTAGTTGCTAAAATGTAATGAATCAACAAATTGTGAACCAGCTTAACCCCTTTTATCAGCAGCAAGGCTTCGGTCATAGCCAGTAATGGCGTGGCTGGGAATTAAATGCTGGACTGTAGGGCATACGACGTTTTACGTGTTTTAAATGCCCCAACTATTTTAAAATCTCCCAAAGAACACTAAAATAATACTACTGTTGAGTCACATGGTGATGAGATTGGTCATTTTGGTATGAGTGAATGATGAATGAATGGGTAACATCACCTACGCTTTTAATAGTACAATGCCCGTCCAAAAAAGTCAGCATTTGGATGAGAAAATACTCAAGAACCTATGATTGAATCACAATTGCAATGATAAATATGTTTCAGCTGGCAATAATGTGTTTAATCCTGACAGATTCAGTACGCAACTCCACATTTCTTAAAAAACCATGTCAGAAGACGTAGTTCATTGTTGTTGAAAAGCTATTACCCTGCTTTAAGAAGGGCAAATTACTGGCCTGAATTAGGTAAAGAAAAAAGCTAAGGAGATACCTGAAATGGGTCAGGAACTGTTCAACAATTTTTAAAAACCTGGCAGGATAGTGGTAGACAGTGAACTTTGTGGGAAAAAAATGGGTCGGATAAAAATCATGACTGATCCTGATAAGACATCACTAAAATGCTTGGTGAAGTCTCATCATTTAAAAATCATCAGAAGGAGTCATGGCTATGTTTCATAATGAAGGTAAGAGCATTTTCACACGCCCAAAGCAGCTACATCTTGGATTGGGATCACAAGGATTGGGACTAAAGATCTGTGTGGCCACAAGAAAGTCACTTGTTACTGAGGCTTATTGGGGAAAAAAACAACTTCAATTCGCACTGAGAAGCAATTGATAAAGGTCATGTGGTCTTGTAAATCCGCATTCACTCCATAACAGAGTGAAGGGCACATCAAGGTAAGAAAGGAAGCCCATGAAATGATGCACCCATCTTGCACAGAGCCCACTGTACAAGCCTCTGAAGGCAGTGTTATGACCTGGGGTTGCTTAACTGATCAGGTCTCGGCTCAACACTGTTCTGAAGCAATAAAATGAAATCAACAGACTACCTGAATATACTGAATGACCAGCAGTCCATCAATGGACATTTTAATCCCTAATGACACAAGCATATTCCAGGTTGACAATGCCAAGATTCATCAGGCTCAAATTGTGAAAGATTGGTTTATTGAGCATGAGAAATCATTTTCACACTTGAATTGGCCACCTCAGAGTCTGGACCTTCACCAGTTGAAAGGCTTTGGGATGTGCTGGAGAAGGCTACATGGAAAGGTTTGACTCACAAATCATCAATACGATGTCTCGGCCAAATATGAACGCAAATGTAGTCCGAAATAAATGTAACATTGAATGAGATTGTCAAAACAATACCACAATGAAAGTATGCTGTGATCAAAGCTAAAGTTAGCCCAACAAAATATAGCCTGCAAGTTTTTTATAAGGGCAATTTTACCCTAACCTAGGCCATCAACAATACTTCAAAAATAAGCAGTAATTCCTACTTTATGCTGGGTATGGCTGATGATGTTGATATGTATTTGGAAAAGCAGCTCAGTAGCATTCATCATGCCAGGTTTCTACAAAATCAGCTGAGTATTTTTCCTATAATGTCCAAATGTGTCCAAATATTGGACGGAAAATTGTGTCTCATAAAAAATGTATCATTTACATGAACTGTTGTAGCTTTTTTGCATGTGTCCACATGTATTTTCTATCACACTACTAACAGATCAAAGTGTCACAAAAAATGAAAGCTATTTGCCTTGAGTGTCGAGCAACTATTTATTCACCTTTCATATTGTTTACTTCACGCAATTTTTTTCTGTCCAACATGTCCACTCCGACACATTGGTCTCTACCTATTGCCACAGAATGGGGAAGCCCATTATTTTGGATATATAGAACAGATATTACAAAGAGATATTCAGCAAAAGTTCAATATTTTACACGTTGGTACTTTCACCTGTTGTCAAGGTATCAAATATCTCCCGTCCAAACGTGTCCACTCCGACACATTTGTTGTTCTGCTTGTTGTGTATAACTCAACTTTTTGTTGTTAGGGCAAAACTGTCATAACATCTGTAGCTTACAAACTTTTTTTTTTTTTCAAAAATATAAGATCTGTTGTTTTAATATTCACTGGAAGTAACATGACAAAATGCATTTCAAAATTTGACTACATGAAACATGGATGGCCTATGTTAGTGTGAAATAGCCCATATAGTATAATATGCTTACCTTATAGTTCCACCTTTTGACGAATAAATCTCACACCAATATACTGTCTTCAGGATGATATCTAACCCCAAAAAATCTATGGAGGCAGTAGACCAAATTAGCTGCAAATGGTTCACTTTTTAGATTAGTTATCTTAAAAAAAAAAAAAAAAAAAAAAAACTTATGTGAAATGGTAAGACCTTAAGAAGCCTCTTTTAGAGCCAAGGTGGGGGGGATTGGCTAAAAGCAAAATGGCTCAAAAGGCAAAGTCCAAAAAATGGCAGATTGTCCTTCAGAGTTAGTACGCCATGATATGGCCTACCTGGTTTAGTTTACCTCAGTTCACAAGGGAACTGGAACCTACAGTGACCCTGGAACATATTCAAACCACTTCACTTTGTGCTCAATTTTTTTGTGAATAGATTTAACCCTTTCACCCTCAAATGGAAAGGAGGCGTCCCATTAAGCATCAAAATCAGCCCCCCTGATTTTCCAAATTATTTATTTTTAGGATAGGATAGCAGTATAAACCCTCTAATTTTTCAGAAACTATTTGATAAGCGTTAACATGCAGATTTCTTAGAAATTTTGACATATGAAATGAGCCCTACCAGAATGGCAACTCTGTCCATTACACAGGAATACTAAAGTTTAAGGTATCTATGCAGCAAAGCTGACACTGAAACAGTTTCTACTTGATATCTAAGCATATTATTGGTTGTTTTGTTCTGCAGTGGTAGTCCCCTTCTTGAATAAAATACAGCAGTGGTACTTCACCATGCTGTAAAATTGTACTGACAAAGCTCATTCCAAATCTCAGCTAAAAACACCACCTCTTGTGTGTTCATTGGTCAAAAATATCCCAGAGATGATTGTTTATGAATTCTGAAACTTGAATCTGATTGGCTTAGGATATGTTAGTTAATCTTTTTAATATTGGTAGAATATGTCCCACAATGTGATTGGTCTAATATTATCATGCCAATTCTTACTGGATATATTTTCCAGACATTTATTGCTCATGTCAAGAATGAGAGACACTCATCTCATGAATAAACTCAGAGGATTAGGAAAGCAAAATGTTACGAGCTGCTTCTGAAATATAGGTCTCACACACAGCTGTAATGCATGAGTTTCTTGATAATTTTCACACAATAATGGCCATAATAAAAGATAATCACATATCAAGAGATTCTACTGCAAGAGAAATATATAGGAGTCCATAAAACTGACATTCTCATTCTCAATGACAAGTACATGTATTCAAAGATGCAACAAAAATTTTGAAATAATGACCTATAATTTCACAATCTCAGGTCAAAATCTGTAATATTTTGCCCCTATGATTGTTATGCATTATCACATCAATGTATTTTATGAATGAGTCGGGCTCTTATTTTCTTTCTGGCCAAAATTGTTATCTGAAATATTTCAGGTCTGCCATTTTTCATTAAAGCCTTTTTTTTTATCATGGAGCACAACATCGGGCCAAAAATTTATTTCTCTAAAATGAAGCTAACTGTATGTATGTTCAAATAAGCAAATTTAAAAAATGGCCTTATTGTGAGCGGTTATGTTTTTCTGGCCTTAAATACCAGAAAAAATCCACTAAAATTGGTGAAAATGGCTGGTATGTCCCACTTTGAATGTGTAAAGCATCAAATAGATTACACATAAATGAAAATTTTGTCATTTCCAGACAGATTAACACCTAAATAACAGATTCCAAGCCATGGTTTGATTGAAATTTGAAAAAGAAAACATTCTTGAGGATTTTTTCCAGGTAATGGGATGTCACCTTTCTGTAATATGTTGATTCACTCTTTTGCCCAAAAACTGATTTTTCCTGATTTTTCAATTCCTTTGGGGTCCTAAATCTTATCTAGAGAGGGCCAGTGTGGGTGCAGGCTTTCGATCCAACTAAGAAGTTACTCACCGGATTCTATTCATCAAGGTCTTCAGCAAAGATTCAAATTAAACTGATCATGTATCTCTGAATATTTGCTCTCAATATGTAAAATCTGCTACATTTGGCTGTAAATAAATACAATTTGTGCTGAAATGTACAAGCAGCATTTGATTTTTCCATTACATACCAAGAAATGCCATGGTTAACTCATGGTTAAAACTTAACGCATATCTGATGTCTTAGTCTTAACTTGGGCAGAACAGTCATGTTTGGTTTGGTCAAAGCCAAGTGCCAAAGGGTTAAAATGGATTAAATCAACAATTCAAAGCAAGTTTTTAGACAAGCTTACAAATCTGAAAAAAAATCTGAAACTAAAATCTTTCCCTTAGAAAAGTATTTAGACCCTTTGTTTAGTATTTTGTAGAGGCAACTTCGGCCACAATTGCACATTCAAGGCTTTTTGGTTATGTGTCCACAAGCTTAGCTCTCCTGGATTTTGCTGGTTCCTCCCATGCTTTCTGGAAGATCCTCTCAAGCACAATAAGGCTAGATGGGGAGCATCTGTGGACAGCCATCTTCAGGTCTCCCCACAGAAGCTCAATGGAGATCAAGTCCAGAATTTTGCACAGCCATGCAAGGATATACTGAGACTCATCCCAAAGGCACTCTTGGAAGGTTTTGGCTACATTCTGCTGATAGGAGGACTTTTTACCTCAGTTGGAGGTTGTCTGCTCTCGGAGCAGGTTTTTGTCAATTATTTTGTCTGAATTTGACAGCACGACCCTTTGCTCAATACTGAATAGTCTCTGTGTCCCTGTCACAGAGCAAGATGTTGCCATAATTATACTTCACCGCAGGGATAGTAGGTGCCATTCAAAGCCATGTCAACTGAATTTGCCACTGATGGGCTTCAGTCGTCCAAGTTTTACAAGACATCTCAAGGAAGCACCTGATCTCAGTTTTGAGTGGCTTTGTGAAGGATTTAATCATATCAGGGAGATATTTCAGATATTTTTAATAAATATATAGACATGTTTTTTTCTATGTCATTATGAGTAATTCTAAGTAATGGGCAAAAAAATTAAATCAATTTTAAATGAAATCCTCAGCACAAAGAATGCAAAAAATTGAAAGGGTTTGAATATTTTCCAAAGCTGCTGTATTGCCAAATTTTGTTTTGTGTAAGAAGTTGGAACATAAACAATACCTGTTGGATGTTGTAGGGGCATTTATTTCCCTCAGTGTACCAAGGCTTAACGTAACCCAACCAGTCAGCTAATGCATGAGAAGCAACTTGTATCTACCAGAGATTACAACATGGATGAATGATGGGGCCACTTCACCTCAGAATAGATCCTCAAATGGTGCTGTAAGCCTTGTTAGTTTCTTCTCCACTCAGAGGTATATTTTTCTTCATGCCATCAACTCATTGTTGGGTGTTAATCAGGCTCCTTGTCAACAATAACTAACCCAATGACTGGATATGAATCAGGTTTATTGCAATACACTTTCTTTGTTCTACATTATTCATTCATGAGCTGATGATATAGCATGTAATAGAAGTAGACAGCCTATGTTACTGCTCTTTTTAAACGATCTTGAAACATACAATGAATGTAAACAATGTAATTACACTGTAGTGCTGCCGAATACTCTTACTAAGGGCTAGCTAGAAACTTTACTTCCAACAATCACACAGTAAAGTCAACATAATCACTTATGGAAGCACAACGAAATGGTCCTGATTTAGTCGAATATATGCACACTTGTAAGTAAACTGAAAACGTTTATCATGAGCAATTGGAGGCTTTAAAGCATTAAACTCCATGAAGAGTAGTGTCTTTAATGTTATTTTAAAACCATAACAGTGTTAATCTGAGGTGTCTGCCATCTTTTGGTCAGATGGTGTCAGTGATGGACTGATCCACCAATCATAAGGTAAATTACTCTCAAATGCAAATTTAGGAAGACTGCCAAAAAAAAAAATAGAACTCAGAAGACCCTGTGTTGCATGACCAAAGGAAAGAATGGCAAACTCATGACAGCACAAATTCACAAAAAAAATGATTTCATAAAGTAACACAGACGCTGGTACCATAGTTGAATATTTTTAAAAGCATATTAACAGTACAGTTAATAAAACAATACTGTCAAGTACTGAGAATACGGCATAAAAATAAATAAAGAAGTTGTTGTCCCTGTGGAGCACTCCTCATTGAAAAGCAGCTGGGATGCATTATTAATGAAATAATACCTTGACTTAAGCATTTGGTTAGGCCTTTAAAAACAAGCTTTGTTACAGCCACTGAAATACAGGTCTGTTTGGTGCTTCCACTGAAAACACTAAACGAGACTTTATAGTGCCAATTAAGTTTTTCCAGATATTTTATTAAAATTCAATGCAACTGATAATCAAAAGACGACAAAGTGGTAACAAGCATACCTAGTGACTGAAGACTCGGAAGTACCTTTTGAGCTGCCATGATGAGTAATACCATTATAGGGTCACAATAAACAGGGCAGCTTTATTCAAAATGAGGAGAGTCAAGTTTAACTGGATACACTGTTATGGAATGCAGAGACAAAGACATTAGTGTTCAGATCTCAGTAGAAGCCAGCACCATTGAGAGGAAATCCACCTTTCACGTCTGAAATGTTTGTATGATCCGCAAACTGCAACTGGTTTAACTTTGTACAAGTAGAAACACTGTCAGCAGCTCAAGGAAAGCGTTGTAGATACAGTTCCGTTATGGTTTACAGTACAGCTTTCAGTGCAATGGGCCTGTACTCCCACTCCACTGAGTCCTATTGAGGCTAAACTAACCAAAAAGCTGTCACAAAAATCGGACCCCACTTGTGAAAAGACTGGCGTAAAAAATAGTACAAATAAAGCTGCTTTCACGCCAAACGCAAAACCAATTTTTCACATGACTGATAACATTCAAAGTCAATGCAAAGACGCGAATACACGCGAAAAGCGTCTTTGCATTGACTTTGAATGTAATCTGTCGTGCGAAAAATTTGTTTTGCGTCCGGTGTGAAAGCAGCCTTAATCTTGTTATTTGTTAAAAGCAAATGGTTGTGGAAGGTCTACATGGGACTACATTACTTACTAGGACTTAAAGAGTACAAATATGCGAAATACTATTTAAAAAACAAATATACAACTAGTCATCAAAGATGCACCAGAAAAAAAGAGAGAGAGAGAGTGAGAGTTAGAGAGAGAGAGAGAGAGAGATATTTTCAGTCCTCGGCTTCATATGTGTGCAAATAAGTCTTTAAAGAGAGGATGTCTGTGTAACTCCGGCTAGTCTGGCGGTAGAAGTCCAGGCCTGTAAGTATTTCGATGTCCCGCACCCGAGCCGTGTGCATTTTTATCAGATCCTCAACCCAGGTGAAGTCTTCATCCGATTGCTATATAAAAAACCCACAATGCAATCTGTCACATATGAACATTTTACATGACAGCTGCTTCACATTACAAGCCAAAAAACTGCATTGTCCTTTCTAACTGCAGAAAAAATAATATCTAATGATAGCATATTTTTTAATCTTGGCAATGCTTCTTTTTTGCATAGTGCATAGCTAAGTATAACAAAAAATATTCTTGTTGTGTCTCTATACTCCAGCAAATGAATAGGATGCAACAAGTAAAAACAGCTTTAATTTTGGGGTATGTCTATCTACCCTGGATTACTTAAATCAGGGGTGTCTAATCTTCCCGATTAAGGGCCGATGTGGGTGCAGGTTTTTGTTTCAGCCCAGTGCTACGGCACCTGATTCCACTGATTAGCTGATCAGAGGGTTCAGTCAAGACCTCGATGAGTAGAATCATGTGTGTAAGTGCTGCTTTGTAACCAAAAGCAACACCCACACCAACCCTTTGTGGACTAGTTTGGACACCTCTGGCTTAAATGGAAAACTAAGACTGTTCCGTATTAGATAACTGTTGGTTGGGGGCCACAGATGACTCCGAGGTGCAGTTGGAGCAGGACTCCAGCTCAGACTCACATTGCAGCTCTCCGAATTGTCCGCTCGGTGCGGGAGAATAAAGGAGAAGACGCTCAGTGGGCCGTCACAGGCGTCCACTTCCTGCGTGTAGTCCAAGCAGCTGGTGACCACACTGTAGTAGTGTGTGGGGACAGCCATGGGGCCAGCTGAGAATCTGCAACCAGAGCGAAGTTCTGTTAGACTGAACACCCCATTTCCACTGCTCCAACCTCCGAGCTTCTTCAGCACAAGGGTAAAAATACGGCAACAACAACAACAACAACAAAATGTTTCCGAACTTCAGTCATTAAATGACACTTGCAGGACATGTCAGAAAGGAAGTGGGCAGGAAACTCACATTTAAGCGTTTTTAAAATGGGTCATTCCATGTCAAATCATCAGATATACAAAACATTTGAAACCATGTGGTCATAGATTGCCTCCATATTTTCACATCAGATAAATACGTCTTAGTGATGAACAAATCCGAAATTTCAGCTCATTCAGACCAAAAATGAATTTTTGGTGAATTATTTTCATTGGATACTGTCCGTCAGTTTTTTTGTCATTTGACATTTTTCTTGTATTTAACAAAGCATAACTTTTTATTATTACACCTATAGCTTTGAAACCTTGCATTTTAGCTAATGTTATGCTGCTTAATCCGAAAAGGCAGTCCATTTTATTTTATATTTCTTGGCTGTGGAGCTATGAGGACACCAAAAGTGCCTTTTGTTCATGTTTCGGTCCCCAAAGCACCCCCAATATAAACCATAGCATAGACTCTCTGGCATTTTTTTCATTCATTTGTGTCTGCCGAGTACAATTCAGGCTGAATTCACCAGGAGGTCATTTCCAACTGCAGTACTTTGCCGAATGTTTTTTATGGATTCCTCTATTATAGTAGAAAGAACACTCCAATAATGGTTGATGTGTTTTGACTAATATAAATTTTGCAGGTGTCTTAACAAGGGTGGGGTAATCTCAAGAATCGCGTGGCACTTCATGGTTTTTACACATATAACTATGCAACATTTTAAGTGTTTTCAATCATTAGGCAATCACATACTAAATTGTACTAATTCCTATATTAAATTAGACTTAACAAAACAAAAATTGTTGATGTGACTTGAACGACGTACATTTCAGAACTGTCTGAATAGGGTCAGGCAATTTTTGAGAATCACACTTCTTTGCATCAATAAAATTTACTGACACTAATTCTTGTGAACTGACTGTCAAATTAAAACTTTGTATTCCGAGTTGGAAAAGTTTGGAGGACGTTCTTGAATGGCACCTTCATTTTTCTGAAGAGTCTATGTTAATGCTTGTGTCCTCTTATTTCGCTTCATGAAAAACAATAGCAATAATCAAAAATTATTGATCAATACCGGTTTCAAGTTTCTCCCTGCCAACATGATCCACCAACCTGCATATACTGACCTTTCTGTGACTGTGTCATGCATTGATGAATTGAGAACAATTATTGTGATTCAAGAATCATTAACATTGTGTAAGAAGCTGAAAATGCCAAGCGATTCTTGAGATTACCCCACCCCTGTTCAGACACCTGCCAAATTTATATTGATCAAAACACATCAAAAATTTTTGGAGTGGTCTTTCTACTATAATAGAGGAATCCGTTAAAAAAACATAAGAAAATCCAAGGTGTGCCTCGAGATACAGGGGTTTGAACAGGTGGCATTTTAGTGTTTTTTCTACGTTTGACAAGGTACTGACTGCAGTTGGTTATGAATTCATTGTGAATTCAGCCTGATTTATATTCAGCAGACACAAATGAATGGAAAAACTGCCAGAGTCTCTATGCCAGGGTTTATATTGGTGGTGCTTTGGGGACCTAAACATGTAACTTCCTTAACAAAAGGCACTTTTGGTGTCCTCATAGCTCCACAACCAAGAAAGATAAAGTAAAATGGACTGAATTATCTGACTACGCAGTATGACACTAACTAAGATGCAAAGTTTCAAAGTTATCCGTGCAATAATAAAGAAGTTGTGCCATGTTAAATACAAGAAAAATGTCAATTGACAAAAAACTGACGGACAGTACCCTGAGAAAATAATTCACCAAAAATTCATTTTTGGTCTGAATGAGCTGAAATTTAAGATTTTTCAGTGATATACATTTATACAGCTGCACACAGAAAATTAGCAAATTTGAGAAGGTGGTGGTGAGACCCATTTGATGATCTGACATGGAATGACCCAAATATATATTTCTTAAAGTAAATATTTATCAAAAAGATGTACTCACTAAAACTGAGAAAAAATGATAAAGCAATCAACAAGTTCGAAATGAGAAAAAATAACAACGGAAAGCCTGTTATGAATAATTAAGAGTAATGTCTCTGGCTTTCATTAGTGAGTTTCTTTTTTCATTTACATTTTATTGGTAGAAATGTACCGTATCGTATAGTATACCAAGACCTCCTGCGCTATGACGGTCTACCACTAGGTGGAACTGATGTTATAGACAATGAGCCATACACAATGGAAATTCAGCATAATGCATGCTTATCACAGCTGTGTAAAACTCAGATATCACTGGAGAGATGCATTTTTTAAAAAAATGTACTCCTTAAAACAGTCCTACGCAAGAACAATTTACCAATGCTGATAAGAAAACCTTAACATTTAAATACTGAAAGTGCAGAATAGGTATTAAAATGGGTTGCCAGAGGATTTAATCTGAACATCTGAAAAGAGACTGTATATACTGGCAATACATTTTGCTTCAATGTTAAAAATGGGCATCTTTGATGGCCATTTTTGGGGTAACTTGACTGTAACAGTTAATCAATTTATTACTCTAAGTCAATTTTTCACACTCAAAGGGCAACCTAACCGTACCAGCCTCTGATTAGGAATCGGGAGAACTAGTCCATGCATGAACTCAGAAATGAGGGAGTTGTTGCATAGGCGCCAATCCAGGAAATTGCCGAGTACCCACAGGGAAAGCCAATCAGTCAAACGCTTAAGCACACACAACACACTTCCCAATCGAAAACCGTATAGGCGTACGCGCAAAATTACCAGGCTGTGAAGACTTATTATTGGGACAGCATTACACATTCCCAGCAGTGGCATAATTTACACGCATGTAGCTGCATTGAGAACTGCTATAATACTAGACATCCCTCTATAGGAGAGAACTTTATCATAATCACAGCTCAAACAAATACGCCATCAATATAGCTCCATCAATGGATTCACTTGTAAATGCTACTGGAAGAAGCCAAGTATTTACAGTACTCAATGAGCCAAGTCCTCTGCTCCATGGTATCTCATGCTGTCTGTCATTAAACAAATAGATATCAGAACAATAAAATGAAATATTTTTACTACACAAGCATATAGTTTTTTGGACTCGTTCCTCGTTCCTATGTTACTTTTTTAAGATGATTTTTATTTTTTTATTTAACAAGGGAAGTCCCAGTGAAATTGAAATCTCTTCTGTCAACGGAGCCCTGGGGGGTTGAGCGAGGGAGAGAACAAATTGCATAGCCAATTAGATAAGGGGATTAATTAGGTAGCAAGTTAGGAATTTAGCCATGACACCTGGGAACCCCCTACTCCTGTCAAAAAGTGGCCTAGGATCTTTAATGACCACGGAGAGTCAGGACTTCAGTTTAACGTGTCATTCGGAAGATGGCGTCTCCTTCAGTACAGTGTCCTCATCAGTGCACTGAGGCATTGAGAATTATTCCACCAGAAGGAAGATCAAAACCTACTGCCCACCAACACCTCTTCCAGCAGCTACTTGGGTTTTCCCAGGTGGGCTCTCATCCAGGTACTAACCAAACCTACACCTGCTTAGCTTCAGCCATAGGGCTCTAAGCATTTTAGTCTCTTCCACTGGGGTACACATCGACTCAGGGTATTGAGTTATATTTGAAACAAATATGAGCAATACAAAACTGTGTCAATAAAAATTTTCAACATGGCAACACGTTTTAAAGTAGTTACAGTAAATCTGGCCAATTCTATGGTTTTTCAGAGTTGGTTAAGGGGGTCAGCCTTTACAACTATTCCCAGCACATGCCAGCTGAAAAAGAAATCGGTACCTGTGAGTTGTAGTACTTACTGCTTTATTTTCTCGTCAGTGTCACGGAGGCCATCATAGTCGTAGTCGAATATGGGGCCGCTGACAATATTCACTCCGTTTGTCTCACTGGCGTACCGCTTCACCAGTACCCTCTGGAAGTAACCCCACACCTCTTATGGGAGGCAGACAGACACAAAGGGCAAGAGGCAGAACACATGAATGGTTCGTCTTCAGAGTTTATTTACAGTCACCTTTAACTCCTCATTTCAGGCAATGCTAGGGAAGTTATCGCTGGATTACTATAGATTATTTACTGTAACCATTCATTTTGGCATGTGCCAGATGCCGATATCAGTCAAGAGAAAACCGTATATGAAGTGTATGGGTAGTATTTATACCACACATTACAACTCTGCACGGCTGAAAATCTGCTGAGGCGTTTCTAGTCCAGTAACCTTGCTCAAGGGCATGTAAGCAAGTTCCAGCACAGACTTGTAACCTGATCACAATTCCCACTTCAGAAAACCACTTCAGTCCCCAAACACCCCCCCACACACACACACACACACACACACACACACACACACACACACACACAGCTGGACATGCTGAGCTGGGTTGCACTGTTGCACAACTTTTAAAGTGAACTATGCTGAACTTTGCACATGGGCATTAAACAAAGTTGAACTGAACTGGACTGAATCAGCAGGCAAGAAATGAAAACAGGATTCCTCTTGCACAGTTTGACAGGATATTCTGTAATCTATGCACATTCTGGAAAAGAAAAGAAAAACACCGTAAAAGTTGCCTATGCTTGCACAATCTATGGTCTTGTGAACTCTGAACAAAGTGGGGGTTGGACATTGATTGAAATAGTTTTGGGAAATAAACAGGGGACTGGGAAATCCCACCAATCGCAGCGTTATCTTTCCTGCCCTCGGACTGAGCACGAGTGTGAGCGCGCGGATGAGCGAGTGCATGTATGTGTGGCTGCATGATTGTGTGTGTCTAGGAGTGACTGTGTGTGTGTGTTTTTTTGGATTCCTTCCCAGAAAGATAGAACAATCAGTACCAGGCGTCACAAAGAACGCCAAACAGCGCCACACACTGGTCTCTTTCACAGGCCCAAAGTCATTAGGCTGGCCAGGTGTGGCTAGATCCTCGCCCCTCCCCCCTTCCCTGAAACAGATCATTCATTAACCCCCCAGTGAGCTCCATTCACTCAAAACACTTTCTGACTGGATACATTCAACTCCAAAAGCACACGCGTGCTGGAATTCACCAGATATTGAGTGTAACACTGAACATCACACTCACTCTTGAATGCAGGGTACATTGGAACAGTGTTAGTGATCAGCTCTGCATCATATTTCGTTTCAGGAGATGAGGCCAGCTCTGTCAACAAAGGAAACACAATTCAACATTTAAGGAGGGCATTATGGTTCCGTTTCTCCAGGAACAAGACCTGCCTTTTTAGTTCCCTTTTCCCAGTAACAGCAATTTTATAACGACCGAGTCGACACAGTCTTCAATATCCGCCGCCACCATGGACTCTCATTTTCAAACCCAATCAAGGTCATGACCAGTGACAGACGCACACAAAATTGAATTCCTTAAAGTAAACCAGTTTTTGAAAAAACTTGTCCCAGCCAATAGGGACGGGGAGACGGAAAAGTTCCATTACATTAATCCCCACCACGAAGTGGAGCAGGAGATAATGCAACAGAGATTGTCCATCTGTCTGTCCATATTAGTTGGGACAAGTTTTTTCAGAAACTGAATATGAGGTGGCCAACAGTCTAGTGGCTTGGGTGCTTATAAATGACTCACGAGGCTGGTGGTTCAAACCCCAGTCTAATGAGCTTATGATCTGCTCTTGGGCCTTTGAGGGGTTTGGAAATTGGCCTCTGCATTGCATTTAACTTTCAGTCCATTTGAATAAAATGCATCTTCTGAATGACCCAAAAATTAAAGAATAAAGCAGAATTTCCATAATTGTATTTATACTTCAGTTTTGAATACAAGCTTGGAATTAAAAAAATAATAATAATTGGAAATTATTATCATATCACCACATTTTCACAGCTGCAGTGATATGCAAACCACAATAATCTAGAGTATTTTCTAAACTATTCATCTGTTGTTGGTCTCGAGCATATTATTCATTGTTTTCCCCCTTGGCTCACTTTTGTTGTTTTATTTATTTATCTGCCTATTTCTGGGCAAATTCACTGAGCAAAAAAAAAAAAACAGAATCAAATTCCTTGTTCTGTGCAAAATTTAAGTCTAAAACAGTTCATAAGCCCAAGTGGAAATCAATGCCAAATTTGGCAAAATTCCCAGAAGGCTGTCCGAAGATATCAAACTCACAACCATGAGAAGGACTTGAGGTCACTGTGACATTGACCTTTAGCCACAAAAATTGCATCAAGTTCATTTTTGAGTCCAATAGGATATTTTGGCCAAATTTGAAGACATTCCTTTCCAGCGTTCCAGAGATATTGCACTCGCAAGGAGGGAACAGACCAGCGTACAGAGGGACAACCCAGAAGAGTTAATGCCTCCAACTACAGCTGCAGTTGACACAGTGGTATAAAAATCTGAGGATTATTGATCAGAGCAAAGAGAGGACAGCAGATGATTCTCACCGGGGGGGAAGAGGAAGCCGAGGGAGATGCTTTGATCAGAGTCGTAGGCGGAGCAGGACTGACTGAAGGGTGCGGATATACGGCTGTCAGGCCTCCTGCACTGGGTGAAAGACTCAGGAAGCGGTGTAATGTTAACCTGCAAGACATACTATTCATCAGTCAGTGTATGAGTTTCTGGGGAATGGCCACAGAATTCATGTCTGATGTGAAAAGCGAACAAAAGGCATAGTTGTGAAAGAGACTTGCGCTCGTTCATTACGTCACAATCGCAGTATCACGCAGTGAGTCACCATAATTCTGCAACATTATCAGTTTTTCTGTACTGTTGTTTGCGTATGGAACCTGGTTAGGAACTGTGTATGATGTCCAGAGAGGCATGGCCAGCGATTCACTGTAACCACTGATGAAGTCAAGGTGGTGCAGAAGGCTATAGTTTGTTTGGAAAAGAACCGCTGGGCGGCCGTATGGGAGATTTCTGGTATCTGGAGAAAAAAAAAATGGGGTGCTTATCAGCAAGACGTTAATGAGAAGATAAAGTGCATGCTGGTTAAACATGCAAACAGAGGGAGTACTTGTAACTTCTGGCTGAACATACAGCATGTTCATCTGTGCACACTGGCTAATTTGAACAGACAGACATTTTGACCCTCCACCTGGCAATTGAGATGCAACCTTATACGTGGGCAAAGGAAGCGATGCAAGCAACTTCTATCCTATTCTGTCCACACCATGCTCTCTGTTTTGACTCTTTTCCCATAGACTCTACCCACATATAGGTGTATTAATCATATGAAGTTAATCAACATTAATTCACATTCAAAAGAAGGAAAGGCTATTCCTTTCCATAGTCTCACAGTAACACCAAAGAATGAACAAAACAATTCAAAGACGGAAAAAAGCAAAATGCAGAAAAAAATTTTATTTGTCCAAAGCCTTAGCTAAATTTCAAGCCATTCCAAACTGAGTAGTGAAAAATCTTCAATTTCTTAAAAATCTTCAATCTTTAATTTCATCTTCAAAATATCCTGCCTCAATTTAATAAGTATCTTCACATTTTGCTTAATTTGGGTTTAATATTATCCCCCTACTTTTTCTTTCTCTTATACTGTTTCCTCCCAGCAATCTCTAGTCGTACACAAGAAGTGTATGGTAAATACTAATAAAACTGTCCTACCAACAGAGGAGGTGGGGGTGATCTACTCTGGGCATCATAGAGCACTGATATGTTAATGGTGTTTTCGTCAACGAAGACACACAAGAGGATAGAGAGACTTACCATTTGTTGCCTCCATAAGGATCTGACTGAGACCTTCAACTTCATTCTGTAACAGTTGATGCCACAAATGTTACAAGCTCTGCAACACTCAAGATAAATATTTATATTTGGTCATACCAGAGAAGGGATGAAATGCCAAAAAAATATTCTGCATAGACTACACTACTCACTACACCTGAAACAATTTTTTCAGTAATATTAGAATCCTGGCTAAAAAAGAAAATATAATGAAAGTTGGAAATTTACATATACTTAGGCCACTAAAAGTGATTTTTTACTGCACTTTGCAGATTTCTTGTTAAAAAAGTAAATTTTGACAAGTCATTAAGGACATCTGCTTTGTGTATAACAAGCAGTTCAAGGACAGATCATTTTATTCATAGTTTACTATATCACAATTGCAGTGGGTCAGAAGCTTACACAGGCCAACGCTAAGTTGACTGGAACCTTTCAACAGCTTAGAAAATAGCAGAAAAATGATGTCATGGCTTTAGAAGCTTTTGAACTGTTTGGTCATAATGCCATGGTTACATTTCGCAGGAAAAAGTGGGAGGCTTGCAAGCTGAAGAATAATATCCCAACTGTGGGACACGGGAGAGGCAGGATCATGTTGTGGGGGTGCCTTGCTGCAGGAGGGACAGGTGCACTTTACAGAATACATCGCATCACGAGGAAGGAAAATTATGTTGATAAATTAAAGCAACATCTCAAGACATCAGCCAAGAAGTTAAAGTTTGGTAGCAAATGGGTCTTCCAAATGGACAGTGAGCCCAGGCATTTTTCCAAAGTTGTGGAAAAACTGCTTAAGCATGACAAAGTCAAGGTACTGGAGGGGCTATCACAAGGCCCTGACCTCAATACAGTGGAAAATTTGGGGGCTGAAGAAATCAAGAATATCTGGCTTACGGTTATATGCCTCCGCCAATCAGCCAAGTCGCAGTTTTCGTCCATGGCTGTCCAGACTCATATAACGTACAGTGCTGTGAAGCAGTATTTGTCCTCGAATATAAGTTGCAATGATACATTTCAGATCAAACTAGTTTTAATATTGGACCAGGATAACCAGTGTAAACAAAAATGCGGTTTTTAAATGATTTCATTCATTGAAGGAAAAACGCTCTCCAAACATAGCTATGAGACAAAGTAATTGCCCACTAAGATACTAAATCAACCAGTTAAACAAATTGAATTGATAATTCAGTTCTATATCACTAGACCAGTGGTTCTCAAATTTGGTCCTGGCGCCCCCCTGTGCATGCTGGTTTTTATTCCAGCCACAACTGCAATTATAGGATTTTAAAAAGCTGTTACTTTGTCTTAATTAGCAGCATTCCATGTTTAGAGTAGTTATTTACCATCTTAAGTTACATTTGGATGGACATATCCATTCTGCTATGAAGATTAAAAACCCTTGAACACATTGTGCTTAATTTTCAATATTGCTAGGATTTTCAGGTGAAAACATTTTAAAACAGATCAAATTAGACTCTGAGAAAATCAATAAGCTCCAAATTAGGTTAATTAAAAACTAATCAATTAAAACTAATCAACCTAACCTAATTAAAACTAATCAACAGCTTGTTAAAATCCTAAGATTGCAATTGTGGTTGGAACAAAAACCAGCATACACAGGGGGGCGCTAGGACCGAATTTGAGAACCACTGCACTAGACATACCCAAGAATTATTTCCACCAGCCCAAAATGAAGAGTTTCATTGGAAAATGCAATACATCCATTTGAAGCATTATTACAAAAATGCACAAACTTTATTGTGGCGCGAGATAATTAGGGAACCTTCTCTCCGCAGGGATTGCAGCACAGGAATGACACTCATATTTTTGTTTCGCCAGAAAGAAGAGTAGCTAAATAATTGAAGCCTGCTAGCAGTATGGGACTCTTCATCACTGGCTGGCTACCGAGGTATATTGCAGTTAGTGGAAAAACTGGCTTGGCATTTATTGCTCTTTGGAATGAAAGCTGATGTTCAAGCATCCCAAGCACTGGGTTATATAGCATGTTGATAAAGGCTGAACTTGGAATGACTACTGGCCCATCAATGATGATCTTCTTGCAGTGGTGGTCCAAAACTTTTGAAAGTGGTGTTTATTGCCTTTCGCAATAAAGAACAAACAAACTTGTTTCACATTTGACATTAAACATTTTGATGACTCCCAGAACAACAAAAGTTCACTAACTACAGTGGTAACAATCAATGAGAAGACATACGGCAACCAGACAGACAGAAAAACAAGAACCAATCGGCTAGAATAGCCATGGGGGTAAAAATGAGCGTCATATTCAAATTTATGTGGTACAAGAACTGCAGAATGGTTTAAAAGCAATTTTTTCAAAACTTTTGTTGTCATGGAACCTTTAAGCGTGAAGCAAGTTTGAAGGCACTTGCTGAAAAACTGCAAGTAAATGATAAGAGCATTGAATGATGAAAGAAGAAAAATAGAGAGGAAAGCGCAACAAAAATGTCAATATTTGTCCTTTAGGTCAATCTGGGAGTTAAGAGAGTTTAGAAAATCCAGCCATCAAGTTGTGGGAGCATGAGGGATTTTGAAAATGAATCCTATCAATCTGTAAAAGAACTGATGAAAAAGCTGGCATGGAAGCGGAGGATCATCAGGAAAACTTAAAAAATGACCAAATTTGGCCCACAATGAAGCTGCACAGCAAGTCTGATGTTTCTTGCAGTGAGAACATGAGTATGAGCAGTTTTAATTAGCAACCCATTATAAGGTCACGGGTACCGAGAATGGGACGGACGTGAGGTCACCTTGACCTTTGACAGCTAAAATCTAATCAGTTCATACTAGTTTCCAGATGGATATTTGTGCCATGTGTAAAGAAATTCCCTCCAAGCGTTCCAGAGATACCATGTTCGCAGGATTGGGACAGATGTACAGACAGACAGACAGCCGGACAGAGAACCCGAAAGGACAATTTCTCCAGCCACAGCTGCCGCTGATTTTCAAGCATAGAAAGCATGTACAAGCAAGAAAGTCCACAAACCTGACTCAGTTACATCAATTCTGTCAGGCAGACTGAGCCAAAATTCCTGCAGCTCATTGAGAGAAGCTTGTGGAAGGATGGGTTGTATTCATAAACATCACAAATTTTTGAATTGTTAAAAAAATTGCACAGCGCGCCACCATGTTTCTTCCTTATGCCCCCATACCACTGCAATACCAAACAAGTGTAGAAGCGAGCAGAGCTCACATACCCCCGCTTTATGTTTGAACGAATCCGGAGGCACAGACACACGGACGGACGTGCGGAGCGCTATATACCCCCGACTACGTCATAGCGGGGGTATGACAATTAATTGGAATGGCAGCTTAGAAAGTATTCTCAAACGTTTGCCCTTAGGCTCCTGGCTGCATTCTGTGCAGTTTCAAATACAGACTAGCTAACTAGCTAACAAAAATTGGTCCCAAAACATGTAACAGATGTAGCCAGCACACTAGTTCTTTCATAAAGCTAGCCCATACTCTCATGGCTTTTTTGCTTCATTTCTCTCAGAAAACAGGTTCTCAATTCCAAGCAGAAAATGATAGGCCATACTGTTTGTTGTAGGTTGTAGAAAAAATGCTGTCTTTGCAAACTATTGATGTAGGAAATGTTTTATGATGAGCCTGAAAGGCTATTTGATGATACAGCCCACGAACAGGTCTAAGATGATAGAAATGAAGGACTCATAATGATGTCATTAGACTACTCAAAATGGTTTGTTAATAGGAGAATTTATACTAGAGTGAAGGAGGTGGCTCTTAAAATTGATAGTGAGCTGATTTTTTCAGGACGTCTGAACACTCTACATCGTCCCGTACTGCCCTGATAATGCTTCCAAGTTAATTATTATTCAGTAACTATCATGGTATTTAAGCTCACCAACAATGGCCCGTTACATGTTTGAAAAGGAAAAAAATAATTACCCTACCATTGAAAAAAATGGTTTGAACACAACAGTGCGACTCCACTTCAGAGACAATATCTCTCTGCTTATCACATATTTCCAGCCACAGACTTTCTTCCCCTTGCTCATAAGTGTCATCACCCTGGTTAGAAATAATCCTTGGGGATTTATGATAACTACGACCCTTGATACCACCAGTGCAGCAAAAACAATATATTTGCACTATGATAGAAACACAAGCGAGCGAAGAAAAATGGCTGAACCCTTTCTGTGGTTTGGCTGATGGCATCAGAAGAATACAACCCATCCCAAAAACCTTTGACCCAAATTAAACAATTCAAAAGCAAAGCTCCCAAATACAACCCACGTAAACTTCTGACCCACGAGGAAAGCAATGAAAGAAATTACAGTTGTAGTAAAATCATTCTCTACTATATCTGATATTATATGTTCTTAAAATAATGTAGCAGTTCCCACTGGCCCATGACAGTGAATTTATACCAAGATTAAATGCCAGGAAGTGTAAAAAACTGAGTCTATTTGGCTGAGGTGAATGCAAGCATTCATTTTCAATCGTATATGGGATCAACTGGAGACATGCCTCACTGACCAGATCACTTCCTGAATATTCTTTGAAAATTAAATCACTAATTCCATCCTGTCAAACGCTCTCAATATTTGTTCCGCTGCTGACCTGGTCATCACAGCTACATCCAAGGTCATCCAGGACTATGGAAGCAGGGTCCAATGGGGAGGGCTCAGCCACTTCCAGAGGCTGGGTGGGGATGTAAGTGGGACTTCTTAAAATGTTGTTTAGGCTGCCATGGGTACCATTGTTAGGAGCTGGCTCCAACCCCAGGAGATCTGCCATGTAGCAACCAGAAAAAACTTCACTGCTTCTCAAGTCAAATAAAGGACAACAGCAGAAAATCAGTGAACAAAAACATCTGAAGAGGTTCCACATGAATGTTTGGAAAATGAATAATCAAAACAATGAAATCAACATAGAAAAAATTAAAAAGTGTCGAAAGCACAGGCTTACCACACATAACATTGTATAGTTCAATGTTCTCAAAAGCTGGCACTTGTTTCTTGAATTTGAAGCTAGGTCCATATCCCAAAAAGATTGTCTGAAGAAAAAAAAAAAAACACAATTTCAACAACAGCCAAGCAATGAAGTAAAATCTTCCTCAAAGTTTCTTGAGTCGGCGCCCAGTAATTCATGGCCATCTGCCTCCAGGGGTCACTTAAGTCCAGTTGGGAGGAAATATATAAATATATGATGGAAACAAAGGCAGTGGGACTCCGTACTAGTGTCCCAATAGCCCACCACGCTGTACTATGATCAAAAATGTATCGTCAGTTCAGCAATACATTGTTTAATTTAATTGATTACATTTTAACATTCAGGAAAGGGGTCAGGGAAATACAAACAGGAGACAGGCTTAATGACAGGAAAAACAGGAAAGAAGGAGTTGCCGTTAATGGCATTAATTATATGGAGGATCGCAGAGGTTGTCATCTCAGGCAATAATTTACAAAAAAGAAAATTGTGGAAATCTTTGTAGCGCACAAAACGTAAACAAACAAACAGTATTGCGGCGGAAGTTGCGTCAGTGGTCTTGTATAATTGCATGGCAAAAACACTGACTTTCGGTCCCTTTCCAACACCTGAGTTTCCAACATACAGCAGTCCAATCACATCTTGGATTTACAGCGAGACAGAGGCAATGGACCGGAGGGCTGGCCTTGCTAGCAGCAGCTGGACCTAACACCTCATGACATCACTGTAACCGAGGGCAACATTAAATTTTCACCCATCATGAATGGAGCTTTCAGTTCTATGAAAGGGCCAGAGGGTGTGACATTTTAACTAATTTTTGCCTTTTGGTGAATTCAGTTTGCTTTACTCTGACTAGTCATTTCATCTTTTTATCACCTGATATACTACAACACCTGGCAAAAATTATGAAATCATTCTCAGAGGGTGTTTCTCCACTGTTATACTTCATAGCAATTCAACAAAACGCAGCTATGACACAGTAATTTTTATTTAACGGCTGTACAGTCAAGCTTCATGAAAACCACCTCAAACACATTAAATTATATGAATCAGTGGCATATTTTTTTCGAGATAAAGTAGGAGAAAAAATATGGAATCATTTCATTTGTTAGGTTAGTAGCAAAGTTCTTCAGGATCATTGCAGGTGGCTACTGTTGTTTTATTGAAATAAATGTCCAGATGTAATAGCTTGGAACAGGTCGTGGCTAGTGCAAAAGAAAACTAAATTCGTACATTCGCAGGCAAATGGACGCAGAGACAAAAGGTCAGTCAGATAGAGTGATTGTCATGACAACACAGAGTGTTTACTGAAAGTGGTGCCATCTGCTGGGTAACATAATCACACAGGTAAAATCCGCAGGGTGAAGATAGAATTTTGAATAATATTTTACAACAGATATAGATCTGCAGCAATTTATTTTTTAAAAATGGGCTCACAGCTTTCCAGCCACTCTTCTACAGCCCATGTCTTAGTCCACAGCCCATAGATAGATAAACGCTGCACTTGAATATTGCAAAAATGAAGAAAGCGATATACACCAATCAGCTACAACATGATGACCACCTGCCTAATATTGTTTAGGTCCTGCTTTCGCCACCAAAACAACCCTGACCCATAGAATCATGGACTCCAGTAGACCTCTGAACGTGTGCTGAGGTATCTGGCACCAACACTTTAGCTGCAGAGCCTTTAAGTTTTGTAAGTTGTGAGGTGGGGCCTCCATGGATTGGACTTAAGATTTGGGGAGTTTGGAGAACAGGTCAACCCTTTGAACTTGTTGTTGCATTCCTCAAATCATTCCTACACCATTTTAACAGTGTGGTAGGGTGCATTATCCTGCTGAAAGAGGCCTCTGTCATTAGGAAGCACAGTTTCGGTGAAGGTATGTCATCTGCAACAATGTTTAGGTAGGTGGTACATGTCAAAGTAACATCCACAAGAACGGCGGGACCCAAGGTTTCCCACAGCATTACACTGCCTCAACCGCGTTTCCTTCTTCCAATGATGCATCCTGATGCTATGACTTCTCCAGGTAATTGACACACATGCACCTAGCCATCCACATGATGTTAATGAAAATGCGATTCATCAGACCAGGCCAACTTCTTCCATTGCTCCTTGGTGCAGTTCTGATGCTCATGTGCCCATTGTAGGCACGTTCGGTGATGGACAGGAGTCAGCATAGGCATCATGTCCAGTCTGCGGCTACATACACCCATACGCAAAAAACTGTAATGCACCATATTCTGACATCCATCTATCAGAACCAGCATTACTTTTTTCGGCTATTTGAGCTATAGAAGCACTTCTGTTGGATCGTACCTCACTAGCTAACCTTCGCACCCCCTGTTTATCCAAGAGCCTTGGCCACCCTTTATCCTGTCACCTGTTCGACGCTTTTAAATCCTTAGACCGCTTTTGACAGGTACTGACCACTGCAGACTGGGAACACCCCACAAGAGCTGCAGTTTTGGAGATACTCTGACCCTGTCATCGAGCCATCACAATTTGGCCCTCACATCCTTATGCTTTCCCCTTTTTCACTGCTTCCGACATTTCAAATGGAGTACCGAATATTCACTTGCTGCATAACATACCCCAAGCACTGACAGGTCCCATTGTAACAAGATGATCAATGTTACTCACTTCACCTGTCAGTGGTTATAATGTTACTGCTGATCGGAGTAAAATGACAGCCAATTTATTAAATTCTTATTTTGATCAGAAGTATGTTCAGAAAAAAATCTTTGAAACTATCTTACCCACATGCTGTTGATCTTGTTATCATAACCATGGTCACCAGAGAAACCACATTTTCCAGGGTGCTTTTTGCCTTCAGTTTTCCTGAAACAAACACAGCTTAATAGTAACAACTTGGAATGCTATGACTAATCAGACTATACTGGCTGATCGTAATGCTGATACTACCCTGATTTATACTAAAGAACACATCCAAAGAGCAACAACAAAAGTTAAAAATATATAATGCATGAGCACTAATATCACTATATTGGTAAAATGCATAAGATTTTATTTACCGTAAATTTTAACTTTTACCCCCCCCCCAACTCTAAGACAATGAGCTACCTGTTAACAGAGCTACCTGTACAACTACATTTGAAAGTTTGGCTGTTAAAAATTACAAATAAAGAGGATGCAAAAAAAAAAGTAATTTAGGGGACGGTGATTAGGTTTTTCGAGCGTCATACTTTCAGTATATGTACGTTCACCATTTGCAGAATTAAAAGAATCACCAAAGCTGCATGTCTATTTGGCCATCATATTGTCCAAAATCCCTTCACACTGGCTTATTTACATGTTAGAAACCGATATGTCCCCAGTTGAATGCACACACTAATTAATTATTATTATTATTATTTACAATTATTATTATTATAACAACAACAACAACAATAATAATAATATAAATACTTCTTTCATATTACTATGGACTTAAAACAATACCTTGCAACATGCCACTTTCTCTCCAACATCAAATGCACCTCCTCAATTCTCCGGTTGTTAGCGTAGTGCAAACGCTTGGGAAGGTGCTTTTTCAGGTAAGGCTTAAAGTGCTGATTTGGCATTTTACACTGAGTGAAGAACAAAACAATTAGAAGGTGATTAAAATTCAACGTGAAAAAAAGATTTTAACAATAACACTTTCTTTATGTGCTCCCCCTTGTCCTAAGCCTTTTTTTTTTTACCATCATAAAAGATATGTTTCACATGGAAAATATTGCTGGTGCATTAAACCATGCAGAACATTAGTAAAAAACAGCCTTTTAAAATTTTTATCTTCTTACAGTAAGCAGAGCTAAATGCTACATGCTACACGTGTTCAGAACGCTCTGAAAACATTTGTTATGCGTCATCATACATGTGGATAAGAAGAGGCCTAATAACTTTGTTATGCAGTAGAGAAAAGACAAAACAATTTTCAAAAAACTGCCAATCTAGCCATTAGTCTTAGTAACAGAAGTTCATTTTCCTTAATTAGTTCCTTATCATGTTTAAAGAGATTCTTCAGCCATTTTTTGCAAAACAACTAAACCTGTATGTCACATAGGATAGATATTGTGCTTTATTGCAAACACTTGCAAAAAGGTACACATTAAAGACAATGGTGAAATTACAAGGTCTTAGTAACATTGCTGAAATTTTATTCCCTCTTACATATTTGATAGGGGTGTAATAATTCTGAATCGATTCAGAATCAATGTTTTTTAAGGCATAGGACTGCCATGGGGCGAACATCTGAGCCTTCCCTTTTCCTTTATTAAACCCGACGCAGTCTTGAACGAAAGTGCCAAACATCAAAGGGCATGAAAAATGCTTCCGAAAAAAAAAAAAAACTTGACTGACATTAGTATTTTTCAGCTACATGCTACACAGGGACAAGTGAAGGACTACAAAATCGTCTCCTTTTAAGCAATTAGGTTACTCTAATCTTGTCCCTGTTTACTTTGCTCAATTAGCAATCAAACAGGGGATTCGCTTATTTACTTTACTGAATGAGTAGAGCTGTTTATTAAGACAGCATATTTGATTACCGCATTCTGAAAGTTAAATGGGCATAGATTTGCAAGAACGTGTATTTGGCCATTTTTTGTGATTGTGATCATTTATAGCTCACATTCACATTTCATCCACTTTAATATTTTCCACCTTGTGTATTTTTTAGAGGCTTGAAATCCCGGGCGATCTGAAAATAAATAAATGTCTTTATTTTTATTTTATCATTATAGATTTTGCTAATTGCAGGTGCTCTGCCCTTCCTTGAATCTGCTCCCGTGTACTAGGCCTAAATAATAATCAAGAAATTTAGCCAAAAACCTATAACAATTAAGATGTGATGATGAAAAGCAGACAAACCTAACTGGGCTACGGTGTTAGATTGAAAGAATGCCCATTTGAATAAATAGAAAAAATCTTCCTCTGAATTACATCTCTCATTAATTCATTCATTTTCTATACCCGCTTATTCCTCACTAGGGTCGCGGGGCGAGCTGGAGCCTATCCCAGCTGACAACGGGCAAAGGCAGGGACCCACCCTGGACAGCTTGCCAATCCATCGCAGGGCGCACACACCATTCACAGACCATTCACTCTCACACTCATACCTTTGGGCAATTTAGTGTCTCCAATTAACCTGATATGCATGTCTTTGGACTGTGGGAGGAAACCGGAGTACCCGGAGAAAACTCAAGCGAACACGGGGAGAACATGCAAACTCTACACAGAAAGGCCCCAGGCCAGATTCGAACCCACAACCTTCTTGCTGTGAGGCAGCATTGCGACTGTGCCGCCCATTATTCAAGATTAATTTAAAACAGATTTGTTATAAGATTGCCCTGGAGTGTAAGCGTCTAAAAAATACACAAGATGGAAAACATTCTGAAAAGAGGATGAAAGGTGAATGTGAGATAAAAAATTATCACAGTCGCTCAACATGACGTGGTAATGGCAATCGTGCTCATGCAAATCTGTGCTATTCTATGGCCATTTAAATTTCAAAATGCAGCAATCAAACATGTCTTAATAAACAGCTCAACTCATTCAACTTAAAGGGCTCTAAATTCATTTACCAAGCGCCGGCGCAAGTGGCAAAGAGGGAGGAGAGAAGGCGTGAGTGGGTTAAACACAGCCAAGTCAAATCTTCACTAATCAAATGAGCTCCTCTCCTCACCTTTAAAGTGTTGGAATAAAGAAGCCTCTGTCCTATATCTGCATGATGCGTTAATGTTGCATTCCATTTTGCTGCTTCAGGCATGTTTTCAGCACTGCTTATGTCTATATTAAGCATTATGAATACGAGTTAGCTGGCTAGCTAGGGCATTTGCAAATTATCACCATTAGCAAACTTGAATGGAATTTCAAAATGAAACTACGTCAGATCATTCAAACTTATGAAGTTGGAATGAAATACGACGGTTGATCATTTATTTCTTCTGCCAGCATCATTGGGAAGAGAAACGATGGATAGCGTGTTCCTATCATTACACCCTGTTGCTGCTTAAAATTTTAGGATTAACATGCATAGACAACAATGGAAGATACGTTACACATTTATTTTCAATATGTGATCTTAACTCAGTACGAGTTCATAGCAATCAGGCTGTATTCCTTTCCTCACAACAAACAATAAAATCTAAGTGACAATAATAGTATTAAGTTGCTTGCACACTGGACGCGAAACAAATTTTTCGCACGACAGATTACATTCAAAGTCAATGCAAAGACGCAAAAACACGAGTGTATTGGCAGCCAAATTACCACTGCACAGAAAGTAAACCAGGTTGGAGCTGGTTTCTGCACACTTTCGGCGGAGCTTTTTGCCACCATATTGTCACTGTGTCATGATGACTGTGTGACACCTCCCCCTACTACGCCGCCACAGCCATCTCGGCGCACGTCCGTCGACCAAATTGCCAAAGTGGCTGCACACGGTGTTGCACCGCATGAAATCACCACTGCATGGGCTGCACCACCCTGCGCTGCGCCAAGAAATTAGACCCCAAAGAATAAACAAATCCACCATTAGATTGCTAATCAAGCAAAGTAAATGGGAAAAGATATACTTTTCTAAGAGTTGTCTAATTGGTTAATAGGAAACTATTTTGTTTTCATTTGCTTGGCTCCTCTCCTAATTGGTTAATAGGAGACGATTTTGTTTTCATTTGCTTGGCTCCTCTCAGCATGTAGCTGAAAAATAAAGGAAAAGGGAAAGCTCAGATGTTCGCCCCATGGGAGCAGGTGGTGTTACGACGCTTTAAAAAAAACATTGATTCAGAATCGTTACACCCCTAATATTTGAAGTATGGCTTGTTATCATTTGTCATATAAGTAACGTTTTGAGTGATCACTTGTCCAAACTTTCAACAGTTATAAGCCAAATGATTCTTTAATTTCATCAGATACAATTCCCCCTCTCCTCATTCTATACAATAAACATGCTTGGATTATTGCACAATATGAATATGGAACTCATCAGTGCTCGCATAGCTATTACACACTGACAATATACCCCAAAAGGGTACATTACCCTAACAAACATGAATAGTGCAATTTAGAAAAATAGGACCAAGGGTCCGGTAGCTTACCGGCAAGCAGTCTTATAGAGACAAAATCATGAAAAATTTGATCCTTGAATCATTGAAGGTCAAGGCTGCTAAACAAAAGTTCACAAACATTTATAAGACCTCCTGTGATACTTTGTACAATCCGAAGCTCTGAAGCAGTTTTGGTGATACATGTCATTGAAAATTCAATATTTCAATTGTGAACTTTAAATGTCACAGAAGATCAAGTTGAGGTCAGCCCATAGACTTCATATATGACTTCTTATAAGTCTCTAATACAAACCTAAGCTCCATCTGTGACCATTTTGGCAATACAAGTCATTGTATTTTGTCAAGTTTGACCTTCAAAGGCTACCAAAAGTCAAGTTGAATGTCACCAAATGAAAGTTCGTGTGTGATTTCCTTTCAGTCTGTGATACAAACCTAGGCCTTATCTGTGACCTTTTCAATAATAGAGGTCATTGAATTTTCACAAGGTCAAGATTGACCTTCGAAAGTTACGATGAAGGCCACCAAATGAAAGTTCATATGAGACGTCCTATACGTCTCCAATAGAAACCTTTACTCTATCTGTTATGATTTTGCTGATATAAGTCATTGAAATTTCATTGTAAAGTTTGGCCATTAAAGGTCACTGAAGATATTTCAAAATGGTTTTCAGTGTCTGATTTGGTAATGGGTCAACTACTTGAAACCTACATATTTCTAATATACAACACTTTTTAAAAATTACTGTTTTAGTAACTCCCATGTGGAATTGCCCAGTAGCTTATTGGCCCCCTAGTAAGATAAAAACTAACAGCACATTTAAATTCCGGGATTGGTATAGATGTTGCAACAACCACTGCTTTAAAAGGTGAGATTGCTGCAGACCTTGCAAACCTCCAGCTAAATTTAACTTGGCTCAAAATAAAAGCATTATGCAACATTTAACTTGAAATTCTGAGAACAAATAGAGCGCTATAAAAACATACTCACCGTAAGATTTGCAACAATTGCTTTTGGGTCATCTGAAAAAAATAATGGAAGAAAATTATCTTTATATCCATTAGCAGTACAAATACTACTGTATACATGCATTATCTATACCGCTCATTCTTCGCTGGGGTCGCAGGAGCTGGAGCCTATCCCAGCTCACTATGAGCAAAAGGTAGGGACACACCCTGGACAGCTCACCAATCCATCACAGGGCGTGTGTACCATTCACACACCATTCACTCACACACTCTTGCCTATGGAAAATTTAGAGCCTCCAATTAGCCTGAAATGCATGTCTTTGTCCTGTGAGAGGAAACCAAAGTACCCTGCAGAGCTACCCACTGCATCATAGTGCTGCCCATATTACTGCATGCTTTAAACAAAAAGTTCTCAAATTATTAAATTCTCAACAACGCCATTTTGAAATTAATGTGTCCCCTATTTGAAAGGACTTTTATGTGAAGCTGACACAGGATAACAACTCTGATCACAATAACAGAGTCCCTGAAAGCATACACGCCCCTTCAACAGACAGTGCATTCCCTTCCAGGCAGCACAAGACAGTAAATTTCTGTTTTATCTCATCTTGCACTTCGCAGCTGTTCGGTGGGAACATCTCAAGGACTCATTCCAAACAAGTGAACAAAACACACTTCACGCATTTGCTTTCAACTTGCATGATTCTTCCAAATTTCAGCCACATAAACAGCAAATCTCTGACCAATTAAAAAGCATAATACGAAGAAAAAATAAGGATGCAGCTCATGCACTGTCGAGTCCCTTGGGCTAACTGGGGCAATCACATCACTGTCAATGTGAGCACTGAGCTCTAGTCATGAGCAAAATGCATGAATTCATGAGGATGAATAGTTACTCACATTTGGAGGTGTTGGGATATCGGGGACGGATTCTTCCAAGAGATCCTGGTAACAAAATTATCTCATCCACATTCAGTGGATACGAACTCAAAAACTCAGTTCTGTCACAGTGGGCCTCTTCCATTCCTGTAGAGAAAAGCAATACATACCACATAAAAGTAAGTAATGTAAATAATCTCTGATTAAAGCCGAGAAGTCCCTTATTTAATTTTAACACCAACATACTGTGGAAGTTCAAATGACAATAATGCTCCGTGACCGAAATCAGAAATGTCACTTTCCAAAGGGGAAGAAACCAGAAACTCAGAAAACAAACATTTCATTTTCACCAGAGATCTATTGGAGATCTTCAGCATAAGAGAAGGTTAAAAGGTTTTCAGGGTATACATCAAACATTGATAAGGTGCATGTAACAGTGATATTAGTAAAGTGCAGGAGAGAAATATGCCTATTTTAAGTAATTTTTTAGTGTTTTCTCTGCGTGTGTACAAATTCTTTATGACACTGAATCCATGTCACCTGAAATGACAGCTAGAGACTCATAACTTTCCTGGATTGTAACTTTCCTTCAACTCTAAACAGATCTAAAAGCTTGAAAACGTAAAGCGAGAAAGGATCCATTTAAAATGAGGATTCAGTGTTTTCTCTGCTTATATTTGTTTTACATGCTCAAAAATAATTGAAATAACTAGAAACTTAATATGTCCCGTGATTATAGGTTTACTTCAGCAGTAACCATATAGAAAGGTTCAAGAATGTAGTTAACGTTAGAAGAGAAATACTTTAAATGCAATTTTTTTTTGTACAAATCCACTTAATGCACCATAACATCCATAAAATGATAGCTCAAAACTTTCCATGATTAATCTATGGCTTTTCGTCAGCACTATCCAAAAGCTTGAGAATGTAACGTTAGCTAGTCAGAAAGGAAATGATCGTCGCTCCCCCTCTTGTAAATCGGCTCTTCTCGCTTCGCTTCCATGGGAAGTCCTTGGCACTTAAGCCATCTTTTCAGGTGTTAAACTCTGAGAGATTCTATGACATTAGTAAATTGTGAACCTCGTACCTTGGTTGTTTTGTGTGATTGGATGTTTAATAGGATCTCTTATTGCTAATCTGGGTCAACAGAGGAGAAACTTGACGTCATTTGTGACGTCATCGCTGCAGAGCACCATAACTTTTGCCATGCCCAAATATGTTCGGACCGGACTGTACATGGATCCATGCAAATAATATAACTAATAGAAATAGTTTCAATAAAGGTACATCAATGCATTTTTCACATATTCATATTTGATGGAGTCAATACACACTAAAGTGCTCGATTAAGCATGGGGGACTGCAGTACCATGGTCTCCCACCAGAATGATGTTCACACAGCGGTGTAGATTCATCTGTTTAAGACCGTTCATCAGCTGGCCAATGATCTTATCAATTTCTTTCAGAGGGTTGTTCAGCTGCATTACAAAAAACAGATTAAGATGTCTGTCAGTGGGAAAAGATACTCATAGCTTTGTTCATTTTGTATCAAGCAAAAGTATTTTATTCTCCAAGGGCCCCCTTGGAAACTCTCAACTAATCAGAGGTACACACCTCTTTGCTCATGGGCCCCAGCCTGTGGCCGAAGGTGTCTGGTTGCTCCGAATGGACAGCATACACATAGGGCCTGGAAGGAAATGGAAACATCTGATTAACCCATAACTTCTACTGCCCTGAATGACCAGCACTTTCAAACAAATCTAAAGATGTAGCAAAATACCAACATTGAGGCCAAGAGACAACTGAGTGAAACAAAAAGGCATCCATGTACAATGTGTTCTTGCGCATTACCTCCAACTCATTGCCTGTTGTACAGATCCTGCCGTGACCTACGATACCGTCTTGTGCATATCAAACTGACAGAGTGCAACGTAGAAAGTGAGGGAGCTCACCTCTCATCGTCAGGCAGGTGCAGCCACTGCAGTATGGTCAATATTCGCCTCTCCATGCGAATGACCCTGTTCAAGAAACAACATACCAAAACACGCAGGCACACTGGAATCAAAATCAATGTCATCAATATTTTTAAATGAGATCCCAATCCTAGTGATGAGAAAATTGGAAAGCCTAGTTGGGCTGAATGGCCTGTTCTCCCTACTCATGTTATGACATGGTACGTTATGTTGATCGCGCACTTCTACCATCTCTCGACACAATAAGCACATACTCTAATCAGCCACAAACTTAAAACCTCCGGCCCAACGTTGTACAGGTCCCTGTCTTACTGCCATAACAGCTCTGTGAAATTGACATCTAATATAATTCCTAGACCCAGGGTACCCATGAGAAACTTTTGTCGGAGAATCACAAGCTGTGTTTCCATCCAACTGTATCGCAAATCTGCTAGCTAGTTTGCTGATAAGGTTTCAGTACACCACATGCAGACCGCTGTGACGGGGCCAGATTTTACATGACACCGGCGCCTCATTGCCCTCCCCACACATGGGAACGTAGGCAAGCGAAAATGGCATAGTTAGTAATCATTATCATTTATTCACATAACTTGTTCCCTTATCCATTTCCACTGCACAATTATTATTATTATTATTATCCCCTGGCATTGAATGCGCGGGGATATAGGCATCGCCTCATCCGTCTGTCCGTCCGTCATCATTTTGTTTAAGGAGCAGAACTCGGAAACTATGCAAGATATCAGCACCAAACTCGGTATATGTATTCAATGTATGGTCTAGATGTGCCTTTTGCTACTTTGGAAATTTCAGGATTCCTATTTTTGTTGTTTCCATGGAAACAAATCTAGACTTAGTGCACATCAGGCCTAGTTCGTTTCCGGAGCAGAACTCAAAAACTGTTCAATATATCTTACTTAAACTTTGTATGTGTATTACTTACATACTGAAGTAGTGCCTTTTGATATTTTCAGATTTATGAAAATCTTTTTTTTTTTTGTTTCCATGGAAACCATTTGTATTTGGACTCTGTACAGAGATAGGTTCGTCTCCAGAGCGCAACTCAAAAACTGTTCATTATATTTTTCTGAAACTTTGCATGTGTATTACCCACATACTGAAGTGGTGCCTGTTGATAATTTCAGATTTCAGAAACTTGCACCACAAGTTTCATTGTTAGATGAAGAATAAGCTTTTAAAAGGAAAAAACGAGCAAAAACACTTCTACATTGCAGTACATCTTACATCACTGTTCAATTCAATCCAGGATTTATTTTCCAATATGCATAATACTCTACTCGGTCATTATTTTCAATTTATCCCTTGCTATCCTGTCAGACTTCTGCCTGATCAGTGTCATTTTCTAACAATATCCAGAATAACCTTCGCCTCCCCCTCTCTTTCCTGAGAAAAGAGGCATTGCATAGATAGCAGTAGTAACATAACAGTAGGCAGCCAATGTTTTTTCACAGAGAGACAGAGCTGACGATAATGGCCACACCCCAATCACCTGCAAACCTAAAGTGCTGCATACTGGACAGTGGAGGAAGCATGTGATGATGGGCCCTTGTGAGAGATTTAACCCCTTTGCGCAGAAGCCAAATTTGGCTATTTATGGGTTACCCAATTTGATGCTTTATGATTCAGGTTAAAGCTTCATAAAGAGGACAAATGTGGCTCAACTCAGAAAAGACACTTACAGCATTTAGAATTAAATCGTATTTCAGTTTATTTTCATGATTTGGGTAGAGAAAATGGGCTGCAAACAAAAAATCTTCATGAGAATTCACCACTCAAAATGTAAAAAAAAAAAAATAATTCTGAGGATTGAGAAATGGCTGGGGGTTAAAACAATAAATTCCTGGGATAATAAACTCCCAGACCACAAGTACTTCTCATCTGAACATGAAATATTAAATTATCCACTTTTTATAAGCCAAATAAGATAGCTATCCAGGTGGCTCCCCAAACTCTGAGCCATGAAAATAGTGCACTTTCAATTCATAAAATAATCATGTTTGTAACGCAAATCAACTTTGTACTCATGAAGTTCAATATGAGTGGATGATTTTCTGGTTGAATATAGCATGAGTTTATCAATATAGGCGCAGCTGGGCATCAATGGTCACCATTGACCTCTCCAAAACCAAAAACATGCCTTTTCTCCACAATAAAGTTCAGAGTCTCATCCATTTATCTACAATACCGCTCCAGCAAGCACAGTTACTCATTAGAGGAACAGCTTAAATTACAGTCAGATCGTTCACTCATAAGGAAAGCTTGCAGTTTACAATTCTGATCATCCCAGCGTAAGGCAAGCTTGTAACAGCGCTTTTCACACCCTCTATGGAACAAGAATAACTCAGGTCACAGCTGTTCACACTTTAGAAGAGCGAAAATGCAAGGCATTCCCTTTCATTGAATGTGGTAAAAATTCTAAAACTGATCACTTAGTTAAGAAAAATGCCAGCGCACTGCAGTATCGACTACTCTTTTGCTACCCAATGTGACAAACTAGCGCTGTGATCATGGTGGTAAACCAAAAATAAGAAATAGCTGGCAAGTTAGCTAGCAGGCTAAAAGTAAGATAGAGGTACACCATAAAAAGACAGCTTTACTCACTTTTCAAAAGATTTATTGAGCTGTTCCTCAAAAGTATCAATGTTGTCAGCCCTCCCATCTGTTCCATGCAAAATAACTGCTATTTTCCATCTCAGAATCACATTACCATCCCGCAAATAAGCTCACCTCTCAAGGTTCAGTTCTGGAGGTTTTTTATTCCCATGCAACCACGTCAGTCTGAGCTGCATAAAGTTTATTGAATACAACGTAATCCTATTACGCAAATAAAAATTGATAGTAGAATGACATAGAGTCAATATCATGGTGAATTTTTGCCTTGGGAAAGTGATTTTTTTTTTTTTTACTACTTGGAATACCATTGGGTCACTGTAACTGAAGTGGTTGCTACAGAGGACAACAAATTTTTCTGTCTCAAAACATCATTTTTTTAAACTGCTGAATAGATACTATGGGCAAGGATATTGAGCAGTTTGCACATCAGGCTTAGCTGAGTAGTTGAATTCATGCAACTCCTGAAAAACAGGAATAGGAGTGAACTCGTCAATATCCTAGACTGTGTTCGAACTCTGCTTGCTTGTGAATATTAAATAACTGATCCGGGGCTGCCATCTAGTGACAGAGTAGTGCAACTGCGTCCATAAAAAGAGCTGCTCTATGTCCGCAGGCATCTACATCTGCAGAAAGGCGTCAAAAACTCAAATTCCAAAACAGTTGGGATTCTGTGTAAAATGTAAACGAAAACAGAATGCAAGGATTTGCAAATCTCATAAAACCACATTTAATTCACAAATAAACATTGTATTTTACATTTTATACAACATCCCAACTTTTTTTGAATTGGAGTTGTTCTGTCATGCTCCCCCAAGCTCACTCATTCATAAAATACACACCTGATCCAATCCCGTTAGTTTCCACATTTTAATGCACAAAAAGCAATATACTGGCAAAATATAAATGCATCAAATGATTTTTTTGAGTTCAGCCAAATATAAGTTACATCAATGTAATAGATCTACCCAAAATCTTGCTCTACAGATTAGCAGGCAGGCCATCTAATAAGGCCAGTCCGCGGAAGATGGACTCCCCCACTACACTGAGTTTCCCCCTGAGATCTCCTCCTATTTGAGAGTTTTTTCCCCCTCACCAATCAGAGAAATCTCTCCCAACTGGCTTTAACTTATAAGCTATTTTGGGGACTCGGGCAGGCATCTGCCCTGTGGCTACTTGGCAGAATGTCTTTGCGTCCGCTAAATATTGAATGAACTGGAAATTCATTCAATGAAATGAAAATATGCTTGTAAATGAATCTTGTTTTCTTTATTACCTTCGCCAGCGACATCGCTGACGAAGGTAATGTTTTGATCCCCGTGTATTTATTTGTTTGTGTGTCTGTCTGTATGTGTATAAAATAACTCAAAAAGTACCAAACGGAATTTCATAAAATTTGGTGGGTTGATTTGGCATGACCTGAGGATCAATCGATTAGATTTTGGGAGTGATCGGGTCAAAGGTCAAGGTCAAGGCCACGAAAAGGTCAAAACTGACTTTCGGCCATATCTCGGTCAATTTTTATCCGATCGGCATGAAACCAACGCCAAAATGTGCAGAATTATATACCCGATCCTGTGATGTGAAACACAGTACAATGGGGTCAATACCCTTCTTAGCGGTTGGGGGTCAAAGGTCAGGGGGGTCATTACCTTCAGAACTTAAAGGCGTATTGATGTAAAAAAAAAAATATATCGTACTCTTGTCATTCATCGATCATTTAAAAAAATAAAAATTGGTCCTCAGAGTTATGTGGCGAGGGATTCAGTGGCGTCGGCGAAGGTATGCGCTCTACCGAGTGCCCGTTCTAGTTTCTGGAGTGTCTATGATGGAACTGTTCTGCATTAAAACAGCTGCAAAGGTGCACAGGAAATGCACTGGTCTGAAAGAGAAAAGCCCCAGGGCATCCAATCCAGATCCCTTTATCTGAAGTTTGAGGTCAACAGAGCAGTAACCTCATCAGTTTACCTCTCAGAACTTTTCGCCAGTAACATTACATTTATAGTTGGAACATAATCAAAAACAATGAAAAGGGTCGATTGTTTCCTCCATTTTAGCGGGCTTTTGGGCTCCAGAGACAGGACGCAGTTGTATAAATGGGTTCATTTGCGCAAACTTCCAGCACGAGAAGTAAATTTATTCCCTCCCTCTTGGCTTTCAAAGATCAATGGTGTCTGTGTCCCACTGTGTGGGAGCCTTTGTACATACAGCTAAACTTATACAATTACTTGAGTAAAACAATGCATGACATGCACATGTATCATTTCAGCCAGTAAATAAATCAACTGCTTGATGTGTGCTGAGATTTAACTGAAGTCTAGATTAACTTGGATTTAAGGACACAGAACATTACGCAGTGAACAAATCCAGTCAGATTCAGAGAACGTGCTGTGATCAACATCCCCAAGCACTGGTACTCAAGCCTTGTTAAAGCCTTCTTTCTTATAATTTCGTATAATAAATAAACAAGTATTACTGCCAATTTTGTCCTCAGAACCTAAATGCTAAAATTTTGACTGAATTTTATCACAGATTAATTATCAAGCATTCGCAGTCAAGTAATACATAAAAGGCTCTTCAAATCAGCAGTTTTTGCGTAATTATAACAACCCTCATCAAAGAAAAAACAAAACTTACATTGGCCAGAAAAATGTTCCAGCCTTCACGCCTTGCTTCACAGAAGTGATCCAGATCTGCAGAAAAAATAAGGTTTCATCGAAAGGACAATTCCTCACTTAAGCAAATATGTTTTAAATTAAAAATCAACATTAGGCAAGAATCTATATTACAACCCTCACGAACAGTATTTATGTGCACTGCAATAGTGGATTTCAGCATTACTATTACATTGCAATTTCATGGCACTCAGAAATTCTATGCAGAGAGAGCTCAGCCAGGCTAAGTCTTCAAACATACACAAGGAGCATTTATCATTCCCTTAAAGGGTTTAGGACAAAAGGTTGCTTTGTTCTCACCGGCTGACCTCCCCACCAACGATGATTCAGTTTCTCCCTACCCCTCAGGTTAAAGATGGCATCAAAAACAGAGTCGTACATGGAATTGCCAACTATTCCATGGGATTCAGGATAAAGGCCCTTAAAAGTGAAGAGAAAAAAAAGAACATGAGCAATTAAAAAAAAATAATCACCCTCGAATTTCAGATTTACCGAAGAGACCTAATTGTTTTACTGCCATATTACACAAAAATACGAAAGAGCCATTCCGTGAGAAAATGGCACGTTTTGAAGAAGTTGAGGAGTTGACCTCCCTGGAATTGAATGAAACTTGGCAGACAGGTGAATATAGTAGTATCACAGAAAAAGCCAAATTTTTAGGTCTGCATCTGAAGAAGTCTGCCGGTGGGGCCGCCTGGAAGCCACCGAAGTTCAAAATTCAATGAAATGAAAATATGCTTGTAAATGAATCTTGTTTTCTTTATTACCTTCGCCAGCGACTTCGCTGACGAAGGTAATGTTTTGATCCCCGTGTATTTATTTGTTTGTGTGTCTGTCTGTATGTGTATCGAATAACTCAAAAAGTACCAAACGGAATTTCATAAAATTTGGTGAGTTGATTTGGCATGACCTGAGGATCAATCGATTAGATTTTGGGAGTGATCGGGTCAAAGGTCAAGGTCAAGGCCACGAAAAGGTCAAAACCGACTTTCGGCCATATCTCGGTCAATTTTTATCCGATCGGCATGAAACCAACGCCAAAATGTGCAGAATTATATACCCGATCCTGTGATGTGAAACACGGTACAATGGGGTCAATACCCTTCTTAGCAGTTGGGGGTCAAAGGTCAGGGGGGTCATTACCTTTAGAACTTAAAGGCGTATTGATGTAAAAAAAAATATATCGTACTCTTGTCATTCATCGATCATTTAAAAAAATTAAAATTGGTCCTCAGAGTTATGTGGCGAGGGATTCAGTGGCGTCGGCGAAGGTATGCGCTCTACCGAGTGCCCGTTCTAGTTTCTGGAGTGTCTATGATGGAACTGTTCTGCATTAAAACAGCTGCAAAGGTGCACAGGAAATGCACTGGTCTGAAAGAGAAAAGCCCCAGGGCATCCAATCCAGATCCCTTTATCTGAAGTTTGAGGTCAACAGAGCAGTAACCTCATCAGTTTACCTCTCAGAACTTTTCGCCAGTAACATTACATTTATAGTTGGAACATAATCAAAAACAATGAAAAGGGTCGATTGTTTCCTCCATTTTAGCGGGTTTTTGGGCTCCAGAGACAGGACGCAGTTGTATAAATGGGTTCATTTGCGCAAACTTCCAGCACGAGAAGTAAATTTATTCCCTCCCTCTTGGCTTTCAAAGATCAATGGTGTCTGTGTCCCACTGTGTGGGACTGGAATTGAAGTGGCTCAGTTTTGCTTTTGACACCATATTTTACATCAATTTTTATGACTTAAGGGTACACAGTAGCAGATGCGTAATACTTGTATCATGAACTGTGACACTTCAAGTCTGGATAGACATTAGCACCACATCAGCGCAAAGCTGGGTAACTATGTCATTGAGCTGGAATTATTTGAGAAGTGAAAATGGGAATGGGAATAAAATAATATCCCAGGCATATACCAATCAAGAATGTCTGCCAAGTTTCATTCAATTCCAAGGGGGTCAACTGCACACCGAATGTCAATCTCTCTTGAAATGGCTCTTAAATTGAAGTAGATCTGAATGACAGCCCAGACTTTACTTTATCTTCCCCCACAAAATTTGAATTAATGAATGATAACAGAATCAAGTTGAATGTTTATGTAGATATTCAACTAAGTAAGAGCCAGGAAAAGAAAGGCAACCCACCGTTGCGAGTGTATACAGATTTGGGAAGGTCTTGCTGGGGTACACTGGTCTCATATAAGGTGCATGAGTGCCACAGGTTCCTAAAGAAGATACCCACAAACCATTAGATTTCAGAGTTGATTTTAATCAAGGTAATTGCATTAAATTAATTTCCAGCAAATAACCTTTGGCAGTGGCAGAAATAAGACTGTGGCTGTTGTACTTAATAGGAAAGAACAGGATGTCAAATTTCCCATGGCAGAGTAATGAATCGCTTCAGAGTACAGAGTGGAATTAAATGTTTACATCTTCAATGGCAATAAAACTAAAATTCTGCATTTTTTTAAATACAGGACTTAACTTCAGCAGCAAAGCACTGGACAAACACAATGATTAAACCATTAAGAGTTGATTGAAATGCCATTAAAAGGGCGTGGGGGAGGGAACAAAAAAAAAAAAAACAATGGAGTGTTCAGTTTTTCTTAGCTTTCAAGTGTTTCATTTTATTCAGTGGAATTCATTTCCTCAGCCAGTTTAAAATAATCACTCAGTGTGGTACTGCCGCAAGATATACCAAATCACAGCAATGAGTGTGTCACTACAATCCACCATGATGGCAAAAATCTCTTACTCAGTTTTTCAATGTTTGGGATGACTGTGCTGCCCTTTTTCAGATAAGAGGCCCGGAATCCATCAACAGAGAGCATAATCAAAGGTGGGCGGATGAAACTGAAAAGAAAACAAGAAAAATGTCCTTAACTGCCAGCTGTTCTCCAAAGTCTCAGAATACTAGCCAGCCTAAACCTTAGTGAAGTTAAGCCATTTGAGAAGAATCAGGTGAATGTTAAACACAATTCCAGCAACAATGAACATGGACAAAATGCAGCTAGGGAAACTTATGGAAGATGATAATATTTTAGTTTTCATTTGGTGGGATGATTAACCTTGAGATTAGTGAGGTGTTATTATTTGTGAAGTGATGCCATGCACAGCCCACTCTGTATTTGGGTAAAAAGTAGATGCTTAAATGGTCATTCACACCCAAAGTGACAACTATGGACAAAAATAATAAAAACGTAAGTGAGTTGCGCAGTCCACTCCGAAACTACAATGGCATCCATAACAGTACTGTTTTCGACCATTTTTTGTATAGTAAAAGCGGACAGCCACTTAAAATGAATGCTAGAAAGTCGGAAAGGTGCTGATTTCAGAAAGTTTGGTTGTTGTTGTGAATGCTAATTAAAGTACATGGTGCAGATGGTCTATAAAATATTTTGGCGCTCTACAGCCATCACTCACCCTGCAGGGCATTCTGGGCTCTTAATCTCTTCACAATCATCTTGCAGCCATGTAGCCTCCCCCTCTATGGAAAGACAAAGTGACAGACATAAGCAAACACCAAGCAACTACTCAGCATGAGACCCTGATATACCATCTCGATCAAGGCAGCCCAACCCATTTCCTGGAGATCTCCCACCATGTATGATTCAACTCCACCCCTAACAAAGAACCCCTCACTCAACAGCCAAATCAAAAAAAAAAAAAACCTATAGGATGGCAAATCCCCTGGTTCTGGATTGGGCAGCCATAGTGTAATCTGTGGGAACACTCATGTTATGGTTATACATTTCCATGGAATTCCAACATAATTTGGCAAAACTCTTAAGTTAGCAGTATTAAAGTACATATAATGTAAGAGGATATTAAGTATTGCATAGCATTCCACCCAAGACAACAAATTTAACAGGCCTATACACTCAGACATACCTTCATATTTTGGTTAAAATAAGAATACCAAAAACATTTTAACTTTCAAGACCATGAGAAATTTGTTATTCCAAAAATAAGTTTCTTCATCAATATTAGCTCAGAATCTGGAAAATCCTCCACAAAATCTGCATGCTCACCCTTTCACTCCCAAGGGTACCAAAAAGCACACTTATTTGACGGTCACAAAATCCCAAGAGTGCCAAAAGTCATTCTGTGACTATAACCACTTTAACCAATCAGATCTTTGGAATAGAAAAGAAATATAAGGCATTGTATTTCAGCCAATCAGATGAGATTTTTACATGCAGAATTAAGTTTTTATGTAACACTTGAAATCTTCTCATTTTTGACAAATACTGATTTGAAAAGGGGCCTCTTAAAAACTTAATTTCTTGGCCAATCCCCTTGGTCCATAAAGATAGTCAAACTACAGGGGACCTTGGGAGTGAAATTGTTTGAAGGCTGGATTCAGATAGACAGAGTAAAATTGATTCTGAACTTTTACATGGACAGTCACCATTCAGTCACCTGACAAAATTGCCAAAAGTTTTTAATTTAGGGCGCTGATAGTTTACTCACCTTCTTTGGGAACATATTGATTAAGTATGCTAAATGATGGTTCAGTTTCAAATAATTTGGACTAGTGTTCACATAGAGGCATAACATACAATTTTAACACACTGAGGACTAAAATATCTCAGCAGGTAGAGGACCAGTATATCATAATGAACCAAATCTAGAGTACTTGTGAAATCTAGATATTACTGCAAAGCCATTTTTATGCATGGATAAAGTAAGCAAGTAAGTAGTTATATCATTTAGTGAAATGTACTTAAAGCAAGGGACTGAAAATGCCAGAAATACTGTCAATTTACCCAAATTCTAAAGTCACTGAAAGCACACATTAAATTCCCAGCTTTTGCAACCCTACTACACAGGGGATATACATTATTAAGGGCATACTGCACACCAAAATGCGTTGTAAATTCTATCACCGTAACTTTTTAACTAGTCACATTTCTATCTCACTATTCTTATGCACATTATGAAAATTTGCATTGGAAAAAGATGGAAAGGGCAAAATGTGAATTAACGTCCTCGAAGTCCCATAAAAGTTTATATGCCAGCTTGAGGTGATTTTTGTCGAATGAAAAATTAAGAGTTAATGCCCAAAATATGGGATGGAAACAGCTTAGCTGACTAATTCTGACATAGTTGCCTCGCTGCTACTGTGTGCATTAGCATTCGACCCTATCTTCGTCTCCAGACAGCGTCAAACTTTGCAATCACTAACTCAGAAAAAAAGCTCTATGACTATTTGCTGAATTGCAAGCAACTCCAGTAGACCTCTCTCCTTTTTAACAGTGTCTCGTTTCTCCCCCAGTTCTCTTCAGTTTGATTGTTTTCCATTTTGCAACCTCTTCTTCTTCTGCTGTTCTACACGTAACGAGCGTCCTCTACCACCATCTTGTGGTAATTTATTAGAGTTTATACGCCCTGAGCCAGTAGATGGAAACGCAAGTAATTCTTTTTCTTAAGCCCGTATTCCCGCTATTGGAGGGTCGGCTGCCTTAGTCTTTATCCTCCAGCTTTTCTGTCCTGGGCCTCCTCAGGTCTACTCCTAAGTGGGTCATATCTTCCTGGATGCAGTCCATCCATCTCTTATGAGGTCATCCTCGGGGTCTCCTTCCTGGGACGCTTGTTTCCCAAACCTTCTGACCTGGGTTCTCCTCTTCCATCCTGGCTACATGGCCATACCACCTTTGCAGGTAATTCAAATTTGCTTTTGAGCAAATTTTCAAAAATTTGCGAAAATTCACATGACATGAGATGGAAACTCAACTACTGCAATGTAGACAATTCAGAATGAAATTATGTTCCAATGTGGAAAATAATACATGCTACTGTAGTTCATATTAATACCCATCCCTATGCAGGCTGTTTCATAGTTGCATGTTGTTTTAGACACCCAAAATTTAAATCTGGGCATCATTTGTCAACTGCATCCATTTTTAGCATACACATGCAAGGACATAACTTCAGAATACTGGATCAACACATTGTAGATTTTAAGTTAATGCACCACAGATAAATAGTTACCTCAGCTGAAAAACTTGACTCCTGGAGAAGACATTTTTTGACAGCAGTAAACATTCACATATTTCTATCATAATTTGCAAGCAATCAATGCAATATTGTGTTCCAAAACAACCACACCTATAATACCTAAGTGCATTGATATTTTGAGTTTTGCATTTCTGCTTGAATTTAAATCAACATCTGTTTAGTTTGTCTCCAGATAGGACATACTTTTTCAGAAGGAAAACGGTGTCTGTAGATGGTGAATGCATTGTTTCATATTAAAATAATGTAATACATATCATTTTCTCCAAGATTACTGCAGAAATTGCCCCAAGATGTAAAATTGACTTTGTACCCTGATTGTGAAACAGCCCATGCCTTCACTCAACACTTCAGTAAAACTGTGTCAGATGGGTCAAGGGGAAAGAAAATTGCACGCTGTGACTTCAGTGAACAGCAGTTGAAAAGAACTGGCTGACCTTGGACTGGAAGTCTCGTCCAATGTAAAGCAAAGTGCACAGACAGTACCGTCTTTCTCAATTCAGCAATTCTTCTGCCTCATAAAACAGCAACAACAAATCGAACCCTTAAAAAACTAAAACATAACACAAAACATCCCCTTACAATATATTTAAGAGCAAGATACTGAGAGACTGTGGGTCATGCCACAGCTCAGTTTTCAGTTTTTTCCAGAACACAAAGGAAGAAAGCCTCTCACATTCTTATCTCTGAGAAGAATGTAGTGCACCTTAAAGCAAAGGAGACTTTATTCTCATCTACAGCCAAGGGCACCAAAGTGGATTTTAAGCCAAAAAAAAATTCCTTTTTGGACAGTGAAACATTTTTCACAATCAAATACAAGAGTAACTATATTCAAGATTTAAAAAAAAAATACCCACACTGTTTTATTTCTAAATAGAAAAGTGATAATATAATGTTTCTTCTCCACAAATCATGTTTTTCTGAGAACAGCCAAGGCGAGTTTTGATTAATAGGAGACAGAGGCAGCTCCTCACCTGTGCATACAGCTTTGTAATTAGTGCAGCAGTCCCCTTTAAGAAGGCAGTCCTCAGAGCAGTGGCAGGCATGGGCATCATTGCGAGTTTCCCCACACCTCTCCTTAGTGCACTCGAACCCACCCGCTGAGAGCACACAGACCCATGAGTGCCCCATTCACAATTTACACCCCGAGCCACAGGGCAGCACAATTTGTACTTTATTTACAACACACTTTCTAGACTAGGGGTGCACAACAAGGGGTGATTCATTGCAGGAGTTTGTTCAACCTCTCCCCTAAATTCTTTAAACTAATCATGCCTTGAATAGATGATGGTATAAGCAATAGTGGCAGCAATAAACTACATGCCTATTTAAATATTCTTCCCTCTGTGAGAGCAGGATTTAACAAGCATAATTCATTTAGCTGTCAGAAAATTAAAATCACACAGGATAAGGGAACAAACCAGCAGAATAGTGCACCCCTGTTCCAAACTAAGAGTGGAAGACTCATTTAGACAGACAAGACTAAAGCCATTTCAATGCATCTTACGCTATGGTATCCACATAGCTCAGTGGGAATTGGAGTAATGATCTATACTGCAAAAAAGCACATCATGTGTATAATGGGAAACAGGGTCATTCCATCTCAACTGGACCTCTGGTCTGAACTTGACACCCTCAAAAAAAATCTGGCAAAAATATATGTTGCTGTACCTGACCCTTATTCCAAATCAGATGGGAAATTTGCAATCTACACAAAGTTCGCATGGGATCACTATTTATGACCCGTTTGCAGTCTTGAAAAATATTAGAAATAAGCTACGAAATATCAGTGCAGTACTGATTCATAATATCCTTCCTAAGAACCCCCAAAACACATCATATTCAGCAGTGAATTTAAAATACTAAGAATGAAGTCCACACATTCATACTTACAAATACTGAAGTAGACAGTCCAAATAATGTAACGGACCAAGTTTCAGAATTTTTGCTCCACTGCTTGGGTAAGAAACCAGGGTTGTCTTTTGGTAAAATCATACCGCGGAATGGATTGAGACCCCTTTAAAACCACCACAATACATGAAATAGTCGTTTTTAATGTTTGGGGTTAGAGTTACACATTTTGTGGTTAAATATGCCAAAGTACAATATTCTACAGTCATTTGGTGTAGTCCTAGGGCTGTCCAAAAATCCTGAAAAATTTCAGCATCATGATTTTTTTCCGGATTTGGGATGGCTCGAGAAAATTACAGGTAACCCCTAGCCCAAAACTGATGTCAGATTTGAAATCTAAGTAAAATGTCTAAGTAAAATGTCATCATTCAAAAGAGTATTAGCTTTTTAGGAGAGATTAAAAATCGACTACTGAGCAGCATTCAATGAATGCGGGAACTTGTAAGGTTGCTGTGCACTGCGAGGGCCAAATCTCAAGGGTTATTTGACCTAGAGGTCTAGATTTTGGCATGCATGAATTTTAAGTCATGTACTACAACATATATTTCTGTCAGATTTTTTTGAGTGGGTCAAGTTCAGACTATCTGGAAATTTGGTTCACTTGATATGGGATGACGACATTAGTCATTTCTAATGATTGAACACAAGACATTAACAGATACACAAAGTCTTAATAAGCCATTAATTCATATTATTGCAGATAAAACTAAAAGAATAATACAAAGTGAGAACTTGAATTCAAGTCTTCAGGGAAAATGCCGTTGATGAAAAGTTAAGAGGCTTACCAGTTTTCAGGCATTCGTCATCAAAATCCAGGCAGCAGCTTAAATATGTCTTGCATAAATTGTCACAACGGCAGGTTGGAGGTTCAGCTTCACGTAGCTCAAAGCATCTTCCCTTACATGATCCATGTAATTTTACCCATGGGGAATCTGAAGGAACTATGACCAAACAGTGTCTGCATCATTAGCTGATGGATTCAAGGGCTCCAAAAAGCCACAAAAAAAAACAATGCTCTGCAACAGTAGCATTCAGCTACATGCAGCCACACTCCGGATGTGTATTGCCATTTTCTCACGATACAGAGGTGCACCCATATGTATGCTCAGGAATACACACTTTTTTATAAGAACATCCATTCTTGAGGCTGAGTCTGAATGTTTCTAATTTTTTGAGCATTTCAGTACCAAATGTTCATAAAATTTTCTATTTTTTAAGTCTAAAAATCTTTAAAAAAAAAATATTTTCCTATTAATACTCGCTTAGGATATTGCAATTTTTTTTGCACAATTAATATCTTAAGGAACCAACAAAGCACTCTCAAAAATATGAGTGTGTTAAATCACATGCGCAAACACCTTGGTAAACATCTGAACCAAACACATTAAATTCTGATAAAGTGACACGTGCAACAGAAATATGACGCTCTGACCTTTGGCGCGTGGATTTTCGTCCCATTCGCCTGGTCGTCTTGCTTGAAAAACATATCCCAAACAAAGACTGCAACCAGCAATGTATGAAAAGGCTTGGAACACCTGAGAATATGATGTAAGTCACATGTTACTTAGGCAACTGAATGTCGCATAAAATACAATCCCATATTAAGTCCTTTAATAACGCATGTCCTCATAAACAAATAAAAAACTATCTGGGCGTAGATTGAAAAAAAAGAATACAAAATACAAATTTGTGTTATTTCTTTGTTAGCCCACAAGCCCAAGTCAAACTGGGCAGGCGGCAAGAATCAGCCCAGGGCACTAAGATCGTAGGGATCCAGCGCAGCAGACAGTTAAAACAAGTTGTGCGACTCACTAAAGTGACTAAAACTCTCTGACAACTGATCTAGGATAGATTCAAAGAATTAATTCGCCGAATCATAATTATTTTTATGCAGACTGTCTTTCAGTATTTCCATATCGCTTACAGGGCAGGCATAATGGCCGCCTCTAGTGGTCAGCGATTGTAATTACATCAACTCCCTTCACGAGAGCTGAAGGCTGTAAGTGGAAGTTGAAACGCTCTGTCACCATTAGCAAAACATTACAAGATTGATTTCATCAGTTCAAATAACAAAACTTGACATGATTTTTGCAAGAGTCTTGCAGTGGCCTTCAAAAGTGCATGCAACTTTCCTAAATCCACGTCTGAGCAAAACTGTCAAGCTTTCATGTGGAAATAGAGGACTTGCCTATCTACGTTTCCCCACAAAACTAACAGATCGATGCGGGAGAGGGCACACGCACTTGAGCGCTGTTAACATTAATGATTAATGAACCGGCCCACTGCAATAAACTCCAGGGTTTGACATTACTTGAGTAGCTCAGGTAAAATTCGTCTCGAAACTAGTGACAGAGACTGTTATCTAAACGCGGCATCAAAACGCAAAGCACATTACCATCACCAGCCAGTGAAAAGTTAATTTTGTTTCGCCAGGGTAACTTTCAAAATATATTATACAAGTCTGATAGCTTTTGACCCCGCACTTGCCGATATATTAGGTAAGGCTGCGACTCTACTCACTTTGCATCATTATTTTTATTAGATTAAACAGGCACAACTGTGCTTCAGTCATTTCCACGGACATTTCTGAAACCTGCACTCAGGACTTCAGTACTTAGGTAGTGCTTTGTTTCATAGAACCCCGATGGAAACAATCTTACCGTACCAATTTCCCAAGTTTCATTGTTCAGCGGATCTTCCTTCCTTTCTCTCCCGCTGAGAATGGTTTATACGGGTTCCAAATAAAAAAACGCCTTAAACCGATGGTTACCCTGTTCTCTACGATTGTTTACCTTATTAAATTCGCATTTTACTTTAAACCAATGCCGATGAAGTAATGGTGACAGCTGCCCTCCGGGACAATGGTGCTATTGGTCGATCAAATGTTCTTTGGACGAAGTCAGCTCTCTGATGCGGTTCGCTCCTACGCAAGACCGTACGTTTACACCACATAGATAGCCCCCAACTGAAAGTTAACGTAGGCGTTGAATTGTGATCTGATGATAGCGAGCATAAAAGGTGTAATATCACGAGGGTAATATTATGGTGCGCGGAATTTATATTGCAAATGTAAATATTTCTATTTTAATGGTAAGAAATGAAATACTCCCAGAATTGCAACGACTGGGGCAAAACTTTGCAGGCGACTGTATTCAGTATGTTATTTACTAACAATCAGATGAATTAAAGTATTCGCCCGTGGTACTAACTATGTTTAATACTCTCGATAACTATTGTCTTAACCTATATGGTGCTCTCCGTAAGATGACTAATTAAGGGTCATTCCATGCCAGCTCACCTCGAAGTGTGCCGTGACCCCCCGGAATTTTTGTTTAACTATTACTAAAAATACCTTGAAGTAATTTGTAAATAAATTCAAACCATAGACTCTTGAAACCGACCGTTTTTAATTTATGGGACTTTTAAAATAGGGTGTCGTCCCTTTTTCGGTACCCACAATACACTTATTCTGTTTGGGAGCGGTCTTGGAGGTCTACAACTTCCAAATAGATAAATATACAGACCTGAGATGTGGTGCACTGTGTGATTCAGGCCAAGACTTTTTGAATATGCCATCAGAAAGAGTGCTTATTTTCTTCCATACAAACTGAATTTTGAAATTTTGGTCGATTTTCATCAAAAAACGCACTGCATAGTGTGCCAAGATGAACTGCATCATATACTATACTATCACGAATACAGAATTAAAAGAATGAATGTTGGATTGATCTGAAACTTCTGATTCAATCAATTTGTGACCAGCTTCAAGTACCAGCCAAACACTTTGGCTTACTGTCTGAGTAAGCTATAATTGCTCCTGCTAACAATCTTTTCCCCATATATTCTAAAATAAGTGACTTTTGGAGCCATAGGTGAACTGTTATTTATTTAGGGGGCGGGGAAAAATTAATGAAGTTCCTTTATTGTCATTGTAAGTCAAGTAAACAATGAAATTGGGATAGCAGCCTGCAATGAAAGAAACTGTTAACAAAAATTTGGTAACAAATCACCCTTCATATGGCTATATCTGGAGAATGACACATTCCACTCTCCTTTTGATGGCACATTCGGAAAACCTGGGCCAGATTCCCCCAGCGGACTGAATTTCAGGTCTGTACATTTATTTATAAGGACATTTTGGACCTCCATAAACACACCCCAACAGTAAGCATATCGGGTGTACCAAAAAGGAGGTGACACCCTATTCTAAAAGTGCCATAACTAAAAAAAAACCCTGATTTCTCCGGCCTTTAACTGCAGATTTCATCATAAAACATTTCAAAGTATTTTAAATATTTTTTTCTGCAAAATTCAAGGGGGTTACATGCAATCAACGTCAGTGAATTACTGCTCTGCTGATATGGTGAAAACCATGAGATCATAAAATACATATCTTTGGGCCTAAAAGTATGAAAAATGCACTGCACCTTTGGAGGGTACTGCCCCAGTGACAACCAAGGCTTGTCACTGGGGCAGTACCCTCAAAGATACTGCTTTTGTACCTTAGAAGTAGGTTTTTATTATCCCCTGCCAACACGAAGTGGGAGGGGGATATAGGTTTGACCTCCGTCCGTTCGTCCGTCCGTGTGTGCGTCCGTCCGTCCGTCCGTCCGAGATAAAGGGGACAGCTTTACTCAGAAACTACTACAGATACAGTAACCAAATGGTGTGTGGCTTCAGACCATAAAGGCCTTGATTGAGTTCGAAAATGAGAAGTGCACGACTGGCGGGGGATGTTGTAGACCATGTCGACTTGTTTGTTTTGGAACATAAAAGTACCTTTTAGACCCAAAAAGGTTCATCCAGGTACCTTGAGGTCCTATAATTAGCCTTAAAGGGTACATACAATACCTTGGGGAACAGAAACGGACTCCTGCAGTACCCCTATTTCTTAGAATGCACGCATCTATGCATGCATAAACACACACACATATCCTTGCTCTTTCACTCACAAACAACAGATGGGCTCAAAAAAATATGACTGTCATCTCAATAAACATAAAAAAGAGCCGCCTTTCACCCTTTTGCACAAAGGAAAACATTTACAGTGTATTCCAGTAAAACAAACGTGTACTTTAATGCAGCCTCTGATTTCACAATGACTGGAATACAGTGAATTGCAGATGTTCGGCAGTTGAATCACATACACTGGGAGCGTCAGTGGATAGAGGGCTTGCTCCCTTGTGTTTATTGAATTACCTGGGAGGTCACAATGCAAACGGGACATTTACCCAACTCCTACACTCTCAAGGCTGTCATGGGATTATTTGGGAACATGTTGGTACAAGGTGCAGAACTCTTGCAGCAAACATTTTCGTGCTCTCAAATGCAAGGAGTTCATTTCCATGAACACTTTTAAATGGTGTTACAAATTTCCTTGGGCACAGTTGAGAATTTCAGACTAATATGTCCTATATCTGAAGCAGGATTAAAAAAAAATCCCATCAGATTTTACACAATTTGCTGAACAGGCAACCTTTCATTATTTTACTCATTAGTGTGTGCTTCTCTACTCTGTTTCAGTTTCTAGGCAACTCCTTAGGGCCTCAAATGTGACTCTGCTGTGGACCCGATTAGCTAATTAGTTGCCTGGAAACTTCTGGGGGCCCTGGCCTCCTCTGCTGTAGGCATGGACAGAATTCAATTGGCAAAACACCAAGAAATGTTCCACAAAGCTATAGCAATGATAGGTGAAGGCCAAAGCTTGCACTCCATTCATTGCTCTCGCAAAGATTTATTATTATTTTTTTGGTCATGATGCTTTTCCCTACTCAGTAACTATCATGAGCACATCTTATTTAATAACAAATTGAAAAAACTAAAGTGCATTTTGACGGGAGTGCAGTAAACATGTAACACACGCCCAAATGTGTTATCAAGAAAAGTAATGAATTACTTGAGAAAAAGTAAAATGTTGGAAATCAGTTGAGTCATTTAAGTTTTATTTTCAATTTTATTTTTCAAACATATATGTGTAATTGTAAATTGTACAAATCAAATACTATTATGCATTTTCAGATGTCTAAACTTGCAAGTATTCGGGGGAAAAAATGTTTTATGACTTATCTACTTTAGCAATTTCTTATCAAAGTATCCCTTGTGAGTTATAATTGCAGCTTTGTACAGCACCTTCCATAATTATTGGCACCCCTGGTTAAGATGTGTACTTTAGCTTCTAATAAATTCAGTTTTTTCTTAATGATGTAGGACCACAATGAAAAAAAGAGGAAAATTCAACCTTTAATGCAAGCGCATTTATTCAGTGGGAAAAAAAATCCCACATTAAGAAATAATTCTTTTACATCAAATCATGTGGGCCACAATTATTAGCACCCCTGATGTTAATACTTTGTACAACCTCCTTTTGCCAACAAAACAGCACCTAATCTTCTCCTATAATCTTTCACAAGATGGGAGAATACAGAAAGAGGGATCTTCAACCATTCCTCTTTGCACAATCTCTCTAAATCATCCAGCGACCTGGGTCCTCTCTGCACTCTACTCTTCAGCTCACTCCACGGGTTTTCAATGGGGTTAAGGTCTGGGGACTGAGATGAACATGGGAGGAGCTTGATTCTGTGTCTGGTGAACCATTTCTGTGTAGATTTGGCCACATGTTTAGGGTCGTTATCTTGCTGAAAGACCCAGTGAGGACCCATCTTCAGCATTCAGGCAGAGGCCACCAGATTTTGATTTAAAATGTCTAGGTATTTCAAAGCTTTCATGATGCCATGCACCCTAACAAGGTTCCTAGGGCCTCTGGAAGAGAAACAGGCCCACAGCATTACCGATCCTCCCCCATACTTCACAGTGGGCATGAGGTGCATTTCTGCATACTCATCTTTTGTGTTCCGCCAGACCCACTTAGAGTGTTTGTTGCCGAAAAGCTCTATCTTGGTCTCATCTGACCAAAGCACACGGCCCCAGTTGAAGTCCCTGTACCGCTTAGCGAACTCCAGACGTTTGCGTTTATGATTGCAAGTGAGAAAAGGTTTTTTCCGTGCATGCCTCCCAAACAGCTTGTTGGCATGTAGATTGCACCTGATGGTTATTTTGGAGACTTCGTGACCCCAAGATGCTACCATTTGTTGCAATTCTTTAACAGTGAGCTTTGGAGAACTTTTTATTTCTCTTACCATCCTCCTCACTGTGCGTGGTGGCAAAATAACCTTGCGTCCTCGTCTAGGCTTGTTTACCACTGTTACAGTTGTTTTAAACTTCTTAATGATTCCTCTGACAGTAGATATGGGCAGGTGCAGGCGAGAGGCTATTTTCTTGTAGCCATTGCCTGACTTGAGAAGGTCGGCACACATCTGCCTTACTTGGATGGTGTGTTCCTTTCTCTTTCGCATGTTGAAGAGTGGATAAGAGAAATGGCCTCTGTGTCATGTCATATTTATACTCCGGGGAAACAAGAAGTGATGAATTACTAATTAAATGTTCCTAGATACTCTGATCAACTTTGTAAACTACTGAAGAAATGACAAAAATAATTATTTCTTAGTCAGAGATTTTTTTCCCCTTAAAATTCACTTGAGTTGAAGGTTACATTGTTCTACAATTTTCAGTGTCAGAGTATGCTTCTGCAATAAAAATTGAATTTATTTTAAGGCTTTTAGCACATCTTGACAAGGGGTGCCAATAATTATGGAGGGCGCTGTACATCTAGCCATTTGGGACATTAATTTTACCATGGTATCATTCTCATCTGACTTTCACATGGAATGCAAGATTTACCATTGATGTGTCCTTAAAGATGATATGCGACACCATCTTTACCATCCACAAGATCCCACAACAGCTAAATATGGTTTAAATCCAGTGTTTATAGCTAGCCACTCAATATTTTGCTTTCCCCCCAGTATGGCGTAAATTTCAGGTTGCTGATTTTTAAAAATGCAGTTTCTCACATTTAATCACTTTTACTGAAGTGCTTGCTACAAATGACAACAATTTGTCCTGTAGCAAGAGAAAAATTTTTTGAACTGCTGGATAGTTACAATGTTCAAGTATATTGAGCAATTAGCACATCAGGCTTAGGAGTTTAATTCATATAATTCCGGAAAAACAGGAATGGGACTGAACTCGTCCATATTCTAAACCGTATTCAAGCTCGGCTTGCTTGTGAATATTCAATAACTGATCCGGGTGTGCTATTAATTGATAAAATATTGTTACTGTGTGCATAAATTTGCAGCTTCATGTCCGCTGGTGGACAGATCTGCGCAAAGGGGTTTTGGAAGTAGTGTGCATTCATAGAAGCTTTTCTGCTCACCAAAAAGTGATTATCTTAGTTACTGTAGCCTCTTTGTCAGCTTGAACCTGACTGGCCATTCTCCTCTGACCTCGCTCATCAACGAAAAATCTGTCCACGAAACTGCTGCTCTCTGGATATTTTTTTGCACCATTCTAAGCACAGCGTAAAGACTATTGTGAGTGAAAATCCTTGAAAACAGTTGTTTCAGAAATACCTGTCAGGCACCAGCTACCATACCATGGTCAGTGCCATTGAAATGACATTTATTCATCATTCTGATGTTTGCACTTTGCTGTGAACATTAATTGCAGTTCTTGGTCTGGAACTGCATGATCCTACACGTTGCACTGCCACAACATTTTTGGATAATGGGATGGACAGGAAGACTCACTTATGTTAGTCATAATGTGTTTGGTACATGTTCCTGAGTAAGAATTGCTATCAAAATGCCGGAGGGACGAAAATATATAAATAGGATGCAAAATGAAGGATTGGCCAGGATGGAATCAGTTTATGACTTGCTATCAAGCAGATTCACTTTCTTAGGATGTACGCTCCGAGCATGTGCAGTAATCTGGACACAGCTCCTTTAAGATTGCTCTAATCATAATTGGTGCCCTGGGAACCCCTCCAAGACCGAGACTGATATGGCTCACAATCTGGAGTTAATGCAGGAGGCATGGTTGCTGGGGTCAGCGAGAATATTAAGGAGGGTGTTACATATGTATGGAGAGGTGAGATGAGGATGGTTAGAAATTCAGATTCAGATTATTTTTTATTATACCCTAGGGTAAATTTGGTTTACAGTGAGTGTGCAAACATACAAAAACAACGCGGGACAAGACAAAGTGGCAACAGTGCTTAGGCTAAAGGAACAACAACGACGGCCCCAAGATAAAAAGCAAGATAAGTTTAAAGGAGAATTCTGGTGTGAAATGGACTTGGGGTGTATTGAAACATGATAATGAGTACTAACTTTTGTTGAATACCCCACCTCCGTACGCACGCAACATTTCGAAAAAAAAATGGCTTTTTAGCCAAAGCTCCCAACAGACTTACAATGGTAGTGAGTCGGGCATAGCATTGCCATGCAAAGAAATCACTTTTTTTTCATCATTAAGAAGGCTGAAAGTAGCTCCACAGTTCATCGGTAGAATTCCGAGGGCCCTGACATTTAAAACGAGGCACTGAGAACTTTGAAAATGCAAGTCTTTTATTTTTATTTTTTTATTTTTTATTAAAAAAGACTATTTATGCAAACAGTTCCTTGAGGTAGTTTCCAGTCGCCTCCATCTTGAAAGTCACAATAAGTCCATTGACGAGCACGAACGGATAGATTGCAATCTGTTCCCCTATCCTTCCTATTCGCTTCTTCGTGTTACCCTATCCTATTGTGGAGCTACTTTGAGCCTTATTAATGATGAAAAAAATAGCAATTTCTTTGCATGGCAACGCTATGCCCGACTCACTACAATTGTATGCCTGTTGGGAGCTTCAGCTAAAAAGCCATTTATTACGAAATGCTGCCTGCGTACAGAGATGGGGTATTCGACAAAAGTCAGTTAGTACTCGTTATCATGTTTCAATACACCCCAAGTCAATTTCACACCGGAATTCTCCTTTAAGATAAGTTCAAACATCAGTAGAAAAGCCTGAAAATATGTCAAACCAAGCCAGAGGATAAAGATGTGCCATTCATGAAAACAAGACAAAGCAAACAGTACAAGAAATAAATATGTAAGTTATGTTGCAGTTTCTCTCACTTGATTACAGCACTGATGGCTGCTGGGACAAAGATGTTTTTGTAGCGCTTGGTTTTAGCAGGTACCCTGAACCTCTGAACTGATGGGAGCAGCTGAAACTCACTGTTGTGATTCTGCTATCTGCCATGTTCTGTACTGCCTTGCCATGCTCATGTTCTTATTTACCTTGCCATGTTTTGATCAGTTTACCATATTCTGTTTTATTGGTATTTGATTCATTGCGATGTCTGAGTATTCTTTGATATATGTATTGTGATTTGGTAACTCTGATTTGTTCATTTATTCCATTAGTTTTATTTCTCCATATTTTGCATCTTACCATAGCGTTATTCCGGTCCATGTTTTGCTTTCCACTATGCATTGCACTTTGTCTCCCCCTGTCTTGTCATTAGTCTTGTCTTTGCTCACAGGCCCAGTAATTCGTCTCACTCCATCGGGTGATTTAATGGTTTCTGGTTTCAATCTTCCTTCCCCATCTCGTTTACTTCCTTCCCCTTACTTTTTCTATATTACACCTACTAACAGTTTGTTATTTTCGCTAATTTACTAACCAACACTAATATTGTATATTAGACTAACTTACTAACGAGCACTTGGGATTGTATAGCTGCACTTACTAATTGACTAACAACCTCTCAGCACTCGTCCTGTTCTGGTCTAGGCCTCTTGCTTTCGCTCAATCTACTTTGCTGTGTTTCTTGCAGATTCTCTGCATCTGTCTTATCTCTGTTCTGCCACTCACTCTGTGCACTAAGAAATCCCTAACCGGATCCGTTGTTCTGTCTATAGGCTGTCCCGTGATCCTTGTCCGCGTTTTGGCTTTCGCCTATTTCATGTGATTAGGTTCTCCCTCTTGTTCCACCCTCTGTAATTAGTCTCATTTCCAGCACCTGTGTCTGTGTAGCATGTGATTCCCCCGGAGTGTATATTAGGAGTCTTTTCACAGCACTTCCCCGTCAGATCGTTTCCTCAGTCTTCTTGTGCCATGTTTTCTCTCGCCTTGATTTCTCAGTGATAACCTTTCTGACTGGTCCGCCCGACTTTTCGATTCTTGCCTTTGTGATTTTGGATTACTGTTGCATCGGTGTGTTTTGACCCTTTTTCACTTCCCCGTCAGATCGTTTCCTCAGTCTTCTTGTGCCACGTTTTCTCTCGCCTTGATTTCTCAGTGATAACCTTTCTGACTGGTCCGCCCGACTTTTCGATTCTTGCCTTTGTGATTTTGGATTACTGTTGCATCGGTGTGTTTTGACCCTTTTTCTGCCCGACCACAAGATCTATGATTGCTGCCCTGGTTACGATTCAGATCACGCCCATTGGATTCTGGTTTTTCTTCTTTGACATACCTGTACCTGTGAACCAGACCCATTTCTGTCCGACTACGATTACTGTGATTGCTGCCCTGGTTTTTGATTCTATTTTTGCCCAACTGGACTTTGATTTTTGGAGTGTGGACTTTGTACCTTTGCCTTCTGCCCTGCGGGGATTTCCCCCTTAATTAATAAAACCAAATCTACTGCATTGCTTGGTTCTTGCGACTGGTTCCTGATCGCACCATCACACTCACCACTGAGAAATGTCAAGGTACCTAAGGCCACAGAAATTGGCTCAATGCCTATTGATAGACTTCAAGCTTTGTTGTGATTTTACTGTGATAATAACACTAAAACCAGTAATAATAATCATCACATTATTATTAATATTCATGATATTAATTTCCAAACACAGAGTGGCTTGGTGGTTGAACGGGTGGTGCTGTTCCCACACAGCAAGAAGACCGTAGGCTTAAAATCCAGCCATTTGGAGTTTTTATGTTCTCAGAAGGGATGCGTATAGTCTGCAACAATTCTTAGGTATGTTGTTACGGTCAAATGATGATCCACTGCACAAAATGTATTTACACTTTACTTTTTAAATAATACAGACACAGTTCGCTATTCGCAGAAATGGGTAATTTGGGTTATTGTGTGGGTGTACCTAGTACGGCAGTGGGGGAGTATTGTGCATGTGCAAATATGTGCGTGTGTGTGGGTGTGCGCATCATTGATTCCAATTCATTCTTAGCAATCCCTCTTTCTTTATCATGGTAATTTTGTATTTTCAGAGCTAAACCAGGTCTTTGGCCTCAATTTGTAAATATTTATACCAAAAGTTAACATGCAGTGTTACTTGCACTCAAACTATTGATGCTCTGTTTAGTCTCAGTGCTCAAAAATAAGCGAGGCCCCAATTTCAAGAACTCACTTAATAGCCTACACTTCACTGTCCAAAATTAGGAAAAGAGCCATGGATTGTCTTGGGATATGGATTTGCATTCAATGAAAGGCAATATGCCTTTCCCCCCTCACCCAAAGATTCAAAGAAAGAGAGGTTAGCAAGTTCGTATTTTGCATTAAATCACTTTGCTTGACTGCCGTATTTCTTGTGAAAAAAAGTAATCATAAGTCAAGGCTATTAACACATGTTAAATTAACTCGAATCATTTAATTTAATTGTAGTGCTGATCTCCCATATTAACGGTAGCCGGTTTTCAGCTTTAAAACACACAATAACACAAACAAATGCATTGTATTTAAGATCAGGATCCTGAAAGTTAGTCAGGATTTGATCTTGAAAGTGTTTGGGATGTACTTTCATAATTTAGCGCATGAACTAATGTTTTAGTAATTTAATCGTCATCCATCTGGATATGAATAAACAAAAGGTAATGAATAAACCAACAAATATGACGTTTCAGGGTTTTGAAGTTCTCACCATTTAACGTTTGGTGCAAGGTTCCATTGAAATTATATGCAACCAATTAAAAGAAAAAAGTAATACAATTACTCTGTGATAATCAATGACATAGAAAAAAATCTAGACTCTCTCGTGTCAAGTTGGCTTCAATTTCCAGTCATGAAGCAAGGCCTGCAATGATGTAAAAAAAAAAAAAAGAGACTGCGCCCTTTGTTCTTGGTGCATTCCTCCATTACCAATAAGCGCCAGCTTCCAGTAATGCCAAAAAGTATGAGAAGCATGAGAAACATCGGCATGTGGCATGAAGAGGCAACACAATCAAGCTAATAGTTTAAGTGTTTTGGATCGCTAGCAACATAACTATAATGGAAAAACTAGGCCTATGCCTATATTTGAAAACTACAGCAAATGTAAGGCGTGTCCGGGAAGTGGAGGGAGTTCAGGGACATGTATAAATCCCCCAATCAATCAATCAATCAATCAATCCCCGACGGCCTCCTCCCCCATTTAGCAGCAATTAGAGTCTTGTGTGAATCACTGGGGCTTTAAATTCACAAAATTTCACCAAATGCTATGAAATTTTCAATTTTTTTTTTGTCTGCAGGAGTACACCCCTGGACTCCTATAGAGGAGTTATGCTCCTTCAAACTTCACCAATACCATCTATTTACTCCACAACTGTTGACTACAGAGACTGTGCCAACCCCCACCTCAGAAATTAAAAATCTACAACCCCAATTCCGAAATAGTTGGGACAAAGTGAAAATTGTGAATAAAATCAAAATGCAATGACTTTCAGATCACATTAGCCAGGGGTGGGCAATCAAGGTCCTGGAGGGCCGGTGTGTATGCAGGTTTTTATTCCTATCAATTACCCTGACTAATTGAGTTAATTGATTGCATGCACAAATACAGATTTTCGCAATGATTCGATCAAAGGAAAATGTTTAATGAAGGGAGACAAGACTAGTCTTTGTAGTTTCATTATAATTTAAAGAAATGCGCATGAAACATCAGATTTCATAAAAAGTTTGGCTAATTGAGACAATCAACTAATTAAAGACCAGACGTTGGTGTGAAAACCAGGGACAGATACGGCCCTCGCTGCCCACCTCTGACATAAGCCAATGTGTTATTTACAATAGACCATATATAACATTTCAAATGTTGAAACTGAGACATTTTACAATTTTCCCTGCAGAATGAGCTAATTTCAAATTTTCTGGCTGCATCAGGTCTCAAAAAGTTTGGACACAGGCCAAAAGTGCTGAAAAAGAAATTAATATATAAGAGAATCGGCTGAAAGAGCATTTAGGAAGTAATTTAGTTAACTGGAATCAGGTGTGTAACATGATTGGCGATAAAAGGGATGTCTTAGAGGGGCTGAGTCTCTCAGGAGTAAAGATGGCCGGAGGATCTCCAGCCTGTGAAGATTTGCATAAAGAAATTGTGGAATATTTTAAAAACATGTTCCTCAATGTCAAACGCTTTAAAGGTCTCATCATTGTCAGTGCATAACATCATCAAAAGATTCAGAGAAACTGGAAAAATCTCTGTGCTTAAGGGACAAGGGCAAGGACCTTTATTGGATGCCCGTGATCTTCGGGCCCTCAGACGCCACTGCATCACTCACCGCCACGATTCTGTCATTGACATTACTAATTGGGCCCAGGAATACTTCAAGAAACCACTGTCTGTAAACACAGTCCACCATGCCATTCACAGATGCCACATAAAACTCTATCATGCAAAAAGGAAGCCATTGTTGAGCATGATCCTGATATCGAATCAGTGACACCAGATGCGGGAAAAGGGAATGAGGATTTTATTTAAACCAAAACAAAACAGGCACGAGGGCCAACAAAAAACTTGGCCCAAAGGGTTGCAAAAAACAAACTAAGGTAAGCTACACAGAGCTATAAACAATAAATGCAAAAGGCAAAAAACAAAAGGCACTGGAAACTCCAGGCGAGAGGATCAAGAAAAATAAATAACAAGACTAAATATATACACACAAAACAAGAGGCTAGGACGAGACTTGAAACTAGAAATGCTAGGGAATCTTGACAAAAGAACTTGGCTAAACTTGCACATGAAATGAGACGCGAGAAACAAAACTTGAGACACTGTCTGCCAGCCAACTTCCACCGCATCCAGATAAAGGCTTGGAAATCATGACATGAGGGGTAACACCTGGAGAGAGAGAAACAAGAGGCATGGCAAGATCAAGACATGGACAAGATTGGTTGACAAGACTTGCTCATTAAGAGAATGAGCGTGCTCAGCTTAAGTACCAATTAAGTATGCAGCTTGGAAGCAAGCATGAATGTTAAGAACAGAAAAGCACAGCAAGATCTTGAAATAGCAAAGCAGGAATCATGACAATAAACTCCCTGTCTAAATTAGTAGTATTAGTAATGTGCCTATCTAAGAATTACACCAACCCAGTGAGTGTTAGTAAATGTTAGTAACTTAAAAACAGTTAATTGCCAATTAAGCTTAGACAGCCCCGAATCAGCACAGCACAGAAGGAAGGGGGAAACCACAAAGCCAACCAGAGCTCTGAAATGTGCAACAACGAAGGCACGGGGCGGAACGCAGACAAGCGGTGGAGTGGCATGGCAGACCTGGCATGAACAAAAACATGGAAAAGTAAAAACATGGAATGTGAAATCCTGAAACAAGAAACTGTTAAAACTATGACATGAACATGGCTATGAACTATGGAACTATGAACTATGCATTAAGAAACTTGGAACATGAAACTGTTAAAACCATAAGCAATAATGTTCTGGCCAAAGGCCAGAACCCTGGAACACAACAGATCCAGAAGCGCCATGTGTTCTATGGGCCAAGGCTCATTTAAAATGGACTGTAGCAAAGTGGAAAAGTGTCCTGTGGTCAGACGAGTCCAAATTTGACATTCTTGTTGGAAATCATGGGCGCCGTGTCCTCCGGGCTAAAGAGGAGAAAGACCACCCCCCCTGTTATCAGCGTTCAGTTCAAAAGCCAGCATCTCTGATCATGTGGGGATGCATTAGTGCATATGGTGTGGGACAATTGCATGCTTTTAAAAGCACCACGAATGCTTAAAGGTATATAAAGGTTTTAGAGCAACATATGCTCCCCTCCAGACAACATCTATTCTAGTGAAGGCCTGGTGTATTTCAGCAGGACAATGCAAAACCACATACTGCAGCTAATACAACAGCATGGCATCTTAGTAGAAGAGTCCGTGAGCTGAGCTGGCCAGCCTGCAGTCCTGATCTTTCACCGATTGAGAACATTTGGTGCATAATTAAATGAAAAGTCAGTCAAAGGAGACCAAAAAATCTCCAGCAACTGGAAGCCTGTATTAAACAAGATACTATTAAACAACAAATTCCATTTGCTAAACTCAAGAAGCTTGTCTCCTCAATGCCCAGAGGCCTCCACTTTGTGTTAAAAAGAAGAGGGGATACCACACTATGGTAAACCCCAGTCCCAATTTTTTTTGAGACCTGTAGCAGCCATCAATTTTGAAATGAGCTCATTTTGTGGATAAAATTGTAATATTTCTCAGTTTCAACATTTGTTATCTCTGTTCTATTGTGAATAAAATACTGGCTGGTGTGATTTGAAAGTCATTGCGTTTTGATTTTATTCACAATTTACACTTTGTCCCAACTATTTCGGAATTGGGGTTGAACGAAAATAAGGTTGCTATTGGGAACTTTTCAAATAAGGACATACTTATAAGTGAAGCAATCAGCACATCAACAATATGATCTTAATCAGATAAACTGATAATTAAATACCTGAACTTTTTGAAATTTCTGAATTTATATGTCAAAGCCAGTAAATCTGAATTTGCTTTCATTACAATTCTCATTCTGTGGCAGCTGGTTGCAATTGCCAGTCTAGGACTGATCTTACATTAGTCTCTTGTGTGGTGTGGGCTTCTCTATTCCACCCTTCCCTGAGTATGTGTCCCCCTGGTCTGATTACTCCACCAGCACAGGTTTGCCTGAGGAGGGGGAGAAGATGGAGCAGAGGACAGCTTAGCCAGGAGTCCGCTGCCATAACGCCATCCGACTGACTCTTCTATAAGAAGGCAGTGTGTAGAACAGCAACAGTCAAGGGTCCCCAAGGCAGTAGGAGGGGCAGAGATCCTTTTTGATCCTTGGAGGTGCTCCTGGGCCAGCAACCACTGGGGGATAGAGTGGAGCTGCTGCCTCTGGTGGGAGAATGACAGGTCTGACCAGCCTGAAATTTATTTGGGCAGTGCTGCAAAGAGGTAAGGGCTTTGTGGCAGCCGATTTGAATTGCCTGATTAAGGTTCCCAGATATGTTCTTATTTTTAGTGAGTTCAAAGAATGCAAGCAAGGGGAAAGACAAGGCTCCCCTCAGTAATTTCTGCGTCGAGCCCCTGTGTGACATGGAAAACAAAGTAGACACTGTACAGTTCTATAATGAAACTGTACACGACTGCAATGTGTACATCGATGTGTACATAGGCAGGTATGGTGTTATTAAATCTGAGGCCCCGAGAGTGCTGGATGAGGATGGAGTCTGGACTGGAGCACGTAAATGGCTGTTCCAAGTCAAGCCTGATCCTTCCGCTATTGGGGGGGTATGCTATATCTCCAGCACTCTCACGCTGGGGAGGCACAGGAGCGTGGTGTTATATGACGGTATGCCCAAGCTGTGCTGGAACTGCGGCGAGTTAGGTCACTGAGCCGCAGCCTGCACAGTGGTCAAATGTAAAACCTGTGGAGACGAACATTAGACCAGGGCATGCCAAGATCCAAGGCCCTGTAATCTTTGTGTAATCTTTTGCTTAGGAGAGTGGGCAATCCCAGAAAAGATGCCCACTCTCCTATGCAAACAGGGCTTGGAAAAGTGCGCCCCCGCAAACAACATCTTTCACTTTCACTGTACCCTCTGTGACACCGTCAATTCTCCCGTCGCTGTCAATACAGTCACTAATTTGGAAAAAGAGGAGCCTGACTCGGATCATGGTGAATGTGTCAGACTCCTCTTGTGCAGAACTAGACTCAGATTTCATTACCCCCTAACTGCAACTAAGAAAGCGTGCATAAGGGTCAGATCACCGCCTTCAGTTTCTACAGCTAACCCACCAACTCCACCAAATCCAGCATCAGTTAAATCTTTAACGGATAAAAACAAACCACCTAGAACTTCTGAAAAGCTGGTTCAAAATTCAAATTCTGCAACCCGACCAGATATCCCTCCATGACCCGAAACACTCCCCTCCATGTCTGCTCAAGCTAAAACATCTCATCATACTATCACTTCACACAAGAAAGGTATTAGTGACAGGCCTGCTCCAGTTCAGATTGCTAGTGGGAGGAAAATAAACCAACAAACCCCATCTCTGTGATAGCTGCTGGATGTGGACGCCAAGAGCAGCGGCTAAATATAAAAGGCAAATCTCACAGCGTGTAGAGAGACTAAAAACAGATAGAAAACAAGAGCAATCCGAGATTTCTGATCTCCGCCAAAGGATGAAATTGATACAAATGCAAATGCGGATCCGGATCATCACCAAAATTTAATGGAGTCGTCCCTGGACTAAGATCTATCTCTGGTAAAAATTTCATAAAGATCCATCCAGTAGTTTCCGAGAAATCTTGTCCACAGACAGACAAACAAACAGACAAATAAATAAATAAAATAACGGACCCGATCGCATTATCTCCTTGGCGGAGATAAAAATGAGACTCGCGCTACCAACGGACCAGACGCCGTCCGTGGTAGAAAACAGGCGAGCTTGAGGCAAACAAAAGAAAAGGGAAATAAATCAAATACTCGCTTACTCGCTAACACTGATCCTGTTATGCAGCTAAGTCCCTGACAATACTCTCTCAAGAGACCTTACTAGCTTAAGCGCCAAAGAAGCGCAGACACTCTAGCAAGGAACGCGAGGCGAAACTGGAGCTTAAATAGAGTCCGGGCAGCGACCCCAATTACTGCCAGCTGGCCCAGGAATCCGATCGGGAGCAAAACGACATCATCCCGGACCAGAGCAACAAACAGAGCTCTCAAAGCTCCCAAACCATGACACTCTCAGGCACCTCCAAGGACTGGGGGTAGGCCTGGGGCCAAAACATCTGGGCCCACCTCTCCAGGCAGGAACCGGTTGGCCAGTCTGGAGGGGAGAACCATGACCCATAGTCAAGGGGTGAGTTACTGCCTCACTAACCTGGATTCAGTTTTTCATCACATCAACAAAATCTGTCAAGACATTATAAGATCATAAACCCATTTCATATGACAAATATAAACAATAACCTAATGTGGCACATTCTTTTACCATTTCTACCATCAAAAGACCCAATATCAAAGACCCAATTAAGCGTTACAGTGTTTTTTCTGTCCCACAACAGGGTCCCTCGGATGTCGTCCTTAACAGGGATGTGGCATTCCCTTCCAGCATATGGATGACATCTCAGGGAGGAGTGGAGGACGGGGTCTCTCTCTGGTGTGGCTCAAACATTGTCCGACCTGGTTGGGTTGGTACATTGATCAAGAACCCTTTTGTTAAAATAACATCCAGCAACACTGCAAATCCTTGCCACCGATTTGGATGCCATTCCCACCACTGCTCCACACTTCCATGCCAGTTGCCGTGGGGGGAGATTTTAACTGCGCCCTTCAGGACAAGGACTGCAGCTGACCTAGTATAGATAGATCTTGTGTAGACCTACTGTCTCTTAAGGGATATTTCTCCCCCCATGACGCCAGGAGCATCATGACATTACCATCATCACCACAGATCGTCAATCCATCACTTCTGCATCCAAAGTGTTGGATGACTTCTGTGCAGCCACTGGTGCCCTGGTCAACAGGCACAAGAGTGAACTGTTCCTGTCTCCTTTTGGGGTGAACCACTGACCGTTTCTGTCCCTGTGTGCAGAGATACCATCAAGCTCTTAGGGTTGACTTTCCAGGCGAACGGAGGAGGAGAGGTGAGCTGGAAAGAACCCTTCCGCCATGTCCAAAATAAGATCTGGAGCATGGCCCCTAACCATGGCGGGTAACATCTTTGTCCTCATGGCAATTGTCCTCCTCATTCTGCCCTATGTGGGGAGGGTTTTCCCCCTAAATTGCTAGGATGGTCTTTTATTTTGTCAGGGGGAGCAAAACAGAAAAAAATGAAAAGAGTTGCCCTCCTCAAGGAGTAGAAGAATGGGGGCGGGGGGTGCCAGAGATTGTAACAATCATCATGGTTCAGGGTCCGGATGTCCTTATCCATAACAGTGCGAATGTGGAAAAGGTCGCAGGTCCCTTTGCCAGGTACTTTTCTACCCCCTTCCTCTGGGCAATGCAAAACGCAGAAGCTCTACCGTGTCTGGTATAATAAATGTTTTCTCTGCACTACTGTGACATAATTTCATCCCCCTTTAGAAGTTGTTGTGGCTAATAAAAAGCCAGAAAAGCAGAAGAGCCACCCCAACAGGGCGTTTCAGGCAGAGACTTCAACGAAATACAAATGGGGTTTTTTGAGGATGGCAGTATGAGCTAAGTTAGGACTTTGTTTTGGACTTTCAACGATCAGGAGTACTCTAGGTGAGTCCAAGATCAAAATATAACCTTGGAAATATTGCAAAATAGGTCCCCTTTGAAACGCTTGAGGGGTTTTCTTTGGATCTGTGCTTGGTTTCTTTTCTGAACCTTGTAACACCCGGATGCATTCTGAGACATTCAGATACACTGATCCAGCCAAGCGTCACAAAACATGTTGACTTACTGAAATTTAGCGCTATGTTTAAAAAACCACTGTAATTTCTGTTTATTTATTATTTATTAATAAATAAATTATTATTATTATCTGTTTATTATTATGTTTATTGACCAAAATGTATAATTATGTTAATTTGCACGTTAAACTTCCAACATCGTTGAATCAAAATAAAGAAAAAATATTTCTTGTCCCAAAACATGCAAGGTACTGGCTGACTATTATTGTTTCTTTCTGAAAGATTTCTCTCTGAAAGCTGGAGATAAGTTTGTTAGTTTTTTTAATCATGAATACACAAGCATCTGAAAATGTTATTTTAGTTGAAATTCAGCTACTGTAAAGGAACCTATGATGAAAGAGATGCCATTCTCAGTTCCAATATGAGTATCAGCTGATAAAAGCTTGTGGTCTGATAACAGCAGCATTCATTGGTTTGAATATCGCTGCACACCTGGCCCCCAAGAAAATAAGGAACATTATATGGGCATTGAAAATGGCATCCAATTAAATTATTTTTAAAAACAATTTTTTATAAAAGTAAAGATAACAAAATAAATATTAAGTATAATGTGAATATGTTGGTCAATAACAGTTCAGTGGTAAATATAATGACGATACTACATATGAAAATTGCAAGTTTTTTATTTATTTATTCTTTTTATAATGGGGCTCCTGAGCCAATCAAGAAGTTATCCTGAACCCCAAAAAATTAAGTCTCACATGTAAGTCTAAATTCCCTTGCGGGTACTTATTGGGCAATCACAGTAAGCCTCAGGCTTCAGGTCTTGTAATTTCTCAGATCTTGTATCAATAAATGTTAATATTATTTCAGTGTGAAGAACACAAATGAAATATTTACATAAACCATTATAATTTAGCATAGACACTGTAATAAATGAAGCAAGAGCAAGAGAAAACAAATGCCCACTTCGATTAAGACAGAACATTGCTATGACTTAAAGCTGGAGTTTGCAATTTAAAAAAAAAAATCATTTTTAGGCATATTTGTTAAACTGTTACTATGACCTGATAGTGGGATGTGAGTCAGTTGATCTTTCAGAAAATCACAGTCATCTGGCTTCATCTAGTGCTTCTAATTCCTTCTGCAAGATCTCACCGCGACCGGACAAACCAACCAATCAGAGCCAGGAGTGACTGACGATGTCAATCATTCTCGTGCACACGCAGCGGACCGCCCCCTTCATTCCGTTTTTAACCTGTGTCTACCTCCGACCTCTGGAGATTTACCAAAGCGATGAATCAGGGGGCGTGGCTTTAGTCAGAGATTTGAGGTGAGGGGGTAGGTTTAGAGGTGAAGCTACATTCAAATCTTGCTCGCTATTCCAAGATTGCATACTCTAGCTATAAGTCATATGCAGATACATATTATTAACTAGCGAGGCATACAGAGAGAGCAGAGCTCTGACAAGACCAATATTGCTCTCCTCTAAGATATGTAAAGGGCAACTTTTGCATTTGTTCAATCAGCTGAGTTTTTCTAATTGACCATTACTACCATCTAGTGGATTTTAAGATGTAAAACATTTATTCAAATTTTGCAATCCTGCAGCGGTGAAGAAGCCTTTGTAAAATTTCTTGGTCCATGTGGTGATCAGGATCTTATAGATTATAGATTATAAATCTTATAGATTTTTCCACTGGCCATGGCCTACACTTCCATAAAATAATGTGAGGAGATACTTCCTGGACAAACAAACAAACAGACAAAAAAAAAAAAACTTGCTCAAAGAGTGACTCTTCTGAAAACTCAAAAACATGAGACAAAACTGAACATTTTGGCACTGTTCCCATGTCTCTAGAATTTTTCTGAAGCAAGATATTGGCCAAAATGTGTATTTGACCTTTTCAAAGACTTTGACCTCAACCTTTGACTTTGACCTGGCATTATTGAATCTGCTCTTCTGTGGACATATGACTCCTTGTGATATAAATTTAAAGTTGATACCTCAGGAATTGTGGATGCATGAGTGAGCATGAACAAACAGGCTGATAGACAGAGAGAGCAACAAATTAAATTGCTTATAGAGATACAGTTGTGAAAATTGGAAAACACAAAACAGGGCAGGTAGCTCAAATCATCAAGGATTATTTCCAATTGCAGCCTAATAGTTTGTTCCTTTCAATTTGGACGTCTCACTCTTTGTCAGAACAATCATTTGACAGATCAACCACTGGATGATAGTTGCCTTGAATTCATTGAGGAGGTTCGGTTGTAATTGAAATTTTCTCCAAGTAGTATCATGCACTGTTATAGGAGATAGGGATTTCCATCACCACTGAAATGGTTCTTGCATCAAGACTGGAAGTCAGATATTTCTGTAACTTTTGAAATTTACTTATGGCCCCAATATCAATCACCAGTGAAAATTTGAACAAAGTGGTTTTTAAACGAAAAATGTTTTAAATTTGACCTTGGTCTTTAAAATTTCTATGTCATATTTCTCAAAAGACGTTGTCAGAGATGAAAATAACCCATCATTGTTAGACAGGGGTAACCAGCTAGAACACTGGGCATTGGTCCCATGTCTCTGGCTTGTCTCATTCTCAAAATATTAACCTAAATTGGATTTTCTCCTTTTGGATGACATGGCATTTGAACTAATAAGACAAATCAGTAGATAAAGCCATGCTGATTGAAGTGGTGTTCAGGAGAACTCACTGTTCCTGATGTTTATTTAGATATTTTAATGTGGAAACGGGCAAAAAAAAAGCTCCATTATAAGGTATTGGGATTTTCATGGCAAAAAAACAGCCATTGCAGCAAAACAGCCTGTCAATTTTTACTCAATTTGAGAGGCTCCGTCCCGTACCTGATATCTACCACCCCCAATAATTAGTAGTAAAGTGGACACGGAACCAAAAAAATTCTGTTAATTCACCTTGACCACTTTGTAAAGCAAGATATTGACCCAACTGTGTATTTGACCTTTGCAACAACCTTGACCTTGACCTTTGGCCTTGACCTTTCAAAGTAGAATTGCTAATTCCTTGGACATAGCTTCTTGTGGTATAAATTTCAAATGGATAGCTCAAGAACTACGAATGCTTGAGTGAGCACAAACAGGTAGACAGACGGACAAACATAACAATCAACACACTTGTAAGAATGACTTGTCATTCAGCGATGGTCTGGTAAACACTTTTGTGCAGCCGTTCATGTGACAGCTAATGAAGCTGATCCTGGTAAACAACCATGGGTGCCGAAGGAGCCAGGTGGGGTGAAGCTCTGGGTTGAGCATCTTGGGATGCAGGCAGGGTAGGAGCCTCAAACGTCACCCACCGATACAACCGCCTCTCTGCAGCCAGACATCTATTCTGAGCACCAAGTCGATGAGGTTGTCCAGGTCTGAGGGAAGGACTCAGGTTTTTAGTTCATCCTGACCCCGCTCTGCCAAGCCAAACAAATAGATGATAAAGCGCACAGGCATCCCAGCATATAGAAATAGCCAGAGTTTGGAAGTCAATGGAGTACTCTAACACTGACAAGCTGCCTTGCTGCAGCTGGAGCAAATCCTGGGCAGTGGCGCAGCTACAGGGAGACCAGACAAATTACATCCTCATCTCCTCAGCAAAAGCAGCAAAAATAGACACTGCAGAATCTCCTGCCTCCCAGCAGGCGGCAGCCCAGTCCCTGGCACATCCTGTGTTACGAGCGAAGACAAATCCCACCCTGGAGCATTCAGAGGGGAATGAAGATGGCTGAAATTCGAAGATCATCGAACAGTGGGCCAGGAAACTGCAGCAAGTGGTAGGGTTGCCGTCGTAGGAGACCAGCACCACAAGGTTCAGTTCCTGATGGGCAAGCGCTTGAGGGAGGGTCTGCTGCAGAATTCAGTTGGTAGCGGCAGGGCCCGATAAAATATCCATACAAAAGACACAAGTTGATTGGAGAGGGCTCCAATGGCCTGGCAAAGCTGACGGAGTTCTTCCTCATGCTGAAGAATCTGCACCACCTAATTCCTCAGGGCATCAACCAGGTTTGGCCTCTCTGCAGATTCCATTTCTTCGTCTGGATTGTACTGTTATGATCCAGCCCAAGAACCAAATGCAGAGTCAGAGTCCCAATCGTAGGATTTGGTGAGAAAAATATGCTATGTCAGACGGACGGAGCCCAGAGCAGAATAACAGTTCAGTTTGAATGGTACAGGCTAGAGCTCAAAGATGTATTCATGGCCAGTCAGT